>JAWHQI010000448.1:405000-1005000 GCA_033032865.1 Dactylorhiza incarnata | reverse complement strand
CAAATATATGTAGATGACATCATCTTTGGCTCAACTCATCCCAAACTCTGTAAAAGATTTGCTAATCTAATGCAATCTAAATTTGAAATGAGTAGTATGGGAGAACTCTCTTATTTCTTAGGGCTACAAGTAAAACAAAATAGTGAGGGGAACTTTATCTCACAATCTAAATACACTAAAGAATTAATCAAAAAGTTTGGCATGGAATCAGCTTCTACCATGAAAACACCTATGGAAACTAATGTCATTATAGAAAAGGATGAAAAGGGAAAATCAGTAGATCAAAAGACCTATAGGGCAATCATAGGATCCCTTCTCTATCTAATAGCTAGCAGACCTGACATTATGTTTGCCACTTGCATATGTGCTCGATTTCAGGTTGATCCAAAAGAATCCCATCTCTCCTCTGTAAAAAGGATTCTTAGATACCTAAAGGGAACACCTGAACTAGGTTTATGGTACTCAGCAGAAACCAACTTTGAATTGACAGGTTTCTAAGATGCTGATTATGCTGGATGTAGGGTTGATAGAAAAAGCACATCTGGTACTTGCCAATTCCTACGTGACAGACTGATATCATGGTTCAGTAAGAAACAAACTCCAGTCTCAACCTCAAAAGCTGAAGCTGAATATATAGCTGCTAGAAGCTGTTGTTCACAAATCCTATGGATGCAAAATCAGCTTCTTGACTATAAATTGGAAGTCAATAACTCTAAGATCTATTGTGATAGTTCTAGTGTTATATCCATAGCATCCAACCAAGTCCTTCATAGTAGACCCAAACATATAGAGATCAGACATCACTTTCTTAGAGATAATGTAGAAAAAGGCAAGATAATCTTAGAATATATTCCTACAGACAGTCAAAGAGCAGACATTTTTACCAAACCTTTGGATGAAACTAAGCTTACTTACTTCATCAACACCTTAGGAATGCTTGATGGAAGCTTGTAAACACCATTGGAAGAAAAATTAGCATTGGGCAAATGAGAGCACTTGAAGATACGTCGATTACCTATCGACGCAAATCTGCAAACACGTCGACATCAATTCGACGTAACGTCGACTTCACGATAAACTGGAAACGAATCTTTCCTTCTTCTTTTGACGATTGGATTACCTAATATACCTCGACTTCTGTTTCCTTTTCGACGTTTCACCTTCTTTAAATAATACCTCTTATTTCATAACTCTTACTCTCCCAAACGGCCAAAAACTGCGTCTTCTACCTTTCTCTCTGCATCAATGGCGCCGACTCCTGCTCAATCTGCCATCATCAAAGCAATGAATGATGCCCTAGAAAAACTTGTGAATGAATTTCAGTCACGACTGATCAATTTCTACAACGAGTGTGCCTCCATGCTAACCACTTGTGAAGCCAAACTGGCCGACATCTCTGCATCTCTTCCTGAGCTTCATATTCTTCTTCAAGAACAAAATCTGTCGCCAAAAGGGTTTATATCCTTTCTGCAGGGTATAAACCAGGGGGAGAGTTGCTCCAGAAACCCCTCCAATCAGGTTCTCTATTACTCTTAAGCTTCATATTCTTCTCTATTACTCTTAAGCTCAGGGTTAATTCTTCTCCATTCTCTAAACCCTAAACTCCACTTCTTACTATAGGCACAAATCTTCTCCACTCACTCTGATTACACCTTCAAGGAGAAAAACCCCTTTGGTATATCCTCATCCTACCATACAGAAGGAGACCATGCTGTGGATTCAGCATTCAAAGCAGATGCCCCATATGTTCAGGGGAGATTGTTGTAGTAAAAAATACAGAAGTCCAGGGGGAGGAAGAAACAGCTACTTCTGATGACTGGAAAGGGCAAGTCTGGATTGATGCACTCCTTTGTGTGGAAGAATATCAGTATCACTCTCCTGGCTTCTCTGCCAGTCACATCAAACTTAGGACACCTCTACTTGAGGATGTTCCTCCAGAAGAAATTGAAGGAGAAAAACATTCTTCAGCAGAGTCTACCCTACCTGAGGACATTCTACCTCCTGTTGCAGAACAAACTCCTCCTGCAAAAGTTCCTTCTCCACCTTATCTTCCTAAAGAGAAAACTCCACCTCCTCTACTACCTTTATCTCCACCATCAACAAAACTTACTTCTACCAAGCAGTTTATAGCACCTACTCAAATCTTACCTAGGCAAAGTCCAAGAGGACAAATGAAAAAAAAAAGAGGTCATCCCTCACTGGCAAAAATATTCCAAAGAAGAAAGGAAAGAATATGCAAAGGAAAAGAAATACAGAAAAGCTTGTGAGGAGATAAAGAGGTTTGAAAAGATTTCTAATATCTCTCCTGACAGTACTGTAAAGGAGTACAATGACCCTGAAATGGAAAAGAGGAACAATGAAATAAGAGAAAGAGACATGTATGAATTTGAAGCAGCTATGAAAGAAACAGTGGATAAGAGAAATGCTTGGATAGAAAAGATCAAGAAGGGAATGACCAAAGAACAGATTCTTCCTGAACCATCCACCAAAATTCCAAAGAAATTGTTTGATGTTGAAGCATATCAAAAGAAAAATCCTCAAACAGGGCTTATCCTAGATAAAGGACAAAAGCACAAAAGGGGTGTAGGGTGTTCAGAAGATGACTACATTCCCTATAAGAATCCTAAAAAACCAGAAGGACTAGACAAATGGCATGATTCACCCTGGAAAGGGAAAGAAAAGATGTCTGAGATCCCTGAGAAACAGGAACCAGAAAAGATAAGGAAATATAGGCCCAAGGTTGACAACAAGGGACCATCTAAGCCCAAACCTACATAAAAGAGAGAGAAACCTCAAGGCATTACAATAGAAATGATTGATAAAAAAGCAGCAATTATCATTGGCAAAGGTTATTCCATAAATGACACTCTCCCTGATGCTGAAAAGAGCTTGGCAAAACTGCACACAATTATCAGAAATGTTCAGGAGCATCCTGATAGAGCCAGGCCCTACATTTTTGAAGCTGTTGAACAATTATCTAAGAAACTCTTCTCTGCCTTTGTTAATTTCATGTATAACAAGAAGTTCTTGGTTTAAACCCTGTGAAAGATACTTACTTATTTATATAGTTTCTTTTTCTCTTCTGATGAATGCTTGACAAACTTCTTTAATATATCAAGGTATTCTTTGGACAAAAAGTAAAAAAATTCTCTGATCAGGGTTAAGACAAATATGTGGAGATTGTTGGGGAAATGATTTATCTTAACCCCTAGAAATGAGTAGAAAATGAGTTCTCATAGTGAAAAATTAGTTTAAGTAAATATGCGTCGAATAGTAATCGACGCAGTGTCGAAGTGTAGTCGACGTACCTCTCAAAATGAGTCGAAGTAACTCTAAACAGAATTCGACGTAACCGTAATCGACGTAACTCTGATTTCTAATCGACGCACGTCGATTTCTATGACACTCAAAAACGCGCCAGATCTCTTTCCTTTCTTTCTGTAGATCTGAATTTATGGAATTATATTATTCTCTTATAGCCGTTCAGAATTAAATTTGTCCTTCTAATTGACTCTTGGCTAATTTGATTAAGATTATTATGGATGTTATTTGAAAATTGAATGACTTCTTTCCTTCTACCGAAATATTAATTATGGAAGATTTCTCTCTTACCATTTCTCTGTGAGCTAATTGATTATTCTCCTATAGCAATATTTTTGAATAAACAGAGCTATAAATACACAAGGAGGTCGGCAAAGAAAAACAAGAAGTGATCCACTCCATTTCTGAAAAAGAGGAAAAGCTCCCAAGAGAGAAGAAAGAGAAAATTGAGAAAAGTGAAAGAGTGTTGCAGCAAGAAAAAGCCTTCTTCTTCTTCTAATACCTTCTGAAGTCATACTGCTGTAAATTTCTGAAAGCTCTCACTGAAAGAGAGAAAGGCCTACAATCTCCTTCTCACTATAGAAGAGAGATTACATTCACTATACTTGTGCTTCTAATCTTCTTGCTAGGAAGAAGATTCCTTCTTGCATAAATTGTTTCTTATTCTTGTTCTTCTTCTTGTTCTTATTCTTCTTCTCATTCTTATCTTTATTTCAATTTCAATAGTGTAAAAGAGTTTTAAGAATCTCTCTTCAAAAGATTCAGTTGTAGTGGTTCTAAGAGTCTCCTTATCAAAAGACTCAGACTGGTTCTAAGAGTCTCCTTATCAAAAGACTCAGTACAAGATAGTGAATTCCTACCAGGGGGTAGAAGAGTGGACTACCCAAAGTTTGGGGAACCACTATATTTCTTTGTGTTGTGCTGTGTTTTTCTTTTTGCTATTTCTTTCTTTATTTGTTTAATTCTTGCTGGTGTGTGGGAAGCCTAAAACTGTGAAAATATATATATATATTTAGTTGTTAACTTTGCACAAAATATTTTTAATTCTCTATTCACCCCCCCCCCCCCCCTAGAGAATTCTAGTGAGGTTAACTGTGCACTTTCAAGAATCACGCTGAAGAAAAACATCAGATCAAGAAAAAATAGACTTTATCCAAGTCTTTCAACAAAACAGGCATAAGGAACAGGATTCGATGACTCAGAGAACTCGATAGAGAGTTTTGAAACTTGCGGGTTCAAGTATTCACGAGTAAAAAATTATTATAGATCAATATCTAGGATACCAAGTATTTCTTTAGATTTAAGCTATTCCAAAACACGAATATCTTCTAAGTAAACATGTGTGCGACCCCAATATTTCATATCAAACACAGTTCATCTATTTGCTAGCAAGAAATCTTAACCTTTGTCAATATACCAATTAATGTTCATGCTCAAAAGAACTACTAATCCTCCACTTAAAATCATCATTTCAAATTTCAAATCCGTGTTATCCCAAACGCGTGAAACCTCAAACAACTATCAAGACAAATCAAGCAATCAAAAACTAAACTTATTTGATGAAACGTGTATTCAAAGGTGAAACATAAAATAATAAGAACAGGTCAGGCTAAATAAAATTCAATGTTTGCAAGAGAGAAAGATCTCTACTTGCCTTAAATGAGGCTAAATCTGACGGCGGCGGCGAAGCGGTGCAATCAAAAACAGAAATCATAATCCGAACCTGATCAAGCACAACGAAAGCGAGGAAGCATACATTATTACGGTAACACATGTATTCTACGACGCGGAAATTAAACAAAAGAATGTTTAGCAAAAATTACCGACCATTGGAAAAGGAATTACAACGCGGGAACCGTAGATTTGGCGGCGCTTAAGGCTAGGGAAACCCTAAATCAGAAGGGTCTTCAAGAGATCCCGCCAAGAGATTCGAAGATCAGCGCCGAAAATCACAAATAAATCGGGATTAGATGAATATAGGAGGGACAAAAACTCAGATTCACAAAATTGCAACAAATAAGCAAATTGGGGCACGAATAAATCATTAGGGTTTATGAAAATTCTGAAATCAAGGGAGAAAGAGAGGAATTTTACAAAAGGAACTCCGATCTGGGCTCGAGGAGGAGAGGGAAGAAAACCCAAGATTTTCCTCACGAAATCAACGGCCAAAACGACGAGGGAGAGCAATTGACGGCTGCCGGAGGGGAGCAGAAACTACTGCCGGCCCTTGAGGAGGCTACTGCCGACCATTGGAAGGGGAAGAGAGAGTTGTCGGCTGTTGGAGGGGAAAGGGATGTCGTCGGCTAAAGGAGTCGGAGGAGAAGCGGGCGGCGCCGGCTGGAGGCGAATCTGGGAGCAGGAGGGGGCGATGGCTCTCCGCGCGGGAGACGGCGATGGCTCTGCGCGCGGGAGACGGGAGCGGGAGAGAAAATCGGGAGACCTAGCAGAGTGGTTTTGCGGGATCGGGAGAGTCTTATGGGATTTAAAACAGGGGAGCTGGGGTGCGCCTAGGGAAATAAAAGGGGAACCTCCCTTAATTTACAAAATTGACATGATGAGATTTAATAAAATTAAAACCCCTTTTTTATATAAGGGTTGCGGCTAGACAAAAGAGGGAGGGTTGTTACACCCTGCCCCCCCCCCCCCCCCCCCCCCCCCGACATTCCGCCTGCAGCACATCGCGGAGACGCGCACGATACAGCGTGCATCACAGCCAGTGGAGCAAGTCTTGGTGTTATGGCAGGGACTTCCACCCTCGGAGGCGACGTGGGTAGATCGCGCCGACTTGCGTCACCAATTCTTGGACTTTTGCCTTGGGACAAGACAAATTTCTCAGACGGCGGAATTGTTACAGAGATCGACGAGGGAGACGAGGGCGAGGGGCAACCGCCGGTGTGGCGAGTTTACCAAAGCCGGGAGCGCGGCGGGCAAGCCATTCCGACGTAGCCGATGTCGTACCAAGGAGGCACTTTCATTTCTACATTGCTTTTGTTATTTCCTTTATTTGCTGTTGTTATGTCCGTATTTGTTCGGCACGTATATAAGTCGGGAGGCTACTGTATTTTGACATGCTGGAGTATTATGGTGAAGTGTTTTCTCTCTCTACCCTTCTGAACTTTTCCCCCTCTCTCTCGGTTTCCCTCCCCCCTCCTCTAAAAATTTCGAAACCCTGACACGATATCTTAAAACAATTGATGGTATTACATATTCAACATTTAAGGAGGCGGCCGAAAATTTTGGTCTGCTTGAGGAAGATAACAACATTCGTGATTGTCTGTCTGAAGCAAGGACCTTCAGAATGCCTGCTGGGCTGAGAAGGATGTTCACAACTATTCTACTATATTGTACACCAAGCTCAGTGAGGGAACTGTGGGATGAAAACTTTCAAAGCATGATTGAAGATTACACATGCTCAAACACTGCTGATGAAACATACATGATGAGTAAGTTGTTAACTGAATTGGACGGAATTCTCCAACAACACAACAAGAGAATAACAGATTTGATCTTCCTCGCATATCTGAAGGCTACACAACTTTGCATGATTTTTCAAGCATAATCGAACATGAACTGTCAATTCCAATTTCAAACGATGATTTAAATTAAATCGGTTGTCTTAACAGTGCACAACTTTCCGCATTCAACATTATCAGTGCATCAATAAGAGGCGAGGAAAGTGCAATTTACTTTGTCGATGGACCAGGGGGAACTGGAAAGGCATTCCTTTATCGATCTTTACTAGTGTTACCGACATCCAGGCGGACGAGCCAGAGTGGCAGGTGTACTCGAGAAGGACGCGCGCAGGAGCGAGCAACGGCGGCGTGGAACCAAGGGACGGACCGGGCGGTTCGGCGGGTGCGGCCTAAGGCGGCGTCCGGACCACTATCTTTAATTAATTTCAGCTTGTATTATTGTTGTTGGGAACTTTTATTTTATGTTTTTGGATGGGTGATGGTTCCTGCTATATAAGGGAGCATCATTAGGGTTTCTTGTATCTTTTGGATCAATTAAGTTTTTGTGAGGGCTGACCCCTTTTGCTTCCCCTTCTAAATTCCTCTCTCTCTCTCTCGCTCTATCTCACTCCTCCGGTCCAGCTACCGCCGCCGCCCGGTAACCTCCGCTATCGCCAGCCGGCAACCACCGTTATCGCCCGCCGGTAACCCCCTCTAACGCCTTCTGATACCCTAGCGGTATCATTGGTCCGACCTGCCGCTCCGCCCGCCGCACCGCTCGCCGCCGCCGAATTTCCGAAATGGCTCCGAAGAACGCCCCCCGCCCCGACGATGACCTCCTCGCCGAACGGCTCGCCACCCACGACGGCCACATCTCCTCCCTTCAATCCTCCGTGGAGGCACTCGCGGCTGGCCAAGTCACGATCCTCGCACGCATTGACGCCCTCATCTCCGTCGCGAACCCCGCCCCCATTCCCGCACCGGACCCGCCGATCCCGACTCCGCTGGGCTCAGGCGCGGGATCCGATGCCGGATCCGCGTCCCTACTCGGAACCCTGCCCAGCCCGCTGTCGCCGGGGCTGGGTCGGCTCCCTGCCTCCGCAACCAACTCGCCCGAACTCCAGCCGCCGACCGGGCATTTTTCCGGCGAGTTCCAGCCACTTCAGGCACCCGGCCGACAGCCCCTTTCATTGGACATTCCTGGCTTCTCCGGCGTGGATCCTTTGGGGTGGATCGCACGTGCGGAGCAGTTTTTCGACCTCAACGCCACGCCCGACGCGGATAAGGTGGCCACGGCCATCGTCGGCCTGGAGGGCTCGGCGCTCCATTGGGCTCGGTGGCTCCGACAAGTCCAGCCCGACATTTCGTGGACGGAGTTCAAGCGTGAGATGGTTACCCGCTACGATTCCCGTTACACTGGCTCCGCCGTCGAGCGCCTGTGCACGAATCGCCAATCCACCACCGTGGACGCATATATAAACGAGTTCGTGGCACTCGTGACTCAACTTCCGGGACTTCCCCCCGAGCACTATTTGGGTTTCTTTCTACAAGGCTTGGGCCCCAACATCCGCTCTCGCATACGTACTCACCAGCCCCGTACGGTGTCGGAAGCCCTCGAACTCGCCCGAGCGGTAGAGGCGGACATTGGACCTCGCCAAACCAGCCCCGCACCTTTCCGACCACCGCCACCCCAACACACCGGATACCGGCTGGCCATCGTGCTGCCCGGCCGTCCCGCGCAGCCAGAGGGACCTCACCGCATCTCCAACGGCGACTACAACGACCTACGCCGCCGCGGCCTATGCTTCTGATGCCGCCAACCGTACTCTCCGCAACATGTTTGCCCAGTCAAGGAATTCCATGTCTTTTCAGCGACGGCGAGGGGGACTACATGGCCACGGAGCCCCCCGCATTGGACATCTCACCGGAGCACACCACGGAGGAGTTAGAGGATGCCCCCCTCAATGTCCTGGAGCTGCCTTTTTATTCGGTGGGGGGACTCACCGGACCCCACACGATGAAACTGACCGGCATGGTCCAGGGCCGGCCCGTCATTGTGATGGTAGATAGCGGGTCAAGTCACAACTTCCTGTCGGCCCAACATGTCGGCGAGCTCGCCTTACCGGTTGATCCGTCGCCCGACTTTTCGGTGTGCCTCGGCGACGGTCGCCGCCGCCCGATGCTTGGACAGTGCCGAGACGTGACCGTGTCTCTCGGCTCCTGCACGGTCACGGCCGATTTCTATATGTTCGAGTTGGGTGGTCTGGAAGCGATCTTTGGGGTGGCATGGCTCGAGACATTGGGGGACGTCCGCGTCAATTGGGCGTCGATGACCATGGCCTTCCAGCACCAGGGCCAGCATGCCTCTTGGCGGGCGATCCGACCCTTCTACGCTCACCGATCTCTTTCCGCGCGATGACGCACATTACCGATGTTGACTTCTCGGCCTGGCTTTGGCCTCTGCAGACCGGCCTTTCGGCGACGGCCGGCCCCCTTGCCCCCGTGATGTCCTCGGTGCTTAACGATTTTGAGGATGTTTTCACTACACCGACGGGCCTTCCCCCCCCCCCCCCCCCACCCCCCCCCCCCCCCCCCCCCCACCCCCCTCGGCCGACTGATCATGCCATTGTCCTCCACCCAGGGTCGGCGGCGGTGTCCGTCCGGCCATATCGTTATGGGCATGCACAAAAGGACGAGATGGAGCGGCTCGTTCAGGAGATGTTACTCGGGGGCCTCATTCGGCCAGTGTTAGCCTTTTTTCAAGTCCCGTCTTGCTGGTACGCAAGAAGGATGGAAGTTGGCGCTTCTGCGTGGACTAACGGGAGCTGAACAAGGCGACCGTTCCGGACAAGTACCCCATCCCAGTGATTCAGGAGCTTTTGGATGAGCTGCATGGTGTGGCTTTCTTCACCAGGCTGGACCTCCGTGCCGGCTATCATCAGATCCGAGTTCGGTCGGCGGACGTGCCAAAGACGGCTTTTCGCACACACGACGGCCATTTTGAGTTTTTAGTGATGCCCTTCGGACTCACTAACGCTTCGGCTACCTTCCAGGCCACCATGAACGACATTTTCAGACCAGTGCTCCGTAAGCATGTACTTGTCTTCTTTGATGATATACTTGTCTTTAGTCGTTCTTGGCAGGAGCATCTCGGACACGCGCGAGAGACCTTCACCACCCTCCGCCGTCACCATCTTACGGTCAACCGTAAGAAGTGCACTTTCGGCACTTTGACGGTCAGCTACTTGGGTCATACTATCTCCGCCCACGGGGTGGCCATGGATGAGGACAAGATCCAGGCGGTGCTGCGTTGACCGACTCCACACTCTGTTCGGGACGTGCGAGCATTCCTCGGGCTGACCGGCTATTACCGGCGCTTTATCAGAGACTACGGCGGGTTGGCCCGCCCCCTCACCCAGCTGTTGAAGACGGCAGAGGACAGACCGTTCGAGTGGCCTCCTGCCGCGATGGCGGCGTTTGACGCGTTGCAGTCGGCCTTGGTTCAGGGCCCGGTATTGGCAATGTCGGATTTCAGTCAACCATTCGTAGTGGAGTGTGACGCTTCTGGGTCCGGCGTCGGCGTTGTGTTGATGCAGGCGGGCCGGCCTATCTCCTATTACAGCCGGGCATTCTCCACAGCCGTGCGGAGCAGATCCACCTACAAAAATGAGCTCATGGCCCTCGTTTTGGCGGTGCAGCATTGGCGACCCTACCTTCTCGGCCGCCCCTTTATCATCCGTACAGATCACCACAGCTTGTATTACCTCCTACAGCAGAAGATTGCCACGCCGACACAGCAGGTGTGGGTGGCGAAGCTCCTTGGCTATGATTTCACGATCGAGTTCCGGTCGGGCAAGACGAACCGCGCGGCCGATGCACTATCCTGTCATCCCCACCCCCCAGAGTTGACCGCCATTTCGAGACCGGTGTGGGACGACGCCACCGGCCTCCAACAGGAGGTGGGCCGGGACCCGCAGTTGGCGGGCATTCGGGCGGCCTTACCTGCCGACCCCACGTCCCGACCTCCCTACGCTCTCATAGGGGGCCGCCTCTTCCATCGGAATCGCTTAGTTATGTCGGCCTCATCCTCGCAGATTCCCCAGCTACTTGCAGAGTTTCACTCCACACCATCGGGTGGCCACGCGGGCGCGTTCTGCACCTACCGCCGCTTGGCCGCGTCTCTTTTCTGGCCCCACGTGCTCCGCCAGGTGAAGGCTTATGTGGCAGCATGTTTACCCTGTCAGAAGGCCAAATATGAGACCATGTTTCCTAGTGGCCTACTTCAGCCCCTCCCGATTCCAGAGCGAGTTTGGGACATCGGGATGGACTTCATCACTCGCCTGCCGCGCTCCAACGGTTTTGATTGCATCCTTGTGGTAGTCGACCGACTGACGAAGTACGCCCACTTCGTGCCTCTTCGCCACCCATACACAGCGGCGACCGTGGCGGACAGTTTCATCGCAGAGATCGTGCGGCTCCATGGGTTTCCTCGCTCGATCGTCAGCGATCGTGATCCACTCTTCCTCAGTAGCTTTTGGACATCGCTCTTCCGCTTACAGGGTACACACTTACGGATGAGTACAGATTACCACCCGCAGTCGGACGGCCAGTCCGAGGTCTTGAATAGGTGTCTGGAGACTTACTTGCGCTGCTTCATTGGAGAGCGCCCGGGCTCGTGGGCAAAGTGGCTGTGTTGGGCTGAGTATTCTTACAACACCGCCTATCACTATTCCGCGCATACTTCGCCGTTCGAGACAGTCTACGGCCGGCCACCACCATCCATCCTCCGCCACCTTCCGGGGGAATGCTCGGTCGCCAGTTTGGCCGACCACCTCCATGACCGGTACGTGATCTTGGATAGTTTGAAGCACCATCTGCGGCGTGCCCAGGCGAAGATGACCTCGTTTGCCAACAAGAAACGCCGAGACTTATCATTTCAGATAGGTGAACGGGTGTTCATCAAACTACATCCTTATCGGCAACTTACGGTAGCCCGCCGACCATGCCCCAAGCTAGCACCCTGTTTCTACGGGCCCTTCGAGATCATGAGTCGCATCGGAGCCGTGGCCTACCGGCTCCGCCTACCAGAGAACAGTCGAATCCACCCCGTGTTTCATGTCTCGCAACTTCGTCGGGTTGTCGGCGACCATCCGGTCACCGACCACATCCCAACAGACTTGGATTTTTCCGGCTCCGACCCCCTTTACCCAGAGGCCTTTGTTGACCGGCGCCACCACACGCTGGGCGAGGCGACCCTAGAGGAGATACGTGTGGCTTGGCGTGGCCGGCCCGCATCCGCCGCGACATGGTTACTTCGTGAGGATTTCCGGCGCCAGTTCCCGGATTATTGCCTTGAGGACAAGGCCAATTTTCCAAATGGGGGTATTGTTACCGACATCCAGGCGGACGAGCCAGAGTGGCAGGTGTACTCGAGAAGGACGCGCGCAGGAGCGAGCAACGGCGTCGTGGAACCAAGGGACGGACCGGGCGGTTCGGCGGGTGCGGCCTAAGGGGGCGGCCTGACCACTATCTTTAATTAATATCAGCTTGTATTATTGTTGTTGGGAACTTTTATTTTTTGCTTTTGGATGGGTGATTGTTCCTCCTATATAAGGGAACATCATTAGAGTTTCTTGTATCTTTTGGATCAATTAAGTTTTTGTGAGGGCTGACCCCTTTTGCTTCCCCTTCTAAATTCCTCTCTCTCTCGCTCTATCTCCCTCCTCCGGTCCAGCTACAGCCGCCGCCCGGTACCTTCCGCTATCGCCAGACGGCAACCACCGTTATCGCCCGTCGGTAACCCCCGCTAACGCCTTCTGATACCCTAGCGGTATCAACTAGCCTACTTTCGAAAAAAATGTTGTATTATTTTAGCCACGGCTACTTCAGGTATTGCAGCTAACCTACTTCTAGGAGGATGAACGGCTCATTCTAAATTTAGAATTCCAATTGACTTCGATATTGTGTCCTCTTGCGGTATTGCAAAGCAATCTGATTTACGTATATTAATAGAACAATCATGTGCAATAATTTGGGATGAAGCACCAATGACACACATGAAGGCATTTGAAGCGGTTGATCGTACGTTTAAAGATTTGCTTGAGATAAGTTTGCCATTTGGTGGGAAGGAATTGATAATGGACGGTGATTTTAGACAAGTCACGCATGTAGTCGTACACAGAACAAAAGCACGGATAATTGATAAGTAGGATTTATGCTTATTTTAATTATAGTATTTAGGTTAAGTTTAATATAATTTTGTAAATATTATTTATATTTTAGTTAAAAATCACTTCTTTTATAATTTTAGTTCTAAATATAATTGTATTTTTGTTTTGCAGATTTTCTGGTGTTTTTGGACAAATTCCATAGTACACGCCCTAGGTCACGCCCGTGAGCAAGGGTGTGTAACACTAAGATCAGTCCAGAAGTGTTGCCGAGCAGATTGAGCTAGTCCACAGCAAGTCACGCCCCAGGTCACGCCCGTGACACCAGGTCACGCCCGTGACCAAGGGCGTGTAATCTTAGAATCTTCCCAGCTGGCTACCGACGAGACGTGGAGATGCTGTCGAGGAGTTGACCCAAGTCACGCCCGTGACCAAAGAGTCACGCCCGTGACTTCCCGCGTGATCCCAGCTCCCTGCTGCGCCGAATTCAAGCCCACGCCACATTGATGGAGTTGACCCCAGTCACGCCCGTGACCCATGAGTCACGCCCGTGACTTTTCGCGCGTGATCGCTTTTCGCTGCAGCGCCGCACTCAAGCCCACGCCGCATTGATGAAGCCGCCCAGGTACACGCCCGTGACCAAAGTTACACGGGCGTGTAATGTCCTTTTTCGCGACACAGTCACGCAAGACCCACGCCGATGTCGCAGCCGTGCAGAACAAGTATTACACGCCCTAGGTCACGCCCGTGACCGAGGGCGTGTAACCTGGAAATTTTTTCTATAAATTCAGAGGTTCCCCTCCAGCATTCCATTCCCTTCCCCCTGCCAATTTGGGTTGTTCTTGTACAGTTTTCCTTATTTCTTCATGTTTTAGGGTTAGCTTTAATTTCATGTAATTTTGTTATTTCTTTTTTTTCATTCCTTGTAATTTTATTTCATGCAAGCTAGCTTAGTTTCAATTCCATGCAATGTAATGTAGGTTTTATTTCATGTAATCTCTTTCTTTTATGGCAATGAAAATTTAAGCTTTCTTTTATTTTCGCAAACTCTCTTTCTTCCTCTTTCTCTCTCTTTCTTGTTTTAATTTTTTCCTTTAGCAATTATTTTGTAGTCTTGATTTTTAGCAAGCTTTGAATCAAAATCATCTCTTTCCTTATTATCGTATCTTCTCTCCTTCGATTTATTCTCGAAATATAACGATATCGAGTTCATATTCCGGTTATGAATTTCGGTATTTGTTTTCGTATTCTAGCTAGCCGAGAGGACGTGCGTACGAATCGATCACTCGAGAATAAAAAGAGTTGCACGCACCCCTCGAGAGAGGATGACGTAAATCTTCCGGATAGGAGTCAAATCCTATAGTGGGATTCACAGCGTAAAGCAAGTCTTAGGTAATCAATTATAGGACGAGAGTCCGGTTGATTTTTCCTAAGCTTAGTTGGGCATTAACCTCGAGAGAGGCATGTTCGAGCTTCGGGAATCCCCACGGTCAAGGCTTAGAGTTGAATGATAGTATTTATCTTTTAATTTCATTTCAAAGCGAGTTTTAATCAAGTTTTATTTTCTTTCTTTATTTTCGTTCTCTTTTATTTAGTAGCAATTTAGTTCTCTTTTCCGCTCTCTCTCCGATAAAATAATAGTCCGCTTTCTCGAAGTAGAAGTACTCGACAAACCCGAGTTTAATACGACCTTGGTATTTTTATAAAATATCTTATATTATATACGATAAGGTACACTTGTCTTCATCGAATATAGTTTTGGAAAATATCATCAAACTTCTTCGCATTTTTATAAATCATAAACCCTAGAAGAAGAAGTCTAATTTATCTTATCAATAATCAATTCAAGCATTGTTGAATCGTACTTATGGCCGCATGTAAAAATACTTCGATTGACTAAAAATATGAGACCACAAGAAGATGCGAGTTTCTCAGATCTTCTGTTGAGGGTTGGCAATGGAGAAGAGGCGGCCATTGTCGATGATAAAATGCAAATACCGGATTCCATGGTCTTCCCTTGCGAAGTGAAAACTCGGTCGATACTTTAGTCGCATTAATTTTCCCAAATTTATTTGTTGGGAATCATGATGATCATTACATGGATGGTCGAGCAATATTAACTCCACTTAATGAAGATGTAAGTAAATTAAATGAAAAGTGTCACGCATCTTTTCCTGGTGAAAAAGTTACTACTCCTTTGATTCCGTGACGAATGACGTGCGGAATTTGTACTTACCGGAGTTTTTAAATTCGCTCAATCCTGGCAATCTACCGCCGCACGAGCTCACTTTAAAGATATGTTGCCCCATCATACTTCTTCGAAACATAGATCCTAAAACAGGGTTGTGCAATGGAACATGTCTAAAATGCGTCCGTTTCTCAAGGAATGTCATCAAAGCTGAAATATTAAATAGTCAGTTCAACATCTTGAGGGTATTTATACCACACATCCCGTTAAATAGTGTTGAGGATGCAAGAATGCCTTTCGAACTCACTCAAAAACAATTCCCTATCTGTTTGAGTTATGCATTAACAATCAACAAGTCGCAAGGCCAAACCATAAGAATGTTGGGATATATCTTCCAAACCCAGTGATCAATCATGGACACCTTTACGTAGCATTATCTAGAGGTGTTTCAGAGCAAAATACAAAGGACTCGATAAGAAAATGGAGCAATTGATGGCCATGAAGGTGTCTACACTACAAATGTCATGTACAAGAAAATATTTGTCAGACTCAGGCCGAATAACGCAAACGCGTAAAGGTGGTGCATCTTTTAAAAAAAATTTATCGCCCTATTTAAAACATATAATTTTGTTAATATTTACATCGGACTAATTTGAAATATTTTTTTTGTTTCAAACCACAGTGCAAACTTACTTAGCTTTTTGAAGTCTGGTTATCCGGCCACTTTTTTGTAGTCATTTGCCTCATGGTACTTGGGCTTTACAATCCCGTGACTGTGCAGATTTTGCAGTTTGGTTAGTCTATATTGGTTAGTCTATTTTCATTAAAGTTTAAATTTACTAAGAAATTTGTAAAGTTAATCCATCATTCCATATACTTACAGTTTTTAGGATCAGAATTGATGCAATTAAAACTGAAGATGTCAAAACTGTTTCTACCATTGATGTTCTTGCTGTGTGATTTGCCTTGTGAGATCCATTTAAGAGCTCTTTCTAAGATTTTTTTTGGGTTCTGCTTACTTATTTGTTCTGCAATATTTTACAATGGCGTTCAGATCTGTTAGGATGAATATAAGAGTGGGCAGAGCATTGAAAGGCTTAATTGTAGGCATGAATTTCAAATAAGCTGCATCAACAAATGGTTGCTTATTATCTTCCAGTATGCTTGCTTAACCATTGAAATGTTGCTTGGTATTCTCCTGCACCTGCACAGTTTCAAATATTCAGCAAGGCATTACTGGTATAATTATTTGCATTTCCCCAACCAATTGGAATGTTGCTTGATATTCTACTGCATTTGCATAGTTTTAGATTTTTGGCAAGCTGTTACTGAAATAAATATTTGTATTTATATACCTTTCTTCTGTGTGATTGGAATGAAATCTTAATGTCTGCATAAATAATAACAACTCTTTAGGTGAAGAAGTGCGCTAAACATTTACAATGATATATGATTTTTCCTTGGGTTTTCTTGCCTCTATAGAAGTCATGGGTGGGAGGCAGTTTTCATTTACTTGCCTCTATAGAAGTCATGAATATTTACATTCTCATATTCAGACTGTTAAATATTAATTTTTATTTTTTAATTATTTCCATGACTTCTTGAGATTTTTGATGAATGTCTTCCTTGCTTGCAGAAAGCAGCGATGATGATCATATTGCATTTAATGACCCTCCTTGCTATGTTCCATCAACATCGGAATATAAGATTGGTTGTAGGCGGCATGAGTTATGGGGTTCATGATAATCATCTCTCCTTGCATATTTAGCAGCTTAATGTTTCATAACTAAAGCATCCCTCCTTATCTCAGCAGATCCGACAGCACTCTTGGCACCTTTAGCTGGCTGTATTCTAAGTTGCTCTCTAACATCAGACAACTGTTTGTTCAATCACTATATTAGCTCGTAAAGGATTTATTTACACACTGTTTGTATATTTAAGACAGCGCTCTTGAATTCTATGATATTTTTATATGTATATTTAAGATAGGTACTTTGTAATGGTTTCAAATGGTCTATTGGTGTCTTGATCATTTACACGCTCTTATATATACCCATAATATAGAATAATAAACTCAAGAATGTTTTTCATTTATCTCAACTTGAATCATGATCAATTTTGTTTTGCTACTTTAACATTTTTGTAGACCATTGCGAATACCTGAGGCAAAGAATAAAATTGAGCAAGAGACAGTTGGTGTAATGGTTTTATTATGCTGTGAGGTAACTACAATTTTCAGAGGATAAATCTACAGTAACATACTAAAAATTTGAGATATAAAAATGAAAATAATAAATGAAAAACATTCTTGAGTATATTCTTCTGTATAATGGGTATAATTTTTCATAAGACCGTGTTTGAAGAAAATGGAATAGCATAAATATCAAATGTTGTTGTGAGAGAAGTGGATAAGAGAAAAGTAATTGCTAAACTCTTGGTAACAAATATCGCCGCCCACGATAAATGTCACCCCACACGATAAATATCGGTCCCACGACAGATGTTGCCGTCCACGACAAATATCCCCCCATGACAAATATTTAATCACTAGGAACTAATTTCAATAGTTTGAGAATAATTTTTTAGTTGTAATGTAGTCAAAAATGGAGCCTCATGCATCCACCAATTTCATATCTTGCGGGCGACCATGGGTCTGATGCCGTATAAGAAAGCTCACTCATTTTAGTTAGTTGTTCAAAAATACATAAATAGCCCACAAAACTAACACTAAACAGAGCTCCATTTGATACTTTTTATCGTTGTTCTCTTGGTCCATTTTTGGTAAATCTGAGTAACAAAAAAATATAGTACAACAACGGTAGTACACTGTGGAATAACAATTTCATTAATTTCATTCCAGGTTCTCATCCTTTGAAAAACACTTTATGATTCTTTTTTATGTCATACTTCTTTTGATTACCAAATAAATTGTGATTGAGGTCTCTTGATGGCAACATGGTCAATGCAAACAAATCCGAAGGGCATGGAAATTAGCAAACAAATCCAGGATGCTTTACTACACGTTCAGTCATATAGCATATTCAATCTTTTTCTATTTTAAGTAGGACTACTAAAGTGGAGTTCTCTAAAACTATTGATAAATAATTCCATCACTATCAGGTAACCTGAGAGGAATTGGGTTTGCCAGCTAGATTTCTTTTGAATAGCATAATATCATTCATTTGCGCCATCGTATTCTCGGATCTTCTCCCTCGCTGGCTTCGTTGAAGGTCTTTGTTCAAATTCAACGACAAATGTCGCTGCCCACGACCGATGTCGCCGCCCCAAACCAATGTTGCCGCCCACGGCCAATGTCGCCCCCACGACAAATGTCGCCGCCCACGACCAATGTCGCCGCCCACGACCAATGTCGCCCCCACGACCAATGTCGCCCCCACGACCAATATCGCCGCCCCCGACAAATGTCGCCACCCCTGACGAATGTTGCCGTCCAAGACGAATGTCGCCGCCAACGACCAATGTCGCCGCCCACGACCAATGTCGCCTCCAACGACCAATGTCGCCTCCCCCGACCAATGTCGTCGCCCACGACCAATGTCGCCCCCACGACAAATGTCGCACCCACGACAAATGTCGCCTAGGATAGGGGCGGAGCCCCGTGCCTGTCGCTTGTGTGTATGTATATATATATAACATTGGGTAAGGAGTATGCGACTCTCCACCAATTTATAAATATTGTATTATTCTACTAAAAGTTACGATAGGATCCCCCCAAAATACGAACTAAAGAGGTGTGGATAGCCGCACCTCCCATCATGGGGGTGCGGATAGCTGCACCTCCCATCACGGGGGTGTGGATAACCACGCCCCTCCATCATGGGGTGCGGATAACGGCACCTGACATCATGGGGGTGCGGATAACAGCACCCCACATCATGGGGGTGAGGATAACAGCACCCCACATCATGGGGGTGAGGATAACAACACCCCAAATCATGGGGTGCGGATAACGACACCCTACATCATGAGGGTGCGGATAACCGCACCCCACATCATGGGGGTGCGGATAACCGCATCCCCTATAGGGGAGGAACGGACTGCCCCGCGCGGCCCTCCCGCACAACCGCGTGGTAGAGTGGGCGAGCGACTGGGCTCTCGCACATCCCTCCCGCGGCCAACGCGCGACCGGAAGAAGCGGAGGGTTGCGCGGCCACCGCCGCGCTAGCCTAGGGTCGCCGCCCCCGCACTCGCATCCGCGCCCCCGCACTCGCCTCCGCGCCACCGCCACGCCGATCTCTGCGCAACCGCCTCCCACCGCCGCCGCGCTCGCCTCTCGCCGCCGTACGCTCGAAATTCTTACCTCCGGCATGGTAGAAACTCCAACGTCCCTCTCACTTTCGAGGACTCTATCTGAATGACACGAAATTCCTAAGGGAGACTGGGAACTTATACAGAAATTTTCAGGTTCGGTACAGAGGCCGTGACCTCCGGAAATTTGGGGGCAAATGATAAGGTCTCCCCAAAATACGAATTAACGTGGTGCAGATAGTCGCACCTCCCATCATGGGGGTGTGAATAACTGCACCCCGCATCATTGGGGTGCGTAACCGCACCCCACACCACATCATGGGGGTGCAAATAACCGCACCCCACATCATGGGGGTGCGGATAACCGCACCCCCCCCCCCATCATGGGGTTGAGGATAACCGCACCCCCATCATGCGGGTGCAGCTAACCACACCCACTAGTAGGGGACGACCCTCCCGTGCGACCACGCGACAATTCTCAGCGGGCGCGCAACCCTCTCGTGCAACCACACGGCCCTCCCACGCGCTCGCGTGGCTGGGTGGTCGCACGAAAACGGGCCCTACGCGGCCTCACCTCCCGTCACCGCTACCGTCGCCGCCGCCAACGGTACTCATCATCGCGCTCGTTGCCACCACCGTCGCCGCCGTCACCATCTCCGTCACGCTCATCACCGCCGCCAGTGCCAGCGGCGTCTCGCCGGCGAGCAAGCCCGGACCGCCGGGGGGGGGGGGGGGGGGGGGGGGGGCATGATTGTCATTTTAAGAAAATTGGCAATCTGTGTGCCCCAGATCGTGAGGTCCAATTCGCCCGTCCAAAAATCAAGGTGGCGCAATTACCGAAACGCCCCCCCCCCCCCCCCCCCCCCTCAAAAGCTATAAAAATGGCCATGACTCCTCATTTAAAGATACATTGCCTTCAGCACCAGAGAAAGCTCCCAAGTCTTCCCTCAAAGATTTCCCAGAGACCTCATTCGATCTTTGAAGATCTCCTAGAAGACGCCTCGAAGATCTCCCTCGGTCTTCTTGTTCTCCCTCGAAGACGGCTAGAAGATCTCCTTCGGCGTCCGTGCTACGAGTTCAAAGCCCCGTTGTTGCGTTCATCTTTCCAGACCGCTCTCGAGCGCGCTTCATCGCGCTTTGCTTGAAGTGGCTCCAGTGATCCCAAAAACTCTTTGTAACGAGCGGTGGTCTGTCACCCTCGCGGAACAACTATTATAATACTCTGAAAGCTAGTGGACTTGGTTAGCGCCGATCTGACCCCATGGTTTTTTCCCTTTCCGAATTTTTCCACGTAAAATGTCCCGCTATCACGCGTTGGTTCATTCTGTGACTGTTTGCGCGTTCGGCTCACTCTCGAGCTGAGACGGTTCAGTTCGACCAGACCGTGAGTGCGTCGAGCGACCCACAACAAGTGAATAAGATTGAAAATATATCAAAAGTACACGTGTTGGTCAAGCAGAGGAAAGAAAGGTATAATTATTTAACGTGATAGAATATTGTAGAAACATGCAGATGTTAGAGTAATATAAAAGCTTTTGGAGTAATATACATTACTCTAGTGCCTGGATTCTTACGTGGTCATGTAGATAAATCTAGAGGATTCTAGGTGGAGAAATTGTAAATGGTGTGGATATCACATGATGGTTGTATCATAGGGAAATATGATCTATAGTGTATTCTAAAACCATCATTCTTTGGCGACAAAATCTTTAGTTCTATCAAAAGGTAAGGTTGCTCTCATTAGTAATTATCAAAATCTTTAGTCCTATAAATAGGTAAGGTTACTCTCATTTGTAATTACCTCATGTTACGACCAAGTTGAGAAGTAAAGTATTTAGCTTTCAAAGAGCTTTTGAATACTCTGAGTATTCCACTGTATTTTTATGTTGAAAGTTGACTTAGAGCAATGTTACTAAATGTGCGCCGGTAGGAGCATGAGGAATCATTAAGCCAGTGACATAAGCTTATTAGTAGATACTAACTCTGTTTGTTTGGCCGTTTGTTGTCTGTTGGGTTTTTTCAGAAAAGGTAAAAGCTATTTTAGACAATTTGGAACATATAATCCCACAAAACACCATTTTATGAATGATTTCAACCACATGGATGGAGATCCATTCAGGATCATTGTTTTGTCTTCATCTATAATTGCTCCATTTTCAATCGCTACCACTCACCCAAACAAGCCCTAACTCTCAAATTAACAAAAGCACTTAATTACAGTTGCCTCCTCTATTTCTGACAATCAGAATCGATTGAATTCTATCTCATTACAATACTACTCAATCATTCCTTCTCTACTTTGGAACACCTCCAGCTAAACTAAAAGTACTATTCTTCGTTAATTTAACTGAATGGTTTTTTAGTATACTAAACAATTAATAGATTTTAATTCCGGTGGTATTACTCCAATCTAATAACTAAGAAATTTGAGGTTCACTTCACATTTATAATTGGAGTTCCCCTAAAATCCATCCGAGTGAGACCGGCATTTCTAAATCGGGACCCCGATCGCATCGCCAGAACGGTTCGTCTCGATCGTGCAGGGACTCGCCAACCAAAGCAAGACCAGCAGAAGAAACCCGTGCGTGCCCCGGTGCGAGTGCGCACGCGCCCCCTCGCATGCTTTACTCACGCCCCTCTCTCGCCGTTGTCGCCGTATCACCGGTGAACTTGCTCGGGCTGCCAGGATTGCCTGGGAGGCATGGTCGTCATATTCCGAAGATTGGTGATCCAGGTGACCGAAATCGTACATTCATATTCGCCTGTTCAACATCCAGAAGGGCGCAATTACCAGCGCGCGCCCCAGAATTACTATAAAAAGGCAGCCATGCATTTATTTTAGAGGACACGGAAAAAAGGAGAAGACAGAGCTCTGAGATTTTTCGGCGAACACTTGGTTCTCCGCTCACTCTCCTGCTTCACGTGCGCTCCACCTGTGACAGTTCCACTCCAGAGACTGCTCTCACGAGCGCTCCTCCAGACTTAGCTTTTTCTTCAAAGTTACTTGTAAAAGGAAGGGTGGCTTGTCACCCTCATAGAAACTCCAACTCTTGTAACCGACTACAACTAGTGGTTTTCTGTCAGAGCTGAGCATCATGCCCCGTGGTTTTTTCCTTTTTTGGGTTTTCCACATAAAATGTCTCATTGATCTGTTGTTGGTTCTCTTTCTGACTGTTTGCGCGTTTGGCTCACTCTCGAGCTAAGACGGTTCAATTCATCCTGTCCGTAGGAGCGCTAAGCAACCCGCAACAATAATGATTTAATAAATAGTATTAAACCTCGATACTTGACACTTGTGGATTATAAAATACTAAAGATCTTAAATATATGGTTGGAGATAGGGGTGTGAAAAAATAACTGGAGAAGCGAGAACCAGACCGAAATCGAATCGAACCGAGCGGTTCGGGCCCGTTCTAACAGACCTCGGTTCGGTTCCGCTGTTCTGGATCCAAAAAAATTAGAACCGGGTAGTTTGATTTGGTTCTCGGTGTAACACCCCAGGTTTTCTGTATCTGGGAGTTAGCGCCAGCGTTAGGTGTTAACGCAGGCGTTAGCTGCAGCCCCTTTTTCGATGGTGTTCGATGAAGGGAGTTCGTCGAACGGAGTTCGACGAAGAGAGTTCGACGAAGAGGGTTCGTCGAACGGAGTTCGACAAAGGGAGTTCGTCGAACCGAGTTCGATGAAGTGAGTTCGGAACCGCTGGGCTGCTGAGTTGGCTTCGTTCGTCGAACAGAGTTCGACGAAGGGGGTTCGACAAAGGGAGTTCGTCAAACGGAGTTCGGAACCGCTGGGACGTTGAGTTGGCTTCGTTCGTCAAAGGGAGTTCGACGAAGGGAGTTCATCGAAGGGAGTTCGACGAAGGGAGTTCGACGAACGGAGTTCGACGAAGGGAATTCGTCGAAGGGAGTTCGACGAAGAGCTAGCGCGGGCGCTAACGCCAGCGTTAGCTGACGGAACCTATTCCGTAAGTAGCGTTTCCTGGACGTCCGATCTGTTTGGATCTTGATCCTACGGTCTAAATAAGTGCGCCCTAAGGTTTTATTTAGGGCAGAGAAGTTCTATTCTTTTTTCGTTAACTCCTTTGTGCTTTTGGAGGCGTAGAAGAGAGGTAGGGTTTGGAGGAAGAAGAAGGCTAGATCCGCCATTGTTGGAGCATCGGAGCTCCGTTCGCCGATCCGAGACCAGATCCGTGGAGAGGACTAGAAGGCGCTTCTTTCTACCCGTGCCTTTCAACCGATCCATGACGAGGAAGAGAACTCTTAGGGTAACGACATCTCTCCTCCCGGTTTTAGGATGCGTGCATGGCATCTATGCTTTTACTTTCTCTTTTCTGAAATTTATGGCACCAGATCTCTCAAATGAGAGGGGTTTGGGTCGCCTTGGTTCAAGAAGAACCATCGGGTTGATTGAGTCCGTCCCCGACATGATTTTGCACTAGACATCCGCTCCATTAGTGGATTAGGCATTTTGGGTGAAGCCGAAATTGTGACCGGTGGTCCGATTCGGTGATGTTGCTTAACGTGCATTTTAGGGATTTTGCTAGAAATCCGATGACGGCGAAAACGTCGTATGTGTTGCCCTTATGTTCGTGTGAGAATGAACGTTGGTTTGGAAAGGGTAAATGTTATGTGTATGTGAAGGTGTGGATTGTCTTTGTGGTCGGCTGGCTAGCCCGTAAATGCTTGGATTCATGTGGGGAGAGTGTTCCGGCAAGACAAGTCCCCTTCTGGGCTGTGGCGAAAACAAGTATGTTGGTGCGCCCGTTGGCAAGATGAGCCATGTAAGGGGTGAGGTCCCAGTGGAGTTCTTGGCTTTTGGATTTGTGATTGTGGCGAGAACAAGTATGTTGATGCGCCCGTTGGCAAGATGAGCCATGTAAGGGGTGAGGTCTCAGTGGAGTTCTTGGTCTTGGGCTTGTACGCCCGTGGGGGAAATGATGAGTACCCTTTGTTTGTTATGAAATGTTGATGTGTGTTGCTTTGTTAGAAGCATACACGACATAGGGTGCCTTGGGTGAAACCCAGATTTGCATACATGCTGCATTGCTAGATCCCCTTACTTTTATTGCTCAACATAGAAATGTGGATGATGATTGTGACACTCATGTTTGTCATGTTTATGTTAATACTGTTTATTACATTTGCATCGAAGTGCTGACTTGCAGGGTGATGTAGTTCCCCGGGGTCCGCTAGGACGGCCGGGAGGAGGGGTGTTGTTACACCGTTGTTGGTCAGCCAAAGCTGACCCTCGTTATACCGTTCAAAAAGGATGCAGGGCAAGGATCGCAAGCTGGACCTAGCTCACCGGCCAGAAAGGCCTAAGCTTCATGAAGTGCACTTTTCATGCTTTCTTGTTTGATTATGATGTCTTTACCTGTTCCGGCTTGCATGCCGAGGTAGCTTAGGATTGTGATGATCTGTTGGACATTTCTATGCCCTGTTTGTTTTGACTTGAGTATGAGTTTTGTAAGGCCTTAGGGCCGTAGTACTCTTGTGTAGATATGGACAACTTCTGTGATTTTTTTTAATGTTTCCGTTGTGTTGGTTCTGAGTTTTGAGATGGTTAGATCTATATCACTTTTTAATACTAAAGTTGTGGCGATTATATGTTGTGGGGTCCCGGCCGGACCCATATTATATACTCATTGCAGGGGAGGTGTTACAATTTGGTATCAGAGGGAGGTTAGCGTTCTTGTTGAGGTTTAGCGTGTTCGGATCGTGTTAAGAGGTTGTCCACATAGGATTACTTTGCGGGACCATGAGTGTCCTTGCGTTCGAGTCTTGCGAATAGAGTTTGATTCGTTTTTCCTTGCTTATGCTAGGATGGTGGCGACGATGCGGGGACGTCGAGGCGTCAAGAGGAGCCGTCGGCAAGCAGTGCAACGGCCCCAGCCCTTGTGAATATGGGTGTGTCCCTGGCAGACTTTTGTCGTATGCTAACAGAGGCGATGGTGGCGGCTCAAGCTGCGGCAATGCCATAGATTGCGACGCCTGTTGTGCAGGCTACGACTCCTATTACTTCGGTCACTGTGACACCGGAGGTGGGAGTAAGGCAGGTAGAGCCGTTAGCCGAGAGAGCGGTTGGGCAAGGAGATCGTCAGATGAAGTACTATCTGAGTTTCCATCCTCCGACGTTCAAAGGAGTTGGCACTCCGACGGATGTCGAGGATTGGCTGGCGAGAATTCAGGAACTCCTGAAAGCGGCAGAGACCCCAGAGGACACGCAGTCCCAGTTCGCAGCGTTAATGTTAGAAGGCGACGCCAAGCTGTGGTGGGTGAATCATAGCGGTCGTCATTTCCCTGGATGTGCCCCGTCCATGGAAGAGTTCGGGAATGCCTTCCTGAAGAGCTATATCCCCTCTTCGATGAGGTTAGCCCTTCAGCGGCAGTTCTTGCACTTGGTGCAGCGCGAGAAGACGGTAGACGAGTACTTGCAGGAGTTTACTCGGTTGGGTCGTTACGCGGGAACGACCATGGCAGACGATGAGGAGAGGGATAATCTCTTCTATCAGGGTCTGAGAGAGAATTTAAGGCAACCTCCGATAGCCTTAAAGAATGCGGGGTTCAATGAGTTAGTTGAAGCTGCTCGAACTTTGGAGAACGATATGGAGCGAACCCAGCGCCGCAAGGGCTTGGCGGCAAAGCAGGGAGAAAGTAAGTCATCTCAGTCTCAGGGGAAGTCTGAGAAAAGTTGGTGGAAGAAAAAGCCCCGTCCTTTTAGGACTGGCGAGAGGAGCGGCGCGGCTTCTGGATATTTCCGTTCCAAGGGGCCAGTGACATGCTACAAGTGTGGCAAAGTGAGCCACATAGCTCGGGTCTGTTTCGAGAGTGGAGTTGAGCCAGAGCAGAGGCAGGAGCAGTCGATGCGTTCCGGTCCTAGTGTTGGGGAGAAAGGGTAGGCGGCGGAGTCCAGTGCTTCCCGTTTCCCTCATGTGCAGCCTAGAGCGTACAACCTCGGGCAGCAGGAAGCGATTCGTCAACCTGACGTGGTGACAGGTACGAAAGTTCAAAGTTTCGTTTAATAGTTTTAACCTGTTTGCGACCTTTCATATTCGATATATGCGTGTTAGGCTTCGTGCTAGTTTCTGGCTATCCCGCTAGAGTGTTGTTCGACACGGGAGCGTCACACTCTTTCCTTGCGGAAAGCTTTACCGGGAGGATCGGTGTTGAGATTGTCGAGGCAGAGGCGGAGCTTAGTGTGCGCATGCCGAATGGGTCTTTCATGACCACTGGAAGGAAAGGACGCATTGTGCTGAGGATTTGCGAGTATGATTTCGAGTTGGTAGCAGCAATTCTACCACTAGCCGAATTTGACATCATCCTGGGGATGGACTGGCTTGCAGAGCAACGAGCTAGTATTGACTGCTTGTTGAAGGTGGTGACCTTAAGGAGTGAAGGAAGAGCGGAGGTCAAGTTCGAGGGCCTATGCGGAGTGGCCTGCTCCCTGATTTCTGTCGTGCAAATGGTGCGTGCGGTAAATCAAGGAGGTGAGGCATTTGTCGCTTTGTTGGAGACTCACTCCACAAAGTTGGCGATCGGAGAAGTGCCAGTGGTGGAGGAATTCGAGGATGTGTTCCCTGAGGAGCTTCCGAGAGCGCCTCCTCAGCGTGAAATCGACTTTTCAATTGAGTTGGTGTCGGATGTGAGGCCGGTGTCGCGTCCTCCGTTTAGGATGGCACCGAAAGAACTGGTCGAGTTAAAGGTGCAGTTGCAAGAGTTGCTCGAGCAGGGGTACATTAGGCCCAACTCCTCACCTTGGAGTGCGTCGGTGTTGTTCGTTAAGAAGAAGGATGGTAGTATGCGGCTATGCATAGACTATCGTAAGTTGAATAAGTTGACCATCAAGAATAAGTACCCGATTCCGCGAATCGATGATTTGTTCGACCAGCTGGTGGGGTTGACGGTGTACTCCAAGTTGGACTTGAAGTCGGGTTACTATCAATTGAGGATTCGACAAAAGGATATTCCCAAGACGGCGTTTGGGACGAGGTATGGGCACTTTGAGTTCTCGGTGATACCGTTCGGTTTGACGAACGCGCCATCAGTGTTCATGGATTTAATGAACCGAGTGTTTCGACAATACCTGGATTCGTTCGTGGTGGTGTTCATTGACGACATCTTAGTGTATTCGAAGTCGAAGGCGGAGCATGAGTCTCATCTGAGAATAGTGTTGCAGACATTGAGGGAGAACAAGCTTTATGCGAAGTTCTCAAAGTGCGAGTTCTGGATCGGGAAAGTGGCATTCTTGGGCCACGTGATTAGTGGAGATGGGGTGGCGGTGGATCCTGCGAAGATTGAAGCCATTAGAGATTGGCCTGTACTGAGAACCGTGGCGGAAGTCCGGAGCTTCCTTGGACTAGCCAGTTATTACAAAAAGTTCGTTGAGAACTTTTCGCGGATAGCTTTGCCCCTCACCACTCTTACCCGTAAGGACCAGAAGTTTGTGTGGACGCCGGAGTGTGCCCGTGCGTTCGAGACCTTGAAGGAAAGATTGATGTCTGCTCCAATCCTAAGTCTTCCTAGTGGGACTGAGGGTTTCCAAATTTTCAGCGACGCGTCAGGATGCGGTTTGGGTTGCGTGCTTGTGCAGCATGGCCACGTGATAGCTTATGGGTCGAGGCAGCTAAAGCCTCATGAGAGAAATTACCCCGTCCACGACTTGGAGTTGGCGGCGGTAATTTTTGCGTTGAAGTTGTGGCGGCACTACGTGTATGGTGCGAAGGTTGGAATCTTCACGGACCACAAAAGCTTGAGGTATCTTTTAGATCAGAAGGATCTTAATATGAGGCAGCGTAGGTGGGTCGAGTTCCTTGGGGACTACGACGTAGCGATTCAGTATACGCCAGGCAAGGCCAATGTGGTGGCTGACGCCTTGAGTAGGAAGTACTCTGGGCAAGGAAATTGGATTGAAGCGCATGACGAGCGTTTTGTGCGAGAGTTTGACTCTCTTGGCATTGTGTGTGTGGCTAAGGGTGAGTCCAACGCAGCTCGGCTGAACTGGATCGAGATGCAGTGTGATCTAGTAGATCGAATTCGAGAGGCAACCAGTGCAGACGAAGAGTGTCAGCAATTGGCATTGGAAGCTCAGCAAAGCGAAGGCAGTGCGTTGGAGATGGTCAGTGGACTTTTAAAGAGAAATGGAAGGGTGTTTGTCCCTCGTTTTGGCAAGCTCCGTGAGGAGTTGATGTTTGAGGCTCACTTCCCGAAGTACTCCATTCATCCAGGAAGTACGAAGATGTACTTGGATTTGAAGAAATCCTTTTGGTGGACTGGGATGAAACGGGATGTAGCTTTGTATGTAAGCCGGTGTCAGACGTGCGCCTTAGTGAAGGCGGAATGCCAAAGGCCGGTGGATTCTTGAAACCTCTTCCTATCCCCGAGTCGAAATTCGACGACATCTCCATGGATTTTGTGCATGGTTTACCTCGATCGCGGCAAGGTAACGATGCGATTTGGGTGATTGTGGATCGCCTGACCAAGGTAGCCCACTTCATTCCAAATCGGAAGGACGATAGCGTGGAGAAGCTCGTGGAGCTTTATGTTCGAAACATTGTGCGGTTGCACGGAATTCCAAAGAGCATCATTAGTGATCGCGATGGACGATTCGCGTCCAAGGACTGGAGGTTAGTGCAGCGAAGTTTGGGCACAAAATTGAAGTTTAGTGCCGCGTTCCATCCGCAGACCGATGGCCAAACGGAGAGAACGAATCGTACGATGGAGGACATGTTGAGAATGTGTGCTCTCGATTTCGGTAAAAGTTGGGAAGACCACCTCTTCATGGTGGAGTTTGCCTACAACAATAGTTTCCAGGCGAGTATCAAAATGGCGTCATACGAGGCTTTGTATGGAAGGCGGTGTCGAACGCCGATGTCTTGGATAGAGGCGGGAGACACCCAGTTGTTAGGAAAAGAAGTGGTGGCAGACGCTTGTGAGTTGGTGTGAACGATCCAGGAGCGCATGAAGGTTGCTCAGGATCGGCAGGCAAAGTATTTTAATGCGCGCCACAGAAATGTTGAGTTTGCGGTGGGCGACATGGTCTACCTGAAGATCAAGCCGTTCAAAGGCGTTTCACGGATTCGACGACTCAAGAAATTGAGTCCGAGATATTTGGGTCCGTTTAAGGTTACAGAGCGCATAGGCGAAGCGGCCTATCGGTTGGCGTTGTTCGTAGAGCTAAGCGGATTACATTATGTATTTCATGTTTCGGTGCTGAGGAAAGCATTGGTGGAGCCAGAGGATGTGGTTGAGTCTTCGACCGTTCCTGTAACCGAAGATCTTAGGACGATAGTTTGTCCGGTTTGCGTGGAGGATTCTGAAGTCCGGCGGTTGCGGAACAAAGAGGTCAAGCTGGTGAAAGTGCGTTGGGATAATTGCGGACGAGACGAGTTCTCGTGGGAGCGAGAGCAAACAATGCGGGATAACTTTCCGGAATTGTTTGTTTCAGGTATGTGTTAGTTATGCTTTCGTTAACGTTTTAAATTTTGAGGACGAAATTCTTTTAAGGGGGATGGATTTGTAACACCTCAGGTTTTTTGTATCTGGGAGCTAGCGTCGGCGTTAGGTGTTAACGCAGGCGTTAGCAGCAGCCCCTTTTTCGATGGTGTTCGATAAAGGGGGTTCGTCGAACGGAGTTTGACGAAGTGAGTTCGACGAAGAGGGTTCGTTGAACGGAGTTCGTCGAACGGAGTTCAACAAAGGGAGTTCGTCGAACTCCGACGAAGTGAGTTCGGAACCGCTGGGCCGCTGAGTTGGCTTCGTTCGTCGAACGGAGTTCGACAAAGGGGGTTCGACGAAGAGAGTTCGTCGAACGGAGTTCGGAACCGCTGGGACGTTGAGTTGGCTTCGTTCGTCGAAAGGAGTTCGACGAAGGGAGTTCATCGAAGGGAGTTCGACGAAGGGAGTTCGTCGAAGGGAGTTCAACGAAGAGCTAGCGCGGGCGCTAATGCTGGCGTTAGCTGACGGGAACCTGTTCCGTAAGTAGCGTTTCCTGGACGTCCGATCTGTTTGGATCTTGATTCTAAGGTCTAGATAAGTGCGCCCTAAGATTTTATTTAGGGCAGAGAAGTTCTATTCTTTTTTCGTTAACTCCTTTGTGCTTTTGGAGGCGTAGAAGAGAGGTAGGGTTTGGAGGAAGAAGAAGGCTAGATCCGCCATTGTTGGAGCATCGGAGCTCCGTTCGCCGATCCGAGACCAGATCCGTGGAGAGGACTAGAAGGCGCTTCTTTCTACCCGTGCCTTTCAACCGATCCATGGCGAGGAAGAGAACTCTTAGGGTAACGACATCTCTCCTCCCGGTTTTAGGATGCGTGCATGGCATCTATGCTTTTACTTTCTTTTTTCTGAAATTTATGGCACCAGATCTCTCAAATGAGAGGGGTTTGGGTCGCCTTGGTTCAAGAAGAACCATCGGGTTGATTGAGTCCGTCCCCGACATGATTTTGCACTAGAGATCCGCTCCGTTAGTGGATTAGGCATTTTGGGTGAAGCCGAAATCGTGACCGGTGGTCCGATTCGGTGATGTTGCTTATCGTGCATTTTAGGGATTTTGCTAGAAATCAGATGACGGCGAAAAACGTCGTATGTGTTGCCCTTATGTTCGTGTGAGAATGAACGTTGGTTTGGAAAGGGTAAATGTTATGTGTATGTGAAGGCGTGGGTTGTCTTTGTGGTCGGTTGGCTAGCCCGTGAATGTTTTGATTCATGTGGGGAGAGTGTCCCGGCAAGAAAAGTCCCCTTCTGGGCTGTGGCGAGAACAAGTATGCTGGTGCGCCCGTTGGCAAGATGAGTCATGTAAGGGGTGAGGTCCCAGTGGAGTTCTTGGCTTTTGGCTTTGTGATTGTGGCGAGAACAAGTATGTTGATGCGTCCGTTGGCAAGATGAGTCATGTAAGGGGTGAGGTCTCAGTGGAGTTCTTGGTTTTGGGCTTGTACGCCCGTGGGGGAAATGATGAGTACCCTTTGTTTGTTATGAAATGTTGATGTGTGTTGTTATGTTAGAAGCAGACACGTCATAGGGTGCCTTGGGTGAATCTCAGATTTGCATACATGCTGCATTGCTAGATCCCCTTACTTTTATTGCTCAACATAGAAATGTGAATGATGATTGTGACACTCATGTTTGTCATGTTTATGTTAATATTGTTTATTACATTTGCATACGAAGTGCTAACTTGCAGGGTGATGTAGTTCCCCGGGGTCCGCTAGGACGGCTGGGAAGAGGGGTGTTGTTACACCGTTGTTGGTCAGCCAAAGCTGACCCTCGTTATACCGTTCTTTGTGATTTGGATGCAGGGCAAGGATCGCAGGCTGGACCTAGCTCGCCGGCCAGAAAGGCCTAAGCTTCATGAAGTGCACTTTTCATGTTTTCTTGTTTGATTATGATGTCTTTACCTGTTCCGGCTTGCATGCCGAGGTAGCTTAAGATTGTGATGATCTGTTGGACATTCCTATGCCCTGTTTGTTTTGACTTGAGTATGAGGTTTGTAAGGTCTTAGGGTCGTAGTACTCTTGTGTAGATGTGGACAACTTCTGTGGCTTTTTTTAATGTTTCCGCTGTGTTGATTCTGAGTTTTGAGATGGTTAGATCTATATCACTTTTTAATACTAAAGCTGTGGCGATTATATGTTGTGGGGTCCCGGCCGGACCCATATTATATACTCATTGCAGGGGAGGTGTTACACTCGGTTCTTACGTTCGGGTACCTAAGAACCGACCCGGAACCGGTTATTGAAATTAGTGACGCAGGACAGACTGTGAAGAGGGCGGTGCCGACGCTGATACAATCCTACGTGAGTGTGGAATAAATGTGATCAAGCCCAACCTAAATGATGCGTGCAAGTTTTAATTATCCTGGAATATAATCTTAGCAAATAAATTATATATGCATAGCAAATTAACACAATGTAAACCACTTTTCAAATGAATAAGCAAAACCACGTTCTTTTTCGCACAAAGTATTTTCTACTACAACTTTAACAAATAAATTTTATAGGATATTATGAAAATAAAAAAAAAACACAATCAAAACTTGATTTTCACTAAAAATATGAGATATTCTCCAAATATTTAATACAATAAATAACACAACACATTAAATTAATACTCACGGGCATCAAGCTGCAATGGAGGAATGATGGTGGCTTCACGAGATCGGCAAAAAGAATTCCTGGATGTGGGATTCATGAGAGAAATGGCTGTGAGAACTTCTGGGACGAGAAGATTGGACTCGGCAAGGCAAGGCAGAGGGAGTGTGGGCTTTTCTGGATTGGAATTGGGTCGGGTGAGGAATTCCTGGATGAGAAGTGACTAAACGAGACCTGTAGCGGTGAGGAAAATGATGAACAGTGAATGACTGGTTTGCGGTTTTGGCAGAGATCGTACAGATGGGACTGTAGAATGCTCGTCGGCCAGGAACGAGTAAAGGAAGGGCAACAATGACGATTACCAACGCTGTGAATAGAAGCACTCGAACAGAGAAGGGTTAGGGTTCGAACTCCAGGCGAGGCTTGCGACTGGAAGTGGGAATGTTAGCAGTCGAACAGCTGGATGAAGAGGGGCGGGGAGAGGAGTCGAGCAGTTGCACTCTGGGAAGATGAACAGGGTTGGGTACGGGCGGTTTCCTTCTTTGTTCGATGAAGATCGCGTGTTAGAGGGGAATAAATGTGGTTCCACAATAGGGGTTTAATGGTTCACAGGAAATAGTGGAGGGGAAATAAAGTAGAAACAACAAGATAACTGAAATTAACTGAGACTTCGCAGCATCGCACCGCGAATGATTGTCGGTCTGAATTCTCTCACAATACAAGCAATGACTGAAAATGAGAACATCTGCCCCTATTTATAACAAGAGGGGTGATTGGGCACCCAGCGTGAATGGTTATGATTGTATGTTACGCCTGGTGTCCTAAAACACTAAACACAAGTTCAAATAAAAAAGAACAAAATGCAAATAAATAGTAAAACGACGCTCTGGACGCGCTCGCGGTCTCGGATCACCGATCCAATCAATGTATCCCATGCAAATATGCAAAAGCGGGTCCCGCCGAGTGGTAGCCTGATCTCCTCCATTGATCGTGATCACGCGGCTGATCCCCGTCAATTCCCCCTGACTGAAAAGCATTCATCTCCAAGGAATGAAGATGACCGAGTTGTAGTCGAAGATCAGGGGCAAGTATATCAAGCTCCGTCGCAGATATCCAAGTATGTCAAAGGTGACGTGTCCACTCCAGTGCACCAAGTAACGGCAAGGACCACCGTCACAATATCAATAGTGATCTCATCTCTCACCTCTCGTGCTGGTGGATCCAGAAGAATCGGTGGAATCATGGGAGGTGCGGGCAAGTTCGCGGGTGCTCGTCTAAGGTGATCAGGGGAAGTGTCAAGTTGTAACTAGGAGGGTGTCAGAAGAGGCTCAAGGTGCGGGTCCCTATGCTCGAGAGACTTAAAGTAATGTGTCAAATCTTTCGTATTAAATACAGGATGAATACTCATATCTGCAAGTAAATCGGTCTCGTAGGCATTTGTTCCAACTTTCTTTATAACCATATAAATACTCATTCGCTTAAGTTGTAGTTTAGTAGTGACTACTTTTGGGAGCTCTTCCTTACAAAGTCTGACCATGACATGCTCGCCACCCGAAAATGTTGCTCACGCCTGTGCATATCTGCCCGTACCTTATAATGCAATATTGATATGAGTTTTCATCCAAATTAATTCATGCATTTCATGCAAATGATGCAAAACATACAACGGGTGTGAACCATGCAATACAGATGAGTCATGCACTAAATGTAAATGATCAAGCAACAAATGTAAAAGATGAACAACTAACACGACCAACTCAGTAAACCGGGGGTTTTGGGTACTATATGAAACTTCTAAGATAGGTACATGATCAGGAGGCTCGGAATGTGGTGCATAGAAGAACTCGCTACGGGTGCAATGAACACTCAAATGAATATCGGAGACATCAATAATAAGATGTGTCAATATAGTGTGTGGACTGTCTCTACAAATGCGGGTAATAAGACATAAGATCAGTGAATCATTGAGTGCACTCTCAAACTCGATTATCCTACTAATGATAGATACATCTCAGATGAGCGGTGGCTCAACATGTGGCTCATCCGGGGGTTCACCGAGAGGGGTATAACGAATTTCATCGCAAATGCGACGAGTACCAACGTAGGTTCCAAAAATATCTGAAGTGCTCCCATACAAACGATGATGCAAATGAAGTGCAAGAAACGTGACATAATCTCTAAGGGAATGTGACGCATCAGGGGGCTCACTAGGAGGTATGTATGAAAAGTCATCGCGAATGCGATGACCACCTAAGTTAAAATCATAGGCATCGACAATAGGATGCGACTTAGAGTGTGGTGAGTGTCCCTCACAAGAAAGAACTCATCTGGTGGGTCAGCATGTGATATGTCCCAAAACTCATCAAGAATGTGAGTGACTATATGGTAAACTATCAAAACATCGGAGGTATGCTTGAGTGTTCTTAAGGAGAACCCTACATACTGGATGTTATACTTAAGATCTACTCTTTGAGGCACTATCGATATCAGAGATGATAATGGAAGTGATGTCAATAACTCAATACTCATAAATGAGTCACTCACCTGAATCTCATCCTCACAAGGGCGAGGTTGCTCAACTAGAGGCTCAACAGGGGGTTGTCAATGAACTCGTCAACATGGTGATGGTCCTCTAGAAGCAAACAATCATAAGGGGTAGTGTTCTCAAAAATGGGTGAGGCGGCCACCATGAGATTAACACTAGGCTCTCGACTCACGGTTGTAATGTGGATCGGGACGACGTCGGGTGAAGTGTGGGAAAAACCTATACTCAATAGTGGGCCAATAGATACAGTGTCGAGGATAGGCTCTCTATCCGAAAGGGACACTATATCTAGGTGAGGTGTGGAGGATGGACATACCATCACAGTGTTACTGGGCCGCTCGTCCTCGCTCTCGTGACCATGCTCATTAATCATATTATTATCGCTCTTCACATGTATCATACGATCGAGGTCGATGTCAACTCCAAAATCAAGTGGGCACTGAGTTTCTTCAAGGTGAGATGAATCAAACTCAGGCGTCGGGTCTCTCATGTGAGTGGGAGCTCAACTCGACGCTTCGGTGGCTTGACCTAAATCGCTAGGCTTTCATTTTAAGGCATTCGTTATGTGAGACAAATCAGCATTCAAGCGATCAAATTGCTCAAGAACCCATTGTTGAAATTTGGCTTCCGTCATATCCGTTTTCGGAACACTGGGAAGACCACTACATGTGGTGTTATCTTGATGAGGGTGAGCTCTATAGGATTCTTGAGGGTCATCAAGACGGTCGTCCATAACATAATTAGGTCGTGCTCGTGGGTGTACATGAGCCCTACGAACGTGCGGTGGTGGTCGAGCATATATAGACTCGGGTTCCTCAAATAGAGGAGATGTGTAGCGATGATGACCTGAACGATATTCAACTCTACCATCATAAAGTCGTGTCGAAGGATCAACATGATCCGCTCGAGTGCAGGGATAAGGACGACGATAATCATCATAATAATGTGAAGATCTTTCAGAAGACACTCTATGGGATCGAGCGTAGACAGATTGTGGTTCCTCAAATAGAGGATTAGGGTAGTGATGACCACTATGATATGACATTGAGTGATGTGGAATTTAGTCCCGTGTATTTAAAACTAAGCCCTAACCCGCCTCTGATACCAAACTGACGCAGGATGGGCTGTGAAAAGAGCAGTGGAATAAATGCGATCAAACCCAACCTAAATGATGCGTGCATGTTTTAATTATTCCGGAATATAATCTTAGCAAATCAAGTTATATATGCGTGGCAAATTAACACAATGTGAACCACTTTTCAAATGAATCAGCAAAACCACGTTCGTTTTCGCAGAGTATTTTCTACTACAACTTTAACAAATAAATTTTATAGGATATTATGCAAATAAAATAAAGCACAATCAAGACTTGATTTTCATCGAAATATGAGATATTATCCAAACATTCAATACAAAAAATAACACAACACATTAAATTAATACTTACGGGCATCAAGCTCCAATGGAGGAATGACGGTGGCTTCACGAGATCGGAAGAGAGAATTCCTGGATGTGGGATTCGCGAGAGAAATGGTTGTGAGAACTTACGGGATGAGAAGACTGGACTCGCCAAGGCTAGGCAGAGGGAGTGTGGGCTTCTCTGTACTGGAATGGGGTCGGGAGAGGAATTCCTGGATGAGACGGGACAAGACGAGACCTGTAGCGGTGAGGAAGATGATGAACAGTGAATGACTGGTTGCAGTATTGACAAAGATCGTGCAGATGGGATGAATGCTCGTCGGCCAGGAACGGGTGAAGGAAGGGCAGCAATGACGATTACCAACGATGTGAATAGAAGCACTCGAACAGAGAAGGTTTAGGGCTCGTCTTCCAGGTGAGGCTTGCGACTGGAAGTGGGATTGTTAGCAGTCGAGTAGCTGGATGAAGAGGGGCGGGGAGAGGAGTCGAGCGGTTGCACGCTGGGAAGATGAACAGGGCTGGGTACTGGCGGTTTCCTCCTTTGTTCGATGAAGATCGTGTGTTAGAGGGGAATAAATGTGGTTCCACAATAGAGGTTTAATGGTTCACGGGAAACAGTGGAGGGGAAATAAAGTAGAAACAATAAGATAACTGAAATTAACCGAGACTTTGCAGCATCGCACCGCGAATGATTGTCGGACTGGATTCTCTCACAATACAAGCAATGACTGAAAATGAGAACATCTGTCACTATTTATAACGAGAGGGGCGGTTGGGCACCCGGCGTGAATGGCTATGATTGTTCGTTACGTATGATGTCCTAAAACACTAAATACAAGTTCAAATAAAAAAACAAAATGCATATAAATAGTAAAACGACGCTCCAGATGTGCTCGCGGTCTCGGATCGTCGATCCGATCAATGCATCTCATGCAAATATGCAAAAGCAGGTCCCGCCGAGTGGTGGCCCGATCTCCTCCATCGATCACGATCACGCGGCTGATCCCCATTAATTAGGCTTTTAAAATTTTAGAGTCATCGGATTAAAATTTGACTCAATCTGCTTTCTGTATGAGATAGTTTCATAGGTTAGTTATCTTGTTTTTTAGAAATTTTGCTTCTTTTTCTTCTTCCTCCTCTTAGTCTTTTTTCTTTAAGAATTTTCTCTTTTTATGATTAGTTTAGAATTTCCCATCAGTTTTTATGGTCCATTTGTGCCCATGATCTTTTCTGCCTAATGGACTTTATGGTCCATTTGTGCCCTTGATCTTTTCTGCCTAATGGACGCAGAAAATTAACTTTTCGGTTCAATAGTTTGGAATGCATACTAATAAAAGAGTATATGCGAAAAAAATTGTGGCGTGAGTAAAACCGAGAACCGAACCGAGTTTTCGGTTCAGATCCGGTTCTATATCTTGGGTACACGGGTCGGTAACGGTTCCCAAAATTTGAAACTGAACATATATGGATCGGTTCTCAATTTTGGATGGAACCGATCCGAATCGACCTGAGTTGCACCCCTAGTTGGAGAGCCCATTTGATGAAGATCGATTGTGCTTCATTTATGCAATTTTTCAAGTCAGCATTTTCAGATCACCAGACGGACAATAGGAGCCCGTGATTGCGGCTGGCTCAATTTTTCTATTTTGCACGTATTTTCTTTTATTTTTTTGAGCTTTATAAGGGAGTTAGGTTAAGTTATTTGATCGAGGGATTACGACCATCGAATACACTTAATTTAAACCCCTTATTAATATCCACATTAGGCCATCACAATAGTTGGTCTTCCTCCTTGGTGCGACATCACGAATCCCACGTAGTGCTGACGACACTGAGTCCAGCCTCCAGCAGTGTGACGCCCTCAACGTCGGCACCTGCCGCTTCCCTCATCTCTGATGAGTCCCTTCCGTTCTCCATCTATTGCTTCCATCCATTTAAGCCCAACTAGCACCTCTCCAAGGTCCGACGCTCCATCCCCCCTCCTCCCATTATAAGCCATCTCCTCGTCACCCCCTCCCCCTCCTTCTCATTGTTTGTCGCTTCCTATCGCCAAGACGACCACCGCCAACCATCGACAATCCTTTAAATCCCCTTTACAGACGTCGGTTCCCCTCCCCAAGTCCTCCACCACTCGTTGAACCACCCAGCCCTCTGTCTACCCTTCCAGCACCAGACCCCCCCCCCTTCTAAAAAACAGCCAACTATGGCCACCCTCTCCCCTTTTCTTTCACCCATCTGATCACCCTCTCCTTTGCGGCCTCTTATTCCAGCTTATCCATGTAGTCACCCACTTCGCTAGCCTACTCGACCCCTCCAACCATTATAACCCCTATTTGAGTCCCCCTCACATCACCCCATCTCTAATCGAGCCCGTTCTCCCCTCCGACAATCCCCGCAACGATATACATTCTCCAAGGCAACCACACCCACCACCAGATCTTCCCCTCCACTGCCATGTTGAATACTTAATGAGTTTTCATCGTAGTTTCAATTTTTGTTGCACTGGTAATCACATGTATTGCTAGTCATATTTTGCATTGATCATGTCTGACTAATTTTTCATCATTGATGTGGACCTCCTATTCGCCAAGTGCTTTAACTTTGTGCGGCCTCAATAATTTCTAATTGTTGACTACTTACTTAAATTACAATATTTGTGTTCAATTGTGACACATGCACAATATTATAAAATAAATATTGTTTAATTAATTGTGCGTCAAAAATCCTTTCATGATAGATTCACTCATGAGCATCACATTAGAGTTTAGGGTTTATATCGTACGTTCATCGGTGTGTGTGCATTTGTATCTTTAGTTTATGGTTTACTGTTGTTCCATTGCATTCGTTATAGTTAATTGCATTGCATTTAAGGTTAGAGCAACACGCATTGATCTCTTATAGATGAGCCCTAAGTCACTTTTATCAAAAGATATTGTGTTAATATCTGGTTGTTTTGTATGATTTTGTATTATTTAATACTAATAATGTCTTATCATTAGTACCAGATACTATTTAATACATTTTGTATTACTTAATACTAACCAAAAAAGGAACTTTTGGGCATATGAGCTTACCTAAGAATAAAGAGCATCCAATGGAAGGCCGACCGCTTCACGTCAGTCCTCGCTATAAAACCTTCCTCCTCCTTAGATAGTAATACACGACAAAGAAGGCGACCAGGGCGCCCGCCAAAATTCCAGCGGTCGTCAACCAGAAGGCAAATGCCTGCTCCTCGAGGTACGACTTCAAGTTCATCCCAAAAATCCCGGCTACCAGCGCTCCGACGGCGACGCAGAACGTGCCCACCTGAAGCAACAGCTCCACCCTGCTCACCTCCAACCTCCTCGAGCTCAGATTCACCGCTATTGAATCCTCCATCTCCCTGGCCGACTCCAGCAGACGCTCGGCTTGCCCATGGCAGGACTCGCATCGCTGCAGATAATTCTCGAGCAGCATCTCGATCTCCTCCTCCTCCTCCTCGGCAACCTGCCTATCGGCCGCGACCTCGCACTCAATGCGGTAATCATCCCCGTGGCCCAGCACGCATCCTGTCCGCCCAATAAGGCAGATGCGACGGATCTCCTGGTGGTCCTCGAGGAGGTCAAGCAGCATCTGCTTTAGAGCGCCGGCGCGGGACCCGAGCTCGACGAGGGTCTGCTTGCTGAGGCGGAGTTCCTCGAGGACGTCGGCGGTGAGTCGGTTGGGCAATAGCTCGAGCAGCTGGGCGACCCGAGGTTCAATTGACACAAGACGCTGCTCGAGGAGCTGGATCCGGGAGATGAGGGCGGCCTCGATGACTTCCAGCTCGAAGGGCATCGCGGCGACGGCGAGGCGGGAGAGGAGGGAGCGGAGGAAGGCGGAGGCGCCGCGGCGGTGGTGATCGAAGAGGAGGACGCGGTCGGGCATGGCAATGGCACGGAGGGAGCCGAAGTTGAGGAGGAGGGCGTGTTCCCGGACGAGGAGGGAGGGGGCGGAGTTGATCAGGAAGAGTGAGGGGTCCACGCTACGTAGGTCGCGAAGGCGGAGGCCGCTTGATTTAAGGAGCTGACGGCGGCTGATGGATCTTGGGGATGCGGTGCCATCAGGGAGGACTTCGAGAACTTGGTACACCTGCTCTCGGACGCCAAGAGGGAGAGGGGCGGCGGAGATTTCCGGGGAGTCGGTGGAAGCGGCGGTGGAGTCTACTAGGTCGAGGTCGCGCGGTGAGGAGCAGGGAGAGGGAGGGAGGAGAGGAATGCGGGATTTGGTAGGGGAAACAGAGATGGTCCAAATGGATCGGGGAAGGGGAACGAGGAGGAGAGAGGAGTGGAGAGAAGAAGCCATGGGATTCGCCGGAGAGGAAGCCGCCGTGCGTTAAATAATTGAGATGGATCGGATTAGCATTAGCGTCGACGGCGAGTGTGCCGAGACGGCCGGAAGGTCAGCATTCGAGGGGGCAGATGTGTGTGGTTCGGAATCGGCGGCACCAGAAGCCTATCTGTCTTCCAATTTTTGAACGACTTCACTTTTTAAATTAGGAAATTGTTAAAGGCAAATCAAAAACGACTATTTGCACATCAACATAACTTTAAATTCTCACCTGAAATTTATCAAAAACGACTATTCGCACATCAACATAACTTTAAATTCTCACCTGAAATTTGTTTCAATTTTTTACGGGCAAATCGAAAACGCCTATTCGTGCACATTAGGACTGTCGGGACCGGTTTTTCTCCTCTTGAAGAGGACTGGTCCTAACGGTCCGGAACCAATCTTTTTTATTTTTATTTTATTTAAAAAAGATGTGTGTAGTTCGAAATCGGCGGCACCAAAAGCCAATCTTGTCTTCCAATTTTTGAAAGATTTCACTTTTAAATTAGGAAATTCTTAAAGGCAAATAAAAAATGGTTATTCGCACACCAACATAACTTTAAATTCTCACCTGAAATTTGTTTCGGTTTTTTTACGGGCAAATCAAAAACGCTTATCCGTGCACATTAGGACTGTCGGGGCCGGTTTTCCTCCTCTGGAGGAGGACCGGTCCTAAAGGTCCGAGACAGATCTTTTTTATTTTTATTTTATTTAAAAAATAAACTATAAAAGTATATTTAATTAAAATATTTAATATATTTAATAAAATTTTGAAAATTCCAAATGAATTTTTGAAGGATTTTACTTTTAAATTAGGAAATTGTTAAAGGCAAATCAAAGATGGTTATTCGCACACCAACATAACTTTAAATTCTCACCTGAAATTTGTTTCGGGTTTTTTACGGACAAATAAAAAATGTCTATCCGTGCACATTAGGACTGTCGGGATCAGTTTTCCTCTTGAGGAGGACCGGCTGGGACCGGAGGACCGGTCCTAACGGTCCCGGACCGATCTATATTATTTTTATTTTATTTAAAAAAAATTATAAAATTATATTTAATTAAAATATTAAATATAATTAATAAAATTTGAAAATTCAAAATGAAATAAAGTTTGATTATTAATACAAATTAAATAACATTACAACTTACAAATGAAAATTACAAAATTTAAAATTTTGTTACAATATTTAAATTACTAAAATGACAATATTTAAATTATATTTTGCTTTCTTATTCTGCGCTACCCAAATTTAAGTTATTTAGCTCGCCTTCAACTTCGGATTCGATATCTTCAATTAACGAGACATATTGTCTCCTCCTCATAGCATCTAAATGGTCCTTGTAGAAAATACAAATTTCAAAAAATTCTTCGGTCAAACGACTTCTTCGCTCGTTCAGAATCTTGTCACTGAAAGAAAACGCAGACTCTGAAACTACCATACTAGCTTAGATTGTTAGTAAATCACGGGTCATTAAGGCCAAAATAGGATACACACTAGTTTTAGATTTCCACTATTTTAAAATTTCAAAATTTTCTATTTCGCTTGCGGTCATATAATCTTGAAATTATGTTTGTTATATAAACTTAATTTGTTTAAAGTTCGCTTTTTTTCTTCTAGAAGCTAATTCTAAAAGTCAAATTTTTAAATTATCTTTTGTTTCAGGTTGGAAGGATTCTTCGTGAGGCCGCGATCTATACAGCTGATTATAATAATTATAAAAACGATTAAAATCGGAATTAAATTTTGAAACACTAACATTAACATAATCATTAGATGATTCGGTTATATTTAAATTCCGATTAATTTCTTTTATAAAAAAATTTTCCGTCTACGTCCATTAAAGGGCTTAAAGTGGCGGCGCAAGAAAACATAGGTGACATATCTTTGTAATATTTAAAAAAAAAATCATTCATTATTAATATTAACTAACGTCATATTTCGTTCGTTTTGTAGTTTTTAAACGTTTAAGTAATTAATAAAAAAAATCCAATAACTAATGAGCTAGTAGGATAATAAACTCTAGATAAAATAGTTGTTGGCCGATAAAAATTTTCTAATAAATTTACATAATCTTCGAGCACGGCCCAGTCCGACGCGACTAAATCATGTGATTCTATACTATTATAAAATTCGATTAGTAACATTTTTTTGTGACAAAGCTCGCATTAGCATTTTATAAGTCGAGTTCCATCGTATAGGAACATCATAAAATGGACCTAAATTTTTTAACATTATGAAATTACAAATTTTTTAAAATCTTATTGTTGAAACCAATTTTTTGGTCTCTTGTAAAGCTCGGGCCCTCAACAAGTTGATGGGCAGCTAGCCCTTACTGATCCCTCGGAAAGAGCAGACTGGAGATTCGGAACTAGACTTAGACCTTAGTCGCAGCGAGAAGGTCCCACCACAAACCTGGAAGATCGTTGGGCGCTTCCCCTCCCAAGCCAAAGCTGAGACTTGGCACCTTGGAGAGCTAGAGAGCTAAACGAAAGTAACCTAGGGAGGAAGAAGCTCAGAGTCTCATATTGGAATCCTCTCCCAAGGTGCCCTTCAAGGTCTATTTATAGTTTTTTGTTCGTGATCTGTTAATAGAGGAATTCTGCCTTTTGGTTTTACTAAACGCATCCCAATTTGGTCTGCTAACAGCCAAACTCCGTTGTTTGGAGGGGCTAACTGTAGACCACCAGGGGTAGATGGGTAATTTCACCTCCTTAGCCTATGGGCAAGTGGCCTATGAGAACGCCACTCGCGAGAGCTCCCGCGAGTCTTGTTCGCGAAACCACTCTTAGGCGAGCACTCTGCGAAGGCCCCGCTCGTCCTCCTTCTGGTGACAACCGTCGAGGCCAGGTCTCGCATTCCCTCCTACGAGCTCCCCTCGGCCCGTACCCCCTAGCTCTCGCGATCCCTTAGTGGCGAGATGACCTCTTCCAGCCCAAATTACTAATCTTCGGGCATTTCCTCCCTAGGGGAACACGGGGTTGTACACAATCCCCGCTCTTTGCGAGATTACTCTAAGCTCGCAAAGACTCATCCAACCCCGGATGTTCGCCGGCGAATGCTGATCTGTCGGGAATCTTTCTTGTGGGTCCCACCCCACCGTTATAAATACTGCCCAAGTTGGGGTGACACGCGTCATTACTCTCTCTTGTTCCACCTCCTTACACTGTATCTGCCGGAGAATGCCTCTTTCCGAAGAACTCCAGGCTCTCCTGAGGGCGTCCAAGGCGGGCGAGCTCTCCACCATGGCTAATGTCGCCTCCTGTATGACTCGCCAGACCACTCCGCCTGCGCCTGCGATAAAAAAGGTGAAGCTGGTATGCCTAACCCAGGGGGGACGGGGTCGTACTGCTGGACTCCTCTCCTGACGATAGGCCCGCTAAAAAGGTAATGGACTATCCTTCTCCTTTACTATTCATTTGGTCTCTCTAAACCTTGCCTGACTACAGGACCTGCCCCCTAACGATCAGGACGCGGACGAAGACTTAACCGAGACTCGCCTCGATCCTCCAGCGAGGACTGATCTTGTTAACGGAAAAGCTACTAGTAAGTGTCTCGCTCTCACATACCCAGATTAACTTCCTGCCGGTTGGTTCTCCAAGCTCACGACCTCAGACGGCGCCCCCCCCCCCCCCCCCCCCCAGCCCCCGACACAACCCTTAACACCCCGGGATTCAATCTCCTGAGGGGGGAGGGTTCTGGTGGCTCGCGACCGGTCCCGACTGCCCCTGCCGACGACGTGACGCGACGCGGTGGTTATGGGAAGTCTGTCTCGCTCCCCTTCACTACCCTCTTTCAGGGCCGACCTGCTACTTCTCGCCCGCCTGCTGGTAATGATTTTGTTGCATCTGTCGAGACGTCGCTCTTCATGCTATTGAGGAAAAGTATCGCTAACGATGCTTAAATTTATTCGCAGGTGATTCCGAGACTCTCCCCTCCGACTCTGACTTTGGGGAGGAAGAGATGTTGTTGTTTATTGGGTGTTGACTTATCACCTAAAGGGGGGTGAATAGGTTTTTCAAATTATATTATCCCCTTTTAGGTGTTCTTGATTTCTGGTTAATAGATCTATATAGTAGAAAGCACAACACAGAAAATCACACAAAGATGTATAGAGGTTCCTCAAGACCGGGTGTCTTGAGTAGTCCTCTTTCCCTCTGCGCCTACCTAGCAGTGTGCTAGACTCGGCAAACTCCGCCAAAAACTTCAGGCCCTCAAGCCTTACACCACGGACCCGCAAGTCCTATAGCCTAGGCCCGCAAGCCCCTACTGCACTCGAGCCCGCAAGTTTGACACTCAGACCCTCAAGCCCTACACAACACAGACCCGCAAGTCCTGTGCCTACAGCCTAGGACCGCAAGCCCCTACTGCACCCGAGCCCTCAAGCTCGACAAGATCGGACCCGCAAGTCAACTGCCCTGGCGCTCAAGCCTCACAGCTCTCCATCCCTCAAGCTACACGGTGTCGGACCCGCAAGTCCACTGCCCTGGCCCTCAAGCCTCACAGCTCTCCATCCCTCAAGCTAGACGGCGTCGGACCCGCAAGTCCACTGCCCTGTCCCTCAAGCCTCACAGCTCTCCAGCCCTCAAGCTAGACAAATAGGCCCGCAAGCCTTACAAGAAATTACAGTGATAAAAGACTGCTTCTTCTGCCGATGAAGATCGGCAACTTTAGCCTAATGAAGACCGACTTCTTATGATTGAAGAAGATGTTTCTGATTTAGATCTTGAACGCATATTTCTTCTTCAATCTTCTCTTAGCCTGATGAGGAACGACTTCTTTTCAGTCGATGGAGATGACTGATTCTTCAGAGAACACTTGATGCTTGTTCTCTACTTAATCTTCTTCTTCTCCGCTGAAAATACTGTTCTATTGAAGTGTAGCGGCGGGATTCTTTTTCATTTTTTTCTCTTATTTGAAGACCTGTTTTCTAGAGCATCATTGTTCCCTTTTATAAGACAGATGAGCCGCATAACGGTCACATGTGATGTCCTTTACTGTCAGATACCCATTCCTTAAAATCATGCGCTGATTGGATAATCAAGCGGCGACATTAAATGCTGACAGCGCATCCACAACATTTGAATCTGTCTCGACGATATTTCCAGCTTCACGATGATACTGATACCAACACGACGATATGAGTAATATCTCGACGACAGGACTTTGTCGATGCCTTACGCCTTGGTAGATCTTCAATTCTTCTTGCTTCTGCCTCTGATGCTGGTATCTCGACGATGCGAGACATTCTGGCGCTTCTGCACATATGACGATATGCTATCTCTGACTGTATCGTCGTGATCTTGTTTCTTGCAGACTGTCGTCGCAATCACGTTGCTCTCTCGACGACATGAGTGATAACATGTTGACAGATCATACTTTAACAACTGCTTGTCTTCAGCTGTCCTTCTTCAGTCTTCTTGACGACATGCCTTCTTTACGACAATGTCCTACGACATCAGTCATACTTAGCCTTTTCAGCGACAAGGCTTCTTTACGACGATGTCTGTTCTTCTTGACGACAAGGCTGCTTTGTTGATGTCGACGATGCTGCATCTTCTCGGCGACATTCCTTCCTTTGATATCTTTATGTCTTCTCTGCGTTCGACGATCTTCCTTCTGCGTTCAACGATCTCCATTCTGCGTTTGATGATCTTCCTTCTGTGTTCGACAATCTCCATTCTGCGTTCGACAATCTTTCTTCTGCGTTCGACGATCTCCATTCCGTGTTCGACGATCTTCCTTCCGCGTTCGACGATCTTGCCGAGTCTCAGCGTTCGACTAACTCGCCAAGTCTCAGCATTCGACGAACTCGCCAAGTCTCAGCTTTTGCTATGCCCCATTATCATGACTACAAGCATACTTTGTCGACGACATCTCCTGTTCTTCTTGACGATATACCTTTAACTTCCCGAGATTATGATCAAGAGAGGTGATCAAATATAAAGTGAAGTTTCTTGACTTGATGACTTCTTCAAATCAGGAATCGTGTGGGCAAAATTCCCAACAGATGTCGTCCCTCCCCTTGTCGAAGCAGATTGATGATTTCCTGGGCGACCCGCGGGATCCCGAGGCCATGAAGAAGCGAACCTCAGAATTGTTTCAGAAACAAGGACGAATAATGCAGGATCTTCACCTCCAAGCGAGGAGGGACATGGAAATTGCCGAGGAGCAGCACGCCGCCTTGCTGGATGAGTGTGCGCGGCTCCGCGCCGAGATGCCGCAAGACATTGGCGAGACGACCACCTCCCCAAGGACGCATCTCACGCGAGTGGATGATTATTCTCGCTTAATTCAATGCGAGGGGCGCGCCGTCAACGCCTATCACTACCCCAGGATTCTGCAGAGATCAGGAGTGCGAGGTCGTGGTAGGTGGAAGTGGATACATTACTAAACCTCACTCGCACTCTTCCTCGGCCCGGCAAGCCCCCCTATAATATTTGAAACTTTGTTTAATCTCGCAGGATGACCTTGCGAACATTTTTACTTTCATTATTGACAATTTCTCGCCCGCTACTGGGGCTCGCGAACTTATTTGTTATTGCAACATACTTGCTAGCGATGCTCGCTCTATCTTTTTTATTTTCCCTCTTTCTTGTTGCTCTCGCATGGAAATTCCGCTTATTCTAACCTCGCAGGTGGGTCTCGCTTGCTAACGTATCTAGGGTTGCTTTATGCTCTCGCATGCAACCCAACACGGGGCTTTGGCTAAACGCACCCCCCCCCCCCCCCCGTTGCTTCGACTTCTTTTCCGTGCTTTTTATTTCCTATAAATAGGTTCTGTCGCTGAACCCACATACCGCATTTAACTCCAGCCCTTCGTCTTCCTCTGCCTGCGAGATCTTGCGTTCTCTCTCTCGTGCGTTCTTCTCTTTTTCTCGCAGATTTCAACAATGGTTGGTGACGCTAGCGAGGCGGAGGGCTGGCTGAAGTGCGCTTGGGCCTTTACCGACCATACCTTCTTCAACAGCAAGCTGACCAAGGCAGAATACCTCGCTGTCGTCGCCGACTTCGTGTCGTCAGGGTTCTCTGCCCGCTGCCCTAGCGAGGACGATGTGATAAACGTCCCTATGTAAGATGAGCTCGCCATCCCTACCGCCCACTTTGGGGTCGTCCTGCGCCTGCCTCTGTGGTCGGAGGTTCGCCAGGTACTTACTGGTCTCGCTTACTTTCAAATCTTATCACAATTTAAACTCTCGTTCGCTTCTTTAACATCTCGTCATTTTCGCTCGCCAGGTGCTCAAACACTTCGGCGTGATACTGGGTCAGCTGACCCCCAACGCCATGGCAGTCATCGTTGCGTTCACGTGCTATATGCGAAAAGAACGCATCGAGTTCAGCTTACCGGTCTTCCGGAAGCTGTTCTCCTTCAGGGCCTATAAGGATGGCATGCTTACTTCGTGGGCTCGGGGCTCAAGGTCGTCGAGACCGTCAACAAAAGCCACTACTGGGTGCAGAAGTTCCTCTTCGTCAAAGGGAACTTCAACAACATTCCCTTCTCGCCAATCCAACACAACGAGAGCACCTACCCCCTCCCCCCCCCCCCCCCCCCCCCCCCCCCCCCCCCCCGCCTCTCGACGGCCATGATGCCGCCATGTTCCAGTTCTTCAACAAGAAGAACTTCGAGGTTGTCCATCTCCGCCGAAACCTCGACTCGCTGCCACTGGTGCTCCCTGGGGAGGGTATGTATCTCGCTTGCTTATTTTTTCTTAAGGCTTTCGTTGAATACTTCTAATCATGAGATCATTGTAGGTGAGCGAGACATCCCCATCCATCCTCCTTACGTGAGCAACCGGCCAGCCCCTGCGGGCCTCGCTCTCGCCCAAATTGGAGCAGATGCCTGCCGCGAGACTCCCCGCCCTACTGCCCCGCCTACCAGGAAGAGGGCTGAGTCTTCGGGCCTCTAAGATCCCTCCTCGCAGCCCCCGCAGAAGAAGAAGAAGAAGAATCCCCCCCCCTTCTGAGAAGGGAAAGGGGCATGCTGAGGCTTCCCCAAGCGAGATCTACCGGTCGACCTCCCCGAGGAAAGGGAGTCCGTTGAGCCGGTCGAAAAGGTCGCCAGGATCTCTGTCCTGCCAGTGCCGCTAAACCACTGGAACTTTGGTCTCGGCCAAAGGCACAAGGACGAGGCCGGCGAGTTCCTGCTCTATTGGAATCCCGAAGTCAACAAGGCCTCCATCTCCACTCTCCTCCCTTCTTGGGTGGAGCAGCCGACGGTCAACAGACAGGCGTTCTCGCTCTCCTTCGTACTTTATGGCTGCGAGGACGCCTCGGTCTTCAAGGCCGAGACTGCGAGGACCCTGGCGTATGAGAGTGCGCAAGCCCAGCTTCGCTCTCTGGAGCTCACCCACATGACGGGCCTGCGCTGCCTTCAGTTGGAGCGCCATAACGAGGAACTCGCCCACGCCTACAAAGACTCTGCTGCCGAGATCACGAGTCTAAAAGAGAGGCTGCTCGCCTCTGACGAGCTTCTCCCCGACCATCAAGATGGAGTGGTAAGTCTTCGAGCTCTCGCTTCTCTCTTTTCTTAACAACACTTCTCAGGCTTACCTACTCTCTTCTTTACAGGATGCCGAGACCTCCCGTGATCTCCGCGCTCGCATCTCCAGCCTGGAGAATGAGGTCGCCGGGTTGAAAACTTACAACCAGGAGCTGATCCGTGCCGCCATCCCCCCGTCTCCTCGTCGTCTGAGGAACGACCAGCGAGCCAGGGATGAAGAATGCCATGAGGCCTCCATCACTGCGGTGCGGTACATCTTTCGAGCCATGCAGGGAGCCATCCTGCTATCTACCAAGGTGGCCGACCTCACGATCGAGGATGTGGTCCCGGAGTTGTTCACGCCAGCCCCGCCACCAGCGGGCAGCGAGGACGAGCTGCCCACCAGCGAACATTAGAACAACTTGTATTTTTACTTTTTATATTTTTGGGCTGGCGAGGTCGCCGCAACATATGTAACCGACTTTAATGAAATGAAAATGATAATTTTTGCCCCTGTTTATTGTATTCTCGCTTTCTATATTTTGTTGTTTTTCCCGCGCTTATCACATTTTCAATCGTGTTCATTGTGCTCGCACCCGCCTACTGCATAGCCGCCCGGCTTCGGCACAGGACGTGTTTTCGTAAATACCTCCTCTCCTTTTTCGCCTACTTTAGGATTGCAAGTTCCAGGGTCAAACCTTTGAGTCTCCATCTCGCGGGCAGTGGGCCTTCACCCTTTAGTTTTTGGCGAGCGAGACCCCTATATCGCCTCTCGCATCGTCTTTGGGGATTTGAGTGTACACCCCTCTTATGTTTTGGCCTGCCTGTCTGGGATGGTCACTGCTCTTCTCCCTCCATATTTTGTGAGGGCTCTGTCTCGCATGAGGCCTTCTGCCCCTAGCATGCGAGGTGAGCTCTCTCTTCCTTTGATGTGCGAGGTCATCCCTTCTCACCGAGCGAGACGACCCTTTTCTGGTAACCTTGCCAGCCTCTCCTGAGATCAACCTGACCCACCGTCTATGAGAGCCCGACAGCGGAATCGATCTGGAGCACTCCAGCACCAAAGAACTTGCCACTTGTCAGCCTCTCCAGAGATCAACCTGACCCACCGTCTATGAGAGCCCGACAGCGGAATCGATCAGGGGCACTCCAGCACCAAAGAACTTGCCACTTGCCAGCCTCTCCAGAGATCAACCTGACCCACCGTCTATGTGAGCCCGACAACGGAATCGATCTGGGGCACTCCAGCACCAAAGAACTTGCCACTTGTCAGCCTCTCCAGAGATCAACCTGACCCACCGTCTATGAGAGCCCGATAGCGGAATCGATCTGGGGCACTCCAGCACCAACACTTGTTACCTTGCCAGCCTCTCCAGAGATCAACCTGACCCACAGTCTATGAGAGCCCGGTAGCGGAATCGATCTGGGGCACTCCAACACCAACACTTGTTACCTTGCCAGCCTCTCCAGAGATCAACCTGGCCCACCGTCTATGAGAGACCGACAGCGGAATCGATCTGGGGCACTCCAACACCAAAGAACTTGCCACTTGCCAGCCTCTCCAGAGATCAACCTGACCCACCGTCTATGAGAGCCCGACAGTGGAATTAATCTGGGCACTCCAGCACCAAAGAACTTGCCACTTGCCAGCCTCTCCAGAGATCAACCTGACCCACCGTCTATGAGAGCCCGACAGCGGAATCGATCTAGGGCACTCCAGCACCAAAGAACTTGCCACTTGCCATCCTCTCCAGAGATCAACCTGACCCACCGTCTATGAGAGCCCGACAGCGGAATCGATCTGGAGCACTCCAGCACCAACGAACTTGCCACTTGCCAGCCTCTCCAGAGATCAACCTGACCCACCGTCTATGAGAGCCCGGTAGCAGAATCGATCTGGGGCACTCCAGCACCAACACTTGTTACCTTGCCAGCCTCTCCACAGATCAACCTAACCCACCGTCTATGAGAGCCCGATAGCAGAATCGATCTGGGCACTCTAGCACCAACACCTGTTACCTTGTCAGCCTCTCGAGAGATCAATCTGACCCACCGTCTATGAGAGCCCGACAGCAGAATCGATCTGGGGCACTCCAGCACCAAAGAACTTGCCACTTGCCAGCCTCTCCAGAGATCAACCTGACCCACCGTCTATGAGAGCCCGACAGCAGAATCGATCTAGGGCACTCCAGCACCAAAGAACTTGTCACTTGCCAGCCTCTCTAGAGATCAACCTGACCCATCGTCTATGAGAGCCCGACAGCAGAATCGATCTGTGGCATTCCAGCACCAAAGAACTTGCCACTTGCCAGCCTTTCCAGAGATCAACCTGACCCACCGTCTATGAGAGCCCGGCAGCTGAATCGATCTGGGGCACTCCAGCACCAAAGAACTTGCCACTTGCCAGCCTCTCCAGAAATCAACCTGACCCACCGTCTATGAGATCCCGACAACGAAATCGATCTAGGGCACTCCAGCACCGACACGTGTTACCTTGCCAGCCTCTCCAGAGATCAACCTGACCCACCGTCTATGAGAGCCCGACAGCGGAATCGATCTGTGGCACTCCAACACCAACACTTATTACCTTGCCAGCCTCTCCAGAGATCAACCTGACCCACCGTCTATGAGAGCTCGGTAGCGGAATCGATCTGGGGCACTCCAGCACCAACACTTGTTACCTACTCAAAAATGACTTCAAAATTGATGTATGGAGAATGAAACATACAATAGGTCAGTTATGAAATTTTTAAGGATAGATTTTTTTCAAATCATCCCCACTCCTGGCTCGGCCGAGAGGTACCCCTTCCACATCCTAGAGGTGGTACCGTCCAGACTTGAGCACTTTGCTTACAATGTAAGGCCCCTCCCAGTTGGGCTCAAGCTTACCTACAACGGCCCCTCTTCATGCCGCATCTACCTTTTTCAGGACCAAGTCCCCTCTCTCGATCTATTTTATTCTGATATGTCGATCAAACTACCTGGCCATCTGCCTCTTGACTTCCTCCTGCCGAACCGTAGCGAGGTCTCAGAGCTCTTCTACTAGGTCCAAGGACAGCCTTTGTTCTGCATCATTTTCCACTATCCATTCTTCATCCCCTTCGCCCGCGGCGACAACCATGGGGGTTTTCACCTCGAACTCTATCGGGAAGACAACCTTGGACCCATGAGAGAGTTTGAACGGAGTCTCCCTGGTAGCGGTATTTGGGGTAATCCTCAAGGCCCAAAGGACTGAGGGCAGCTGCTCTACCCAGTTGCCCCTGAGATTCTCCACTTTCTTCTTGAGTAGGTTGACAATTACCTTGTTCGCTGCCTCCACCTGGCCATTACTCCTCGGGTGGTGGACGGACGCGAACTTGAGGTCTATGCCGAGTTGGGTGCAAAAACTGACAAATTCTTCGCTGGCAAATTGTGGCCCATTGTTCGTCACTATGGCCAGTGGGAGCCCATGCTTGCAAATTACCTCACCCCACACAAAATTTCTTACCATTTGGGATGTTACCTTGGCCAGCGCCTTTACTTCTACCCTCTTGGAGAAGTAATCGATCATCACCAATAGAAACTTCTTTTGGCCACTAGCTTGCGGGAAAGGGCCCACCAGGTCCAAACCCCATATAGCAAAGGGCCAGGGAGCTGTGATGGTCCGGAGCCTTTGAGCTGGCAAGAGCTGGAGAGGAGCGAACAGCTGACACTTTGAACATTTTCTTGTGAACTCCACTGCATCCTTGCTGAGGGTAGGTCAAAAGTAGCCTTGCCTCAACACTCTACCCTCCAGGGTCGGCTCCCGGAGTGACTGCCACATTCACTCGAGTGGATTTCTTCAAGGACTCTCGGGACCTCCTCCTTTGATACACAACCGGCAAGGAGCCCCGAGAGTGTTTTCCTGTATAGTCCTCCTGCATGCAAGGAATAATAAGCCGACTTATACCTGAAGCGTGTTTTATCCACGCCCCCTTTGGGGAACTTCCCCGATGTCAGGAAAGCGACGATGGGATCCATCCATGATGCTCGTTGATCTACCTCCATCAGCTCCCCTTCCTCGATGGAAGGTCGGAAGAGTTCCGATACTGTCCCCCCAGCTCGAGGGCCAAACTTGGCTAGGAGGTCTGTCGGGGTGCTCTCCTCCCTTGGCACATGCTTGATGGAGAAAGTGTGAAATTGCCCGATGACTCCCTTGACCTTCTCTAGGTAGCGTTGGAGGGTCAGCTCCTTTGCCTCGAATTCCCCTCTGACTTGACATGCTACCACCATGGAGTCCGTTGAGACCTCCACGTCCTGTACTCCCAGCTCCCGAGCCAGTCGTAGGCCCGCTATCACTGCCTCGTACTCGGCCTGATTGTTGGTAATTGGAAAATGGATGTTTAAGGCTTGCTCGATCTTAGTCCCTTGGAGGCTTATCAGGAAGATTCCTCCTCCATAGGAGTGTTTCCCTGACGCACCATCCACCAACATATTCCATGCCACCGGGGGAGGTGATTCATGCTCCCCCATTTCGGTTGCGTAGTCCGCCATGAAGTTTGCCACTGCTTGTGCCTTGATCGACATCATAGGCACAAATGCGATGTCGAACTCACTACACTCCATGGACCATTTTGCTAGCCTCCCCGAGTGCTCCACCCCTTCCATGACTTTGCGAAGCGGGTGGTCGGTCACCACTTTGATTGAATGCGCTTGGAAGTAAGGCCGGAGCTTCCGGGCCGATACCACCAATGCGAAGGCCAACTTTTCTAAAATGGGGTATCGGAGCTCCGGCTTCCTCAGCACTCGATTGACGTAGTAGATTGGAAACTGCCTTCTCCCTTCTTCCCAGACCAATACCGAACTTACTGCCTCGGAACCTACCCCCAAGTATAGGGATAGATCCTCTCCTTGCCTTGGCCCCTTGAGTAGAGGAGTCTGAGTGAGCTGCTCTTTTAAAGCTTGAAAATCTTCCTCACACTCTGAGGTCCATTCAAATTTTTTGTTTCCCCTTAGCACCTTGAAGAAAGGTGCACACTTCACACCCGACTTAGAGAGGAACCTACTGAGCCCGGCCAATTTTCCCACGAGGCTCTGAACCTCCTTCGAATTTCTTGGCGACCCCAACTCCATGATTGCTTTAACTTTATCTGGGTTAGGCTCTACCCCTGCTGGGGTGAGCAAGTGACCTAGGAACTTTCCCCGACTAGCCCCGAAGACACACTTCAGGGGGTTGATCTTCATCTTATACTTCTGCAATGTCCCAAAGGTCTCTTCAAGGTCTTGGAGGTGGGACTCAAGGTCTCGGCTCTTTATCATGAGATCGTCAACATAGACTGATACGTTAAAATTATTTTTTTTTAAGTGTGAAGCCTTGCTTTCTTCTTTTATTAGAATTCGGCGGCGTTTTCGAAGAGTCCCGCGAGTAATCCTACTTTGAAGAATTACCCGTTATCCTATCGAAAGATAGAAGTAACGGCCTTTTCCTCTTTCGAAATATCGAAGATTACTCTTTGGCCGCGTCGCCAAAAGCTAAGTAGAAAAGATTGAAAAAGGGCTTTATGTTGAAATTAAAATTGAAAGCTTTTTGAAAATATTGTTGCAATAATTTTTTGAGTAGTTGCAACAATTCTTTAAGAGCGTTTTAAAACTTCTTTTACCTTGAGCTAGTTGCAACAACCAAAGAGGTGTTGCAACAACTTTTTTAGTGTTTTTAAAAGAGAGTTTTTAAAAAGTGCTTTAGAGAGAAAGCTTTTGGGTTTATGTAATTATCCGGACTAAAATCAATAAAGGCAAGTGGACCTTATCGATAGTAGTATAGGATATTTCTTTTGAAATATCAAGGTCGTATTTTTCCAAGGTCGTATCGATTATTTCTACTTCTTAGGAACGCGCTATTATTTTATCGAAAAGAGTTTGAAATTGATTTTTATGATTTTATAGAAAAGCTAGTGACGAAAATGATAACTATCGCGGGCTTGGTGTGCGTTTAGCAAAAACCAAGAAAAGCGATGAAAAGAAAAAGAACGAAAACGTTAATTTAAAAAGTAGTTTTGCTTAGAATTTTTTAGGGTTTTATAAAACGATAATGATAACTACGGCGATAATAAGCGATTGAGCGGGTAGCGGAATTAAGCAAAAAACAAATATATAAAAAATAAAAGACGCACTAATTGAAAACTCACGCACTCTACAGAATTAAAATGAAAGCTGTAAATTGCAGAAATTGAAGAAATGCGATCCCTACCCAAATAGGTAGAGGGGAAATAAATGCGTGAGCAAGTCCTATCCAAACGGATAGGCGGGAAATAAATGCGTGAGCAAGTCCTATCCAAACGGATAGGCGGGAAATAAATGCGTGAGCAAGTCCTATCCAAACGGATAGGCGGGAAATAAATGCGTGAGCAAGTCCTATCCAAACGGATAGGCGGGAAATAAATGCGTGACGGAAATGGAAACTATTCGATTACAAAAAAGGCGCAAACTTTATACGCATACACACACCCACTCTACGTTAATGAAATCTAATTAAAATAAAACAAATCTAAACTCATACACTCACACACACAACAATAATGAAACTAAGTTAAAAAGAAAAGAAAATCTACTCTCATACACACACACACACACACTTACAAAAAAAGCAAAAAAAGAAAGTAAAAAGAACAAATGAAAATAAAACAAAAAAAAACAAAAAAAAAACTAATTAACCTCCTACACTCACACACACTAATATGAAATCATCTAAAAATTTCGACAAAACTAAAAATAAGAAAATTACACTCATACACACACACACCCAAATTAAAATGACAACTTAACAAAAATTACAAAATTACATAAAACCAAAAATAAAAAGAAAAAGAACAAAAAGAGAACACACACACACACACTAAAACAAAGAGAGATAATAATTACAAAACAAGCTTAATTTATTTCCATCAAAAAAGGGGTTACAAAACTAGAGAGAGAAAGTGCAAAATTACAAAAATTACAAAACACCAAAAATTAGCAAAATGGAACAAAACCTTAAGAGAAGCTCCCAAAATTTTGAACCCTTGGACTCAGCTGAATCTAGCTATTTATAGAAAATTTTTTTGGATTACACGCCCTCGGACACGGGCGTGTCTGAGGGCGTGACATGGCTTGGGGTGCGAATAGCCAGAACAGCTGGATCCAGGCGGGCATCTGGAAGGCTTGACCGGCGACTTGGAAGTACACGGGCGTGTTCCAGGGAACACGGGCGTGTTCGATGTCGGCATTGTGCTGTCGGCTGCTGGGCGTGACGGGCGGCGTGTCCTTTGTTCTTCTGGAAGGAAATGAGGGTCACGGGCGTGTCAGCAATGTCACGGCCGTGACTTTGATTTTTTGGATGAAATGCTTCAAGTGGCTGGAATCTGGGATGGATATCCAACACGGGCGTGACCATGGTACACGGCCTCGGTCACGGGCGTGACCGAGGGCGTGACTTGATGTTTGAGTTGGAAAAAGAACAGAGAAAAGAAAATGTTAGGGATTAGTGAACACGCCCTTGGACACGGGCGTGACCTAGGGCGTGACTTAATAAAATTACAGAAACTTTACAAAATGAAAATAAAACTAAGTTAAAAACAAAAATAACAAAAACAAACATTTTATTCATTAATTTACATATATTATTTAGAAATCTAATTAAAATTATACTAAAAATTATAAAGAAAAATGCGTATATTTACTATTCATCAAACACCCCCATACTTAAGCTTTTGCTATTCCAGAGCAAAAGTAAGGGATACCTATAAGACGTTTAATAAAATTTCTAATTTACTAAAGTTTTTATTAAATCAAAAGTAAGATCGAAATAAATTTAGGGTATTTAAAGAGGTAAGTCCAAAACTATGAAAGTAATTTAAAAAGAGCGAAAAATTTTTAGCGAGACTTCTAAAGTTAGCTAAATAGCGTCGATTATTGCAGTCTTTGGTACCTTTTAATTAGAATAGAATTATATAAAACTTTAACCTTTTTTAAGAAAGTTTTTAAGAATAAATAAAGCCTACTAATTATGCTCTCTCAAACTTTTTTAAATTAAAATCTAGGTACAATTTTATTGGCTAAGGGGTAGGGGAAAAAAGGTAGCCTTGGCAAAAAGAAGAGTGCTTGGATTTAGGGGTGACGGATTTTATCCTCTCACCCCACCTTTTTGGTGGCCTTTGCTTTGATTCCCAGCGTTGGTTTACGCGGGAGAATTGAAATCATTTCTCAACTTAACCCAATGCCCGTGTTTACGAAATTATTAATTTTTTATTCTCATTGACACGGGATTTCTTTTAACAATATTGGGTGCCTGTGTTTACGGAATCTCTTTATTCCCATTGACACAGGATTTCTTTTAAAACTCCTACTTTTATTATTTTTATGCTAAGCTAAAGGGTGTTTATAAGGGGGGTTTCAAGAGAAATTCTAGATTAATAAAAAAAGATTTTTGAGAGCAAGTTTAGTAGATTAAAAACATTCCTAAAGTTTCACAAGTTTAGAGTTAGAATAATTGAATCTAAAGATGGTTTGCCAATATAATACAAAAAGCAATCTATTTAGGGTAAACCCGAGGTAGTGCTAAAAATTCTGTTCTCAAATTAAATTAAGATCGCAAGATTTTCTTTACTACTAAAAATTCCTCGATTTAAATTTTTCAAACTATGAAATAAACAAAATTGTTTTAGCAAATCATAAATAATGAAAAACGCTTAAAGATAAAACTAACCTAGCCTTGGAAATAACAAAAAGCTAAGTAGGTGTTTTATTTTATTTTTGGATTTTTAATAAGTTTTTCATTATTTTTTTTCTTTTTTTTTAGTTTTTTAAGATATGATATTTTTTATTTTTGATTTTCTTTATGCATATATAAATACTAAAAAAAAGGAAGACAAAAACTAAGAAAAGTAAAAATACATACAAAATATTTTTGATATTTTTTTTTTTTTTTTTAAGAAAATTTTTTTCATCATATATTTTTTTGATTTTTTAATTTTGTTAAAATATGTACATTAATAGAAAAAAAGGAAAAGAAAAGGAAAGAGAGAAGGAAAAACATTTTTGGTGTTATGACAAAATGAATTTTGTTATAACAAATGTTTAAGTACATTTTTCATTATTTTTTTGGATTTTGATTTATTATTATAAATAAGGATTTTTATATACAAATAAAAGACTTATACATAAAACATTTATAAAAAATTTTTTGTTTTGTTTTTGTGTGTTTTTAAAAATTTTTTTTTTCTAAGTTAATTAAAGATTTTTTTGGATTTTTCTATTATGGGAGGGGCAAAAATAATTACAAAAAGAGGGAAAATACGCCCCCATACTTAAAACCAATATTGTCCTCAATGTTGAAGGTAAGTGTGAGGAACGAAAATATTTACAAAAAAAAAGATGAAGATTTTAATTACAAAATAGAAAAAAAAAGATATACAAGGATAGTTAAAAAAAAGAACTCCACGAATATATACAAAAAAGAACTCCCCAGTGGAGTCGCCATTTTTTTTTGGTTGTTTTAGTTTTTCAAAATGTACAAAACACGAATAAAATAGGAAAAAAGAAGTAAAAAAAACATATATTTTTTGGTATGATAAAAATAAATTTTTATCATCTTTTTATGTTATTATTTATATTATATGTATTTTTTTTTGTTTTAATTTTAAAATATGCATGTTTTAAAATATATCTAAATTTTAAGAAAGATAAAATAAGGTAAAATAAAGAAAAGGCTTTAAGATAAAAACCAAGGAAGAAAGAAGAGAAATAAAAAGGTAAAAGCAACGGGGTTTTCTCGTTTCGAAATATCGACAAAAATCCCCTCTCGGGTCTGCCGAGTAATCCTACTTTGAGAAACTTCCTATTGTCTTATCTTAAAATTCCCAAAATTCTCTTTGATTTTTGTTTTAAAGTTTTTGCATTATTTTATTTTGTTTTATGTTTCTTTTTTGAAAAAGAATGATAATTTAAAATATGCATAATTATTAATTTTATTATTATTATTATTATTTTTGGTTTTGTTTTGTTTTGTTTTTATTATTTATTATTATTATTTATTATTATTATTTTTGTTTAAGTTTTTATTTTTTTGAAATGAAAATTTATTTCATCATTTTTTTTTGGTTTTAAAAAAAAGGAGCGTAATTGGATAAATATGGGGGTGCCTCCCACGAGCGCTTTGTTTACCGTCTCGTAGCTTGACTCGTTGGCGGGGTACGATCTTTTTAGAGGTGGGGGAGGGGTATGGAATTTAACTTCCCTCCCAGTTGATCCCCCGCGTGGTAGAGTTTTAGTCGGTGACCGTTAACTTTTAAGTCGCCTTTTTCCGGGTGGGTGATAAGGACGGTCCCGTATGGCCAAACCTCTTTCACTTGAAAGGGGCCGGACCAACGGGATTTTAGTTTCCCCGGAAAAAGACGAAGACGTGAGTTAAATAGGAGGACGAGATCGCCCGGCGCAAATGATTTTGGATATTTTATTTTCCGGTCGTGGTAAAATTTCGAGCGTTCCTTATAAAATTTATTACTTTCGTAAGCGTTCGCACGCCATTCATCGAGTTCGTTTAATTGGAATTTCCGGTTTTCGGCGGTTAAATTATGATTGAGATTTAAGAGTTTTAACGCCCAAAAAGCGCGGTGCTCTAATTCTACGGGCAAATGACACTCCTTGCCGTAGACTAATCGATAAGGCGTACAACCGATTGCGGTTTTGTACGCCGTACGATATGCCCACAGCGCGTCGTCTAATTTAAGTGCCCAATCCTTCCTATTAGTTGAAACGGTTTTTTCTAATATGCGTTTGATTTCCCGATTTACTACCTCCACTTGGCCGCTCGTTTGGAGGTGATAGGCGGTGGCGAGCTTATGCGTGACGCCATATTTGGTTAATATTTTTGCAAACTGGGCGTTGCAAAAGTGCGTACCCCTATCACTAACTATCGCACGGGGCGTACCGAAGCGAGAAAATAATTTTTTAAGAAAGTTGACGACGACTCTCGCATCGTTGGTGGGGAGAGCTTGCGCTTCCGCCCACCTAGATACGTAGTCGACCGCCACTAAAATGTAGCGATTTGTATATGAAGGAGGTAGGGGGCCTATGAAATCTATGCCCCATAAATCGAAAATCTCGCATTTTAAATAAAAATTTTGGGGCATCTCGTCGCGACGAGAGATGTTACCCGACCGTTGACAGCTATCGCATGCGCTCACAAAAGTGTGAGCGTCTTTGAAGAGAGCGGGCCAATAAAAGCCCGCCTCCAGCGCCTTCTGCGCGGTCCGGTTGGCTTGATAATGCCCCCCGGCCGGCCCTTCGTGGCAGTGCCGCAAAATTTGCGCACCCTCCTCGTTCGAAACGCATCTCCGCACGACTTGGTCCGCGCAGACGCGAAATAAGAAAGGGTCCTCCCAAAAGTAAATTTTCAAATCAGAAAAGAATTTCTTCTTTTGCTGTTTTGAAAAGTCTTTCGGGAGCACCCGCGCAACTAAATAGTTGGCGTAGTCTGCGAACCAAGGCGAGGGAGAAGTATTTAAATTATTTAAAGCTAAAAGACGCTCCTCGGGAAATCGATCATCGATTTCCGGTTCGAAGAGCGCTTCTGCGATTGGGTGCTCTAAACGAGAAAGGTGGTCGGCCGCTAAATTTTCGGCCCCCTTCTTATCGCGGATCTCTAAATCAAATTCTTGTAATAGGAGGATCCATCGAAGAAGGCGGGGCTTAGCGTCCATTTTTTCTAATAAATATTTTAGGGCGGAGTGGTCGGTAAATATAATAATTTTTGAAAGCGTGACGTAGGGCCTAAACTTATCAATGGCGAAGACGACGACAAGGAGTTCCTTTTCCGTTGTCGTATAATTAGCCTGTGCGGCCGTGAGCGTGCGGGACGCGTAGTAGATACGATGAAAATATTTATTTACGCGTTGGCCTAATACGGCCCCTACCGCTACATCACTCGCGTCGCACATAATCTCAAACGGAAGGGTCCAATCGGGCGCCACCAGAATGGGAGAATGGATAAGTTTATTTTTTATGACATTGAATGCCTCTACGCACGCGTTATCAAAAATAAATGGAGATTCCTTCTCTAGGAGGTGGGTTAGCGGTTTTGTTATTTTGGAAAAGTTTTGAATAAACCGCCTATAGAAACCCGCGTGGCCAAGAAAACTACGGATTGATTTTATACTTGAGGGCGCGGGGAGTTTTTCAATTATTTCGACCTTGGCCTTGTCGACCTCCATCCCTCTTTCAGAAATTTTGTGGCTGAGAACTAAGCCTTCTCGAACCATAAAATTACACTTTTCCCAGTTTAAAACCAGGTTCGTGTCTTCGCATCGTTGGAGGACTCGATCTAAATTTTGGAGGCAGTTTTGGAAGGAGCTTCCAAAAACCGAGAAGTCATCCATAAAGACTTCCATAATATCCTCTACGAGCTCTCCAAAGATCGCCATCATACATCGTTGAAATGTAGCTGGCGCGTTGCAGAGGCCGAATGGCATCCTTCGGTACGCGAAGGTACCGAAGGGGCACGTAAAGGTTATTTTCTCCTGGTCTTCGGGGGAGATAGGAATTTGTAAAAATCCCGATAGACCATCGAGAAAACAATAATAAGGATGACCCGATAGTCGCTCCAAAATTTGATCGATAAACGGTAACGGAAAGTGGTCTTTGCGGGTGGCATCATTTAATTTTCGGTAATCGATGCACACCCTCCAACCCGTAACAGTACGAGTTGGAATTAATTCGTTATGTTCATTTGCCACTACCGTTATACCGCCCTTTTTAGGCACGACATGAATGGGACTAACCCACGTGCTGTCGGATATAAGGTAGATAATCCCCGCATCCATTAATTTTATTACTTCAGCCTTAACGACCTCCCACATATTTGGGTTTAATCGTCGCTGAGGCTGGATGGTTTTGCGGGAATTATCTTCTAAGAAGATTTTGTGCGTGCAAAAAGAGGGATTTATCCCCCTAATATCGGAAATCTGCCATGCTATTGCATGGCGATGCGTGGACAAAACTTTAACTAATTCGGAGGTTTCCGAATCAGATAAAGAAGACGAAATAATAACCGGGAGTTTTAAGTCCGCGGCGAGAAAAGCGTATTTTAAATGGTCGGGGAGTGGCTTAAGCTCCAAGACCGGGGGTTCTTCGTAAGAAGTTGTTATTTTGAAACTTTTAGAATTAAAAGATTCGAAAGGCGAATCGGGCGGTAGCTCGTCCAAAGGGGCGAGGTCCGCCAAATCCGGTTCGTCTAAATTTAAAGCGAGTAATTCTGCAAGCGAAGAACACTCATCCTCGAACGCGGATTCTAAGTGAAAGCAAGAATCATCGTTCGATAAAGAATTTCGCATCGAGGGATTAATAAGAAGGGTAACTTCGTCGTCCCCTACCCGAAGGAGGAGGCGACCGTTACTCACATTAATTAATGCGCGGGAGGTCGCGAGGAAAGGGCGACCGAGGATAATTGGTACCTCGGCGTCCTCCTCAATGTCAAGGATGACGAAGTCTACCGGGAAGATAAACTTGTCAACCTTGACCAGAACGTCCTCCACTACCCCGATAGGATATTTTATCGAGCGATCCGCGAGTTGGATGCTCATTTTTGTTGGGGTGGGAACACCCAAATCTAGTTTTTTAAAGAGGGAGAAGGGCATCAAATTGATGCTCGCTCCCAGGTCCGCTAGGGCGTACTTTATTAATAAATTGCCGAATAGGCACGGGATGGAAAACCTTCCCGGGTCGTTTAGTTTTGGCGGCAATTTATTAAGTAGGACCGCCGAGCATTCCGCATTTAAGGAAACACGCGAAATACCCTCGAGCTTCTTTTTATTAGAAAGGAGCTCCTTAAGGTATTTCGCGTATTTCGGCATCTGAGAGAGTGCCTCGCAGAAGGGGACGTTAATTTGAATTTGTTTAAAAATTTGTAAAAACTTTTTGTAATGTTCGTCCTCCTTCTCTTTATTAAGTTTTGCTGGGTACGGAATTCGCGGGCTCGAGACGCCCGGCGCTAATTTTTTTTCCGTATCTAATAAAATAAAAGACGAGGGTGCAGGGGTCGGAGGCGAAACAGTTACCTGATGCTCAACCCGCAATGGGGAGTCGACCTCCTTGCCGCTGCGAAGGGTAATGGCGTGGGCATTTTCACGCGGGTTCTGCTCCGAGTTCCCCGGTAGTGCTCCAAGTGGCCGCTCGGAGACCATTTTTGCAAGCTGGCCAACCTGCATTTCTAAATTTTTTAGCGATCCGGTTATATTCCAGATATTTGCGTCGTTGGAAGCCATGTATTTTGCAAAAATCTCCTCGAGCGGAGAAGGTTTTGGAGGAGGAGGCGCAAAACCCTGCTGAAATCCTTGGGGATATCCATGCGAAAATCCTTGCGGGATCGCAGGTGGAGGGCGTTGCGCATTATTTGGGTTACTCCAGGAGAAGTTCGGGTGGCTCCTCCAACCCGGGTTATAGTTATTACTATATGGGTTGAAGGGCGCCCGCACTTGATTGCCCACGAATCCACCGATTCCTCGCATAAATTATTATTAGTATTAATATTATTAAGATTATTATTATTATTAAGATTATTAAAATTATTATTATTATTATTTGGATTATTAAAATTATTATTATTATTATTATTAGGATTATTAGCCCAAGCGGGAGTGGAGGAGGAAGCAGTCATCTCCGCCACTTGCTTACTTAGCCGCTCTACCTGCGAGGCTAAGTGAGTAGTGGCATCCACTTCGAAAATACCAGCCGGTTTAGGAGGACGCGACCTTGACACATTCCATTGGTACGCGTTCATGGCCATTTCTTCGATCAGAGCTTGAGCGGCCTCCGGGGTTTTGTTGTTTAACGTTCCCCCGGCGGCTGCGTCGATCATCTGTCTCGTTGAGAAATTCAAGCCGTTATAGAACGTTTGTACCTGAAGCCAAGTTGGTAGCGCGTGATGAGGACACATACGCAAATATTCTTTAAAACGTTCCCAAGTCTCGTAGAGAGACTCGGAATCGAATTGAATGAAGGATGCGATATCAGTGCGTAATTTAGCGGTTTTTGACGGAGGAAAATATTTAGTTAGAAAATTCTCCGTCAATTCGGCCCACGTGGTTATGGACCCTCTCGGAAGAGAAGTCAACCACGATTTCGCCTTTGTCCGCAGGGAAAAAGGAAATAAGCGCAAGCGAATGGCGTCATCGCTGACGCCATTAATCTTGAAGGTGCCGCAAATTTCTAAAAAATTATTAAGGTGTTGGTTTGGGTCCTCATCTGGCAAACCGTCGAACTGAATCGACTGTTGTACCATTTGGATTATACTGGATTTGATTTCGAAATTATTATTAGCTACCGCAGGGCGGGTAACGCTCGATCCTGTATCCTCTAAATTTGGCCTAGCATAATAGGCCATGGTCCGTTGTGGGGCCGCATTTAGATTAGGATCGCCCATCACGCCTATATGTATATCGCCGACGGATTCATCGGGATCTTTTTGTAGATCTTGATTATGAGATCGGCGGCGCTCGTGAAGCGTGCGCTCGATTTCGGGATCAAAAGGTAATATTGGATTATCCGAAGATTCGCCTCGGGTCATACACTATTTTTTTTTAATTAATTTTTTGAAGAGTTTTTTTTTTCTTTTATAGATTTTTTTTTTGATGTTTTTGTTTTAGAAATATTTTTACAAAGATGAAAAAGAAAGGAAAGAAAGTAAAAGAGAATAATATATTTTTTTGGGTTTTTCTTTACTTAAGTAAAATATATAAATATATATATATTTTTTTCGGTTTGATTTTTGTGGGGCTTTTATATGAAAATATATGTAGCTGTATTCGAAAATATATGTAAAAAAGGAAAATTGAAAAATATAAGTATATATATTTTTTTGATTTTTCTTTACTTAGATAGTATATTTTTTAGTTTTTGGTTTTTTAGATAGAAAAAGAGATGAAATATAAGATAAAATTAATAGCGTTTCCTATTTCAAAATAACGACACAAATCCCCGGCAACGGCGCCAAAAAATCGATACGTTAAAATTATTATTTTTTAAGTGTGAAGCCTTGCTTTCTTCTTTTATTAGAATTCGGCGGCGTTTTCGAAGAGTCCCGCGAGTAATCCTACTTCGAAGAATTACCCGTTATCCTATCAAAAGATAGAAGTAACGGCCTTTTCCTCTTTCGAAATATCGAAGATTACTCTTTGGCCGCGTCGCCAAAAGCTAAGTAGAAAAGATTGAAAAAGGGCTTTATGTTGAAATTAAAATTGAAAGCTTTTTGAAAATATTGTTGCAACAATTTTTTGAGTAGTTGCAACAATTTTTTAAGAGCGTTTTAAAACTTCTTTTACCTTGAGCTAGTTGCAACAACCAAAGAGGTGTTGCAACAAATTTTTTAGTGTTTTTAAAAGAGAGTTTTTAAAAAGTGCTTTAGAGAAAAGCTTTTGGGTTTATGTAATTATCCGGACTAAAATCAATAAAGGCAAGTGGACCTTATCGATAGTAGTATAGGATATTTCTTTTGAAATATCAAGGTCGTATTTTTCCAAGGTCGTATCGATTATTTCTACTTCTTAGGAACGCGCTATTATTTTATCGAAAAGAGTTTGAAATTGATTTTTATGATTTTATAGAAAAGCTAGTGACGAAAATGATAACTATCGCGGGCTTGGTGTGCGTTTAGCAAAAACCAAGAAAAGCGATGAAAAGAAAAAGAACGAAAACGTTAATTTAAAAAGTAGTTTTGCTTAGAATTTTTTAGGGTTTTATAAAACGATAATGATAACTACGGCGATAATAAGCGATTGAGCGGGTAGCGGAATTAAGCAAAAAGCAAATATATAAAAAATAAAAGACGCACTAATTGAAAACTCACGCACTCTACAAAATTAAAATGAAAGCTGTAAATTGCAGAAATTGAAGAAATGCGATCCCTACCCAAATAGGTAGAGGGGAAATAAATGCGTGAGCAAGTCCTATCCAAACGGATAGGCGGGAAATAAATGCGTGAGCAAGTCCTATCCAAATGGATAGGCGGGAAATAAATGCGTGAGCAAGTCCTATCCAAACGGATAGGCGGGAAATAAATGCGTGAGCAAGTCCTATCCAAACGGATAGGCGGGAAATAAATGCGTGACGGAAATGGAAACTATTCGATTACAAAAAAGGCGCAAACTTTATACTCATACACACACCCACTCTACGTTAATGAAATCTAATTAAAATAAAACAAATCTAAACTCATACACTCACACACACAACAATAATGAAACTAAGTTAAAAAGAAAAGAAAATCTACTCTCATACACACACACACACTTACAAAAAAAGCAAAAAAAGAAAGTAAAAAGAACAAATGAAAATAAAACAAAACAAAAAAAACTAATTAACCTCCTACACTCACACACACTAATATGAAATCATCTAAAAATTTCAACAAAACTAAAAATAAGAAAATTACACTCATACACACACACACCCAAATTAAAATGACAACTTAACAAAAATTACAAAATTACATAAAACCAAAAATAAAAAGAAAAAGAACAAAAAGAGAACACACACACTAAAACAAAGAGAGATAATAATTACAAAACAAGCTTAATTTATTTCCATCAAAAAGGGGTTACAAAACTAGAGAGAGAAAGTGCAAAATTACAAAAATTACAAAACACCAAAAATTAGCAAAATGGAACAAAACCTTAAGAGAAGCTCCCAAAATTTTGAACCCTTGGACTCAGCTGAATCTGGCTATTTATAGAAAATTTTTTTGGATTACACGCCCTCGGACACGGGCGTGTCTGAGGGCGTGACACGGCTTGGGGTGCGAATAGCCAGAACAGCTGGATCCAGGCGGGCATCTGGAAGGCTTGACCGGCAACTTGGAAGTACACGGGCGTGTTCCAGGGAACACGGGCGTGTTCGATGTCGGCATTGTGCTGTCGGCTGCTGGGCGTGACGGGCGGCGTGTCCTTTGTTCTTCTGGAAGGAAATGAGGGTCACGGGCGTGTCAGCAATGTCACGGCCGTGACTTTGATTTTTTGGATGAAATGCTTCAAGTGGCTGGAATCTGGGATGGATATCCAACACGGACGTGACCATGGTACACGGCCTCGGTCACGGGCGTGACCGAGGGCGTGACTTGATGTTTGAGTTGGAAAAAGAACAGAGAAAAGAAAATGTTAGGGATTAGTGAACACGCCCTTGGACACGGGCGTGACCTAGGGCGTGACTTAATAAAATTACAGAAACTTTACAAAATGAAAATAAAACTAAGTTAAAAACAAAAATAACAAAAACAAACATTTTATTCATTAATTTACATATATTATTTAGAAATATAATTAAAATTATACTAAAAATTATAAAGAAAAATGCGTATATTTACTATTCATCATAGACCTCCAGATTTCTTCCCTTCTGCTCTCGGAAGACCTTGTCCATCATTCGTTGGTATGTGGCCCCTGCATTCTTAAGCCCAAAGGGCATCATATTATAACAATAACACCCATCCCCCGTGATGAAGGAGACATCCTTGACGTCGGGGGGGGGGGGGGGGGGGCATGCGGATTTGATGATAACCTGAAAATGCATCTAAAAAAGACATTATAGAGAAACCGATGGCTGAATCAACCAGCGCGTGGATTATAGGCAAGGGGTAGCAATCCTTGGGGCATGATTTATTAAGTAGTGAGAAATCAACACACATGCGCCACTTACCTCCCTCTTTTTTCACCATAACTACGTTGGAGACCCAGCCTGGGCACTGGATCTCCGATACAAAACCTGCTCGGAGGAGCTTGCCCACCTCCTCCCTGATGGAGCCTTCCAGTTTGTCGGCGATGGCTCTTTTCTTTTGGCGGATGGGTCGAGAGTTGGGATCGAGGTTGAGACGGTGGCATGCCACGTCCGCATCAATCTCGGGCATCTCCGCCGCACTCCAAGCGAAGACGTCCACATTCTTCTACACGCAGGCTAGGATTTTCTTCTACTCCTCTAGGTCGAGCTCTCCGCTGATTCAGACCTTCTCCACCACCCAAGCCCGGGTGGTAACCTCGAGCTCCACGACCTCCTCCACGACCTCTAGCTGAGATTGCTCTCCCCAATCGCCTTTCTTCCCCTTACTGTTAGTGAACGTTTCGACCTCCTCCTCCCTTCCCTCTTCTTCGATCGCCATCAGTTCCTCCGCCCTTCTTTCCTGGGCCTAACCCCCTTCCTCTTCCTTCTCCTCCTCTCCTTCCTCCATTTGCTCCTCCGCCTCTCCCACCTGGGCCTTTCCTTCTCCCCTTCTTTCCCCCTCTGCTTCCTCTCTGAGACCCACCGGCTCCCCCATCTCCCGATCCCATTCCTCTGCTTCGGCCATCCAGGAGATGGTGTTCTTGGCCGTCACGTAGCACTGCCTTGCTACCTTTGGGTCCCCTCTTACCCGAACCTGAACTCCACCCGAGTTGAACTTGAGACATTGGTGAAAGGTGGAGGGGACGCATCAGAAAGCAGTGATAAGCGACCGTCCGAAGATGGCACTATAGCTGTTGGGGGTGTCTACTATGACAAAGCGACAATTCCGAGACTGCCCCCCTAGGATCACGTGGAGCTCCACTCCCCCTTCTACCTCCTTCCTCTCCCCAGAGAACCCGAACAACGGGCCATCCGAGGCCAACAGTCTCTACCTTAATTTTATTGAACGCCTTCTTGAAGATGACGTTGACGGAGCTTTCGTTGTCCACGAGGATTCGAGACACCGTGAAGTTCTCAATGGCGGTCTGGATGACCAGCGCATCGCAGAAAGGGTCTTCATGACCCGGCATGTCCCTCTAAGAGAAAGTAATTTTTTCTGTCGGTGGTGGGGTCGTGGATGTCGAAGCCACGCTCCAGCGGTAGATGGTATGGTGGCTTGCCTTGCAGGTTGCCTCAACCCCTACACCCCCGTGGATCACTCTGATCCCTCCTCGGGTCCCCAAGTCGACCCTATCCTCGCACCTTTCCTCCTCATCCCCCCGAGGCAGGACCTCCTCAATCCTCACATGCTGTTGATGCCGCTGTGCTGGCACTCTGGACCTCTTCGTCTCCAAGAACTCCAGGCAAGTGGCCGTCGCGTGTCCTTCCTCGTCATGGAAGTCACAATATGGCAACGCCACCTCCCCCCTCTTGACTTCCACCCCCTATTCCTCCTTCGGGCTGCTACCCCTGCTCCACCCCTTGCTCTTCCTCCTCTTCCTCTTCCCATTACCATCGCGTGCTGAGGCGGAGGAGGCACCTGCCTCGGACCCTGCCTCCATCCCAACTGATGGGGTCTTCCCTGACCCCCATGGAAATTACCCCCACCCGGGGCATAACCTCTCCCTTGACCTTGCATTCCTCCGCCCTGCTGCCTCCATCGCCCCTCCGGGGCCCTGGGCTCTTCTCTTCTCTGCACCTCCTGCTGCCTGAATTCCGTCTCACTGAGCTTTGCTAGCCTTCTGGTGAGCTCCGGATTGGCCTCCTCCCATTCGATTTCCTCTGCCACCCTCTCCATTAGCTCCGCGTAGGAGACGGGGGCCTTCCTCTTCAATCCCATCTTCAAGAAACTTTCCCTCAGCCCAACCATGAAGGCGAGCTGGAGGGCAAACCCAGGCATCTCCTGGGTGAGCAGTACCTCCTCCTGGAATCAATCCGCATAGTGAGCCAACGATTCCCTGGGCTCCTGCTTAACCTTGAAGAGGGACTCGGCGTCCTTCCTCTTCTTCGAAGTTGAGAATCGCAACAGGAAGCTTCGACGCAAGTCCTCAAATGCATAGATCGACCCCACAGGGAGTTGATGGAACCAGTCCCTGGCCTTCTCTTTTAGGGTGATGGCGAAGAGCCGACACTTAAAGGCATCCGACATCGGTCGATTAGAAACCGAGTCCTCAAATGATTGCAAGTGTTGGACAGGGTCGTCCTTGCCATGGTAGTAGACCCTGTCCCATTCCCTGAACCCTTCCGGGATGGGTGCGGAAAGCACCAACTCGCAAAAGGGGCTCCCCCCACCTGCCACCTTTTCCTGCTCCACTCGCCCCCTGAGCTCCCTCGCCATACTTGAGCTCGCAGGAAACACGCTCGCGAGAGCCACACTCGTCGGAACCGCTCTTACGGGAGCCACATCCGCTGGAACCGCGCTCGCCTGTGCCGCACTCGCCTGTATCGTGCACGCCTGCACCGTGCTCGCCGGCACTGAGCTCGCCGGTACCGCGGTCTTCAGAACCTCGTTCGACAGGCTGGCAAATAGCACTCGCCCCTCCAGGTCTTGCACTAACCCCCGGACAATTCCTTTCCCGTCCTTCCTCCTGGGGCATTCTTGCCAGCCGCTGCTTCAGGAGGGAACGCCTGAGCCGTCGAAGTCACAAACTTGCTTCGCAATGCTGCGACGGCGAACCCGAGGGTGTCGAGGACTTCCCTCCCGAAGTCCGAGAACATCCTTGGCGTCACCACCGGGGGTGACCCGCAAAACTCCTCGCCCTGCTCTTCATCTCCTGCCATGTCCCTTCCTTGGAACTTTCTTGGACCAGCCACACTCCACGCTCACTGCACCAAAATGTTGAAACCAATTTCTTGGTCTCATGTAAAGCTCGGGCCCTCAACAAGTTGAGGGGCAGCTAGCCCTTACTGATCCCTCGGAAAGAACAGACTGGAGATTCAGAACTAGACTTAGACCTTAGTCGCAGCGAGGAGGTCCCACCACAAACCCGGAAGATCATTGAGCACTTCCCCTCCCAAGCCAAATCTGAGACTGGGCACCGTGGAGAGCTAGAGAGCTAAACCAAAGTAACCTAGGGAGGAAGAAGCTCAGAGTCTCAGATTGGAATCCTCTCCCAAGGTGCCCTTCAAGATCTATTTATAGTTTTTTGTTCATGGTCTGTTAATAGCGGAATTCCGCCTTTTGGTTTTACTAAACGCACCCCAATTTGGCCTGCTAACAACCAAACTCCGCTGTTTGGAGGGGCTAACTGCAGACCACCAGGGGTAGAGTGGTAATTTCACCTCCTTAGCCTATGGGCAAGTGGCCTATAAGAACGCCACTCGCGAGAGCTCCCGTGAGTCTTGCTCGCGAAACCACTCTTAGGCGAGCACTCTGCGAAGGCTTAGGCGAGCACTCTGCGAAGGCCCCGCTCGTCCTCCTTCTGGCGACAACCGCCGAGGCCAGGTCTCACATTCCCTCCTGCGAGCTCCCCTTGGCTCGTATCCCCTAGCTCTCGCGATCCCTTAGTGGTGAGATGACCTCTTTCAGCCCAAATTACTAATCTTCGGGCCTTACCTCCCTAGGCAAACACGGGGTTGTACACTTATATTTTTCTTTTGGAACTATAAATAACTCGTAACATAGTTCTTATTTTAGTAACATCGTTGTTCATATAATCTAAAATAGCTTGCACAATTAAATTTAAAACGTGACATGCACAACGTGTATGAAAAAATTCCATCTAACATTGGTTGCAAATCTGATATCAAATATTTGACGGTCATCCCATTCTTTGAAGCGTTATCAAAAGAAATACTCTTAATTTTTTCTTTTATTTTAAATTCCTTAATACATTTAAAAATAACTTTATAAATTGCGTTACCGGTGTGTGGATATTAAAATCATTCAAAACAAATTATAAGTTTATTTAGTTCCCAACTATCGGGATCGATAAGTGACAAGTAATACAAATATAAGAAAGTCCATCAATTATACCGCTAGTCCAAATGTCGCTCGTTAAGCTAACATTGTAAGACCCCCTTTTTTGCTCGCTTTTTGGGTCTTACACCCAAAACTGTCGCCTTGCGGTGACTCCAACACACTGGGAGGTCGCCACCACAAGACGTCGACTCTGTCGGCAGTTCAACATTCGCAGGCCAACCATTCATCACGGAGTAATTAGAAGCAACTATAAATTATTACCAAGTTCACATCACATCATAGCATAAATATAATAAAGATCCACAGATGAGATATAGCAAATAAATGCACAGTAAAGTACTAATGTAAATACAGGCTTATGTCATGTACATCAAATGCCTCACTACAGAGTCTCTCGCAGAAGTAAACTAATCTACTAGTGAGGAAAAGGATGAAATATAGCATTCGGGAGGTCGTATCTTGTCACACTCTCTGAGGCTGCTTCTGCTGCTGTTGAAATTCCAAGTCCCGGCTGGGTCACCGTATCACGCTCCTCCCTCCTGGTGTGCTGATGTTGCTCCTGTATTGGTGTTGGTCACAACCGACCGTTAGTCTAAAGACTAAGCCAATTCCCCCCCCCCCCCCCCCATCCCCCAGTGATTCCTAGGCACCGGGCAGGAGGAAGGAAAAAGGAGGGACAACAAGTCTGGTTATTCAAAGGCAGGTGACAGTGGCCTTAATTAGCAGGTAATAAATATGACAGTCTATATAAAGCATGTAAGTGCAGCAGTAATAGTAAAGTATGAACACAGTTATCTAAAAGCATGTAAATGCAACCGTAATAGTCAAGTAAGAACACAACAGCCTAAAAGTCATCACAGAGAAAATAACCTTAACTTATAAGAATGCTCATGCAGACTTATATGTTAAGGAGTCGTTTTGTAAGGGCCCATCGTATAAAAGAGCTCATACTAAATTATACGATATGGGTTTATGAAGTATATTATGATGTATATGATATGCAGTGCAATGTAATGTTTATGCTAATATTTCACACACATGCAACTCACACACACGACTCTGCACGTGCATGCCTTTAGTTCTTACTTTTTGAGGTAGCAAACCTCTCAGGCACCTCCCGTCGTGATCAAAGGATGGCAGAGGAGCGGATGTCTCCTCACCTAGGTGGATATAACACACTACCATACCTAGCTTTAACGTACGCTATGACACCTGTCCTAGGTACTCATGAGCTCCTGCTTACTCTTGATGGATCCATCGGAACCAGTCCTTTTATAGATAAGTGTAGGGTTACTAGGGAATGTGACCTTTCAGTCGCATAGTAAAACAAACTGGCTCTCTGAACACCTATCACTTGCCGAGTCATCATACTTCCATCAGTGTGTCGACTAAGCTAGTACCGAAGACCCACCACATTCAATGCACATGCACTTATGCAACATCTCTATCATCCGAGCCTCCAGCTCGCAGGATGAACCAGTCCTTCATAAACACCGAGCCTATTGATCACAGGACCAACACGTCCTTCATAAACATCGAGCCTATAACTCCAAAGACTGACCGACCCTTCTATATCATAACCATACCGAGACTTCAGCTCGCAGGACTAACCTGTCCTCCATACACATATCCATCATACCTATAGTGTGTTGCACATCATTTTCCATTATCTACTTAATTATATTAATCTTTATCTTGTATTTTAGTTATGCTTAACGATTTAGGGTGAAACTTGGACTTCCCGAGGTCTACCTGGTGAAGGGCTCGCAACAGTACTAGGAGGTATGATGGGGTGACATCCCAAACCTCCCTTTTCTCATGATATTTATTAATATTAGTGGCTACCTATACCCTCACAATCTCTCTGATGCTTTAGAGCCCTAAGATGAATTATAGTTAATTATGAGAACGTTGATTTTCAATTCAACCTCAACGTCATCCCTTATTTGTTGACTGGCTGCTTCTTCACTCACCACCACTTTGCCATTATCTAGGTCTAATCCCAGAATCTTAACATACTACATTTTGTTGATAGCTCATGTCATCTAATCCCTCTTTCTATGCTTAACAAATTCAACGCTGAGGATTTTACTAACCACACCCCAATCTTAATTTGAGAATTGATCCAAGATGAATTGGCATACCCATCATCATATGTTATACATGATAGTTCCAAGTTTGTTGATGTAAGATCTTCTTTTTGCTACAAGACCGGGTCTTATTGATAACTTCTCTAAATGAAGTTATCTATGACTTATTTTTTGACTTATCAATAGCTAAAATTGTGGAAATGGTGTTTAAATAACATTAAAATGAAAGTAAAATTTATATTTATGATTGTATGGCTCATTTGGTCCTTTTGCAATGTATTTTTGCTAGATTCACCAAAGGAATTCATTGGAGGATGGAAAACTGCCTAAAAATATTGACCTGGGAAAAAAAGTATCAGAAGCCAGAAAAAAGGTTACAACCTTTATCTGGGCGAAATTAAAAACGTAAAATTTAAAATTAGTGTCATTTCAAAAATGGAAAGACACATTCAATGGAGGCGGTTACGTACGGTTTTGGCAGAGTTTTAAGAGGAGTTTTCGAACAAGAGGGGCAGTTATAAGAGAAAAAAAGAGAGAACTTGGGGGATCATCTTGGAGAAGAAGAAGGACTAGGGCTATTCTTCCGGATCTTGGAGAAGGACGACTCCGGGAGCGTGCTGAGTATAAATTCCTACATTTACTGAACTTTGATCATCATGTGCTGTAAGATCTATACAATTATGTGGTTTTCTTCCATCGTCATGGGCTAACTTCTCTAGATCTTGTGTTATGAAAGTACCTTATCTTTTGCGATGATAAAATCTTAAAACTATTCTTTGTGATTTTGTGGTGAATTTCATTTATCGATTTAAAGATCTTTATTATGTGAATTTCGGTTCTTCATCATTTTGTTGCGTTTCATAATTCGAGTGAGGAGCTACGTAATAAGTTGATGAAGATTTTATTTTCATGCTTCATAATTCGAGAGAGGAGTTGCATGAATATTCCACCGAGATTTTTATATTTTTACCGTGTTTCATAATTTGAGAGAGGAGTTGCGTAAGTATATCTTAATTTCGTTATAGCATTTGAAAGGAGAAAGTGATTTCCCCTTGATGTTAGCAACTTTGGTTTTCACTCTTTAAGCGGTTCTCTATCTCACCAAAGGGGGATAAAAGAATTAGGGACTTCCGTTATCGAGAGTTACAGATTTCTATTAAAAAATCGTTGCAAGGTTTTTCACTACTTACGTTTCACAAAGACTCTTTCATATTGTCATCGCACTAGATTCGAGAAATCATGACACACGATTATTTCTCCAAATCGTAATTATAATAAAAGTTTTTCTCCAAGCATTTGTAGTTTACTTCAATTAGATTTCATTCATAGTTGCCTTTAAATTTCACAACCCTGCTAATGAATCACTTGGATTTAAAGAAAAGAATAACTAGTAGTTGCAAGCACTGAATCATTCACCTCTCTGTGGAAACAATCTTAACTCTCACATTATTACTTGACACGACACGTGCACTTGCTTTTAAATTATACACCGATTACGGGCATATCAAGTTGTTGGCGCCGTTGCCGGGGAGGTGCAGCGTATTTAGTGTTTCTTTCTTGCAATATTAGTGAAGCTTTAGTAATTAAGGCTCGAGTCTGTTCTTTTGTTTATTATTGCTACTTTCATTTCTGTTGTGCTGCTTAATTGTTTCGTTTATTTTTCTGTCATTATTATTATTTGTTGTCTTGATTAGTGTATGTCCAGACATCGAATACTAAAACTTTTGTCGTTGAACCTAGAGATCAAACGAACGTGTAGACAGAATAGAAGAGCGAGTCGATTAACACATAACAATTCTACAACCATGAATCTAAATAATCAGACTGCTCATAATGAAAACGATCAGGATGGTTTAGGACAAGAGGGTCAGGTAGAACATAATGGGCAACCTACTGAGATTAGGAGAACCTGTAGAGAATATAACATGCCTTTTAGGGGAGGTCTACACTATAGTATCATTAAGCCCGCCATCGAGGCGAATAATTTCAAAATTGATTCCATGGCGATGAACTTAGTGCAACAAAAACAATTTAGTGCTCTAAATCATGAGGACCCAAACTCCCATTTACGAACGTTCATGGATGTGTGTGACACATTCAAGATTAATGGCGCGTCAGACGAAGCGATTACATTACGCTTATTTCCCTTTCTCTCTGTCGGGCAGAGCGAAGGAATGGCTCAATTCCCAAAATGGTCTCACCACTTGGCAATAAATGGTTGAATTATTTTTAGCAAAGTACTTCCCACCCGCTAAAACAACCAAACTAATGCGAGACATTAGTACATTTACGCAAGGGAATGGTGAAACATTGTACGACGCATGGGAGAGGTTCAAGGAACTTCTACGAAAATGTCTGCACCATGGTTTAGCGATGCACCAACAAGTATGGACTTTTAATAATGGCCTCCAGACCTCTACAATGATCCAAGTAGATGGAGCTGCGGGAGGATCCCTCGTGAACAAGCATCCCGAGGATGCATATGCTATCCTTGAAGATCTATCGCCAAACAATTATCAATCATTTGACCGACAGGATCCTTCTTCTTCGGTAGGTGGTCTTCATCATGTAGATAAGTTAACCTCGTTCGCTGCACAAATCACTGCCCAATTTAACTCTATGAACAAAAGGTTAGATGCGCTGATATTAAATCATAATCAAATGAACCCACAGGTGAATAGCATAATGGCGACCCCTACTATGAATCCATCATTCACTATAGAACCACTTGCAGATCACTCTACTTCTGGCTATAATGAAGAAATTAACTATATAGGCGGGCAACCTAGATATAATAATAATAATAATTTAAGTCCAAATTATTATAACCCAGAGTTGCGAAACCACCCTAACTTTTCATGGAAGAACAACGCCAGTGTGGCACACCCGCCCGGTTTCAACTCAAACCCACGCCCAACTCAAAATGTTAATTACAATCAACAAGGACCTAGAAAATTAACCGATGAGATCCTCATCGAATCCATGCAAAAGAACGATACACGCATTACTAGTTTAGAGGGTTCATTTCATGTAATTGAGTCTCAATTGGGGCAAATCACTAACGCATTGAATCTTAGACCTCAAGGGACACTCCCAACGGATACCACACCAAATCCGAAAGGAGATAATCAACATCATAAGGCAGTCACTCTACGAAATGGCAAGGAGTTGGGTAGTGAACCGATAAAAGAGCAAGCAAAGGATAATAATGAAAACGAATTAGAGGAGTTGACCCCTTGTACCCCCAATGATGGGGCAATACAAGAGGATAATAGCGAGGAAAGAGAAGTAGAAGTGTTAGGAGAGAGAAAGAAAGAACCAAGTACTGAAATAAAGAAGAAAAAAGAAGATGTGATAATTTACCCACCACCGTCGTTTCCACAACAGTTAAAAAAAAGTAAAGTCGACCAACAATTCCAAAAGTTTGTGGAGATATTTAAGAAATTACAAATCAACATCCCATTCGCCGAGGCATTGGAGCAAATGCCTAGCTACGTAAAATTATGAAAGATATCCTCTCCAAAAAGAGAAAATTTGGAACGAATGAGACGGTAACACTCACTCAGGAGTGCATCGCTATTCTTCAAAAAAGACTCCCACCAAAGTTAAAATATCCTGGGAGATTTACCATACCGTGTTCCATTGGATATAAATTTAAAGGCAAAGCGTTATGTGATTTAGGGGCAAGTATCAATCTAATGTCACTCTCAATTTTTAGGAAGTTAGGTTTGGGGGAGATTTCCAAAACCTCCATAACCTTGCAATTGGCCGATCGGACCCTAGCATACCCAAAAGGGATAGTTGAAGACGTGTTAGTAAAGGTGGATAAGTTCATCTTTCCTGCGGACTTCATCGTTCTTGACATTGAAGAGGATAGAGAGGTTCCGATTATTGTAGGGAGACCATTCCTAGAGACGGGAAGGACTTTGATTGACATGCAGAAGGGAGAGTTAACGATGCGAGTTAATGATGAACAAGTCACTTTTAACATACTAAAGGCGTTAAAGTTTCCTCACTCGGAGGAAGACAATATGGAGGTAGTCAATCATGTATCGGTATGCGATTATATGCCAAGTTTACTCTCTGACGAAAAAGATATTTTATTGAATCGTTGGTTGATTGAGGATGAACAATCTGAGGAGGAAGAAGTAATTCAAGAATGTCTACAAGCATTCGAGAAGAAAATTGCGTGGTTTCGTAAGCCGGAACCATTAGAGATGCCCGAGAAATCCTTGTCGGCTAAACCTTCCATTGTTGAGCCACCATCACTAGAGTTAAAACCTCTACCAGATCATCTCACTTATGCATTTCTAGGGGACGGCGACACACTGCCGGTTATCATCAATTCCAACCTACTACCTGATCAACGTGAACGATTAATAGAATTACTTAAGCAATTTAAATTGGCCATAGGATGGACCATCGCTGATATCTGAGGAATAAGCCCCTCATTATGTATGCATAAGATTCTTTTGGAAGAATCGTTTAAGGGGTCAATAGAGCCTCAACGCCGCTTAAGTCCGCCGATGAAGGAAGTGGTTAAGAAGGAGATTATTAAGTGGCTATATGCGGGTATTGTATACCCCATCTCGGATAGCCCATGGGTATCACTTGTGCATTGTGTACCCAAAAAGGGGGGGGGGGGGTATGACAGTCATCAAAATGAGAAGGATGAGTTAGTATCTACTAGGACGATCACGGGGTGAAGAATTTGCATAGACTATAGGAAGTTAAACAAAGCCACCAGAAAAGATCATTTCCCTCTTCCCATTCTTGACCAAGTCTTAGATAAATTGGCAGGGAATGATTTTTCTGTTTTCTTGATGGGTATTCAGGTTACAACCAAATTACTGTCGACCCCTCTGATCAAGAAAAGACCACATTCACGTGTCCATATGGGACTTTCGCGTTTAGGAGGATGCCCTTTGGTCTATGCAATGCACCTGCCACCTTCCAGCGTTGCATGATTGCTATTTTCTCTGACATTATGGACCAAGGTATTGAAATTTTCATGGATGATTTTTCCATCTTTGGTAAATCATTTGACGCATGTTTAGAGTGTTTGGAAAAGGTACTTATACGTTGTGTAGAGACGAACCTAGTATTGAATTGGGAGAAGTGTCACTTCATGGTTCAAGAAGGCATAGTATTGGGTCATGATGTTTCTAGGAATGGGCTAGGGGTGGACAAAGCAAAGTTAGATGTGATAGAAAAATTACCTCCACCCACAAATGTGAAAACGCTGCGAAGTTTCCTAGGACACGCCGGTTTCTATAGAAGATTCAAAAAAGAATTCACGAGAATAGCTAAACCATTGAGTGGACTTTAAGAGAAAGACGTAAAATTTTATTTTTATGAAGATTGCTTGAAGGCGTTCGACGAACTTAAATATCGTTTAAACACTGCACCTATTGTAGTGACACCTGATTGGGAAGAGCCATTTGTCATGATGTGTGACGCGAGCAATTACGCGGTGGGAGTTGTTTTGGGACAAGTGTGGGGTAAGATATTTCACACTATTGCTTACGCTAGTAAGACCCTAATCGATGCACAAGTCAACTACACTACCACTGAAAAGGAACTTTTGGTGGTGGTTTTTGCATTCGAAAAGTTTCGCTCGTATCTCCTATGCACAAAGGTTATAGTGTACACCGATCACGCTGCGATCCGTTATCTCATGGATAAGAGAGACGCTATGCCACGATTGATTCGTTGGGTACTTCTTTTGCAAGAATTTGATGTAGAGATTAAGGATAGGAAAAGATCGGACAACCCGGTGGCGGATCACTTATCTAGGATTGAGAGTACACAGCCTTCACTGAATTCTGAAGTGGAAGAGAGATTTCCCGATGAGTGATTATTAGCTATTTTGGAGAGTACCACACCTTGGTATGCTGATTTTGTAAACTATCTCGTGAGCAACATTATGCCCTCCGAACTCACATATCAACAAAGAAAAAAAATTCTTACACCATGTACGGTCATATCTGTGGGACGACCCTTTGTTATTTAAGATTGGGGCTGATGGAGTGTTGAGACGTTGCGTACCCGAAGGGGAGATGAGAGCAATTTTAGAAAAGTGTCATAACTCCCCTTATGGAGGTCATTTTATGGGTACTCAGACAGCTATGGAGGTACTAGAGGCAGGATTTTTTTGTCCAAATCTATTCCGAGACTCAAACTTTTTTGTTAAACAATGTGATAGGTGTCAAAAAGTTGGGAATATACAAAAGAAAGATGCAATGCCCATGAACATCATGTTAGAAGTAGAATTATTTGATGTATGGGGCATATATTTCATGGGTCCTTTTATTAACTCGAATGACAATATTTACATTATGTTAGCAGTTGATTATGTATCTAAAAGGGTAGAAGCGATCATCCAAAAATGATGCAAAGGTAGTCTTAAATTTTTTAAAGAACTTTATATTCAATAGATTTGGGAGTTGATTATGTCTTGTTTGACGTTTCTATAACCTAACACCGTCCTGCCGGGACGGTAAATAGGGCGCTTGATGGGAGGCAAACCATCATATTTGTTTTTGTTTTTGTCTTTTTGATTTAGTTTTAAAATGGATGATTGTTCTTTTGCGTAAATATATATATATATATATAAATTCTGTAACCTCGATCAAAAGTGACAATTTTTCTTTCTAAAAAAATGCATAATAATAAAAGTTAAAAACTTTTCTCAGCAAAGTTGTAACCTTTTTCTTACTGCCTTTTTCCTTCACAATCAAGCAAGGTAGCCGGTCCAGCCTTTTATTACTAATCGCCGGTTCAGTCTATGCCTCTTAAAATCCGGTTCAGCTTAATGCTTCTTACAATCTAGTTCAGCTTCACGATGCCTAACCCTTCCCGCGAACGACGAACCCTCTCCGCGTTCGACGAACTCTTTCTGTTCGACGAATGACAAACCGTTTCTGCGTCTGGCGACGAACCTTCTCCGCGTTCGACGAACTCTTTCTGTTCGGCGAACGACGAACCCTCTCCGCATCTAGGCGATCCGCGTTCGACGAACCCTCTCCGCGTCCAGGCGATCCGCTTTCGACGAACCCTCTCTGCGTCTGGCGATCGACGAACGCTCTCCCTTTTCTCGCGTCCCCAATCGACAAACCCTATCCCTTTTCTCCGCGTCCCCGATCTATGAATCCGATCGACGAACCCTATCCCTTTTCATGCGTCCCCGATCGGCTACCATCCTCTCACATCTCTGTTCGTGAGTGTGCTACTGCTCGGGACTGTGCGTCCCTGTTAGCGTCGGCGATTGACATCCCTATTTTGAACGACTGCGGCATCTTTGTTAGCAAGAGCGAAGTCCAGCGACCCCTCACCTCACTTTTCCTTCCCAGTTCTGCATTTTGAAAGGTAGTCCCCTTCAACCTAATATTTTACCTTCACTTATGGTCAGCAATTGTGATGTCGCGTAACATTTTTTGATCATAGTTGACAATACCTTAAATGCTTATGATAATCACATTTGTGGACTACATGAAAATGACCTTGAATTGTTTCTTTGCTGTTTGGTTTGCTTTTGGAAATGTTTTGTTTCCATGTTCTCCTAAATATTTTAGAACGATCTTTAATGACACAATACATCCCATTTGTGCGACTATAAAATTTTGTTTTAACATGTTTTTCTACGTTTGCAGATTGCCATACTTGGGACATTTTAGGATGCACCAACTCAGAACGGAGATCAATGGATACATCGACATAATTTTTGGACATTTCTACGGTCATTTGGCTTTCAGGGGAGTATTTAAATTTCAAATTTTCTGCATTCTTTCGCTTTTCTATCTTTGATGACATGTTTAGTGAAAATATATTGCCCTGCGTAATATAGTAGCTTTGCTAGGGACTAGCAAAGGTCAAAAGTATGGGGGTGGGGGTAGTTTAACCCCTACCAATTGGGTGAGGATGATTTTATTTATTGAACCTAGTTTTTGTGAATAACCTATTCTAGAGTATATGATACAGTCAACTTATGCGGATAGTCAATCTTAAGGGTTCACACCATTTCAATTTGAAATTAGCAAGATGGGTCGAATTTCTTTTAAAGATTTCCTTTTTCCACATTACTCTTTAAAATAGTTTTCTTCCTAAAACTAGACCCGGATGGACTTCTAAAAATAATAATGAAAGGGTGAGCGATAACCGAGTTGGAGATGAAAACCAAAGCATTGATGATAGATAGTTATGATGATTAGTACTTCTCTTTCATCATTTCACGGCATACTTCTTCAATTCTATCACCATTTATACCCTTTGAGTTTGAACTTTGAATTTTTTATGCATAATTTCCCTAGGCTTCTATTTGGTAATTCTTAGTATGCTCTTCATTTATGATTGGTTGTTAAAAGAGAAAAGAGTTGTAATGATATGTGGCCTAAGTGTGTGTACACCTACTTAGAATGATCCCAACTCTATGGACTCTAGCAAAAAAAATGTATGTGTCATAGTGATATGCGGCCTAGGTATGTGCATTCATACCTGGAATGATCCCAACTATGATTATCAAATAAAAAAAGGGAGAAAAGAGTCGTAGTGATATGTGGCCTAAGTGTGTGTACACCTACTTAGAATGATCCCAACTACGGACCCAAATTTACCTCATAGTTTGGAGAGTTGCTAAGAATTTTTCATCTAGTGAGATGCATTCCACCATCCATCCATACTCTAACCAAACCAAAGTCATTCTCATCACCAAACAACATGACGTCTTTTCATACCTAGCTACTAAATCTTGTGGAGGTTAAGTCGAAGACTCGGCCTATGCTAATCCTTTCTTAATCATTATAGGAAGTTTGATGGAAAGTTGAAGGGAAGTAAATGATTTTAAAGGTTTGCACATACCACACTAGAAATTTTTAATTGAGATTCTTCTTCCATCAAGTTAATGAATTCATGAATGTTTTGAAATTTTAATGATTGACTTATCCTAAAGTAGTTTTATCGGTACTCTTGACTAGGTTTCGTTTACTCTTTCTTGAGAAAAAGGATCTTGGAAAATTTCAACTTTTGATGTATATCACCTCACTCAATTTGATGATTGGAATTGTCTTTGCTAGGGACTAGCAAAGGTTTAAGTATGAGGGTGTGATAACTTTTCTAAATGAAGTTATCTATGGCCTATTTTTTGACTTATCAATAGCTAAAAATGTGGAAATGGTGTTTAAATAACATTAAAATGAAAGTTAAATTTATATTTATGATTGTATGGCTCATTTGGTCATTTTTCAATGTATTTTTGCTAGATTCACCAAAGGAATTCATTGGAGGATGGAAAACTGCCTAAAAATATTGACCTGGGCAAAAAAAAAATAAAAGTATCAAAAGTCAGAAAAAAAGGTTACAACCTTATTCTGGGCGAAATTAAAAACGTAAAATTTAAAATTAGTGTCGTTTCAAAAATGGAAAGACACATTCAATGTAGGCGGTTATGCACGATTTTGGCAGAGTTTTAAGAGTAGTTTTCGAACAAGAGGGGCAGTTATAAGAGAAAAGAGGATAGAACTTGGGGGGTCATCTTGGAGAAGAAGAAGGAGGGCTATTCTTCCGGATCCTGGAGACGGACGACTTCGGGAGCGTGCTGAGTAAAAATTCCTGCATTTACTGAACTTTGATCATCATGTGCTGTAAGATCTATACAATTATGTGGTTTTCTTCCATCGTCATGGGCTAGCTTCTCTAGATCTTGTGTTATGAAAGTATCTTGTCTTGTGTGATGATAAAATCTTAAAACTATTCTTTATGATTTTGTGGTGAATTTCATTTATCGATTTAAAGATCTTTATTATGTGAATTTCGGTTCTTCATCATTTTGTTGCGTTTCATAATTCGAGAGAGGAGCTACGTAATAATTTGATGAAGATTTTATTTTCATGCTTCATAATTCGAGAGAGGAGTTGCATGAATATTCCACCAAGATTTTTATATTTTTACTGCGCTTCATAATTCGAGAGAGGAGTTGCGCATGTATATCTTAATTTCGTTATAGCATTTCAAGGGAGAAAGAGATTTCCCCTTGATGTTAGCAATTTTGGTTTTCGCTCTTTAAGCGGTTCTCTATCTCACCAAAGGGGGATAAAAGAATTAGGGACTTCTGTTATCGAGAGATACGGATTTCTATTAAAAAATCGTTGCAAGATTTTTCACTACTTACGTTTCATAAAGACTCTTTCATATTGTCATCGCACTAGATTCTGGAAATCATGACACAAGATTATTTCTCCAAATTGTAATTATAATAAAAGTTTTTCTCCAAGCATTTGTAGTTTACTTCAATTAGATTTCATTCATAGTTGCTTTTAAATTTCACAACCCTGCTAATGAATCACTTGGATTTAAAGAAAAAGAATAACTAGTAGTTGCAAGCACTGAATCATTCACCTCTCCGTGGAAACGATCTTAACTCTCACATTATTACTTGACACGGCACGTGCACTTGCGTTTAAATTATACACCGGTTACGGGCGTATCACTTATGCCCAGAACCGCCGCTTTTTGCGGTGACACCAACACTCGAAAGGTCGCCACTATAAAACGCTGATCCTGCCTGCAATAATGATCACAGAAGAAGAAGAAGAGTACAAATGAACAAATGTAAGTCCAAGTCCACATCACATAATATATAAAATCATAAAGATAGACGTCCATAGATAAGAACTGAATAAAATGGTAGTAATAGAAAGGGCTTGATGAGTCCCATTAATATAGTGTTTTACAGACTCATCTGAGTCTATTTTATTGCATTTGCACTTCACTTTATGCACATTTTCACTCCTATTTAATATATCCTCTTGATTTCATGAAGTACACTTATTTGGCCCGTTTTTGGTAAGATTCTTTGATTTTCTTGCATTCGTTGTGTTTACCAATGATTTATATATGTTTTGAATGCTTGGAATGCTGTGTTTATTGTCCCACCAGTGGTCTGGTGTTGTTCTTTTGCTGGTACAATGGTCGTGTAGATATTTTGGGGCGTGTTTGACACATTTTCCACTTAAAAGCCACTGGTCGTGTGTTTTTCTTCACACACAATCAGTGGCGCACGACCACTGGTCGCGCATTGTTGGCCAAAACTGCCCGAGCGCTACTCGAGCACTGGCCCTTTCTTCGCGCACGACCACTGGCCCTTCCTTCGCGCATGACCACTGGTCGTGCATCTGATCGTGCGCTATCTGTCTTCCAGGTTTTGGTACAGGTTCTTAGCGCACGAGCAGTGGCCTTTCTTCGCGCACGACGACTGGTCGTGCGCCACTGCTCGTGCACCCTATTTATTCTGCTACCTATTTAAGCTTTCGCTCCGCGGTTTTAGGTAATCTGGACCCGCAAACTCCGCCGTTTTTCACGCCTTCCACTCCGTTTTCAACAGGAAGTCAACCCCTTGAGTGGTCAAGAGGTTAGGTATCATCCCCTATGCTTTCTCCATCCTCCAAACTCCATTAGAGGAGATCCAAGGTGACAAACCCGCAAGCTAGAGTGTTGTGGTGATTCCAAGCTGTGCATACCATCGAGAAGACGGGATAGGGGTGACACCTCTGAAGACCCCGGACGACAACCAACAATCGGAGCTTCACTCCTCATCCAAGGAAGAGTCTCGAGCATTTGTTTGTATCTCCCTCACTTGCACACTAGGCTAGTTTCATTTTGTTCTTCATTTTGAGGATGCTTTTATTTGGAAAATCTTTCAATACTAGTTATTGATTGTATATGAAAGTGAGGTATTAGATCTTAACTTAACTCTAGAGGGGGGGGGGGGGGGGGTGAATAGAGTATTAAAAGTTTTGAACTTATTTTATAGCGGAATTAAAATAGTGATATATATGTGTATAGCAGAGTGAGTATAAAAGCTAGACAAAAATAATAAGCACAACACAGCACAGCACAACACAGTACAGAAAGAAAAACACAATCACAGAAGACACAAGGATCTATAGTAGTTCCCCAATCAAACTGGGTACATCTACTCTTCTACCACCCTTGGTAGGAATCCACTAGGTTTTTTGATAAGTAGTATTTTTATAACTTTTTAATTGAAAATTTTGTAAATATTTAATTTGTATTTTCCCTTTTTATGTCATTTCTAGGTCATAAGTGTTTATTTTGAAATTCTGTTTCTACTTTAGCTTAATTTCAATTTTTGCAGAATTTTGGGACAAATTGGAGAAATTGACAAGTACACGCCCTCAGTCACTCCCATGACCAAGGGCGTTTAACCTGAAGATCAGTCCAGAGTCGATGCCGCGCCAATTGAGCTAGTCCACAGCGAGTCACGCCCTCGATCACGCCCGTGACCAAGTGTCACGCCCGTGACTAGGGGCGTGTAATATTAGAATCTTCCCAGCTGGCTGCTGACGAGACGCGGAGATGCTGTCGAGAAGTCAACCTAAGTCACGCCCGTGACCCACATGTCACGGCCGTGACTTGCCCGTGTGGTCTCTGCTTCGCCGCCGCGCCGAATTCCAGCCCACACTGCATTTAAGGCAGTCGTCCAAAGTCACGCTCCTGACCAAAATTACACGGGCGTGTAATGTCCGCTTTTCGCCGCGCCGTCCAAAAAGCCCACGCCGCTGTCGGATCCGATGTGAATAGTGCAGTCACGCCTTAGGTCACGCCTGTGACCGAGGGCGTGTAACTTGAAATTTTTGCCTATAAATTCAGAGGTTCTCCTTGAGTCCAGGGTTCAGAATTTTGGAGTGGGGGAGGTGCTGCTAGAGCTGAGAGTGAGTTTTTCAAGTTAATGTTCATGTTTCTTAAGGCTTTCATGTTCTCTTCCCTTTTCAATTCATGCAATGTTTTAATGTAACTTTCTTGTACTAGTTTTCTTAAGCTTGTAACTTTATTTTCCTTAGCTTGCACTCTTTAATTAAGGCTTGTAATAGTTTTTGATTTTCAATAAAAAATAGTTTCCTCTTTCATGTTCTCTTTCTCCTTAAGTAATTTCTTCCTTTTCATTTCATGTTCTCTTTCTCTCCTTGGTATTTTCTCTTTTATGAATGTTAATTTTCCTTTCCCTTCATGCAATGTTTAATCTTCTCATTTAGCTTGCAATTAGTTTCTCTTTTTAGCTAAGTAATCAAAATCTCAAATTTTCGTCGATGAGATAATGGTGATTTTCCTCGAAGTAGAAGTAATCAACGCGCCCCGTGGAATACGACCTTGATATTCCTAAATATCCTATACTATAAACGATAAGGTACACTTGCCTTTATCGGATATAGTTTTGGAGAAAATCTCAAACCTTCACTAAATTTCAAAACCGCAAAATCAATATCATTTTTGATCAGGTGCCCTATCACCACTGGGACTTTTGATCAGGTGCCGAAACACCACTGAGCTTTTGATCAGGTGGTCAAACCAAATCACAGGTTTTTGATCAGGTGCCCTGCCACCAAAGGTTTAACTTTTGAAGGGAGTTAGAACCCTGTACAAGATGGGGTAAATTAAACAAAAAAGGTTTATGAAGTTCTTCTATGTCAACAAGTTGAGAGAAGACAAGTGGATTGTTGATGTGTAAAGCTCCCCTTGTCTGATAAAATTTGTTTGACAGATAATGGATGGAGATTTCTCTTGGATGAAGAGGATCTTCCTTGATAGCAGATGAATCTGAGAGACAAAGTTTCTCAGATTGTCTTTGCTCTTTGAAGATTAAGAACTAGCAGTTGAAAACTGAGAGAAGATTGTTGATGTTCTCAGGGAATGAAAATGCTGCTGTAGAAGATGAAGATTTTTGAATCTCTGAGACTCTGAGTATATTCTATATCTTCTCTATTCTCTATTGAATCCACTAATATATCTTCTCTATTATGTTCTCTGATATATCCTTGATTGATATCTTTTATATCTCTTTTTCCTTAGACAAAAATCTGACTAGTTTTAAATTCAAATTTTCTAAATAAGGAATAAAATATTCTGAAATGATTATTCTTGGAACTGCAATCTGATTCAGCAATAAACTTTAACTCATTTTCCTTTTCCATGAAAGTATCAATTTCCAATATATGTCAACGACTACTTTCTCGAAAAAAGAGAATAAAAATGAATAATAAAAGGAAGGATCAAATCTTGACTAATCTGATAATGAAAAAGTCCAAATAATTGAATAGATCTGTTGCTGATTAGTCGATCTGAGTTCAGAGAAAATAGATAACTGATCTGTCAGAGATTGTCAAGCTGGAGAAGAAATTCGTCGAGCAGAGAACTGAGTTCGTCGAGCTGAAAGTTGAGTTCGTCGAACTGAAAGCTGAGTTCGTCGATCTAAACATTTAGTTCCTTATTCGTCGAACACGGAGCTAAGTTTGTCGATCTCAAACTGGAGTTTGTCGAACTAAAGAGATAGAATCTGTTGAACTGACTAGAGGACTAAAATCCTCGAGCACAGGAGCAAGTTCGTCGAACTGAAGCCTGACGTTCGTCAAACGCAGAATGGATTTCGTCGAACACAGAATGAAGTTCGTCGAACCCAGAAACTTAGAATTTTTCATAAATTCTAGCTAACTTAGACCTTGACCCTTAGACTATACAATGGGTTCAACTTGAGTCCTAGACACGGATAGTGATCCTAGCACAAATCAGTAATAGGGTTGTTTCAACAATCTCCCCCTATTTGGGTTAGGATATTATTTGACAAATAATAAATAAAACAAACAACAAAACACAGAGCATATATATCTGACAGAATTTAAATCATTTCAGCAGATAAAATATATCACCCTGAGTTTAGAAATATTTACACTGTAATCAGAATTAGCAAATATCAAACAAACTGAAGCTTTACTCTTTCATTTTGAAGAAGGCTTGAAAATGATTTGTCTGTTTGGATTCTCAGATTCCCTTTTACTCATGTAGAGGTCATTAGCTCCCAGCAGGGTTTGAGATGATGCATGAGGAACCACTGCTGCTGGGTGCAACCTTAAATAATCTTCAGCATTAAATAGGTGTCTTGAGTTGTACCTTTCAAATTCTTGTTTTCTGAATTCAGACATTGTAGTGAACTGAGAGAAATCCTTGCCTTCTTCTTTGGCTTTGTTTATCTGAGCTGTGGCAATTGATTCTTTGAATCTATCCATGTGAGCTATCTAATCTGATTCTTGATTGATTGGAGAAGAAGGCCTTTCATCAATATCACTGTCCTGATCAGAGAATTGTTCATCAGAATTCCTTTTCCTGTAAGAGGAGCCATCAGAAATATGATACTTGTAGACTGAGGAAATAGGTCTGGAGGATCCTGAAGGAGGAGCTCTGGCTGATTTAGAACTATGAGAGCCACTTGAGCTTGTATGGCTTCCTTCAGATCTTCTTGAAGGCTGGGGAACTGATTTCTGAGAGGAGGAAGAGGATAACCCTGCTGATCCTGCTGCTGGAGGAGGAGGAGGAGGGTGATTGAACTTTACTGTCTTGTCAGAATAAAAGCCCGTCTTCTTCATTTTCTTTCTTCTATTGTTCTCATTCCTGGAGAACCCCATACTGGTGAATCTTTTGTGAGGGTTATATTATGCAAAATATAGTAAGGAGTATCATTTGTACAAGAAGGAGGTTTAGGAATAGCAACACCCTTTGCTTTACCTCTAGACTTTCTTTTACTTGAAGGTTTAGCATCTGAATCATCACTATCACTTTCATCACTATCAGCATCATACTGTACATGGGGCATTATATAAATCATCAATTGCTTGAATACCCTTAACAACATCTTGTTGTTCTGGAGGAGCAATATTCTCATCAACAAAATCAATATCATCTGGAAGAGGAGAATCATCAAACACAAATGTAGGAGGAGAAAGAGGGGTTTCATCAAAAACAAAAGTTGGAGGTGAATTCACCAAGCCAACTACTTCTGAACCTGCAACTGTAACTTGAATCTGATCTGGAAAAGGAACTTGAAAGCTTTTTGTGATTTTCTTTAGTAACACTATATCTATGGGAGATGTATATGTAACTATAGCTTTTGAATGAACTTGATGCTTAGGCAAGCTGCTGAAAACTGAATTAAACTTTGACAATAATGAAATAATATTTATTGAAGGACGAATAGAAATATTATTTACAGGAGCCGATTCTGTAACTGTAATTGGAACTTGTTACATATCCATAAAGGCCTTGGGGTGCGTATAGAGAAAACCCCGCTAAAGAGAGGTGGGGCCAGCAGTCAAGCCCATTGATGGGGATTCATCATGAGCTCTCGTTTATGAGATAACCGGATGGCGGTTACTCTCATAAACCACTCTCCCCATTACTTTAGTGGGAGAGAGTGCGAGGTTAGAGCCGAAACCGCCGCCAACCACAATGGGCACGGCGAGGCCGTCCTCTCCCGCCGGCGAGCGGGCCGCACGCGGTACCGCCCGCGGCAAGCGCGGCGCTACCACGCGGTAGCGCGCGCGGTAGCGCCGAGCCCCACTTGGGGTGCGGCCAAGCCGCACCCCATGAGGGGTGCGGCCAAGCCGCACCCCATGAGGGGTGCGGCCAAGCCGCACCCCCCTTTTGGGGGTGCGGTCGAGAGGAGTCGCCCCCCTCCCTCGGGCGCGGCCGAGCCGCGCCCGTCTTCAGGAGCGGTCGAACCGCTCTCCCCCGTAGTACGATTGGGGTGAGTCCCCCCTCTTCCGGCTCGCCGCCCGCTTTTCGGTCTCCGGGCTCCGTTCGGAGTAATTCCCCGTTCATTGCGTGCTCAGAACGCTTCTTAGCGCGCTTATCTCACTTTTTATCTCTTCTGACTTCTCACTTTTTCGACTCGGCTCGCTCACATTTCCGACTCGCTCACTTTTTCGACTCGGCTCGCTCACTTTTTGTCTTTTCAGTTTCTCACTTTTCAGGAACAGCTTGTCGCCTTTCCTCGAAGGGCAGCATGGTCATTTACGAAAAATGGTGATCCGTGGGCTCTGAACCAGAAAATATGATTCGCCCTCCCATGTGGTTATGGTGGTTACAACGACAAAATTACTGGGCTACCCCCTGCCAAAGCTATAAAAGGACCTCCTAGGCTTCATTTGAGAGGATCCGGCCTGAATGCCCAGAGAGAGCTCCTTGAAGATTTCCACGGATTTCTCCTTCGGCGCTTGAAGATCTCCTTCGTGGACTTGAAGTTTTCCATCTTCACGAAAGCGGACAAGGCTCTCACTTTCTTCTCCACGAAAGCGGACAAGGCTTTCTCACTTTCATCTCCACGAAAGCGGACAAGGCTTTCTCACTTTCGTCTCCACGAAAGTGGAAAAGGCTTTCTCACTTTCGTCTCCACGAAAGCGGACAAGGCATTCTCACTTTCGTTCTCTACCTCGTCAGAAGGAAAAGACTTAGTTTTTTCTGAGAGGTGGCCTATTACCCTCGGAACGTTCTCTCTCTCTCTCTCTCTCCTTGATATTGTAACGAGCGGCGGCCTGTCGCGCTCGATTTCTAAATCTCTAATTGTAACCCACCAGAAGATAGTGGAAGTTTGGTCGGCACAGCTCCGACCACGTGGTTTTTTACCCTTTCTGGGTTTTCCATGCTAAAAAGTCCCAGTGTAATCAATGAATCTCAAATTGACTGTTTGCGCGCTTAGTTCGCTCTCGAGCTAAGGTGGTTCAAGTAAACTGGTCTACCAAGAGTCCTAAGCGACCCGCACAGTTTGGCGCCGTCTGTGGGAACATTCCCAGAACTCTTTGAAGGCCAACTGCAATGGAAAGGAAGAGTGCTCGCACTACTGAAGGATCAATGCCGGAAGGACGCATCGACCCAGCTCCATCCCACTCGCTCATCAATGCGCCTCTCGCAGAAGAGGCAGTGCTTATGCCTGCGACGATTCTGGAAGGTCGCATTCAGCAAATGGAAGAGCAACAAGCCGAGATGCTGACTCTCGTGAGAAACCTAGGGGCACCTCGAGTTCCCATCCAGCCTCCAGCATCAAACGCTCCGCCACCCCCAGTTCCGAATCATGCTCCGGTCGAGGGAGCCGTTCGGGAAGATGAAGACTCTGAAGATTTCTCTGACGCTGCAAGTTCCGCACAACCTGCTCCGCCGGTCAGAGGATCGGAGGCTGACCCTCATCACCAACGCCAAGGAAGAGTTGCTCCCGTCCGAGCAGTGGAAAGAACCACGCGAGAGGAAATACGCGACATGGTAGAAGAAGAGTACGCCCAAGCAGGGCGACGCACGACTCTCGCCCACCGTCCCGCACACCGCGGCTCCCCCCTATCGCCTCAAGTATTGGCTCATCCAATTCCGAACGGCTTCAAGCTTCCCCACATCGAAACGTTCAATGGAACGGACGACCCCCTGGAACATGTCAATCACTTCTCCACCATCATGAGGATTTACAGTGCTCCCGAACAACTCCTTTGTCAAGTGTTCCCAGCAACCTTGAAGGGACAAGCACGCACTTGGTTCCACTCCCTGCGAGATGGGGCCATCAACAACTTCACAGAAATGGCGCAGCAGTTTGTGGACCAGTTCATAGCCAAACGTAGGATTGTCCGAGATCCCTCCCATCTCTCGGGAATCCGCCAGAACGACGGAGAAACTTTGAAGGAATTTTTCCGACGCTTCACCTCTGAGGCTCGACAAATTCCGGGAGTCGACCCCGAACTCCTGCGAGGAGTTTTCCTTGGAGGCCTCCGCCCAAGTGGTTTCTACTCAGCCCTAATGAGAGAAACCGTACCAAGTTATCCTGACCTCGTTCATCGGGTTGAAGCTCAGATAGCCGCTGACGAGGCCATCGAAGCGCACCGACAACAATTCGAAGGTAGCCAAGGAAGAAAGAGGGGGTCAGATCAAGCCCCTCATGGACGAGAAGACCGGCGTGACGAAGGACGCCGCAACGACGAACTTCGCCGCGACCCCCGAAGAGACCTGGGTCCGCAGCCCCCAGGGTCTACACTCCGTTGAATACTACCAGAACAAACGTACTCTATGCCATTCAGAACAACCCAGAGCTCCGCGCATCTCGGGCGTTAGCCCCGAACCCAAGGGGCGATCAGTCCAGGTATTGCGATTTCCATCGGGGGACCGGGCATATCACCGAAGAATGTACCAGACTTAAAGATGAAATCGAACGTCTCGTCCGTCAGGGACTCCTAGGGAGATTCCTGCAAGGCCAGGTCCCCAATCAGCATCAACGGCCTAGGGATGCAAGGGAGCAGCCTCCCGCTCCCCGGGGCGTGGAAGAAGGAAGATCGATGGTGGGAGAAATCGAAACGATCGCTGGACCTCCCGTCCTAGCGGCGCAAATCCTCTCGATTGCCAAACCCCCGAGAGACCACGAAGACAAGAAGCTCAAACAGGACACTATGATCTCCTTCGGAGAAGAAGACCTGCAAGGATTACGACTACCGCACCAGGATCCCCTCGTAATCAGCACAGGGATCGGGGACCCCTGCTTTAACGTGAAGAGGATATTGGTCGATAACGGAAGCTCAGTTGATGTTCTGTTCCTTTCTACCTTGCAAAGTATGAAGCTTACAAAGGACCAGCTCAGCCCTACAGCCGGGCCCGTCTACGACTTCGACAATCGACCTGTCCCTGTTCAAGGCATGATCACTCTCCCAGTCACATTGGGCGAGTTTCCGAAACAGTCAACATACAGCATCAAGTTCGTGGTGTTGGAGTCCACTTCCGCCTATAATGCCATCTTCGGGAGACCACTCCAGTCTATCTTTGGAGCAGTCCCATCAATTTCGCATCTGGCCTTGAAGTTCCCGACCGCCGCCGGCATAGGGGTCGTGAGAGGAAACCAGGAGGCAGCCAGAACCTGTTATCTGAAGCAAGCTCAGCCAGCAAAGGCAACCGCTCTCAACATCAATAACTTCGATCTGCGGGACGAAGCTACTCTGCAGCGAGGAGCGCCCGTTGAAGGGCTAGTAGAAGTACCGCTCTCCCAACGAGACCCAACTCAGACTGTTCAGGTCGGGTCGCTCTTGTCACAAGAAGAGCGGGAAGAGTTCACAACCTTTCTGCAGGAGAACGAAGACATTTTCGCTTGGAGCCCAGAAGACATGCCCGGGGTAGATCCCGAAGTCATTTATCACTCTCTAAATATCAACCCCTCCTGCCGTCCTGTAATCCAAAAGAAGAGGAACTTTGCCCCCGAGCGGTTGAAGGCAATCGAAGAGGAAATAGACAAACTCCTAGAAGCACGATTCATACGCGAAGCGGAATACCCCATGTGGCTTGCCAACATGGTCATGGTGAAAAAGGCCTCCGGGAAATGGCGAATGTGCGTCGACTACAGCAATCTGAACCAGGCATGTCCAAAGGACTGCTTCCCCCTCCCGAGGATCGACCAGCTCGTCGACGCGACTGCCGGACATGAGCTACTTAGCTTCATGGATTCTTATTCCGGCTACAACCAGATAAGGATGAATCCCGCGGACGAGGAACATACCTCCTTCCGCACCGACAGAGGAGTCTACTGCTACAAAGTGATGTCGTTCGGCCTTAAGAACGCCGAAGCCACCTACCAAAGACTGATGAACAAGATCTTCAAGAGCCTCATTGGAGAAACAATGGAGGTGTACGTGGACGACATGTTAGTCAAAAGCGTCCACCGTTGCAACCACTTGAGAGACTTGGGAAAGTGTTTTCAGCTTCTCCGTCGCTTCCAGATGCGGCTCAACCCCAACAAATGTGCATTTGGTGTGACGGCGGGAAAGTTCTTGGGTTTCATGGTAAGTCATCGGGGGATCGAGGCCAACCCCGAGAAGATCAAGGCGTTGGAGGATATGTCGCCACCTCGCTCAATTAAGGAAGTGCAACGCCTGAACGGGAGGATCGCTGCGCTATCCCGTTTCTTGTCACGAACGGGAGACAAGTACCTCCCCTTCTTCAAAAGCCTCCGGGGAGCGCGCCACTCTGGCTTCCAGTGGACCGACGAGCATCAGGTGGCGTTCGAACTACTCAAACAATACCTGGCTTCACCACCGCTTCTGTCAAAGCCCACCCCCGGAGAAACTCTATTCTTATACCTGGCCGTGTCGCCTACAACACTTAGCTCGGTGCTCGTAAAAGATGAGGGAGGGGTGCAATGACCAATCTAATACCTCAGCAAAGTCCTCTCCAACACCGAAACCAGATATCCAGCAACGGACAAGACAGCCTCGGCCCTTGTCTTTTCGGCGAGGATGCTTCGGCCCTACTTCCAGGCTCATACAGTAAAAGTGTTGACACAACTCCCACTACGAGCAATCCTCCAGAAGCCAGAAGTCTCAGGAAGACTAGTGAAGCGGGCCGTGGAACTCGGCGAGTTTGACATTCAATTCTTGCCCCGACCAGACATCAAGTCGCAAGTACTCACCGACTTTGTCCCGGAATACACCATCCCACCAGAAGCAGCACCTGTCGAAGGCACCACTGGCCCCCGTTGGACTCTCTATGTCGATGGTGCCTCTGGAGCTGAAGGGGCCAGAGCGGGACTGCTCCTCATAAGTCCCGATGGGATCACCTTGGATTACGGACTCCGGTTGAAATTCCCCGCGACAAACAACATTGCAGAGTACGAGGCGCTGATCGCCGGTCTTCGACTCGCCATCAATTGCAAGGTAGAGAACCTAACTATCTACGCGGACTCTCAACTCGTAGTCTCACGAGTCGAAGGAGACTACGAGGCCAAGAGAGACCAGATGACGAAATACCTCGCATTCGCGAAATCACTTCTCCAGAAGTTCCCGTCGTATCAAATTCTACACATTCCCCGGGAGCAGAATTCCAGGGCTGATACTCTTTCCAAGCTCGCCACTTCACCCTCCAGCAACCAATCTCGAAGACGCCGAATAGAGGAGATCATGATTCCGAGTATTCAAGGACCGTGGGAGGTCGCAACCATCCACCAGGAAGAGTCATCCTGGATGACCCCCCCCCTACGAGCTTACCTCGAGCACGGACACCTCCCTGAAGACCGCCTAGAAGCGCTCAGATTGCGGATGCGGGCGGCATCATTTACTATCGTGGACGGGGAGCTCTACAAGAGGGCATTCTCAGGACCATATCTAAAGTGCCTACCGGCGGGCGAGTCATACTACGCCCTCAGAGAAGTGCACGGGTGAGTCTGCGGAGAACATCTAGGCGGAAGGGCGTTGGCACAAAAGATTCTACGCCAAGGCTTCTATTGACCGACAATGAAGAAGGACGCGGTGGAGCTGGTCCAAAAAAGCAGGAGTTGTCAGCTGCATACCAACGTGCCTCATCAACCCCCGTTCGTGCTCTCAACACTCCAAAGCGCGTGGCCGTTCGCGCAATGGGGAATCGACCTCCTCGGCCCCCTACCTCTGGCTTCCGGACAGAGGAAGTTCATCATTCTAGCCATCGATTACTTCACCAAGTGGATAGAAGCGGAACCCCTAGCCAAAATCACAGAAGAGAACGCTAAACAATTTGTTTGGAAAAATATCATCTGCCGCTTCGGTATCCCAGCAACAATCATTGCCGACAACGACACTCAGTTCACCGGGAAGTCCTTCACTAAGATGTGCGAGGACCTGAAGATCAACCTCCGTCATACCGCCGTAGCACATCCGCAAACCAACGGACAAGTAGAGGTTACGAACCGCACCATCCTCAAAGGATTGAAGACGCGCCTGGAAGAAGCCAGGGGACAATGGGTAGACGCACTCCCAAACATACTATGGGCATATCGAACAACAGAGAGGACTCCCACAGGAGAGACGCCATATAACCTATGTTACGGTACTGAAGCGGTCATCCCCATCGACATCGGCATTCCGAGCACTCGAGTGCTAACCTTCGATCCCAGCAAGAACGACGGACTGCTTCGGGAAAACCTTGACCTAATCCCCGAAGTCCGGGACGACGGCGCCCAGCATGCCGCCTCTTACCAAAGGCGCGTAGCCCGACTCTATGACAGAAGGGTGAAGCCCAGACCAATCAACATAGGAGATCTCGTCCTGCGCAGCATTGAGGCGGCTGGAAAGGGCCCCCAAGGAGATAAACTCTCACCCACCTGGGAAGGTCCGTACGTTGTTACTGCGATCGTAAAACCCAGAACATACAAGCTCAGAACAGCGGAAGGAAAGACTCTACCACGCACCTGGAACGCCCAGAACCTGCGCCGCTTCTATCAGTAACATCAAGTCTTCTATCAAGAAGAAAGCCGCGAGCTCAGACTCGTCCTATATTATGTATGCAAAGCCGCGAGCTCAGACTCATGCAAATCTATCCTATATTATGTATGCAAAGCCGTGAGCTCAGACTCGTGCATATCTATCCTATATTATGTATGCAAAGCCGCGAGCTCAGACTCATGCAAATCTATCTTATCTCATGTTATGTACTAAGCCGCGAGCTCAGACTCGTGCGAACCCATCCTATATTGAAAAAACTATGTGTAAAACAACTTCTTACTATGAAAATATGCATATACTTTGCCACCTATATTAAATAAAGAATTTTTTTTACTTCGGGGCCCTGCCCCGGGGACTTTGCACCGCCGTCGATTGAAGGTTCGCCCTTCTCCTCCGCCGTCGAGTCCTGGCGTCGTAGGGGCCTGTCCCCCTTACGTTCGCCCCCGGTTTGAATACACCCGCTATTCACCGGCCACTTCGGGGCCTTTCCCCGAGGACTTTGTGTAAGACCCCCCCTCCCAAATCGACGGTCCGACCGGGGGATCTTATCGCACCCCACCCTTTTAGCACGACGCTGAAGCGATCCCGAAGGGTGGAGGTACTAGCTTCTCCAACCCTCTTCCTGGAACACCCCGTTGTCACGCCTAGGGGTGATGTTAAGCGAAAGTCACTACACACCAACAGAGTAGGGAAGCAGTATTCTAGCGGAAGACATCATCAAAGAGTGCATATTATAATACTTAGCGGAAGACGTCATCAAAGAGTGCACTTTATAACACTTAGCGGAAGACGCAGTTTTATCACAGAAACAACAATTTCAAGACTTGTAAATAATCTACATATCTCTGCCGCATAAAATCCTAACCATCAAGGATTTATTGTCATTATATATATACCCTGGGATAGGGCACAACAAAAGGAGATGCGGCTTAACAAACTTATACCTGACATAGCCTGCTCTGTGGCTTCATCCACACACAGATGTTGTCACTCATCCGCACCTTTCACCTGCGCCAAAGACAAGTTATTAGAACCACGAACAGAATCCAACCCCTACAAACAAACAAACATAATATAACATTTATAAGGGAGGGGATATCCGGAATTCTATTGGGCCGAGGCAGTCTTCCCACGACCACCGCATACGTACTCCGTATCATCCTGCATACAGTCTCAGACCCACGTAGTTCTATAAGTTTCGCACGGGTTGTCTTCCCAGACCATCCTCCATGCGGGTTGCCTCGGAGTATAACTCGTCAGCCATCCGATTTGCTCCCCAAGGCACAATATATTCTCGTGGGAATATTTCTCGAAGACACAATATATTCCCATATGAAAAATTCTCGAAGGCACAATATATTCCCGTAGGAATAATTCTCGAAGGCAACATTATATTCTCGTAGAAATATTTCTCGAAGACAACATTTCATTCCCGTAGGAATTATTTCTCGAAGGCACAAGGTGTTCCCGTCAAACCTAAATTATAGTCAATACGGAATAAAACCAAAACAACGACTCGTCTGCGCTGCTGCGAGAGCGGTAGCCAGTTCAGTACAATTTAGGATTGACGCTGAGGGAATATCCGATCTTCGCATCAACTCTAAATTATAGGAAATAAAGAAAGAAAAGCCAAAACATCGATCTGTCCGCTTGGCTCTACAAACGGCGGCCAGATCGGCACTATTTAGGATTGACGCTAAAGGAATGTCCCATCTTCACGTCAACTCTAATTATAGGCAATAAAGAAGAAAAGGCCACAACATCGATCTGTCCGCTCTGCTCTACAAGCGGCGGACAGTTCGACACTATTTAGGGTTGATGCTGAAGGAATGTCTCATCTTCACGTCAACTCTAAATTATAGACAATAAAGAAGAAAAGGTCAAAATATCGATCTGTCCGCTCTGCTCTACAAGGGGAGGCCAGATCGACACTATTTAGGGTTGACGCTGAAGGACTGTCCCATCTTCACGTCAACTCTAAATTATAGACAATAAAGAAGAAAAGGCCAAAACATTGATCTGTCCGCTCTGCTCTGCAAGGGGCGGACAGTTTGGCACTATTTAGGGTTGACGCTGAAGGAATGTCCCATCTTCACGTCAACTCTAAATTATAGACAATAAAGAAGAAAAGGTCAAAACATCGATCTGTCCGCTCTGATCTACAAGGGGAGGCCAGATCGACACTATTTAGGGTTGACGCTGAAGGAATGTCCCATCTTCACGTCAACTCTAAATTATAGACAATAAAGAAGAAAAGGCCAAAACATCGATCTGTCCGCTCTGCTCTACAAGGGGCAGACAGTTCGACACTATTTAGGGTTGACGCTGAAGGAATGTCCCATCTTCACGTCAACTCTAAATTATAGACAATAAAGAAGAAAAGGTCAAAACATCGATCTGTCCGCTCTGCTCTACAAGGGGAGGCCAGATCGGCACTATTTAGGGTTGATGCTGAAGGAATGTCCCATATTCACGTCAACTCTAAATTATATACAATAAAGAAGAAAAGGCCAAAACATCGATCTGCCCGCTCTGCTCTACAAGGGGTGACCAGCTCGACACTATTTAGGGTTGATGCTGAAGGAATGTCTCATCTTCACGTCAACTCTAAATTATAGACAATAAAGAAGAAAAAGGCCAAAACATCGATCTATCCGCTCTGCTCTACAAGGGGAGGACAGTTCGGCACTATTTAGGGTTGACGCTGAAGGAATGTCCCATCTTCACGTCAACTCTAAATTATCGACAATGCAGAAGAAAAGGCCAAAACATCGATCTGTCCGCTCTGCTCTACAAGGGGCGGCCAGATCAGCACTATTTAGGGTTGACGCTAAAGGAATGTCCCATCTTCACGTCAACTCTAATTTATAGGCAATAAAGAGGGAAAGGCCAAAACATCGATTTGTCCGCTCTGCTCTACAAGGGGCGGACAGTTCGGCACTATTTAGGGTTGACGCTGAAGGAATGTCCCATCTTCACGTCAACTCTAAATTATAGGCAATGCAGAAGAAAATGCCAAAACACCGATCTGTCCGCTCTGCTCTACAAGGGGCGGCCAGATCAGCACTATTTAGGGTTGACGCTGAAGGAATGTCCCATTTTCACGTCAACTCTAAATTATAGGTGTTGAAACCGATTTCTCGGTCTCTTGTGGAGCTCGGGGCCCTCACCGAAATGAGGGGCAGCTAGCCCTTACCGGTCCCTCGGGAGAGGTAAGGCTGACGATTTGAACAAAGAATAGAGACCCTAGTCTCAGCGAGGAGGTCCCTCCACTAACCCGGAAGATCGTTGAGCGCTTCCCCTCCCAAGCCAAAGCTAAGACTCGAGCACCTTGGAGAGCTAGAGAGCCCAAACCAAAGCGACCTAGGGAGAGAAGAGCTCAAAGATAATGAACCGGTCCTCTTCCAAGGTGCCCTTCAAGGTCTATTTATAGATTTTGGTTTTGTGGTCTGTCAATAGCCAACTCCCGCTGTCCGTTCTTACTATCCGCACCCCAAATTGGTCTGCTAACAGCCAAACTCCGCTGTCCGGAGGGGCTAACCACAGGCCACCAGGGGTTTTCTGGTAAAAGACCATCCCAATTACCAGCGAACCCGAGACCCTCGACCTGTTCAGCGAACATGAGGTTCGCCAAGGCCACCTAGCAAGCCCCTTCGGCTGGCTGGCTCGCCTCTTCTCGGGCTCGCCCCCACCTGTGCTCGCCTTCAGTTGCCTGGCGAACTGGGCAGGTCGGCTGGCTCGCCTGTCTCTACGGCTTGCCCGCCAAACCACTCCTTAGCGGGTCGAGCTCGCCAAAATGGCTATCTGTACCCCAGAAATGGCTATTTGCACCCCAAGGGCCCGGACCTGCCCAACGAGCTCCTCCGACTGGCTGGCTCGCCTCTTCCCGGGCTCGCCCCCATCTGGGCTCGCCTTCGGTCGCCTGGCGAACTTCTTCAGCCGGCTGGCTCGCCTGTCTCTACGGCTCGCCCGCTGAACCACTCCTTAGCGGGTCGAGCTCGCCGAAATGGCTAACTGTACCCCAGAAATGACTATTTGCACCCCATCAGCCGGCTGGCTCGCCTGTCTCTACGGCTCGCCCGCTGAACCACTCCTTAGCGGGTCGAGCTCGCCGAAATGGCTAACTGTACCCCAGAAATGACTATTTGCACCCCAAGGGCCCGGACCTGCCCAACGAGCTCCTCCGACCGGCTGGCTCGCCTCTTCCCGGGCTCGCCCCCATCTGGGCTCGCCTTCGGTCGCCTGGCGAACTTCTTCAGCCGGCTGGCTCGCCCGGTCGTGCGAACTTGGAACCCCCTCCCTGGCGAACATCGGGGTTGTACACAATCCCCGCTCTTCGCGAGGTTGTCTTGAGCTCGCGAAGAAACATCCAACCCTGGTGTTCGCCGATTCGGCTGACGTGGCAGGAATCTTGTGGTGGGTCCCACACCCAAAGCTATAAATACCGTCCGCCGCGGCTAGTGATCAAGCTTTTTCTTCCCCATCATCCTCGCGGAAAACAACTTCTCAGAATGTCCTCCACGCTGAGTGCGCGAGATCGACTGAAGGCTTCGAGAGAGATGGCGAAGGCCCAGGTCGCCGAGCGCAACGCCTGGATGTTCAACTTGGCCACATCTTCTTCCCCACAGCCTAAGAAGGCCAAGACGGTTCGGATGTTGCAGGGGGAGGACGTGTCGTCGCCTCCTGCCTCGCCCCCGCCGCCGGATACCGGGCTCGCACAACAGGTATTCTTCGTCTAGAATTTTTTACATCGCTTACCCATTTATCCCTTTTCCTTTCGCAGAACCCTCCACCCGAGGAACGTATGGCGGGCCTCACGCTGACCTCCTCTCGCCCTCCGTCCCCCGCAAGGTTGGGATCGCTAGATGCTGGGATCGGGACTTCGACTCAGCAGGCGCCGACCTCGCGACCCCGTAAGTCATGCGTATCCTCCCTCATCTCCGCTTAAGTCCGTGTGATATCTACTCGTTGGTGGCCTATGCAGATACCCCACCGCCGAGTCCCAAGGAGAAAGTCTCCACCCTGGTGAACTCGCCGGTCCCGCTTAAGGTTAACGTGGCGACCCCTGGCTTCGGTCTGATGGGCAGGCGAAGTCCAGGCGGCTCGCTTCTCGACGGCGCCCAAGTCGCGGAGAGAGTGGTGTACCCTCCTGGTCTGGGGAAACCCCACGTCCCGGGATTCCGCGAAAACTTCCAGGGTCGGCCGGAGTCTTCTTGCAAGCCCCGTCGCGAGTCTCCCTCCTCGCCAGGTTAGCATGTTTTCGCGAGCTCCCATCTCTTGCTCGTCCCCGGATCCTACTAACTCTTCGTTGAAATCCCAGGAGCCACCCCTGAGTCAGAGCACGGGAGGATGGAGATGTCACCACCGCCTTCGCCTAGCCAGATCGAAGACTTCTTGGGTGACCCTGGCGACCCCGTGCGGATGAAGAGTCGGGTGTCCGAGGTGCTTCAGAAGCACGACATGATGTTACGCGAGTTGGAGGAGTGGTATGACGCGGACCGGGCTGCCTTTGATGAGAGATTCGCCGTGTTGGAAGACGCGAATGTGCGCTTGATCGCCGAGGCGGAGCCGGTGCCTCGCGCAGATGTTACCTCGCCCAGCGTGCACATCTCGCGGGGCGAGGATCAAGCGCACCTAATCCTGCGCGAGTTTAAAGCGCTTCGCGAATACCAATATCCGAGAGTGCCGCCGCGTGCGGGCAAGCGGGGTCGGGGTCGCTGGAAATGGCTTCCTTACCCCTGAGGCTGCCGCGGGTTTAATTCTACTACCCTTTTGCTTTTATTCCTTTCATGACGTCTGTTGAACAATATCTGGTGTGGTAATATTCGCGAGTCCGTCGCGACTCGCCTTTTATCGTTTTTCCTTTTTAATTTTTCCCTTTATTTCTGTGGTGTGCATGTGGTTTATTCGGTTCGTCCGCTGTGTTTGATATGATCGCCCTCGCGGAGCGCTTGCGAGCTTCTGTGCAACGCTATGCCCGGACCCCTTTTCCTCGCGGGCCGGCCTTGGGCGGGACTCAATTACCGCGCGACGGCGAGCCCTGGCTCGCAAGACTGCAGTCCCTTTGAGCAGAAATCTACTTTATTTTAGCTATCCGCACCCCCGACGCTTCGATTCCCGTGCCCATCAGAATTTCTTATAAATAGTTCGGATTCACTCTCCTACCCGTCGCATTTATTTCTCCAGTCTTCTCGCGTCTACGCTTATCTCCGTTCTCGCAAGATCGTACTCGCGTTCGCTGCTTGTAAGTTGCCTCTTCCTGACTCGATGCGGACGAATCAGCAAATGGGAGCGGAGGGCGAGAGCGAGGGGCGGTCAAAATGCGCCTCAGCGTTTCAAGCCAACGAGTTCTACTGCGCGAACATCACAGCCGAGGAGTATAAACTCACTGTGGACCGCTATCTCCCGGAGGGTTATTCGGCTCGCTGTCCGAGTGAGAGATCTACATTGAACGAGACCGGGGCCGACGAACTCGCGATTCCCATCGCGCACTTCGAGAATGGGTTGCGACTCCCTTTGTGGCCTGAAATTCGTCAGGTACTTCGCCCAGCCTTCTCGCTGCTTCGTGCCCGCTATAGCAACTTTCTCATCGTTCTTTGTAGGTGTTGCGGTATAATGGGGTGTTACCGAGCCAGTTGACCCCAAATGCGATCGCGGATATTGTCGCGTTCGCCAGTTACCTGCGGGAGGAGAGGATCGAGTTCAGCCTCCTCGTCTTCCGCAAGGTATTTTCCTTCCGCGCCTTCTGAGACGGGACTACCTATTTCGCGAGTCAGCACGTCACCGTCTGCGAGACGGTGAACAAGAGACAATATTGGACCCAGAAGTTCCTCCTGGTGAAGGGACCCTTCGGCAATCTTCACTTCACCCCCTCCAGCGGGATGACGCTACTTACCGCCCTCCGAGCTCGCTGAGTGGTGCCGACGCCAAACTTCTCCAATACCTCTCCGGCAAGAACTTTGAAGTCGCCTATCTGCGGCGCAATGTCGACTCGCTACTCGCCGTTCCTCAAGGGGAAGGTAGGGCTCGCTCTCGCCCCACTCTCCTCTCCTTTCTTCATTGTATAACACTCTTACTTTACAGGCGAGCGCGAGATCCCTGTTAATCCCCCGCACGCACAAGGCATCACTCTCACGGCGGACACCCTCGCGACCGCGGCGGCAGAGGCTTGCCGCGATCTTCCCGCCGTCGGGTCCGGCAAGAAGCGGCCTCCTTCTGCGAGTCAGCCGGGTTCGCGGTCCTCCAAGAAGTTGAAGGGAAAGACCCTCGCTACCAAAGATAGGAGCGCGGTCGTCTATCTAAGCGAGACCGACGGCTCGCCTCCTTCCCCTGCGAAAAAGCCTGACCCCCCGGCGGACCAGGGTGCTGGGAGTTCTTCCGTGACCCCCCCACCCAAAGGCCACAGGAACTTCGGTCTGGGCGAGAAAGTTTCTGACATCCTCGGCGAACCCCTGCTTGCTTGGGACCCCAATGCCAACCGGATTTCCTGCTCCACCCTTCACCCCTCCTGGGTGGAGCTCGGTAAGGCCGGGGAGGAGGCGTTCTCTCTCTCCTTCGGCTTATATGGCCGCGAGGACGCCGCTGCTTATAAAGATATGGGGCCACGGCAACTGGTCTATGAAGAAATGCGAGCCCAGTTCCGCTCGACGGAACTCACGCATATGGCGGGGCGCCGCTATCTGCAGGCGGATAGGGATATCCGCGCGTACCGGGAGGAGCTCAAGAGAGCTCGCGAAGAGATCAAGGGTCTTAAGAAGAGGGAGGAGGTGACGGAAAGCCTTCTCGCCGGGATGCAGGGCAAGATGGTAAGTGATCTTTGGGTCTCTTTTCTTTGCCGTTTGCGACCTCTAGCCTTCTCTTAACTCATTTGATGCTCAGGATGCCGACGTAGCAACCCAGCTTCTCGCTCGCAACGGTGAGCTGGAGTTGGAGAATACTATGTTGAAGACCAGGGTGGACGAGCTGGTCCGCAGCGTGCTACCCCCTTCTCCTGGGCGAGCCGGCTCTAAACAGAGGGCTGCCGAAGGCGAGGAACAGAGGCGGCGAGATGCGCAGGAGGTCGCCAATCTCGTCTTCACGACCCTTAAGAACGCGAGTCTGCTCGCGGAAGACGCGATGGAGTTCACAGCCGAAGATGTCTGTCCGGACCTCTTTGACTTGGCGCCGTGGTTGGGAGCCCGCAAGAACGGCGAGGGCCCCCCAGAATGAACTCCTTTAGCTTCTTCTCCTCTCGAATGTATATTATTCTTTTTGGGCTGGCGAGATCGCCGCCGAACATAGAAAAATCTTGAGTAATGCTAGTTATAATTTTTTCGTTGGTGTTTATGTGCATGCTCGCGTCTCTTTGCTCTTTCTCTCGCATTTGATCTTTTTTCTGCTCATGACAAGTTAAGCGGCAGTGCTTCCGGAAGGCCCGCGAATGCGGGTGTCTAGGCTCGCCTTCGCCGGGGCTCTCTTCTTATGGGCCTCGCGAGCTCGAGCTGTCATCACCCGCGGGTATTGCCCGGCGAACTCGACCTTGGCGAGCTGAGACATCGGCATTCTGCGAACCAAAAAACCCCCTGGCTCTAGTGTCTCGACCCATTACCTCAGGCCTTACCTGCCTCAATCCTTTCGATTTTGCGAACCAAACCCTTCTGGCTCTACCACTTCAATCTATTATCTTAGCCCTTGACCCTTACTACCAGCCTTGGCATTCCAGCACCAATGTCCAACCTTGCCAGCCTCTCCAGAGATCAACCAGAACCCCCCGTCTAGGTGAGAGCCCGGGAGCGGAATCGATCTGGGGCATTCCAGCACCAATATGTCCAACCTTGCCGCGGCCCCAGTACAGCAGTAGTTATAAGCATTATATACAAAAGAAAAGAAGAGTAAGCCATTTATTAATCATGACAAAGCGTTCAAGGGTAGAATCGTTTTAAGTCGTCCCCACTCCGGGCTCGGTCGAGAGGTACCCCCTCCACATCCTGGAGGTGATACCCTCCCGACTTGAGCACCTCGCTTACAATATATGGGCCCTCCCAGTTGGGGTTAAGCTTACCCACTGTGGCCCCTCTGCCGGCCGCATTGACCTTCTTCAGGACTAGGTCCCCTTTCTGAAAGTGCTTGATCCGGATATGTTTGTCGAAATATCGAGCCATCCGCCGTTTGACCTCTTCCTGTCTGATGGTGGCCAAGTCCCGGAGTTCTTCCACTAGGTCCAAAGACAGCCTCTGCTCTGCGTTGTTGCCCTCTAGCCACCCTTCATCCCCCTCGCTTGCGGCGATCACCCGGGGGGTCTTCACCTCAAACTCTATGGGGAGGACAGCCTCAGACCCGTGAGAGAGCTTGAATGGAGTCTCCCCGGTGGCGGTATTCAGAGTAGTCCTCATTGCCCAGAGGACGGAGGGTAGCTGTTCCACCCAGTTTCCTCGAAGGTTCTCCACTTTCTTTTTTAGTAGGTTGACGATTATTTTGTTTGCCGCCTCCACCTGCCCATTGCTCCTCGGGTGGTGGACCGATGCGAACCTAAGATCAATGCCGAGCTGGGTGCAGAAACCGACAAACTCTTCACTAGCAAACTGCGGCCCGTTGTCCGTCACTATAGCTAGAGGGAGTCCATGCCTGCAAATTATCTCCCCCCACACAAAATTCCTTACAACCTGAGAGGTTACCTTAGCGAGTGCTTTCACTTCTACCCACTTGGAGAAGTAGTCGATCATGACCAGCAGGAACTTCCTCTGGCCGCTGGCTTGGGGGAAGGGACCGACCAGGTCCAGCCCCCATATGGCGAAGGGCCAGGGAGCCGTGATGGTCCGGAGTCTTTGGGCTGGGAGGAGCTGGAGCGGAGCATAGAGCTGGCATTTTGGACATTTCCTTGTGAACTCAGCCGCGTCTTTGCTGAGAGTGGGCCAGAAGTAGCCTTGCCTCAACACTCTCCCTTCCAGGGTCCGACTCCCGGAGTGACTGCCGCACTCCCCGGAGTGGATTTCTTCCAGCACTCTCGGGACCTCCTCTTCGGAGACACAACGGGCCAGGAGCCCCGAGAGGGTCTTCTATATAGCCCTCTTGCATGCAAAGAGTAATAGGCGGACTTATACCTGAAGCATCTCTTGTCCACATCCTCTCCAGGGAATTGCCCGGAGGATAGGAAGGTGATGAACGGATCCATCCATGAGGCTTGTTGATCCACTTCCATCAATTCTCCTTCCTCGATGGAGGGCCGGAAGAGTTCCGAAGTCGTGCCCCCCGCTCGGGGACCGAACTTGTCTAGGAGGTCCGCCTGGGTGCTTTCCTCCCTCAGCACGTGCTTGATCGAGAAGGTGCGGAACTGCCCGATGACCCCCTTAACTTTTTCCAGGTATAGTAGGAGGGTTGGATCCTTTGCTTCAAATTCTCCTTTGATTTGGCATGCTACCACCATGGAGTCCGTGGAGACCTCCACGTCCTGCACACCCAGTTCCCGGGCCAGCCGAAGGCCCGCTATCTCTATTTCGTACTCAGCCTGGTTGTTGGTGATTGGGAAACGGATGTTTAGGGCTTATTCAATCCGAGTCCCCTGAGGACTCACCAGGACTATCCCCCCTCCATAGGAGTATTTTCCCGACGCTCCGTCCACCAACATCTTCCATGCTTCTGGGGGAGGTGGCTCGTGCTCCCCCACTTCGGCCGCATAGTCGGCCATGAAGTCTGCCACTGCTTGGGCCCTGATGGATGTCCTGGGTACGAACGTGATACTGAATTCGCTTAACTCCACGGACCACTTCGCCAACCTTCCTGAGTGCTCCACCCCTTCCATGATTTTGCGGAGCGGATGGTCCGTCACTACTTTAATTGAATGGGCTTAAAAGTAAGGCCGGAGCCTCCGGGCCGACACCACCAATGCGAAGGCTAACTTCTCTAGGATCGGGTATCGGAGTTCCGCCTTCTTCAGCACCCGGCTGACATAGTAGATTGGGAACTGTTTCTTCCCCTCCTCCCGGATCAGCACAGAACTTACTGCTTCGGATCCTACCCCTAGGTATAGAGATAGGTCCTCCCCTGGCCTCGGTCCCTGGAGCAGAGGGGTTTGAGTGAGCTGTTCTTTCAGAGCCTGGAAGGCCTTCTCGCACTCCGGGGTCCATTCAAACTTCTTGTTTCCCCGCAGTAATTTGAAGAAAGGTGCACACTTTTCCCCCGCCTTGGAGAGGAATCTGCTGAGCCCAGCCAATTTCCCTGTGAGGCTCTGAACCTCCTTCGGATTTCTCGGCGACTCCAACTCCATCACCGCTTTAACTTTGTCCGGGTTGGGCTCCACTCCTGTGGGGGTGAGCAAGTGGCCCAGGAACTTCCCTCGGCTCGCCCCGAAGACACACTTCAAGGGATTGAGCTTCATCTTGTACCGCCGCAGGGTCCCAAATGTCTCTTCGAGGTCACGGAGGTGAGTCTCGAGGTCTCGGCTCTTAACCATGAGGTCGTCGACATAGACTTCTAAATTTCTTCCTTTCTGCTCGCGGAAGACCCTATCCATCATCCTTTGGTACGTAGCCCCTGCGTTCTTGAGCCCGAAGGGCATCATCTTGTAGCAATAACATCCATCCCCCGTGATGAAGGAAACATCCTTGATGTCCGGGGGATGCATGCGAATTTGATGGTAACCTGAAAAAGCATCTAAGAAAGACATTACAGAAAAACCAACGGCTGAGTCAACCAGCGCGTCGATCCTGGGCAGGGGGTAGCAATCTTTCGGGCATGATTTATTAAGAAGCGAAAAGTCGATACACATACGCCACTTACCTCCTCCCTTCTTTACCATAACGACGTTGGAGACCCAGCCTGGATACTGGATCTCCGATACAAACCCGGCCTGCAGGAGTTTGCCCACCTCTTCGCGGATGGGTCCTTCTAGCTTGTCTGCGACGGCCCTCCTCTTCTGACGGATGGGGCGGGCACCGGGGTCGAGGTTGAGGCGATGGCACGCCACATCCGCGTCGATCCCGGGCATTTTCGCGGCGCTCCAAGCAAAGACGTCCACGTTCTTTTGTACGCAAGCCAGGATCTCCGCTTGATCTCCTGGGCTGAGTTCTCCGCTGACCCGTACTTTTTCCACCACCCCTAGCCGGGCGGTGACCTCGAGCTCCACGACCTCGTCCACAGCCTCCAACCGGGACTGCTCTCCCCAAGCCCTTTCCTCTTCGGCATAAGCGGGAGCTTGGGTCTCTTCCTCGACTTCCTTCCCTACCACCATCAGCTCTTCCGCCCTTCCCTCCTGGGCCTTCTCCTCTTCTTCCTTTCTCCCCGCCCGGGGTACCTCAGCTACCCCTTCCTGGGCATGAGCTTCATCTCCCTCCTTCTCTTCGGCTACCTCCAAACCTCCGGCTTCGGCCGCCTCCTCCATCACCTTATCCCACTCCTCAGCTTCTCCCATCCAGGAGATGGTGTTGACAGCCGTCACGTAGCACTGTCTTGCCACCTTGGGATCCCCCCTGATCCGCACCTGGACCCCTCCGTCGTTGAACTTGAGGCACTGATGAAAAGTGGAAGGGACGCAGCGGAACGCGCTGATGAGTGGCCGTCCGAAGATGGCGCTGTAACTGTTCGGGGCGTCCACTATGACAAAGCGACAGTTCCGAGACTGCCCACCCAGGGTCACATGGAGCCCCACTCCTCCTTCTACCTCCTTCCTCTCCCCCGAAAATCCGAACAGAGGGCCATCTGAGGCCAACACCCTTCTGGGTTCAACCTCCATCTTGTCGAATGCCTTCTTGAAGATGACATTGACCGAACTCCCGTTGTCCACTAGGATTCGGGAGACGGTGAAGTTCTCGATCGCCGTCTGGATGACCAGCGCGTCGCAGAACGGGTCCTCGTAGCTCGGCATGTCCTTCTGGGTGAAAACAATTTTTTCGGCCGGGGGTGGAGCGGTGGATGTTGACGCTACGCTCCGGCGATAGATGGTATGGAGACTAGCCTTGCGGGTTGCCTCCACCCCTACCCCCCCATGGATCACTCCGATCCCTCCCCTACTCCCCAGATCTGCTCTATCCTCACATCTTTCCTCCTCCTCCTCTCGAGGTTCCACCTCCACGATCCTTAATGGCTGCTGCTGTGGTGGCGCGGGCGCTCTGCCCCTCTTCACCTCCAGGAACTCTGGACAGGTGTCCGTTGAGTGGCCTTCCACATCATGGAAGATGCAATATGGCACCGCCACTTCCCTTGCCTCGGTCTCTGCTACCCTGTTTCTTCTTCTCCTAGCGGCCGCCGTTTCCGCTTCTCCTCCCCTTCCCCTTCCTCTCCCCCGGCCAATTGTCATGGCCTGTTGAGGTGGGGGAGGTAACTGCATCGGGCCCTGCCTCCACCCCAACTGGGGGGGTCTCCATTGACCTTCGAAACGGTTACCCCTTCCTGGGCCATAACCCCTTCCCTGGCCCTGCATTCCTCCGCCTTGCGGCCTCCATCCCCCCTCCGGGGCCCGGGGCTCTTCCCTTCTTCTGACCTCTTGCTGCCTCATCTCCGGCTCACTGAGCTTTGCAAGCCTCTTGGTGAGCTCGGGGTTGGCTTCTTCGCTTGCTACTTCCTCCGCCACCCTCTCCATCAGCTCCTCATAGGAGACGAGGGCCTTCCTCTTCAACGCCATCTTGAAGAAACTTTCCTTCAACCCGACCGTGAAGGCGAGTTGAAGTGCAAACCCAGGCACCTCCTGAGTGAGCTGCACTTCCTCCTGGAACCGATCCGCATACTGAGCCAACGTCTCCCTGGACTCCTGCTTCACCGCGAAGAGGGAATCAGCGTCCTTCTTCCTCCTTTTTGAAGTTGAAAATCTCAACAAAAAACTTCGGCGCAGGTCCTCGAACGCGTAGATAGAGCCGGCCGGAAGTGAATGAAACCAGTCCCTGGCCTTCTCTTTGAGAGTGACGGCGAAGAGCCGACACTTGAAGGCATCGGACATCGGCCTGATGGAGACCGAGTCCTCGAAAGACTGCAGATGCTGAACTGGGTCATCTCTGCCATTGTAGTACACTCTATCCCATTCTCCGAATCCCGCTGGAACGGGTGCAGACAACACCAACTCGCAGAAGGGACTTCCCCCTCCTGCCATCTTTTCTCGCTCGGCTCGCGGACCTAGATCGCTCGCCAAGCTTGGGATTGCACTCGCGAGAGCGACGCTCACCTGAACCACCCCGACTGTCGCCGCATCCTCCTGGCGCACGCTCGCCTGCGCCGCGCTTGATGGGGCAGAGCTTGTCGGCACCGAACTCGCCGGCGCGGAGCTCGCCAACACCGGGCTCGCCGGACTGGCGAACAGCACTCGCCCTTCCCTGTCATGTCCTGGTTCAACGACAACTTCTTTTCCAGCCCTTCCTCCTGGTGCCCTCTCGCCGACTGCTGTTGGGGGAGTGGTCGCCTGAGGTGCCGGGGTCGCAAACTCACTTCGCAGAGCCGTGACCGTGAACCCCAAGGTGTCGAGCACCTCCTTCCTGAAATCCGCGAACATCCTAGCCATTGCTTCCTGAGGGGTCTCGCCGAACTCCTCGCCCTGCTCTTCATCTCCAGCCATAACTCTTCTCTGGGACTTTCTTGAACCAGCCGCGCTCCACGCTCACCGCACCAAAATGTTGAAACCGATTTCTCGGTCTCTTGTGGAGCTCGGGGCCCTCACCGAAATGAGGGGCAGCTATCCCTTACCGGTCCCTCGGGAGAGGTAACGCTGACGATTTGAACAAAGAACAGAGACCCTAGTCTCAGCGAGGAGGTCCCTCCACTAACCCGGAAGATCGTTGAGCGCTTCCCCTCCCAAGCCAAAGCTAAGACTCGGGCACCTTGGAGAGCTAGAGAGCCCAAACCAAAGCGACCTAGGGAGAGAAGAGCTCAAAGATAATGAACCGGTCCTCTTCCAAGGTGCCCTTCAAGGTCTATTTATAGATTTTGGTTTTGTGGTCTGTCAATAGCCAACTCCCGCTGTCCGTTCTTACTATCCGCACCCCAAATTGGTCTGCTAACAGCCAAAATCCGCTGTCCGGAGGGGCTAACCGCAGGCCACCAGGGGTTTTCTGGTAAAAGACCATCCCAATTACCAGCGAACCCGAGACCCTCGACCTGTTCAGCGAACATGAGGTTCGCCAAGGCCACCTAGCAAGCCCCTTCGGCTGGCTGGCTCGCCTCTTCTCGGGCTCGCCCCCACCTGTGCTCGCCTTCGGTTGCCTGGTGAACTGGGCAGGTCGGCTGGCTCGCCTGTCTCTACGGCTTGCCCGCCGAACCACTCCTTAGCGTGTCGAGCTCGCCAAAATGGCTATCTGTACCCCAGAAATGGCTATTTGCACCCCAAAGGCCCGGACCTGCCCAGCGAGCTCCTCTGACCGGCTGGCTCGCCTCTTCCCGGGCTCGCCCCCATCTGGGCTCGCCTTCGGTCGCCTGGCGAACTTCTTCAGCCGGCTGGCTCGCCTGTCTCTACGGCTCGCCCGCTGAACCACTCCTTAGCGGGTCGAGCTCGCCGAAATGGCTAACTGTACCCCAGAAATGACTATTTGCACCCCAAGGGCCCAGACCTGCCCAGCGAGCTCCTCCGACCGGCTGGCTCGCCTCTTCCCGGGCTCGCCCCCATCTGGGCTCGCCTTCAGTCTCCTGGCGAACTTCTTCAGCCGGCTGGCTCGCCTGTCTCTATGGCTCGCCCGCTGAACCACTCCTTAGCGGGTCGAGCTCGCCGAAATGGCTAACTGTACCCCAGAAATGACTATTTGCACCCCAAGGGCCCGGACCTGCCCAGCGAGCTCCTCTGACCGGCTGGCTCGCCTCTTCCCGGGCTCGCCCCCATCTGGGCTCGCCTTCGGTCGCCTGGCGAACTTCTTCAGCCGGCTGGCTCGCCCGGTCGTGCGAACTTGGAACCCCCTCCCTGGCGAACATCGGGGTTGTACAATAGGCAATAAAGAGGGAAATGCCAAAACATCGATCTGTTCGCTCTGCTCTATAAGCAGCGGCCAGATCGGCACTAAAATATAATTAAGGTGCATCGTAAGCAGTAATAAATGTCGGAAGCAGGGGGCCATAATATCAAGCAGTAAAATAGGCCGGAAGCAGGGGGCCATAATATCAAGCAGTAAAATAGGACCAGTGCGAGACTGGAGAAATGAAAGTACTAACTGAAAGCAGTAAATGCAGGACCAGTACGAGACTGGAGGAAGTAAATAAATAAACAGGTTAGTAGTCCAATCACTCCATAACAGGAGGCTTCAAAGTCGACTCCGTTCTTAGGAGGAAAGTTCTGTTCCATCTCCGTTCATAGGAGGAAATTCTGTTCCATCTCCGTTCATAGGAGGAAGTTCTGTTCATTCTTCATTCATAAGAGCTTACTTATATTTTATGAGGTTCCTTATTTTCGTGTGCCTTGATTTCACATTTTTAATTAACTTGAGGTTATTGAATTGACGGTGTCGCCTCGCGATTGTGACCCGAATTGCGCATCAACATTTTTACTTTTTAAATATACCCAAACTTTTTAGAGGGTGCGATCCAGCCTCCCAAGCTTCCCATAATTTTGGAGACATGTTGGAGGAGAGCGTAATTCATTATTAATTCATAACATAGATTTTTAGCATCTAAAAATAGTAAACCCATTTCAAAAATTCCAAAATAATTACAGTAGATGTAGGTCAGTAGTAGGAAGCTTCCCAAATTTTCTCAAAATTTTCCATCATTGTTACGGCCCTCTGATAATTCAAAAACCCCAATAATCATAGTATTTTAATTTCTAAAAATACTTCGCCTCCTCCAAAAACTATGAAATTTTTATAGGAGCTAGCCCTTGCCAAGATGGGCAACTTTCATGTTCAAAGTTTTTGCACTTGGGCTTTCTATAAGGCCCGGAAAATTCTAATATGATATTATATAAATATTATAAAAAATTTTATAAAACTTTTAGACAGAACGACGATACTGCAGGTATCGCCGCCTCTTGCGGGCCTTCCCCGCCGCCGGCCGGCCACCGGACGGCCGTGGCTCCGCACCCGACCAACACAAGAGGGCGGGGCGCTCCCTCCGGCGGTGGTCCGGCGGCCTTCCGCCGCAGGCCATCGCCGGAGCTGTATATCGTCCTGTTTCAGACGGAGGAGAGGGGGAAGGTGGCGGCGGCGCTCCGGCCGCCGGAGCTCGCATGCAAGGCGTCAGGATCGTAGGGAGGGAGGAGAGGGGAAGGTCCCGGCTTGTTTGGACTCCTCCGGAAGCCCTCCGGCGAACTTGCCATGGGAGGGTGGCGAAGGTGGCGGTGGAGCTTGGCTCTGGTTTGCCGGCGAGGTGGGGCTCCGGCAGGGGGTGGGGCTGGCTCGACTGAGCTTGAGGGAAGGGGTGTGTGTTGCTCTGGAGGAGGTGGGGCTTCTTTTATAGGGGTTGGAGGAGCCTCCCCTCTCCTTCTCCTCGATGTGGGACTAATCCCTCATGGAGGAGGGATGAGTTCCTCTCAGCTGTCCAGGATAGATGGCAGCCCCTCAATGGTGGGTTGTACAACTGATGAGTCCTGATCATATACACATTTATGGACTCATCCGGGCCGTTATTTAGTCATTTCTCCGCACTTTAGCCTTGTTTTAGTTTATATTTGATAATCCATGCTAGGTGCACATCTTGGCCCACTTTGGTGTGATTTTCGTGCTTTTTGTCTTTAGTAGTATTCTTGTGCTGTTAGGTGCCACTTTCAGTGGCTAGATCTGTGGTTATGCTGGAATAGGAGTCGTGCAAGTGTTCCCGGTGCAATTCTGCACAGGAACATTGCGCACGATCACCGGTTCTATTGCGCACGACCACTGGTCGTGCGCCACTGATCGTGTGCACTTAACCCTTTTCACGAGTTCTGTTTGGTGCAGTGCGCACGACCACCAACACTAGTGCGCACGACCACCGGTCGTGCGCCACTGCTCGTGCGCACTTACCATTTAATTTCTGAGTTCTGTTTGCTCCAGTGCGCACGACCATCAACTCCAGTGCGCACGACCACCGGTCGTGCGCCACTGGTCGTGCGAACATTCTATTTTATAATTTCTTATCTTGCAGGTTCCACCCAGGCAGTGCGCACGATCGCAGAATTCCAGTGCGCACGACCACTGGTCGTGCGCCAATGATCGTGCGCAGTATTTAATCCAGCGCCTATTTAAACGCCTGTTGCGATTTTAGGGCGAATCGTTCATGCCGGGAGCGGGATTCCTGTTCCGTACGCCGCCGATTTCCACCTTGGGACGCCTCCACTTCATCTCCTACGCAAAGGGAAGCCTCCTCCATCCATTCTAAGACCTCCTCCATTGTCCGTGAGTGTTCTCGATCGTCCGCAAGCCTCCAAGCAAGCATTCTTTCATTCCGCTCGGTGAGAAGAAGAAGAAACCTAAGGTCGAAGACGACGGAGCACGTAGGGAGATCGTGACAGCTCTCTACGCCGGAAGCATTGTCCGTCCGAGTCCGGAGGTAGCCCGACAACCTACCATTCCGACCGTGAACGGGCGCTAGTCTTCAACATCGGTTATTTCTTTCCTCTTTCCTCGTTGTACTCTTTGAACCTTGTAAAACTCGAATATTGAGATGTTATTTGTTTAAATGAATGTGTCTTTGTTATTCTTCATGGTTTGGTTGTGATTCACTCCGTTCTCATTCACTCACTCGCGCCCGCACGCAAGGTGTTTGACCCGCGTTAGCAAGAGCTAACGGCGGTTGTGAAGAGGTGTTTGCGACCCTCACCCTCTCGCACTTGAGTTCACTTCATCCGCCTCACGAAGCACGGCATCGCGGCCGTTGCATCCACTTCACTTTGCGAAGCGGTGTTTTTCGACCCGCATTTCTTTTGTTATTGCTAAGATTAGGAAAACCAACCAAAAACCCCTCTTTGTGTTTGTTGAACGCTTGTGTAACAATCATCACTGCGCGATTCGTTCACCCATCCTGCATTCCTCAAGAGACCGACATCCGGGGAATTTATTCTCCACAATTATTACTTGACAGCGACCGGTGCACTTGCCGAAAATATCGCATCAAGTTTTTGGCGCCGTTGCCGGGGAATGCAGGCGTGTTTCGTCTTGTGTTGTGACTTTCGTTATACGAGCAGTTGTTTTTTATTTTCTTTGTTTTTCTTTTTGTTTTTGACAGTTCATGCAGAGGCAGGTCGCAGGTGAACTCGCACCTTTTGATCCAGAAATCGAACGAACTGCTCGCGCGCGAAGGCGCGCTGCGGCTGTACAAGTGGCCATGGGTGATCAGGTAGACCCAAATGATGTTGATCCGAGAATGCCCGGCGTGGGGGAACATCAGCCTGGGATTGAGCAGGAGGCAGTCAGGCCTCGACCCCGCACGATGAGGGACTACACCACTCCAACTGCTGGGAGTGTGTATCCGGGGTTCGGGCCAAACATTATGAATAATCAGTTTGAGATCAAGCCAGCGATCTTAAACATCATCCGGAACAACGCTCAGTTCTCGGGGTTGGCCAGCGAAGATCCGCATCTGCATCTGGCGGAGTTTTCTGATATTTGCGGAACCTTCCGCTACGCAGGGATTGCTGACGACACGGTCAAGCTTAGACTGTTTCCCTTTTCACTCCGCGACAAAGCAAAGGTGTGGCTCCACTCCATTCCGCCCGGGACTGCTGCAACTTGGGATGCCCTCGCATCCAAGTTCCTTGCTAAATTCCACCCTGTGGATAAGATTGTAAGCTTGCGGCGGGAGATCGCCACATTTCGCCAACTTGACCAAGAGACCCTTGCTGAAGCATGGGAGCGCCTCAACGATCTCCTTCGCCGTTGCCCTGGCCACGAGCTCCAACCATGGAATGTGGTTGAATTGTTCTACTTCGCGATCGAGCCCAACTACAGGGCAATGATCGATGCTGCGGCGGGTGGCACCTTGATGAACCACACTCCTGAAGAAGCCCTTCGAATTCTGCGCGACACTGCCTCCCACAGTACATTCTGGACTGCAGGGAGAAATGCTCCAAGAAGCGGCCGAGGTCTTTTCATGGTCGACTCTCTCCCCTCACCATCTGCGCCTGCTGCTGTCATTACCTGCGAGGGATGTGGAGGCGGAGGCCACCACGCGTATGAGTGTTCGGGGAACAATGTGGCAGGTGACTTCGCACACTTGAACTTGAACGAATCTGTTAATTATGTAGGAAATCAGCCTAGGGGGCGCCTTTCAATAATGCTTATAATCTGGGAGCGAGAAGTCACCCGAACTTCTCGTGGAATCCAAACACACCTGGCCAACGATGGGCACCGGGGCAGCATCAAAACGATGCTTACGCCTCCGGGAGCCAACCGAGGCCGCTGCACCCGGATTATAACCAAGCACCCCCTACCCAAAAGAAGAGTAATTTAGAAGAAATGATGGAGAAATTCATGCTAGCAGCTAATTCAAATATGGTAAACCAAACTGCATCTATGCGAAACTTGGAGACGCAGTTGGGCCAATTGGCCCAAGCGCTAACCGAGCGTTCGCAGGGGACCCTTCCCAGCAACACGGAGAAGAACCCCATTGATCAAGGGAAGAGTCTGGGGGATGTGGTAGATGCCAATCCGAGTGAGCTGGTAATCTCTTGTTCCATCAATAAGATTGAAACAAAAGCTTTATGCGATTCCGGTTCCTCCCGCAACGTTATTGCGTTGCAAGATGTAGCCAAATTACAACTGGATTTGAACACGGAAGAAAGGAAATCCCTTGTGCTTGCCAATGGTACTGTTATTCAATCCGAGGGGGAAGTAAAGAATGTGGAGGTGACGGTTGAGGGGACAACTGTAGTTGCTGATTTTCAGGTTTTGGGCCCGCGGGAAAACCAGTCCATTCCTATCTTGGGCGTACCGTTCTTGGAAGAGAGCGGTGCTACCCTTGACTTTGCTACGGGGTGCATTTCCCTAACCAATATGTTGCAGCAGCCCACTTGTCCCGAAGCCACAACTGAAACATTCACTCCGCCCCCTCTCGTTATTTCTGATGAATTTCTAAGCTGTGCAGGAAAGATACATGTTCAAGAAACAGGTGAAGGAGGAATGGAGGAGCTCCAATCGGATGAGGAAGAAGAGGTCGACCTCCGGAAAGAATTCGACTCCGAGAAGGAGGAAGACGGCAGTTCGGGAAACGTTGACGTGAATGTAGTTAGGGTTGCTGATTATTTATCTTCTTATGGTGAATCATGTAATAAACTATCTAAGCGCTCCATCTCCTGGGCCGATCCGGTAGTCACCACGATGCCGGAAGTGACGCCACCTGATTCTAAGGAGGAAAAATCTGAGAACTCTCAACGGTGGCAGTCTCCGACTGTCACCAAACTGAAAAAGGAAAAACTTCTGCGCGACGCTCGTGCTGCCGCTCGCCGTGGCAAGGTGGCGGAGGTTAGGGGAGCATTGGGTAATACCAGTGCTGGCCCTAAAGCCTTCACCTCCCGCCTACGTGCTACGGGAGAAGCACACCATAAGAGCGCTTTTAGTTGATGTGTGTTTTATTTGCTGTGGTGAACTATTTTTGAGATTTCTTTTTAATTCCTGCACTTTATAAACACTGCTAATACAGGTATTTGGTCCAGCTTAAGGACGTTAAATGAAAGCGCTACTGGGAGACAACCCAGATTTCCTGTCTTCGTATTTCTTTTTATCTAACTTCTTTTAGTTCAGCTTTTGTATCTGCTTTTGTTGCTTTGAGTTTGTGCTTGCAGGTTTTGTGTTCGATGGAGCAGATGCTGCGGACTAGTCTTGATCGTAAACGCCAATCGTCTGGTATGCTCATTTCTGAGCATTGGGTAACACTTCCTCCCCTCTTTTTGCTTCAATTTCTAGATATATCGCTTAGTTTAAGTCTGGGGGAGCGGTTGTTGTTATCCACTGTGCACGAGTGCACCGCATATTAGAAGGTTGATTCTTTTTATCTTATCATTATCGTTGTTTTCCATGTTTCACACACCATTTCACCCACTTGAGTGCGCGCTTATCTTTTTGTTGTTGTTCCGTTGTAAACTATCTTGGTTGGAGTATGAAATAGGTTGTTAACGTAGGAATTATTATTTGGAGTGCGATGTTGACTCATGTAGTGTTCTAGTCACTTCGCATGCTATGGTAGAATTTGTGTAGAACTAGATTTTCTTTATGCATCTAATTTATGTTTAGTATTTCTGCGTAAATTTAGATTTAATATACTCAAGTGGTGAATTTGTATGGAATTGACGATAACCCGGTGTTGTGTGTGTGCGGTTGCTAGTCGCGTGTTGCTCGAGTCGGGAGGAAGGTTTATCTTTCTCGTGGGCTAAGAACTTGCCCCAAGCGACTCTCGAAGCATGGGTGAGAGCTACTCGTTGAGTCAAGCATGATGTAGGCCACCCTTTGGCTAGTTTGAGCTTTGTTATTCCATGTCCATTTCATTCACCTTTGCAAGCCAATTTTGTGCCTACCAATCCTTTGTTCAGCTCCTCTTCATCCACCAAAGCCTGGAGCCTATCCCACGCCCGCAACCAAATTGTTTTTAACTGCGCTCATAATTCTAAACTTGTGTGGTGTGTGGAATCTTTGTGTTATGGAGAGAAAATAAAGTCCATCTGCTGATTTTGAACCAACCGGGGGTTCAATAAAAGAAGTGAAATATGTAAAAGAAAAAAAAAGAGTATTTTGAAAAAAAAAATCCTCCCGAGCTAAAAACGGAAAATATGTTGGTATTTGTGAAGTAGGTCGTGTGCACACCTGGTTTTCAGGATAAGTCTGGGGGTGTGTCACACGAGCATAGTTTGTTGGTCTTGTATGGTGCAGCGTTCCGTTAGCTCACTTGGGTTGCGTAGCCACCGTGTTTAACTTTGAATATCATACCGTAACCTAAGCCTCGTTTTAATCCTATAAGTCCTACTGATTTGATTTGCGAGTTTGCTAGCGCCGTGGAGAGAGTGTGACCGGGCGAGCGTATGGTTCACGACGTTGATGGATTTCAGCGGAGTTATTCCTAAGCCCTGATCTTTTGCAACACCCGCCTCAGTGTCTCGTCACTTTCATACTGGGCATGATCGTCAAATTCTTCATAATTCACCAACTGAGTAGGACTAAATCTTTACTTACGCTTTAATACTTATGTAAATTAGTTAGCATAATTAGAATCTTCTTCTACTAGAATTTCTACTCGCATGCGTACGTTACTTCGCACCGTACTCCCTTGTGTACTTCTCTATGTTAACTATCGTTTTCGCGCTCCGCCGGATTCGTTTGCTCGGGACGCGCAAACAGTTAAGTCTGGGGGTGTGATGAGTCCTGATCATATACACATTTATGGACTCCGGCAGGGGGTGGGGCTGGCTCGACTGAGCTTGAGGGAAGGGGTGTGTGTTGCTCTGGAGGAGGTGGGGCTTCTTTTATAGGGGTTGGAGGAGCCTCCCCTCTCCTTCTCCTCGATGTGGGACTAATCCCTCATGGAGGAGGGATGAGTTCCTCTCAGCTGTCCAGGATAGATGGCAGCCCCTCAATGGTGGGTTGTACAACTGATGAGTCCTGATCATATACACATTTATGGACTCATCCGGGCCGTTATTTAGTCATTTCTCCGCACTTTAGCCTTGTTTTAGTTTATATTTGATAATCCATGCTAGGTGCACATCTTGGCCCACTTTGGTGTGATTTTCGTGCTTTTTGTCTTTAGTAGTATTCTTGTGCTGTTAGGTGCCACTTTCAGTGGCTAGATCTGTGGTTATGCTGGAATAGGAGTCGTGCAAGTGTTCCCGGTGCAATTCTGCACAGGAACATTGCGCACGATCACCGGTTCTATTGCGCACGACCACTGGTCGTGCGCCACTGATCGTGTGCACTTAACCCTTTTCACGAGTTCTGTTTGGTGCAGTGCGCACGACCATCAACTCCAGTGCGCACGACCACCGGTCGTGCGCCACTGGTCGTGCGCACTTACCATTTAATTTCCGAGTTCTGTTTGCTCCAGTGCGCACGACCATCAACTCCAGTGCGCACGACCACCGGTCGTGCGCCACTGGTCGTGCGAACATTCTATTTTATAATTTCTTATCTTGCAGGTTCCACCCAGGCAGTGCGCACGATCGCAGAATTCCAGTGCGCACGACCACTGGTCGTGCGCCAATGATCGTGCGCAGTATTTAATCCAGCGCCTATTTAAACGCCTGTTGCGATTTTAGGGCGAATCGTTCATGCCGGGAGCGGGATTCCTGTTCCGTACGCCGCCGATTTCCACCTTGGGACGCCTCCACTTCATCTCCTACGCAAAGGGAAGCCTCCTCCATCCATTCTAAGACCTCCTCCATTGTCCGTGAGTGTTCTCGATCGTCCGCAAGCCTCCAAGCAAGCATTCTTTCATTCCGCTCGGTGAGAAGAAGAAGAAACCTAAGGTCGAAGACGACGGAGCACGTAGGGAGATCGTGACAGCTCTCTACGCCGGAAGCATTGTCCGTCCGAGTCCGGAGGTAGCCCGACAACCTACCATTCCGGCCGTGAACGGGCGCTAGTCTTCAACATCGGTTATTTCTTTCCTCTTTCCTCGTTGTACTCTTTGAACCTTGTAAAACTCGAATATTGAGATGTTATTTGTTTAAATGAATGTGTCTTTGTTATTCTTCATGGTTTGGTTGTGATTCACTCCGTTCTCATTCACTCACTCGCGCCCGCACGCAAGGTGTTTGACCCGCGTTAGCAAGAGCTAACGGCGGTTGTGAAGAGGTGTTTGCGACCCTCACCCTCTCGCACTTGAGTTCACTTCATCCGCCTCACGAAGCACGGCATCGCGGCCGTTGCATCCACTTCACTTTGCGAAGCGGTGTTTTTCGACCCGCATTTCTTTTGTTATTGCTAAGATTAGGAAAACCAACCAAAAACCCCTCTTTGTGTTTGTTGAACGCTTGTGTAACAATCATCACTGCGCGATTCGTTCACCCATCCTGCATTCCTCAAGAGACCGACATCCGGGGAATTTATTCTCCACAATTATTACTTGACAGCGACCGGTGCACTTGCCGAAAATATCGCATCAACAACCTATACGCCTAGCTAGGCCATTAGCCATGTGAGGGAAAGAAAGAGAGAGAGAAGAGGTGAAGGAGAGAGAGAGAGCCTCCTCTTGGCTTGGCCCAAGGCCTAACCACCTTGCTGAAAATAGACCCATGAAGGCAATAGGTGAGCTCATGGTGGGCTTGGTTGGTCTTATGCTTGGTGAGTGGGAGATGAGTGGGGAGGGTTTAAAGCTCAAAATCACATCCTTTAAGATGGTTTGACTAAAGTCAACCTTCGGGTGGGTCCCCTAGGTGGGTCAAAGTCATAGTAGGTACGAGTCATCGAGTGTCGAGTCATCGGTGATGTGTCGGGGTTGAAATCAAGCGTTTACGTATCTCGAGATTCTTATAATTTTACGAGCAATATTTTTATTTAATTGACCAAACGACGCCGGAATTGAGCGAAACGAATTTTGTTGCACTCGTATCGACCATACGAGTCTAACACAACTGACAGAATTCAATTCGGAGCTCGTTTGCTTAACATTTGAAAATGGCATTGTTGCGGCGCTCGATATTACTCAAAATAGTCGTTTTCTCCAAACGACCTCGAATTGGAACGAAACGAGTCCTGTTACACTCGTATCGACCAACGAGTCTAACGCAACTGACAGAATTCAATTCGGAGTTCGTTTGCTTAACATTTGAAAATGGCGTTGTTGCGACGCTCGATATTACTCAAAATAGTCATTTTCTCCAAACGACCTCAGATTGGGACGAAACGAATTCCGTTGCACTCGTATTGGCCATACGAGTCTAACGCAACTGACGGAAGTCGATTCGGAGCACGTATGCTCATTATACTAAAATAGCATAGTCGTGACGCGCTACTATACTCAAAATGGTCACTTTCACCAAATGACCTTGGATTGGAACGCAACGAGTTCCGTTGCACTCATATCGACCATACGATCGAGTCTAATGCAACTGACGGAAGTCGAGTCGGAGCACGTATGCTCACTATACTACTTCGGTGTTGTGGCGAAGCATTATGCTATCTGAAACAGTCATTTCCTCTAAATGACTATCGTTTTGGGGTGGAGGTCGGGTCTTGGTTCTATATGACCCGGCTTAAGCTCCTCCAAGGGTTCAATTGAACCGGTTAGACCCCTTTTTAAAATTGGGATGTTACACTTTGCACCGCCGTCGATTGAAGGTTCGCCCTTCTCCTCCGTCGTCGAGTCCCGGTGTCGTAGGGGCCTGCCCCCCTTACGTTCGCCCCCGGTTTGAATACACCCGCTATTCACCGGCCACTTCGGGGCCCTGCCCCGGGGACTTTGCACCGCCGTCGATTGAAGGTTCGCCCTTCTCCTCCGTCGTCGAGTCCCGGCGTCGTAGGGGCTTGCCCCCCTTGTGTTCGCCCCCGGTTTGACTACACCCGCTATTCACCGGCCACTTCGGGGCCTTGCCCCGGGGACTTTGCACCGCCGTCGATTGAAGGTTCTCCCTTCTCCTCCGCCGTCGAGTCACGGTATCGTAGGGGCCTGCCCCCCTTGCGTTCACCCTCGGTTTGAATACACCCGCTATTCACCGGCAAAGCCGCGAGCACAGACTCGTGAAAAAAAGCCGCGAGCGCAGACTCGTGCAAAAAAGCCGTGAGCACAGACTAGTGAAAAAAAGCCGCAAGCACAGACATGCGCAAGATAATTTTCTATAAAAGTCGTGGGCTCAGAACCGCGCAAGTTCATCTATTATTTTGCAGAAAGAACCCAACCTATTCGGATATAAATGCTAGGCAGCAAGCCAGCAACAATCTCAGAGAACCAACGCCCTTCACCGGCCAACTTAAAGAGTCTCCCCTCAATCAACACTTCGTCAGCAACCAGGGCAGCAGGAATTACAGGCGGCTATCACAACTCAGCGCAGAGCGAGAAACGCCTAACCAGAACAAAGAAACAAAGTCAACCACACACTCACCCTTCGACAGCAATTCCTACCCAAGGCGCCGTGAATAGAGCAGTTGATAAAGCCGCCACGGAAAAATCAAAACCTCCGAACTCCTCGCACAGAGATTCGGACTCCGAAGGTTTGGGGGGCTTACGTTACATATCCATAAAGGCCTTGGGGTGCGTATAGAGAAAACCCCGCTAAAGAGAGGTGGGGCCAGCAGTCAAGCCCATTGATGGGGATTCATCACGAGCTCTCGTTTATAAGATAACCGGATGGCGGTTACTCCCATAAACCACTCTCCCCATTAATTTAGTGGGAGAGAGTGGGAGGTTAGAGCCGAAACCGCCGCCAACTACAACGGGCATGGCGAGGACGTCCTCTCCTACCGGCGAGTGGGCCGCGCGCGGTAGCGCCCGCGGCAAGCGCGGCGCTACCACCCGGCGCTACCGCGCGGTAGCACCGAGCCCTACTTGGGGTGCGGCCAAGCCGCACCCCCCCCCCCCCCTTTTGGGGTGCGGCCAATCCGCACCCCCCTTGGGGGTGCGGCCAAGCCGCACCCCCCTTTGGGGTGCGGCCAAGCCGCACCCCCCTTGGGGTGCGGCCTAGCCGCACCCCCCTTTTGGGGGTGCGGCCGAGAGGAGTCACCCCCTCCCTCGGGCGCGGCCGCGCTGCGCCCGTCTTCAGGAGCGGTCGAACCGTTCTCCCCCGTAGTACGATTGGGGTGAGTCCCCCCTCTTCCAGCTCGCCGCCCGCTTTTCGGGCTCCGGTCTCCGTTCGGAATAATTCCCCGTTCGTTGCATGCTCAGAACGCTTCTGAGCGCGCTTATCTCACTTTTTGTCTCTTCTGACTTCTCACTTTTTCGACTCGGCTCGCTCACATTTCCGACTCGCTCACTTTTCCGACTCGGCTCGCTCACTTTTTTTCTTTTCAGTTTCTCACTTTTCAGGAACAGCTTGTCACCTTTTCTCGAAGGGCAGCATGGTCATTTACGAAAAATGGTGATCCATGGGCTCTGAACCAGAAAATATGATTCGTCCTCCCAGGTGGTTATGGTGGTTACAACGGCAAAATTACCGGGCTACCCCCGGCCAAAGCTATAAAAGGACCCCCTAGGCTTCATTTGAGAGGATCCGGCCTGAATGCCCAGAGAGAGCTCCTTGAAGATTTCCACGGATTTCTCCTTCGGCGCTTGAAGATCTCCTTCGTGGACTTGAAGTTTTCCGTCTTCACGAAAGCGGACAAGGCTCTCACTTTCGTTTCCACGAAAGTGGACAAGGCTTTCTCACTTTCGTCTCCACGAAAGAGGACAAGGCTTTCTCACTTTCGTCTCCACGAAAGCGGACAAGGCTTTCTCACTTTCGTCTCCACGAAAGCGGACAAGGCATTCTCACTTTCGTTCTCTACCTCCTCAGAAGGAAAAGACTTAGTTTTTTCTGAGAGGTGGCCTGTCACCCTCGGAACGTTCTCTCTCTCTCTCCTTGATATTGTAACGAGCGGAGGCCTGTCGCGCTCGATTTCTAAATCTCTAATTGTAACCCCCCAGAAGATAGTGGAAGTTTGGTCGGCACAGCTCCGGCCACGTGGTTTTTTACCCTTTCCGGGTTTTCCACGCTAAAAAGTCCCAGTGTAATCAATGAATCTCAAATTGACTGTTTGTGCGCTTAGTTCTCTCCCGAGCTAAGGTGGTTCAAGTAAACCGGACTACCAAGAGCCCTAAGCGACCCTCAATAGAACTGAAGCTGTCACATCTGAATCTTCTCTATCAAAAATTGTATCTGCTATATCAAACACTATAACTGAATCTGCATGATCTGAGACTTCTTCATCAAGCATCTCCCCCTGCCTAGTTTCAGGGAGACCTGAAGCTAGGCCCCTAGAAGAAGGGACAGTTGTATAGGAGGTAGGGAAGGATGCAATCTTGGAAGACAAATCAGATATAGCTTGCAAAACTGGAGCTAGTTTCTCATCAAGGAGAGCAGTTAGCTTGGGAGATATATGATTAAATATTTGGTCAGCTATAGATGAGAAATCAACATACACAAAGTCATGTGGATGTTGAGAAGATGATGGGATAGAAGAAAATGGAATTGAGGAGGGTATGAAGATGTTAGTAACATCTGATAGGGGTGGAATGTGATCTTGATGGATAGGGGATTGAGGATGGATAGGTGACTGAGGTGGAGAATGTGAAGGAGATAATAGGTCAAAAGTTGGAGGGGGAATGAGTGGAGGAAGAGAATCAGGAGGGGGAAGAGAATCATGAGGGGGAATGGAATCATCATCTAGAATATAGGATGATGAGGGAATATCTCCAGACAGGTTTGTCTGAAGAGGAGGAGAAGAGAGCAATGAAGATGGAGGGTCTTTGGGAGAATGTGAAGGAGGAATTTCTGCAGGAGAGTTATGCTAAAGAGGTTGAGAGGGGAAAGGAGTGGAAGATTCAAGAGGAGCTTCTGGTAGGGTCAGGGGAGTGTCTGGGTCAGTCCTGGTGCCTTCAGAAGCTTGCCTGGAGGCATCTGCCCTTGGAGTTTTCTTAGGGATCACCCTTTCCCATTTCCCAAAGAGGGCTGAGGTCAGCCTCTTGCTAGCATTTATAAAGACCTTTGGAGAGACCAACAGGTCTGGGCACTTTTCTTGAAGAACAAGCCCTAACACTCTGCCATAACACACATTCATCTTGCTTATCTTCTTCTTTATTGATTCAAAGAGAATCAATCCCCAATTGATTTTCTTCTTTTCAACTAAGGCCACCATCAAAAGAAATTGGTGCCTAGTGATATAATCATGAGCAGAAGTTTTGCCTAGCAAAACCTTTCCAACAATATCTGCTAAAAACTTGTATTCAATAGATAATTTTTTCTTTAAAAGATGATTGGGGTTTCCACTGGAGTGACCCATTTTCTCCAAAGCATTATTGAATTCATCAGAAGTTATATCTAACTCATCATCACCATTCAACAAACCAAAAACTTCTGTTAAAACATCTGGGTTAAGAGGAACCTGGTTTCCTGATATTGATCCTGATATTGTAGTTGCATTCTCTATTTGAATGGTATGCACCCATTCTTTTGTCTCTGCTACTGGGAGTTTTCTGGTGGTCATAAACTTTCTTAACTGTTGCTCTTCGAAAAGTCAAAGAATATCCTGGAACACTTGGTCTGAATGCGCAAATGACTCTATGTCAATGTCGAACCCTGCGTCAAACTTCATGGAAGAAAGCACTGCTTGAGAGATTGTCATTATACCTGCAAGAGAAAATGAGAGATCAAGTGCAAGGGAACTGGAGGGAAGAGAGAGCAAGTTCTGTAGGCGCAAAGACAAAAAAGAATCAAAATTTGATTATAAGGAAAGAGATCGGAGAAGGCGCAAAAATTTCGTGGAACTGAGGTCGGCTAAACCTAATAAAATTAGAAGTCGAAGAGTCTTAGGCTTCATCAAACTGCGTTTGATGAAAAGTGAATTTTCGTCGATCTCAGTTCGACGATCGAGTTGACTTTGTCGATCTATGGACCTAATAGGCTTCGTCGATCTCCGTTCGATGAACGATTAAATTTCGTCGATCTCCGTTCGATGAAATGATGGGATAAGTAGAAATTTTAATTATTAATTGATTGAATCTCCATCTATCATTCCTAGCTGATTTATAAAGAAGATATGTTTCTTTTCATCCAAAGGTTTATTGAAAATATCAGCTCTTTGTAAGTCAGTAGGAATAAATTGTAGGCAAATTTTATTTTTATCCACATTATCTCTGATAATGTGGTACCTAATTTCTATGTGTTTAGTCCTACTATGAAGTACTGGATTTTGTGATATAGATATTGTACTAGTATTGTCACAAAATATGATTTGACTTATTTAAGTTGATACCATAATCTAGAAGTTGATTTTGTATCCACAAAATCTATGAGCAGCAACTGCCAACATCAATATATTCTGCTTCAGCTGTTGATGTAGACACAGATGTCTGTTTCTTACAAAACCAAGACACAAGCTTATCACCAAGGAACTGGCAAGTTCCTGATGTGTTTTTCCTGTCTACTATGCATCCTGCATAATCAGAATCTGAGAATCCAGTTAATTCAAATTCTGATGTAGTTGGATACCAGAGTCCTAGATTTGGACAACCCTTTATATATCTCAAAATTCTTTTTAATAAAATTAGGTGAGATTCTTTGGTGTTAACTTGGAACCTAGCACAAATGCATGTAGCAAACATTATGTCTGGTCTACTGGCTGTTAAGTAAAGTAAAGAGCCAACAATTGCTCTATATACTTTCTGATCAACAGGTTTCCCTGATTCATCATTGTCAACAACAACATTGGAGGGCATGGGTGTTTTCATAGTAGAAGCATCAGACATACCATATCTTTTCACTAATTTCTTATCATACTTGGATTGTGTATGAATATGCCATTTGGAGTTTGCTTCACTTGAAGGCCAAGGAAGTAAGATGACTCACCCATACTACTCATTTCAAATTTAGATTACATTGGGTCAGAAAACCTTTTGTATAGATTTGAATCAGTAGAGTCAAATATGATATCATCTACATAGATTTGAACTAGTAAATTTTGATTTTTATGTATCCTGAAAAATAATGTTTTATCAACATTGCCTCTACAGAATTTGTTCTCTAAAAGAAAATTAGTTATGGTCTCATACCATGCTCTGGGAGCTTGCTTGAGACCATAGAGAGCTTTATTAAGCTTAAAGACATAAGAAGAGTGAGTTGGAGAGATAAAACCTGGTGGTTGTTCCATATATACTTTTTCTTTAATATCTCCATTTAAGAATGCACTATTCACATCCATCTGATATACTTTGAATTTCTTGAAAGCAGCAAAGGCAAGAAATATCCTGATAGCTTCAAGTCTAGCAACAGGAGCAAAGGTTTGATCATAATCAATTCCTTCTTCCTGAGAGTATCCTTGGGCTACTAATCTTGCATTATTTCTGATTATTAAGCCTTGATCATCTAGCTTGTTCTTAAAGACCCATTTTGTGCCAATAATTGGATGGCCCTTTGGTCTTGGAACCAAATTCCAAACTTTGTTCCTTTCAAATTGATTGAGTTCCTCTTGCATTGCAAGAATCCAGTTTGGATCTTGTTCTGCATCTTTTATGGATTGAGGTTCAATCTGTGATAGGAAACAAGTATGCATCTGATTTTGGTTGAGTTGATGTCTTGTTTGAACACCTGCTGAGATGTCTCTAATAACTTGGGATATTGGATGATCTCTAACTGTGTTGTGATCAACAGTTGGAGTGGGTTCATCAATAGTTTCCTCTTGAGGGATTTGTTCAGCTGTCACTTGATTTGGATTGTCAGCAAGATCTTCTGGATGCCTTGTTTGAGTTGATGGAAGTAGAGATTCTTCATTCTGTAGATTCAATCCATTGAGCTCTTCACATAGAGCTGGTACCTGCAAAGTATATTTGGTAGAGGTGGTGTTCCTCTACTCAATTAACATATTAGTTTCATCAAAGGAAACATGCATGGACTCTTCTATCTTAAGAGTTGATTTGTTGTAAACTCTATATGCTTTACTAGAAAGAGAGTATCCAAGGAATATACCTTCAGCAGACTTTGCTTCAAATTTCCTTAGATATTTCTTATCATTGTTATGCACATAGTATTTACAACCAAAAATCTTAAAATAGTCAACCTTAGGCTTTTTATTCTTAAGCAATTCATAGGGTGTTTTACCCTTAAGTTTGTGTATCAAACTCCTGTTCAACACATAATTTGCTGTGTTCACTGCCTCTGCATAAAAAGAGAGTGGCAAGTGAGCATCAGCAAGCAATGTAGTTGCTGATTCAATTAATGTTCTATTTTTCCTTTCAGCTGCCCCATTTTGTTGAGGAGTTCTAGGAGCAGAGAAACATTGTCTGATCCCTTCTTTTCCACAAAATTCTCTCATCAGAAGAGATTCAAACTCAGTGCCATGATCACTTCTGATCAATGCAACTAGAGTATAGTACTCAATCTTGATGGACCTGAGAAAGTCTGTCAGAACACTGAAGGTGTCAGACTTGTTCCTAAGAAAGAACACTCAAGTGAATCTTGAGAAGTCATCTACAATAACTAAAGTGTAATGCTTCCCTCCTAGACTCTGTATTATAGTGGGTCCAAAGAGATCCAAATGCAATAAGTACAGAATCCTAGATGAATCACTATTGGATAAAGATTTAAAACTACTCTTGGTCTGCTTTCCTAGTTGACAAGCCTTGCAAAGTCCTTCCTTCTTGTATGAACCAGAAGGCAGTCCTCTAACTAGATTGTCCTTGGAGAGCTTAGAGATAGTTCTAAGGTTAATATATCCTAGCCTTTTATGGCATAATTCATTTGTTTTACTTATAGAATTAAATAAACAAATGTCTGAGTTGGCAGAGTCAAATTTGACTAAATAAATGTTTCCATGTCTAATATCAGATAACACATTAATGTTTTTATTATTGGTAATAAGACAAGGAATGGTTAAAAGTTACCTGATAACCTTCATCACATAGCTGGCTTATGCTAATGAGGTTATGCTTGAGACCCTTGACATATGCTACCTCTTTGAAGGTAACTGCTCCAACTTTGATTTTTCCATATCCTTTGGTTTGTCCACAGTTAGAGTCTCCAAAAATCACTTTGGGTCCAAGCTTTGCCTTGTAATCACTTAGATTGGTCTTGTTTCCTGTCATGTGCTTAGAACACCCACTATCCAGATACCACTGTTCTTTTATGTGTGGATAGCCTTATACCTGCACAACAGAAAATAAACTAGTTGTTTTTGACCCAGACTACCTTGGGTCCTTTTGTCTTACCAGAAAATTCAGAAATGTAAGAAATCTCAGGATGATCCTTCTAGCCTTGTGAATGATATCTCCTTGGAGGAATAATCCACTCATTAAAAGGATTTTTAGTTTGTTTAGAATGAGAATTCTTCAGATATGCATTATATTTTTTGTTCGACAAACTTGGTTGAGTTTGTCGATCGTCGTTCGACAAATTGAAGTAATTTTGTTGAGCGTCGTTCAATGAGTAGCTATATTGAAAATCTGTCTTCAGCTTTCATCGATCTCCGTTCGACGAATTCGTGTGATTTCGTCGAGCTCCGTTCGACGAATTATTTTGAATTCCTTTATTCTTAACATCCTTGCTTGAGGCATTCTTACCTACTTCTACTGCCTCTTTGCTCTTGGCAGAAATGAACTTTACTGGAGTAGATAAAATATTTTTCTTAAGAAGATGTGGCTCACTTGATGATGCACCCAAGCCTAGTTTGTCATTAAGTCTGGCATTCACTGTGCTTGTGATGTCCATCAGTTTGATGATTCTCCCATTGAGGGATTCTTCAAACTTCTTAGCCTCAGATAGTTTGTTCTCAATGAGAACAATGTGTTCTCTGGAGGCAGCCAGTTCTTTCTTAAGATTGGCATTATCTTCAGCCAGTTGATTCATTTCAAACAACTTATTTCTGAGGGAAATTATTTCCTTCTCAGATTTAATTAAATCTAAACAAAGAGTTTTAAATTCATCTTTAAAATCATTTGAATTAAAATCAAAGGTAGATATTACCTGATCACTGTCATTATCAGATTCTGATTCATTTGAGTTACTTCCTGAGGCATTGATAGACATCATGCAGAAGTTTCTATCATCTTCATCATCACTGGAGCAGGATGATGATGCATGTTCTGAATCATTGCATGAGTCATAAACAGCCATCAAGCATTGATCCTTTTCATTTGCATCATCTTCATCTTCAGATGAGCTTGATGATGACTCTGACTCTGTATCACTCCATGTTTCAGCTACAAAGTCTCTTCCCTTATGTTTGTGTTTGTGGGAGGATGGCTTGCTGGAGTGCCTCTTTTCTTCTTTCTCTTTTCTTTTGTCCTTCATTTGGTTCTCTGGACACTCAGGTAGAATGTGTTTAGGTTTCCTGCAGCCAAAACAAATAATTTCTTTAGGGTTTGTTTTATCATACCTTGGTTTTTCTTTGGATCTGAAATCCTTCTTTCGAATGTCCTTTCTAGCCATTTTGTAAAATCTCTTGGCTAGCAAGCTCATAAACTCCATTTCTCCTGGAGCTTTATCTTCCTCTTCTATAGCTTGGAAAATAATGCTTCTCTCCTTTTTGATGGATGGAGATGAGGCAGACTGTTCAGCTTCTCTGGTTTGGATAAGCTGCTCATAGGATTTTAATTTGCCCAACAAGGTCACAGTAGAGATTTCATTCAGGCTTCTGGCTTCCTTGATTGGCCAGATCCTAGAGTCCCATGTGCTGGGTAAGCACATTAGGATCTTATCATTAACTTCAGTGATTGAAATCACTTTGTCCAAAGATTTCAGTTCATTGATTATGAGAATGAGTCTATTGTACATGTTTGTTACTGTCTCAGTTTCTCCCTTTTTGAAGTTTTCATATTGAGAGATTAAATGAGATCTTCTGTCTTTTCTCTCATCTGCAGAACCTTAAACCATGTTGTTGAGGGAGTTCCAGATATCCTTGGATGAGGTGCAGTCCACAACCTTCTGGAATATATCATCAGACATTGTTTGTGCCAATATGTTCATTGCTTTGGCATCTGCATTTCTTTGCTTCTTTTGAGCTTCTGTCCACTCAGGAGGTGGAACAGCATTATTATTGGTTGTTGTCTCAGTACTTGTTGATGCCGAAGGAGTACGGGGTCCTATTAAAATAGCATTAAAAATATCCTCATCAATATAATTCATATATAACTTGATCCTTGCCTTCCATAATGCAAACTTATTAAGATTGCACATAGGAGGTCTTGTGCTTGAGTAATCTTTGTTCTGTGCCATGAGTTTTTAGCAAAAAAAACTCTAGAAGAAATTAAGATCTAATTGATCTTTTGATTCAGGTGTTAGCCTGTAAACAATCAACCAACCTCTGATACCAATTGAAAGTGAGGTATTAGATCTTAACTTAACTCTAGAGGGGGGGGGGGGGGGGGGAGTGAATAGAGTATTAAAAGTTTTTAACTTATTTTATAGCAGAATTAAAATAGTGATATATATGTGTGTAGCAGAGTGAGTATAAAAGCTAGACAAAAATAATAAGCACAGCACAACACAGTACAGAAAGAAAAACACAATCCAGAAGACACAAGGATCTATAGTAGTTCCCCAATCAAACTGGGTACATCTACTCTTCTACCACCCTTGGTAGGAATCCACTAGGTTTTTGATCAGGTGCCCTATCACCACTGGGATTTTTGATCAGGTGCCCAAACACCACTGAGCTTTTGATCAGGTGCTCAAACCAAATCACAAGTTTTTGATCAGGTGCCCTGCCACCAAAGGTTTAACTTTTGAAGGGAGTTAGAACCCTGTACAAGATGGGGTAAAATAAACAAAAAGGTTTATGAAGTTCTTCGCTGTCAACAAGCTGAGAGAAGACTAGTGGATTGTTGATTGTAAAGCTCCCCATGTCTGATAGAATTTGTTTGACAGATAATGGATGGAGCTTTCTCTTGGATGAAGAGGATCTTCCTTGATAGCAGATGAATCTGAGAGACAAAGTTTCTCAGATTGTTGTTGCTCTTTGAAGATTAAGAACTAGCAGCTGAAAACTGAGAGAAGATTGTTGATGTTCTCAGGGAATGAAAATGCTGCTGTAGAAGATGAAGATTTTTGAATCTCTAAGACTCTGAGTATATTCTATATCTTCTCTATTCTCTATTGAATCCACTAATATGTCTTCTCTATTCTGTTCTCTGAGATATCCTATATTGATATCTTCTATATCTCTTTTTCCTTAGACAAAAATCTAACTGATTTTAAATTCAAGTCTTCTAAATAAGGAATAAAATATTCTGAAATGATTATTCTTGGAACTGCAATCTGATTCAGCAAATAAACTTTAATTCATTTTCCTTTTCCATGAAAGTATCATTTTCCAATATATGTCAACGGCTACTTTCTCGAAAGAAGAGAATAAAAATGAATAATAAAAGGAAGGATCAAATCTTGACTTATCTGATAATGAAAAAGTTCAAATAATTGAATAGATCTGTTGCTGATTAGTCGATCTGAGTTCAGAGAAAATAGATAACTGATCTGTCAAAGATTGTCAAGCTGGAGAAGAAATTCGTCGAGCAGAGAACTGAGTTCGTCGAGCTGAAAGTTGAGTTCATCGAACTGAAAGCTGAGTTCGTCGATCTGAACATTTAGTTCCTTATTCGTCGAACACAGAGCTGAGTTCGTCGATCTCAAACTGGAGTTCGTCGAACTGAAGAGATAGAATCTGTTAAATTGACTGGAGGACAGAAATCGTCGAGCTGAGGAGCAAGTTCGTCGAACTGAAACCTGACGTTCGTCGAACGCAGAATTGATTTTGTCGAACGCAGAATGAAGTTCGTCGAACCTAGAAACTTAGAATTTTTTCTAAGTTCTAGCTAACTTAGACCTTGACCCTTAGACTATACAATGGGGTTAACTTGAGTCCTAGTCACAGATAGTGATCCTAGCCCAAATTAGTAATAGGGTTGTTCCAACAGTATAAATCTTTGGATTGCACTAGAGGCCTAACCTCCCATTATTTAGTATCTCTTCACTTTCCTTCATTCCATTGTTGTGATTTGCTTGTGGTTTCTTGAGCGTTGTAATGCTTGTGATGCGGAGGTCGGCAACCCGCGGAGGTGCGAAGCGGTGAAGGCGACCCACACTTTTAATTTACTTTTCTTATTGTTGTAGTTGTAGAACAATCTCACCCCCCCCCCCCCCCCGTTACAATCCGACTATAGAGGAGTCAATCTCAGTCACCCTCTAAGCAAATAATCCTTTAGCCCGTAGTCCTCGAGATTCGATATCCGGGGATTTACTCCCCCCTTTTATTACCTGACAACGACCGGTACACTGCCATTCGGACTGCATCTTCGCACCCGCCTATAGCGGTGTTGTGGACTTGCGCATCAAGTTTTTGGCGCCGTTGCCGGGGACTATGGCTAGTTTTTATTATTTGTGGAAAGATATCTGATTTTTACTTCTCTCCTTTGTTTATTGCATTTTGTTGAGACTTCTCTTTTTAACTTTCTTTTATTATTCTATCTATTTAACCCTTTATTAATCAGGTCTACGGTAATCTTATTTTCATAATTGTGCTTAGTACATGTCTGATGCATGTTCTGTTACTGAAATATAATGTATACTACACAATCTTGTGAGCAATGTGCATTATTCATTAATGGTTGCTTTGAATGTTATAGAAAAAAGGAGTAATTATAATCAGCAAAGCTCATTGTATGAACCAACTGCATCTGTGTCTCAGACGCAGTTTTCATATAATGAACCTACCCCTTATCATTATTATTCCCCTCCACTAGTATCGCACTCACCGAGTGGTTTTCCCTCGTCATGGTCATGACCTATCGGGAAGCGTTGCTTGTGTTGTTAGAGTCCTGATCATGCGTTAAAGGATTGTGAGCAATTTAAAAAGCAAATGGAAGAAGAGGATAACGATATTCGTATTCCTCTTCCTTCATTTCCCTCATTCAGCTCTCCTTCCATCACAGAAGACATACCCGCTATGCCCTCATGCCTTTATGGAGGTGCAGCGGATGTGCCTCCTAGTGATTTCTTTGATCATTTCAATGACATTTTGGAATTTTCTTCTTCTACTTTACCTCCTTTATCGTTTGATTCAGGTTGTGTGGATATCTCATCCTTCATCTCTGACTTTTTAGTGAGTCCAATCGTGACTGAGATCATCCCTTGCATTACTTTGCACATACCCTTTGATCTTGCTGCTGAAATCTCGGACGTACAGTGCAAGTTTGAACAACATATTGATATCTTAGAGTATGTGGAGGAGGCTTATTCCTATGGTGATGAGGTTTTTACCCCACTACCAGAGAAAAAGGCCCACCTCACTTTTGATATCCCTTGCTGCTCACCTCATCATTGTGCCACTGATCTTGCGGCTAGCAATGATCTTGCTGAATTACTTGATGGGAGTGTGACCGGGACCACTTCCCAAAATTCTGAAAATTTATGTATTTCATCCATTTTATTTCTTAACCCCCCTTCTATGTCCGAGCCTGTGTAGGAAAATCTTCTTCAAATATTTCAGGCGGACAGTGCCTCCCTCTCCACTACTGCAGGCTGAGTTAGTTAAAGAGAATACTTCTAATATTTTAACTCATCTCTTTCCGCAGATGGACGAAGGCACACTGATGGACTAGGCCATCAGTTATATAATTCTATACCCTCTACCTGTTGGACAAAGGTATAACTATTATTATCATGGTAGAGGAGTAATTGTTCTATCTCCGTACCGGTACCCGTTACCGATGCGCATACTAGAACAATTACCTATACATTTACTTTTTCATACTCCAATAAGCTAACTTTTGCAGGTCAAAGAATAAGTCGTGTTGGGAGACAATAAACCCAGCAGTTATCCTTAGTAGAATTATTTTGTTTACGTTATTTTAGTTTTTAAGAGTATATTTTTGTTTATCCTCATTGTGTGGAGTCAATACTCATTTCTGCTAGCCCCGGGTGGAAGAGAAGAAGAAGTTGAGAGATGAGTGCAACGCGCGCATGGCTGCAAAAGCCGTCGCCGCTGGTGTTGGAGCCAAAAAATTATGGCCCCAGCACATGAGCACCGGGGCACCTTCTGCCTCATCTCTCCAAGCTGAACTCTGGAGGAAATCAGCGTATAGCTGATCTGGTTTTGTCTATTCTGACCCCATTTTCTTGGGGTGGTGGATATGTATTGTTTTCTTCTTGTTTAGACTACTTTAATATTTCCGCACAGACAATATATAAACTGCTTAATACAGGTATTTGGTCCAGCTCAAGGACGTTAAACAAAGCGCTCATGGGAGGCACCCCAGTGTATCTCTATTATTGCATATTTCTTTCTTTTTCTAATCTTTTGTAGGATCCGGAGTATAGTCACCGCTGCAGGCAGCAACATCTTATACGGGAACCGGGTATAGTCCAACTAGGATTACCGCACTTCCGGCAATGCCCCTTAGTAGGGCATTTGGTAACACATTTATATCCTCTCATTTTTATGTACCCCATCTCATGTTTTCATTTATATTGCATTGAGGGCAATGCTTAGTTTGTGTCTGGGGGGTAGATAGATCGTGTTACCCAAATCGCCTGAACACTCACACTTTGCGCATTTCCGTTAGTATTTCTTAATTCAATTTTGCTCCATTTTTCAAAAAATTGAAAATTTCTATTTCTCGTATTTTCTTTCCGCATCCACTTGAGCGCGTACTCATCTGTATGCATGCTCCGAATTGAATTTAATTCTTTTTGCTTAAATGGGAAAGTTTAGGTGTTGACTTCGGATTGTGAGACAAAGTAAAATGTTAACTCCAGCAGTGCTTCTAGTCGAGTGCTTCCTTCTCGCATAGGAATTTATGTAGATTTGATTTCTCTTTATACTTATAGTTTTGTATATTTCTATAGTGTAAATGTTGTTTACTCTACTCATAGTGGTGAATCCGGTTTGAATCAAACAGTAGCATAGGGATGTGTGTAAATTATCTCTAGACTCGTATTGCTTGAGTCGGGAGGAAGGAAAATCTTTCTCGATGACTAAGAACTTGCCCCAAGCGATTCTTGAAGCATGGGCATAGGATAGCTCGTTTGCATGAGAGTGACATAGGCCATATCATTGGCCGTTTGAGCTTTTGTTTCAGTCCTACTATCTACCCTTGCTATCCCCATTATGCCTATCACTTCCTTTTGATTCAACTCCACATATATCTCACCAAAGCCTAAAAGTCGATCCTAGTCGCACACCTAAATTTGAGCTCTAGTTATTTTATCATTTTCTTTTGGGATGTTGATTGTGGTGCAATTATGTGAATATGGTTGTGTTGATGTAAAATTTGCTGAAATAAAAAGAAAAAAGAAAGGAAGAAGAGAAAAGGAAGAAAAGAACAGAAAATTGCCTATCTTGAAATAAAAAGAGAAAAAGGTCGAATTGAAAATCATTTCTAAAATATGTATTGGGAGTAGGCGGTGCACACACCCAAGTTGCAAAAGTCTAAGTCTAGGGGTGTGGTGCACTTGCATTGTATTGAGGCGCTTGGTTAGTTGTATTCTATGCTCATTTGGGTTAGGTGCAGTTAGCCTTTTTGTTTACCTTTGTTTACCTCACCGCAACCCAAGCCCCAGTTTTATCCTAAAAAGTTCTACTAACTCGTGTAGTGAACCAATCTAGTGTTGTGGAGAGAATGTGATCAGGCGAGCTTATGGTCACCGACACCGATTGATTTCGGTGGAGTTTATCCCGAACCCCGATCTTTGGCAATGCTCATCTCAGTGTTTAGTTTACTTTCTCCGTATGCGTGACCGAATGATTCACCATGATTCCCAATATAAGTAGTAGTAATAGATATTTACTCTTTTAGAAATGTATAAACTACTGTGTATAATTAGAAATCCTCTATATTACTCTTCTTTGCACGTGAGCATGTGAATTTGCATGGTACTCCGTGTTGTAATTTTAAGCCAGAAACTTTTCTTTCCCCATCTGCTTAAGAAATGTTTGCTCGGGACACGCAAACAGGTAAGTCTGGGGGTGTGATGAGTCTTATTTATATAGTGTTTTACGGACTCATCTGAGCCTGTTTTATGCATTTACACTTCACTTTATGCACATTTTCACACCTATTTCATATATCCTCTTGATTTCACGAAGTGCACTCGTTTGGCTCATTTTTGGTAAGATTATTTGATTTCCTTGCATTCGTTGTGTTTACCAATTATTTATATACATTTTGAATGCTTGGAATGCTGTGTTTATTGTCCCATCAGTGGTCTGGTGTAGTTATTTTGCTGGTACAATGGTCGTGTAGAGATTCTGGGGAGTGTTTGGCACATTTTCCAATTTAGAGCCACTGGTCGTGTGTTTTTTTCACGCACGATCAGTGGCGCACGACCAGTGGTAGCGCATTGTTGGCCAAAACTGCCCGAGCGCTACTCGAGCACTGGCCCTTCCTTGCCGCGCGACCACTGTCCCTTCCTTCGCGCACGACCACTAGTCGTGCACCTGATCGTGCTCCATCTGTCTTCTAGGTTTTTTGGTACCGGTTCTTAGCGCACGAGCAGTGGCCTTTCTTTGAGCATGACCACTGGTCATGCGCCACTGCTCGTGCACCCTATTTATCCGGCTGCCTATTTAAGCTTCCGCTCCGCGATTTTAGGTAATCTGGACCCGAGAACTTCGTCGTTTTTCACGCCTTCCACTCTGTTTTCAGCAGGAAATCAACCCCTTGAGTGCTCATTAGGTTAGGGATCATCCCCTATACTTTCTCCATCCTCCAAGCTTTATTAGAGGAGATCCAAAGTGACTACCAGACGCAAGCTAGAGTGTTGTGGTGATTCCAAGCTATGCATACCATCGAGAAGACGGGATAGGAGGTGACAACTCTGAAGACCCCGGACGACAACCAACGATCGGAGCTTCACTCCGCATCCGAGGAAGAGTCTCGAGCATTTGTTTGTATCTCCCTCACTTGCACACTAGGCTAGTTTCATTTTGTTCTTCATTTTGAGGATGCTTTTATTTGGATAATCTTTCAATACTAGTTATTGATTGTATAAATCTTGGGATTGCATTGGAGGCCTAACCTCCCATTATTGAGTATCTCTTCACTGTCCTTTATTCCAATGTTGTGATTTGCTTGTGGTTTCTTAAGCGTTGTAATGCTTGTGATGCGGAGGTCGGCGACACACGGAGGTGCGTTGCAGTGAAGGTGACCCGCACATTTAATTTACTTTTCTTATTGCTGTAGTTGTAGAACAATCTTAACCCCCCTGTTACAATCTGACTATAGAGGACTCAATATCAGTCGCTCTCTAAGCAAATAATCCTTCAGCCCGTAGTCCTCAACAGATTCGATATCCGGGGATTTACTCCCACTTTTTATTACTTGATAACGACCGGTAAACTGTCGTTCGGACCGCATCTTTGCACCCGCCTATAGCTGTGTTGTGGACTTGCGCGTTAGGGCTCCTGCCCAGTACATCATATCTTCACTACAAAATCTCTCGCCGAAGCAAAACTACTAATAATCACTCACTGATCCTGAGACTGATGCTCCTGTGCTAGATTGTCCCGCCTCCATTTACATCGGCCTCTGGTGGTGGTGCATCTCCTCGATCCCCTAAAATGATATGGTCCACCTACCATTAATCAAAAGACTAAGCCTCGTTTCCCCACCCCGCCCCCCAGTGACTCCTAGGCATAGTGCAGGAAGGGCGAAGTGGAGGACAACAAGGGGTATAAAACATAGCAAATGGCATGACCTAGCTACAAGAATATCTACTACTACACTGGTGTGTATATATATATATATATATAATAAGTACAGCAAGGTAAAGAACATGTAAAGAATAATAACTGAGTAATGTACAAGCTACAACTAGCGACCACATATAAAGTAAAGTGAAGTAATTAAGAAAGGTGACCTTGATTTATAGGAATGTCCATACAGACCTATAGACCAAGGGGTCGTTTAGCAAGGTCTATCGTATAAAAAAGTCTCATACCAATTTATACGATAGGGGTAGGGGTTGAAATGCAATGCTTATGCTATGACATGCAGTGTTATGCAGATTAATGTTATGTTCACACAAGTGCAACACACGCACCCGACTCTATCCACACAGACCTTTAGTTCCCCCTTTTTGGAGCTAGCAAAACTCCCAGGATACCTCCCGTAGTGGCAAACAGAGGCGGTGGGTTGGCCCTCACCCACCTCTAGGTTGGTATTCGCACTACCTAACCTAGACCTTTTGTACGCCTCAACGCAAAGAACACAACCGCAGAGCGCCTGCGTACTCTTACTGGCTGGTCCACCAGACTTTTCCTTGGCTATGTGATAACCACACTTGCCGAGTCAAAGAATCGGCGTCAATGCGAACGACCGTCCAATACTTAAGACCCACCAGTTATATGCACATAAAAATTTGATTACTATATATCTCTGAGCCATAGGCTCCCCGGGCTAACCTGCCCATCACAATAACCTTCTAAGTCACCGGCTCGCCGGACTAACCCATTTGTACATACAACCACCGAGCCTACTGCTCGTAAGACCAAACCAACTAACCACCCGTAGCAACGGAATGTTGGTGAGTGTACTATTAAGTTAAACTTGCATAACAATTTATTCCTACAGTTTTGGGTAAACTATGGACATCCGGAGGACTACCATGTAAGGGGCTCGCAGCGGTACTAGGAGTTATGATGGACTGAACCCCGAAGCTCCCTTTCTAAGACACTTATTCTTATTGGTGTCTACCCTTGACCTGACCACTATTAATGTTACACTTACTAACACTAAGTGTGTTTTACTCCACTCCAAGGGAATGTCAACCTCTCGTCGATCCCAATCACACTCTTGCCCCTTTACCAACCGGGCACTCACTACTTGGACACCTATTGGTGACCTCAAACATCCTCAAGCATACCAGGTACACTATCTACCTCCCATTTCCACTTAGTGGTCTATAAGTTAACTTAATTCTTCAATTTTACTATGCGTAGACCTGGTGAATTATATGAGGTGCATGAGAAGAGGTACTCCAAATAATTGTCCAAATGACTCAAGATTATTATTGGGGGTGTGTTATGACATTTCAAGACTATCTCCATAAATTCATAACTTTCCTATTTTATTTGGCATTTATTATAATTTCTTGAAAATCAGGGAACCTATGACTTTGAACACCAAGTATGATTTTCTGATAAGCTATGTCCTTACTAAAATTTGTACAACTATATATCATCAAAATAACAGCCATGTATGAAGTTCATAAATTTCTAGAAAGGTTTTGAACTCCAAAAAAATATTGATTAATTCATCAAAATCAAGGATTAACAAAGAAAGTACCTAAAATACTCATTCAAAATTTTCAAGAACATTATCAGATGTCCAAGGTTATCAGAAAAGTTAACTGCTTGAGTTTCATAATTTTCCAGATTCATTTGACCATATGAATCCTTTATTTAATTAAACAAAACCTAGGGCACTTTATGAAGGGAACCATATATAAATTCCTCCAAAAAGTATACTAAAATTAACAGATCATATACTTACCCTAAAAAGTCCTCTGACCAAGTTTCATAATTTTCCAGTGAACATTAAACCCTTAATTAATTCCCCTTATAAATAGGTCAAACAATAAACTTGTGAATGAAGTACTATATAGATCAATCTAAAATTCACAATAAAATGATCAAAGAACAATATCAATAATTCAAGCTCACTTCCAAAATTTCAGGAACATCCAAGGTTAAATAAACATATAAATCCTTCATATAAGGAAGTGCCTTAATTGGTTATTAATTAATTCAGAGGGTATAAATGTGCCTAAAAATTCCAGTTAAATTACCTAGGGCATAATACCACCCTATGAACCTCTCTACCAAGTTTGAGGTCAATCCAATGAAATATGACCCTATGTCATTCAATAAGTTCAATATTCAATCCTATGGTTTGAACTAGGGTTCTAGGGCACATCCACCCAAAACCACTTGCGGGGGTGTTTTATGTGATACTAAATCAGTGGCCAAGGTTTCATCACTTTTGGATGAGGTTTGACCCCTCAAATCCAACAAGTGCACTTTTGGCTTAATTTTTCATAGTTTAATCAAACTTTACCCTACCAATTCAATCCTAAATGAGATGAAATTTTTACCAGAGTCATGCCATGACCCTAAGGACCACCCATCAAAATTTGGAAGGGTTTGGAGGTCTCTAGACCCTAAAATTAAATCATATATGGTTTATTAACTTTCTACAAAAACTATAGAAAAAGATTCTCCAAAAATTCCCATTTTTGGACATGTTGAGAGTAATGGTATATCCAGCCCATGGTCCAAATTTCAAAGTTTTTGGATGAGTAGTTTAGTGGGGCACCCTTTTTAATTTATGGTCATCCTTATGACACCTTGCACCAAAAACTGAGTGTTGCGGTCAAACCAGTGGGCCTAAATGGCTCAAGTTAATTTTATATTAAACTAGACAAAAAGATCTACAACTTTTGTCTCTAGCCATTTTTCCTGAAACGACATCTAAGGGGTTCAATTTTCAGTTTCAAAAATGTGCATTCCTAGGAGAAATTTTAACATTAAATAATCATAATATTTTATAATATGTACAAACAAATGGAGGGCATCAGTTCATCTTCTCCAATCAGTTAACGACCATGATCGACCCAACCTATACTGACTTGGGAGGTGATTTTTTGACCACCTGGACCCTCTCCCGGCCGGCCAATACCATCACCTCCTCCGTTGAGGTGGTGGTCGACGATGGACGGTGGTTGGTCGGCCGGAGGTGGCCAGAATCGGGGATTAAGGCAAGAAAATTAAAGCTTGAACCCAAGCTTAAGGCCATGCCGATCCAAGACCAATTGATCCCAAACCTTGCGGCCAACATGATGAGATCTATCCACAGAGAGAGAGATGTGGGAGGACCTGAGTGGCGGCCAATAGCCGCGCCGATCGCCAGTCTGCCATTGTTGGTCGTGGAGCTTTCGGTGCCATACCGATATGGGTTTAGGGGGCTCGACTTCTTCTGGAAAGTGGGGGAAACTCCTCTCCTTCACCCATTGAGGCTTTTAAAGGAGCTAATTTGGGGAGGGGAAGAGGCAAAGCTTGAGGATTCCACCATTAACACCATTAATGGTGAATTTCGGCCACCACTAAAAACCACCAAATTCAGCCACCATGTGAGCTGGAAAACCTCTTAAACTTCTCCTAATTGATAGAGGGACTGAATCCCCATCAATTGGGATGGCCTTTGGCCTCCCTTAGCCATGGTTTACTCTACTAAATCTGATTTCGGCCTCATTTCGTCGGTTCCGCTACCACCAGCGCTAGCGTCTCGACGACATAAAACTCGTCTCAGCGGTTCGCCTAGACAACCACTACCGCCAGCGTAGTGCTAGCACCAGCACTAGCGTCTCGATGGTATAGAGCTCGTCTTAACGGTTTGTCTAAGCAAACACTACCGCCAGTGTTAGCACCTACCATCGGCGTTAGCTCTGAACTCAGATTACTTTTCTTTCTACGATTGGACAATTGGGGTGTTACAAAGGGACCCCTTAATGGATTAGGCATGTTATGATAGGGTCAAGGTGAAGCCCTAAAGTCAAACCCTAGGTTGGATAATTGGGATGCATTATTTGCAGACCAATGTGGTCTTCACCTACTTGCCAATGTCTTATGAACTCTTTGTGCTTCCTAGGGTTTTGTCATGACCTAGTCATGACAAAACCATCTTAGGGGTCTAGTTGTTTGAGGGATGTACAAATCTCAATACATAAAAATAAAAATTTCATCCCCGAAATTCAGGTTAGGCCTACGGGGATTCTACCGCACGTGATTGTATGTAACATCCCTTAAGAAATTAATTATACCTGACGCAAAGAGCTCCAGATACTTCTGTTGTATCAAGTCCAGTGGCTCACAGGTGTGCTCCTCCTGTCCATGATTCCTCCACAGTACCTTGACCAGCGGGACCTTCTTGCGCTGTAAGACTCGCATCTCCGTGTCGTCTATCCAAATTGGCTGCAGGGGAACCGATCGATCAGTAGCTACTGGCCTATCTGTAGTAGATATTTGCTGCTCTGGCCGTAGCAGAGCTCTCCTTAGGGAGGAGACGTAGAAGACATCGTGCAATTCCGCTAACTCCGACGGCAGCTCCAGTCTTTATGCCAGTGGGCCAATCCGCTCTAGGATCCTTTAAGGCCCCATATACCTAGGACTGAGCATCGGACGTATCATCAAAAACACCCAGTCTCCAACCTTGAACTCCACTGGAAGATGCCACGCATCGTAATACTTGGTCTGCCTGCTCTGGGCCTCCAGCATCCTGTCTCGGATCAGTCTCACTTGGGCATCTGTATCCTCCACGAACTCCGAGCCGAGTGTCTTAGGATCCTCATCCTCGATCCAAGACAGTGGAGTCCCACACCTCCATCCGTACAATGCCTCGTAAGGGGACATGCCTGTACTGAACTGATGACTGTTGTTGTATGAAAACTCTACCAGCGGGAACAGTCTCTCCCAAGGCTCTCTGCGGTCCAAAATACACAGGCATGATAAATCTTCCAGCGTTCGGTTAGTACGCTCTATTTGCATGTCTGTCTATGGGTGGAAGGTTGTGCTGAAGGCCAACCGAGTACCCAAATAAGCCTGGATCGATCTCCACTCTTTGGATGTAAACCTTCCATCCCGGTCCGACACGATCGTCCTAGGCACGCCATGGTATCAGACAAACTGCTCCACAAACCTCCGTACCAAATCACTGACCAGAGCGTCCTTCCTGATCGGAATGAATCTGGACACCTTCATCAACCTGTCGACGATCACCCATATCGAATCACTCCTCGCATATGATCGGGGAAGTCCATGTATAAAGTCAATTATCGTCGAATTTCCACTCCGGCACCGGGAGTGGCTGCAACAATCCGACCGGGCTCTTGCATTCCGCCTTCACGAGTTGGCAAGACTCGCAGTGGGTCAAAAAGTAAGTGATGTTCCTCTTCATGCCCGACCAGTACATGATCCTCTTCAAGTCCGTTGTCATCTTGGTGATACCCGGGTGCACTGAATACCTACTGCAGTGAGCCTCAGTCATGATGTTGTCCCGAATCCTGCCTCTTGCCGGTATATAAACTCGGCCTCTAAAATACAGCAGACCGTCCTTTAACGAATAGTCCCCAGCCGTGCCTGCCTCTAAGGCCCTAAATATCGGCTCCAACTTGGCATCCTGCCTCTGCCCATCCCTGATGCGGTCTCGAATGTCATATGTGGTACTCATCGCCGTCAAGTACTCCTCGTAGAGCCCAGGGTCATCTGAGGATACCAAGGTGATATGCATGTCCTCTAGCATCTTCACCAGCTCCAAAGCCATCAGCTGGGGCTCTGCTCCTGATGTGGTAGCTCTCTGGCTCAGCTCGTCATCCACCATATTTGCCTTCCCTGGGTGGTAGTGCATCGTATACTGATAATCTGATAAAAAATCCACCCATCGTCTCTGTCGGATGTTAAGCTCCTTCTGCATGTCCACGTACTTCAGGTTCTTATGATCTGAGAATATATCGCAGTGGACACTGTAGAGGTAGTTCTGCCAGATCTTCAGAGCGAATATAACTGCTCCCATCTCCAAATCGTGAATCGGGTAGTTCCGCTCATGATTCTTCATCTGACGGGAGGCGTATGCTATTACATGCCAGTTCTGTATCAGAATGGAACCCATCCCCTGATACGACGCGTCTGTATACACCTGGAATCCTTCCTTCCCAGATGGAAGGGCAAGGATAGGGGCTGATGTAAGCCGACCCTTCAGCTCCTGGAAGGATGCCTCACAATGCGGCGTCCAAATGAAAGGGGTGTCTTTCTTTGTCAGTGATGTGAGGAGGAGGGCAATCTGGGAGAACCCCTGCTCAAACTTCTGGTAATAACTGGCAAGTCCTAAGAAACTCCGCATGTTGGTGTCCGTTTTCAGCGGTGGCCAATCTCGTACTGCCTGGATCTTTGTTGGGTCCACCGCCAGTCCGGCTCCACTGATAATGTGGCCTAAGAAGGCCACCTCCTTCAGCCAGAACTGACATTTGTTGGACTTTGCGTACAGGTTGTGCTCCCTGAGCTTCTCCAAAGTCAAGGCCAGTTGTCGCGCGTGCTCCTCCTCCATCCTCGAGTAGATGAGAATATCGTCGATGAACAATATGACGAAGATGTCGAGATATGGCTCGAACACCCGATTCATCAGACTTATGAATGCTGACGATGCATTCGTGAGCCCAAAGGGCATCACGGTGAACTCATAAAGTCCATATCTGCTGCTGAAAGCTGTCTTCGGGATGTCCTCCTCCTGAATCCGCATCTGATAATATCCCGACCTCAAATCCAGCTTCGAAAATGAGTGAGCTCCTTCTAACTTGTCAAACAGCTCCTTTATCCTCGGTAGCGGGTATGTGTTCCACACTGTCAGCAGGTTCAGTGCTCTATAATTGATGCACAGTCTAAGTGTCCCATCCTTCTTCTTCACAAATAGCATCGGAGGTTCCCAAGGCGAGAAACTCGGTCTAACAAACCCAGCTTCCACCAGCTCCTGCAGCTGGCTCCGAAACTCCACTAACTCCTTCAGGGTCATCCGATAAGGGGCTCTAGATATCGGCTTAGCCCCCAGTCACTAGTTGGATCTGAAAATCCTTCTCTCAGTGCGGTGGCAGTCCTGAAAACTTCTCCGAGAATACATCGACAAAATCCCGCACCACCGGAATGTTTGAAATAGAATCCTTGGCCTCGATCATCTCGAACAGCACCTGATATACATCGTATCCCTGCAAATGGGCCTTGACGACCTGAATAAATGATAATAAAGGACGGAAGGTGGGTCTAATACCTTCGATCACTACTTCAGATTCTTCATGCCTTAGTACAATTTTCCTTGTTGGGCAGTCAATCTTAGCATGGTTCCAATGCTGCCAATTCATGCCCAAGATCAGATCAAAATCTTTCATCTTCAAAAGTGTCGTCGGTGCTTGGAATAGTTTTCCTCCAATCTCTACATTCATGTTGCACTTGGTGCGCGTTACTATCTCTGCCTGTCCGAAAGCCACACCTTCCTATGGATGCCTTCAAAGTGCTGCACTTGATCCAGATCGTCCACGAATTCCTCTAAGACGAACAAGTGCAAGGCACCCGTATTGAACATGGTATATGCGGGCTTGTCGCAGATAAGTACTATACCTAGGTGATTTTTCGTTGTTGGTTCGTAAGTTAAAGTAAAGCTAAGATTTGCAAGGTACTAAGTAATTATAAGGAAAACACTAAAGTACCTGTGATGACCCTCGCCGGGTTCCGGGGCTGAGCCAGGTCTAAGACATACATCTGGTCTTTTTCCTGCATATAGTCTCCACCCTAGAATCCACAACCTCGTCCACATCCTCGGCCCCCGAAATGCTGGGCTTGTGGTGCAGCCTATGGTGCTGGTGGTAGATTCCTCAGAGAGAAGTTCCTCCGAATGTGGCCTGGCTAATGGCACCGATAACACTCCTGTGAAGGAGGTGGACCATCACCTAGCCTCGGCACCTCCCGCATCTGTAGAGGCTGAGGAGCCAACATGAAAGTACACAGTGTGCCTCTGAGTATTCTCTAGGGGGCGAATAGAGTATAAAATATTTTCTACCCTAATTATGCACACATAATAATTACTTTAAGTATTATGCACCCAGCAAAACCAAAGACAGAATAAAGTATAAACTGGTTGCTGAAAATAAAATACAGAAAAATTAAAGTATGGACAACATAGAATATCACACACAAAGACACATGAATTTTATAGAGGTTCCCCAAAATGTGGGTACTCCTCTCTTCTACCTCCCTGGTAGGATTGCACAACCTGCTGAGTCTTTTGATAAGGAAACTCTTAGAACCACTGAGTTTTTTGATAAGGGGACTCTTAGAACCACTGAGTCTTTTGATAAGGAGACTCTTACAGCCACTGAATCCTTTGGAAGATGGATTAATAAAACTCGTTACAGTTGAATGAAGAGTGAGAAGAAAGGAAGAAGAAGAAAATTGAATTCTGTCTTTCAGAATTCTTCAGAAGCACTTTTGTAGCTTCTGTCTTTCACAGGATCTGAAATGATGAACCCTTGCTTATGATTATGATGATTGCAAGGGTTATTTGACTTGATCCTTTTCTGTAAGTACTTGTAAATAGTTGTTGTAAGATGAAGAAGCAGCTTTTATCTTTTCACTGTGCTGAAAGAAGACTTGTTCTTGTCTTAGGGTTTGAGAAGGAAGAAGATGAACACCTTATGCAACAGACAAGAATAATAATCAATGCCCTATTTTTCTTCTCCAATACAACATACTTATCCTGTAAAATTGAGATTTCAAATCCTTTCTTCTTTTGGGCTGTCCTGATAAGCAATTCTTTTGGACACATAATTTTCCTTTCCTCTTTTGTTCCCAACCCGTCCATCAGTTTTGTATACCTTCCAAGAATGATTTTGCTGAGTCCTGGAATACTCCATTTCATTCTTGGCAATAAACGAGCCGTTGGAGAACTGTCTTTAGTCTTGTGGTCCTTCTGAAAAGGTCTTAAAATGACACCAGAAAAAGCTTCTGTTTTCTGACTGTATTCGACGCTGCGTCGACTTCATCATTATTCATGTCGACGCACCTCTGAATTCTTATCAGAGTAGATTCGAATTCCTTCTTAGCTCTGGCTGAACTCAGATATCAAGGTTGCATCGATTATTAATCGACGTATCCGTCGAGTTGAAGGCTTCGACTTGAACTTTAACTTCTGTGTTGAATTATAGTCGAAGTTGCTTCGACTTCTTAGATGGCTTCAACAAGCTCTTTCTTCTGCGTCGAGTCCCTTTCGACGTTGCGTCAACTTGACTTATACTTTGACAGGCTGATTAAGTTGCTTCGACTTCTAGTCAGAGTTGCGTCGACATCAAGTCGATGTTGCGTCGACTTTCATTCGACGCAAGTCATAACTTAACTTATTTTGTGATTGTCTTGACTTAGTCTTGACACTCTAAGGTGAGTGTGATATCTTAAGACATTTAATGACCAATTTACCCTTACTATACAATGAGGGTAATACTCCTAGGAAGTAAAATCACCTATAGATAATTTGTTAAGTTAAATCAAAAAGGGTTTTTCCCAACACAACACTACCCACTCTCTCTGCTCCTGCCTCTCTTCCTGGAGGGGGCGGTCCTCCATTCTACTTTCCCCGATATAACGACCCCTCTGATGGTCTCTCCTGCCACCCCTACTCTGGTCCTCTATCGATCTCTTCCATCCTCAAACAGTCTGCTGGTCTGCCTCCAGCTTCTTGGCCATCTCCAAGATCCTGGCCAGGCTATCATCAGAAATGAGGAGGGCCCGCCTCAGGTCATCACGGAGGCCCTTATAGAACCTCTTTGTGTATCCCGCGTCGTCCAGCTGGTAAGAGTCCGCAAACCGAGCCAGGTGGGTAAACTCCCGGTGGTACTCCAGAACTGTCCTGCTTCCCTGCCTCAACTGTAAGAATTTGTCCTCCAACTCGTCTCTCGCAGATTACGGTACGAAATGCCTTAGCAGCGCTGCCTTGAAATCATCCCATGAAATGTCTGCAACCTCCAATCCAATATAGGTGGTGTCCAACAATGACTTCCACCACCTCTTCGCATGGGATTCCAAGCATGAAACCACTAAGGGTACTACCATCTCTGTCAGGCATTGAATCCCTGTCAGCATCTCATACATGATGACCACCCACTCCTCATTCCAAACAGCTGACTCAGTCCCAAGGTATGATGGAGGGGAAAGGCCTCGGAAGACGCTTAGCTAATTTGCCCTGGGATTTGGCTGAGGAGCCGGAACCTGCTGAGCCCTGAATGCCTCCAGATTGGCAGTCAATGTCTGTCCAATCTCCATCTGCTGGAACGGAGTTAGGAACGGAGTTAAGACCGGTGGTGGTGGGACGATGTTTGGAGTCAGAGGCACTCCATGCTACGGGGTAGGGTTCGTCGCAGGCTACAAAAGAAAATTTGTCACTCGTAAGGAGATTTGGCTAAAATAATTCAGTTAAAAGTGGACTCTTTCATGTGATTCCCCATATGGGCACACCATTGCTTCCACTACTAGTTTGTCCTCAAACTAAGATCATGCGGGGTGGCCCAGGGTTTGTGGACTTCTTTTATTCGGATCGAGGTTTGGCTCTGATACCAGTTTGTAAGACCCCATTTTTTGCTACAAGACCGGGTCTTATGCCCAGAACTGCCGATTTGCGGTGACACCACTCGGCAAGGTCGCCACTACAAAACGTTGATCCTGCCAGCAATAATAATCACAGAAGAAGAAGAGTACAAATGAACAAATGGAAGTCCAAGTCCGCATCACATAACATATAAAATCATAAATATAGATGTCCACAAATAATAACTGAATAATAGGGTGGTAATAGAAAGGGCTCCTTCCCAGTACATCATATCCTCACTACAAGATCTCTCGCAGAATCAAAACTACTAATAATCACTCACTGATCCTTAGACTAGTGCTCATGTGCTAGATTGGCCCGCCTCCATCTGCACCGGTCTCTGGTGGTGCTGCACCTCCTCGATCCCCTAAAATGATATGGTCCACCGACCGTTAGTCAAAAGACTAAGCCTCGTTTCCCCACCCCACCGCCAGTGGCTCCTAGGCACCATGCAGGAAGGACAAAGTGGAGGACAGCAAGGGGTATAAAACATAGCATATGACATGACCTAGCTACAGGAATATCTGCCACTACACATATGTGTATATATAATAGTAAGTACAGCAAGGTAAACAAAATGTAAAGAATAATAACTGAGTAAGGTACAAGCTACAGCCAGCGACCATAGATAAAATAAAGTAATTAAGAAAGATTACTTTGATTTATAGGAATGCTCATACAAACCTATAGACCAAGGGGTCGTTTAGCAAGGTCTATCTTATAAAAAGTCTCATACCAATTTATACGATATGGGTAGGGGTTGAAATGCAATGCTTATGTTATGAGATGTAGTGTTATGCAGATTATTGTTATGTTCACATAAGTGCAACACACACACCCAACTCTATGCGCACAGACCTTTAGTTTCCTCTTTTTGGAGCTAGAAAAACTCCCAGGATACCTCCTGTAGTGGCAAACGAAGGCGGTGGGTTGGGTCTCACCCACCTCTAGGTTGGCATTCGCACTACCTAACCTAGACCTTTCATTCGCCTCAATGCGAAGAACACAACCGTGGAGCGCCTGCGTACTCTTACTGGTTGGTCCACCAAACTTTTCCTTGGCTATGTGATAACCACACTTGCCGAGTCAAAGTATCGACGTCGGTGTGAACGACCGTCCAATACTAAAGACCCACCACCTCTATGCATATACAAATATGATTATTATATATCTCCAAGCCATAGGCTCCCCGGGGTAACCTGCCCATCACAATAACCTTCCGAGCCACCAGCTCGCCGGACTAACCCGTTTGTACCTACAACCATCGAGCCTACTGCTCGTAAGACCAAACCAACTAACCACCCATAGCAACAGAATGTGGGTGAGTGTACTATTAAGTTAAACTTGCATAACAATTTATTCCTACAGCTTTGGGTTAACCATGGACTTCCCGAGGACTACCCTGTGAGTGTCTCGCAGCAGTACTAGGAGCTATGATGAGCTGAACCCCAAAGCTCCATTTCCAAGGCACTTATTCTTATTGGTGTCTACCCTTGACCTGACCACTATTATTGTTACACTTGCTAACACTAAGCATGTTTTGCTCCACTCTAAGGGAATGACAACCTTTCGTTGATCCCAAGCACACTCTTGCCCCTTTACCAATCGGTCACTCTCACTACTTGGACACCTGTTGGTGACCTCAAATATCCTCAACCAGACCAGGTACACCAACTACCTCCCATTTCCACTTAGTGGTCTACAAGTTATGTTAATTCTACAATTTTACTATGCGCATACCTAGTGAACTATATGAGGTGCATGAGAAGAGGTACTCCAAATAATCATCCAAATGACCCAAGATAATTATTGGGGGTGTGTTATGACATTTCAAGACTATCTCCAGAAATTCATAGCTTTCCTAATTTATTTGGCATTTATTATAATTTCTTCAAAATCAGGGAACCTAAGACTTTGAACACCAAGTATGATTTTCTGATAAGCTATGGCCTTACTAAAATTTGCACAACTATATATCATCAAAATAACACCCATGTATGAAGTTCATAAATTTCCAGAAATGTTTTAACCTCTAAATAAAATATTAATTAATTCATCAAAATCAAGGATTAACAAAGAAAGTTCCTAAAATACTCATTCAAAAATTTCAAGAAAATTAACAGATGTCCATGGTGATCGGAAAAGTTGGCTGCTTGAGTTTGATAATTTTCTAGATTCATTTGACCATATGAATCCTTTATTTAATTAAACAAAGCCTAGGGCACTTTCTGAAGGGAACCATATATAAATTCCTCCAAAAATTATACTAAAATTAACGGATCAAAAACTTGTCCTAACAAGTCTTCTGACCAAGTTTCATGATTTTCCAGTGAACATTAAACCCTTAATTAATTCCCCTTATAAATAGGTCAAACAATGGGCTTTTGAATGAAGTACCATATATATCAATCTAATATTCACAATAAAATTATCAATGAACAATATCACTAATACAAGCTCAGTGCCAAAATTTCATAAACATTCAAGGTTAAATAAACATGTAAATCCATCTTATAAGGAAGTGGCCTAATTGGTTCTTAATTAATTCAGATGGGATAAATGTGTCTAAAAATTCCAGGTAAATTACCTAGGTCATAATACCACCCTATTAACCTCTCTACCAAGTTCCACGTAAATCCAATGACATATGACCCTATGTGCTTCAATAGGTTCAATATACAACCCTAGGGTTTGAACTATAGTTCTAGGGCGCATCCACTCCAAACCACCAAAAACCACTTTTGGGGGTGTTTTATGTGATACTAAATCAGTGGCCAAGGTTTCATCACTTTTGGATGAGGTTTGACCCCTCAAATCCAACAAGTGCACTTTTGGCCTAATTTCCCTGAGTTTAACCAAACTTGGGTTACTTAATTACCCTACCAATTCAACTTAAAATAGGATGAAATTTTACCAGAGTCATGTCATGACCCTAAGGACCACCCACCAAAATTTGGAAAGGTTTGGAGGTCTCCAGACCCTAAAATTAAATCATATCTGGTTTATTAAATTTCTACAAAAAACTATAGAAAAAGCTCCTTCAAAAATTCCCATTTTTGTATATGTTAAGGTTAAGGGTATATCCAGCCTATGGTTCAAAATTCAAAGCTTTGGGATGAGTAGTTTAGTGAGGGCACCATTTTTAATTTCTGGTCATCCTTATGACACCTTGCACCAAACTGAGTGATGCAGTCAAACCATTGGGCCAAAATGGCTCAAGTTAATTTTAAATTAAACTAGACACAAAGATCTACAATATTTGTCTCTAGCGATTTTTCCTGAAACAGACTCTAAGGGGTTCAATTTTCAGTTTCAAAAACATGCATTCCTAGGAGAAATTATAAGATTAAATAATCATAAGATTTTATAATATGTACAAACAAATGGAGGGCATCAGTTCATCTTCTCCAATTAGCCAACGACCACGATCAGCCCGACCTATACCAACTTGGGAGGTGATTTCCCATCCACCTGGACGATGGTTGGTCGGCCAGAGGTGGCCGGAATCGAGGATTAAGGAAAGAAAATTAAAGCTTGAACCCAAGATTTCGGCATGCCGATCCAAGACCAATTGGCCCCAAACCATGCAGAGAACATGATGATATCTATCCACTAATAGAGAGATGAGGGAGGACCTGAGTGGCGGCCTATAGCCGTGCCGATCGCTAGTCCGCCATTGTTGGTCGTGGAGCTTTCGGTGCCATGCTGATATGGGTTTAGGGGGTTCGATTTCTTATGGAAAGTGGGGGAAACTCCTATCCTTCACCCATTGAGGCTTTTTAAGGAGCCAATTTGGGGAGGGGAAGAGGCAAAGCTTGGGGATTTCACCATTAACACCATTAATGGTGAATTTCGGCCACCACTAAAAACCACCAAATTCAGCCCCCACGTGAGCTGGAAAACCTCTTAAACTTCCTCTAATTGATTGAGGCACTGAATCCCCATCAATTGGGAAGGCCTTTGGCCTCCCTTGGCCATTATTTACTCTACTAAATCTGATCCCGACTGCATTACATCGGTTCAGCTATCGCCTGCACTAGCACTAGCGTCTCGACGGCATAAAGCTCGTCTCAGCGTTTCGTCTAGACAACCACTACCGCCAGTGTTAGCGCTAGCACCAGCACTAGCGTTTCGATGATATAGAGCTCATCTCAACGGTTTGTCTAAGCAACCGCTGCCACCAGCGTTAGCACCTACCGCCAGCGTTAGCTCTGAACTCAGATTACTTTTCTTTCTATGATTGGACAATTGGGGTGTTACAAAGGGACCCCTTAATGGATTAGGCATGTTATGATAGGTCAAGGGTCAAGGTGAAGCCCTAAAGTCAAACTCTAGGTTGGATAATTGGGATGCACTATTTGCAGACTAATGTGGTCTTCACCTACTTGTCAAGGTCTTATGATCTCTTTGTGCTTCCTAGGGTTTTATTATGACCTAGTCATGACAAAACCATCCTAGTGATCTAGTTGTTTGAGGGATGTTACAGTTGAGTCTGTGTACGATGATAAAGAGGAGTCCATGTCACTAAGTGCAGTTTTGCTATCCGCAGACCAACTTTGATTCTAGGTGTAATCTAAGGGCCTCAAGAAATGTATATGAATATCATGTTCAAAGGTCTTCAAATTTATTCCTGAAATTCTACATGTCAAATAATGTCATCATAATCAATCTTGTTCATTTTCCATAAACGGGTTTAATTATTTAACCTTTTATAATTATATATTGACTTCCAAATTCAACATGAGGTATTGTTTTCTTAGGGAATTCTATGCTACAAAATTTTCTAGAGGTTCACTTAGGTCAAATATCAACATTTCCAGAATTTCATAATTTTTCTAATTTATCTACTGCCAATAAAAAATAATACAAAAATTAGGGTCTAAACAATATTTACAAAGAATCACCATATTTAAATCATCTAAAAATTACAGCAAAATTCTCAGGGCTTATAAATGATCCAAAATAATCTCCTACTAAATTTCATAATTGTCCAGATAGGAATAATCACCTAATCAAAGTTCACTAAATGTAGCCATAAACACATTATCATTAATATAAAATATTTTAGTCATCATCAAATAAATATGCAAAAAAAATTCAGTGGATATAAATGGTCCTTTATATATTCTAACAAAGGTTCATATTTTCTAACTTTTATTTCCATTAGTAATAATTAATTATTCAAAATCATGAATATTCTACAGAATAAAGGAACTACTCACTACCATTATCCACAAATTAAAATAAAAATCCAAGAGGTCCATTTGATCTAAAAGGTATACTGGCAATTTTTCATATTTTTCACATTTCATTTTGTCACACTTATTTAATTTGTAACCCATAGTAACAAATTAAATTAATGGCATTTAGGGGAATAATATAATTGAACTCCAAAAATTCCAAGAAAATTTCCCGGGATGTAAATTGACCTAAATGTCCATGTGCCAGAGTTTGGTAATTTGCCCTAATCAGTTTGGTCTCAAATGTTACATTAAAATTTATTTGATACTATTTAATTTAAATACAAATATATGAAAAATCATTTCTAAATTCTTCCAAACTCTCAGAGGTGATTCAAATCACCATTTCACATGCATGTATAAATTTTCACAACCATACCTCGTGGGATTCTAGGGGAATCACAAAATCAAGTAGAAAGTGTTAAATGCACATCACCCCCTTTCATAGACTAACATGCATGTTGATTTTACCTAACATGCACTAACCCAAATGATCTATAATTTTGACCAAGGTCAATTTTTGACCTAACCAAGCACCCACCAAAAATTTGGATGGGTTTGAGGTCATTTGCTCACCTAATTAATACACGTTGGGTTAATTAAATATTTTAGAAAACCTTTGAAAAATTATTCCCAAAAATTACCATTTTTGGCCAGGGGGTGCACTGGATCATAACACATACATGACTGAAATTTCGGCTCATTTGAGTGAGGGGTTTGATGGTGACACTCAAAGAAGTGTCTAGCATCACTTACGCACACCTCATACCAAAATGAGTGTTGAGGGAGTTGATTGATCCAAATAGTGTGATTCAAAATCCTACAAAAACTAGAGACCAAGGGCTACAACATTTATCTCTGGCCACTTTTCCTAAAATAGACTCTAAGTAGCTCGAAATCTTGCATGTATATATTGAAATTGGTGTGACAGAATTATCATTTCATATAAATGAAGATCTGCAATTAGCCGATCCAGCACAGATCGAAAAGATTTTGGACGGCATCTGGTCATCACTGTCCTCTAGACGAAGGTTGAGATTAATCCAAGCTAGGAGACTTTGAAAGACAATTTCCCGACCACCCCTTACCACCATGGCCGACCTCCACCACCACCACCTTCGTTGAGGTGGTGGTCGTTGAGAGGAGGCGGTTTTCGGCCATAACCGAGCACGTGAGAGGGGATCGGGGAGGGGAAAAATCAAGAAAATCGTGAGAAATTCACGGCCCGATCTAGCTCTTTTGAGCTAGATCTCAATCAAGAGAATATAGAGATCTATCAGAGTGGGAGAGAGGAAGAATCCATGCCTGATTCACGGTCGATTGATGGTGATTTCCACTAGTTTCCATTGAGAGTGTTGAAGGTTTAGGTGTCATGGCGATTCCAGCCTCCTGACCCATTTTCTTCTTCCAATGTGGGGGCATTTGCTCCTCTCAGTCCCCTGCAGGTGTAGGGATGGTCAATTGAAGTGGGGGAGGCTATTTCATGGGTTGCCATTAATGGCCATTTCCGGCCTCCCCCTATTCTCCTCAATTCCACCCACTTGGTTGTCCACTTGCAGGGAAAACTGGGAATTCTCTAGGAGAGCTCATAGAAGGGCTTTGGAGGAGAATTTGAGTGCCAATTGGCACTCCTTCCCTCTTTCCGTCCTTGGATTCTTCCAAATTGGGGGGCAAATCTTCAATTCGCCCTTTTGCATGTCAATTTTCTCCCCAAATCTAAGAGCATGCTTAGTAATAAGGTTTAGGGCTGCAGGATGAGCCTCCAAATGAGGTCTTAGCTCACTTGATTTGGGTTTGGACTATTTTGACATAAAGGGCTCAAATTAGGCTAAGTGGGGTTAAGTTTGACCCTAGGTAAATTTGATCAATGTCGCTAACCCACATTGGTGGGATTGAGTCCATAGACACCATTTAGGGTGAAATGTGGCTTGGTTAGGCCAATTAGAGTTCATTTTGTGCCTAAATCTTATGCCCAGAACCGCCATCTTACAGTGACCCCAACTCACGAGCTAACTGTCTTTGACGCTGATCCTGCTAGCTAATACGATCATATCACAAGCCAATTTTGCAAGAAGTAATAATAGAATTATGACAAGCCAACAACCACAACACATTCATATATATATATATATATAAAGAGTGCAATTATTCCACAATGAGAATAAAAACTAAAAGAGTGCAAGGGATTAAGCCCAGATTAAGATCCAAAAAGGAAAACACTAATGATAAAGCACTCTCTCACTCTACACTATGCGGAATCAACACCAAAATACTCTCCAACCTGTCTCCGTGTGGAAGTAATGATGCGCAACATCTGCTCCACCTGTCTCCGGTGGGTTACTAGGGATTGTCTGCTAGACCGCAGAAAAGTAACCTACTGGCCCTCTAACTCACCACAACCTGGCAAGGTCAACATACTGTCATTGGTGTAACAAATGGACCCTTACTGGAGACCCGTCACTAATTTATGCACATGCATGGTTTATCTCACTACCCGAGGCTCCAGCTCACAGGACCAACTACTCTTGAACCATTCTGCCCTCTCTAATTGGACGAGGTTAACTTTTCTCAACTTATCTCATTTAGAGTTACTCTTGTTTGTTACATAGGCGATCATAGCAATTTAAGGTGAATTCTGGACTTCCCGAGGTCTACCCAATGAAAGGCTCGCAGCGGTACTAGATGGTATTCTGGGGTGACATCCCAGACCTTCTTTTCTCAAAATATTTACTTTTATTGGTAACTACCCATTGTTAAGGTTATCCTCATGGTTGCTCTAGATTACTTAGAAATGACTTAGACTTCTTTAGACAACTTGACGACCTCTTTACGGTGCGTGGTGCAAACTCTTAGATATTCGTCTATATGTCCAATTCTAACCTTGAATGCATCATGATCATATTAACGCTTTAAATGTCATTATAAGTGACTAGGGTAGAAAATTCCCAAAATGCTTCAATTGTTTATCGAGACGTACTTCTAATTTGTTATTCTCTATAGGGCAGAAGTCCTCCAATAAGACTACAACTTATATGGACTGGATTTATATATTCCCTAAACTTGTGTTCCAAATTTCATTCCATTTCTACATGTTCTGACTAGCCTAAACACTACATCAAGTTTTTGCTATTCACAGTCCAACTCAACATTGAACTAGGTTGATCTCTATGATGTGAACTTCACTATAACTTGGCCAAATGCTCTAAAATTTATACCATAGGTTAGTCATGACCTAATTAAGAGATTGTCAAATTTCATAATTTTCCCAAATATTTTGGCCATTTATAAAAATACTTTAATGATAATATACACCTCACTTTACACATGAAGTACAACTTACAAAAGTCAAAATGCTCTCAATAATTTATCTGTGACATATATTATGGAAATATCATGAATGACTGAATTTCTTAATTTTACATAATGTTCATGACCACTATTTCAATATTTAAATCTTTATATCAATTGGTCACATTACACTGCAAGTACCAAAATAACTGATTCAAAAATTCTAGAAAACTTACCATAGACTTATAATGATTCAAGAACAGTCTAGACAAATTTTCAGAATTTTCCAGATAATACTAACCATATACATTTCATTAATATATAAGTGTGACAAAGGACATTTTTGGTAATTTACAGTGTGAATACTTCCAAAAATCCTACCAAAATTCCCAGAGGTATATTTCAATGTAAAACATCATGTGGCAGTATATTAGATTTTTCTCTAAACCTTAGAAAATGTTCATTTCATTTATACACTATGACAAAATCAATTATGCTCAAATGACTAAGAAAATTAACTCCAAAAAGCCCAATAAAATTTTCAGAGATATATATTATCCTAAAACATCATGTGACAGAAAACGAGATTTATCCTAAGTTATTTGATTACTTTTATTTGATTAATACATTTATGTGACAATAATGTTATTACTCAAATACTTAGGATTTTTCTTTCCAAAAATCCTAATATTTGTATAGATGATACCCTCCTTCATACTAGGTGTATTTCCAAAATATCATGAGCATACAACAAGCCATAAGTGATGAATTCACAAAATACTCATAGGTGTTATATGCACACCACCCTCCCATACATCTCATTGCTGTGTATGTGAAATATAATGTTCTAAAGTGGTCCAAATGACCTCAATTTTTAACATGTGACTATCCATGATCTAACAATTATGCCACCCAAAATTTACGGCAATTTGAGTTTATTTAACCTAATTAATTTCATTAATATGAAAAATCATATTTTACACAAAACCTTAAAAAAATGTTGCCCTAAATTTATGATTTTTGGGCAGAGGATGTATCTATGTCATTTACACTTATGTCCAAAGAATTTGACCAATCCAAGCAACTATGTGTGTTAGATCTACAAAATAAGGTCTGGTCATCCTTTAGGACACACCTCAAAAGAATGGCCTTACAAGGAGCTGTAGGCCACCAAATCTGGTGATTCAAAGCCCTATTGTACAACCCTCATTCTCCGAGGGTGGACCCCCCCCCCCCCCCCCCCCCCAAGGCCACGTAGATAGAAGTCAATGTCAAAGGGTCAACACAGAGACCAGCAGTCCAAGATAGAAGCAGAAGAGACCCTAGCGAGTATGCAGGCAATACTCGCCAGGTAGGCGAGTATCAACCAGAAGAGCTCGTCGCGCACAGAAGACAGCAGAAGCCCTAGGCGAGTATTGGCCCGGCGTGTGCGAGCAGCACCCAATACTCGCTAGATGAGCGACTATGGCATGGTACTCGCCGAGTAACTCATAGTCGCCGGGTTGGGGGCTGGGCTATAAAAAGCCCCTCTACCTTTTGGTTTTCCTATAAATAGGACCCCAGGGGTACTTGGATTGGCATCTGGACTTGAGCTTTTGGACCCCGATTCCCGAACTCTCGAGCCCGTCACCCTTGCTTTCAGCCAAGTCGGTGCCTTCCCTGTACCCAGCTCGGCCACTTTGGTTTCGGAGGGGAAGACTCTCTTGAGCTTCTGGGTACGTGGTGGGACCTCCCTGCCGCAGCATCTGGTGTCCGGTTCATTGCTCTTCTAGCTTCGTCGTAGTCGCCAGCCAAGTCATCTCGTTGGACTGCTGGGCGAGTAGCCTCCGGCTGCATCGGTCCGAATTTTGAGGTCAGGATTTTCCTGGCGTCAACACTTTGGTGCGGTGAGCGTGGACCGTAGTCGTTGGAACAAAGTTCAATAAGAAGGCGAGATGGTCGCAGTTGGCGACCATGAGGAGGTAGTCGGCAACCCGTCCGCAAGTGGCGAGTTCGTGACGCTCGCAGTTTTTGAAGCCTTAGCGCAGCGTATGGAGGGGACCATGCGAGCAATGCTTCAGACGCGCGCCAAGGTCACGGTGACCTCGCCGCATCGCCCAGTTCCGTCCGAGGGAGGGAGTCCACATTGGCGAGCAGGAAAGGAGCTCGTGGAGGATGAGACCGAGCGACCAAGGAGGTCGCAGTTCTACCAGCCAACCTCGCAAGGGATTCTCTTCCGCGAGCCGGGCGAGCAGGCGAGGTACCAGGATACTCTCCCTTATGGCGAGTATGGAGGTGATACTCGCCAGGTGGAGGATCGTCGCCGAGCAGGAGGGAGGAGCCCCTTCTGTGAGGAGATCCTTGCCGCGCCAGTGCCAGAAGGGTTTAGGGACCCCGTCTTGAATTATTATTCGGGGAAGGAGGACCCCGTCCGGCACATCCAATGGTTCAAGGATATAGTCTCTATCCGAACCATGTCGGACTCCTTCAAGTGCAGGTTGTTTGCCATCACCTTCCGTGCAAAGGCCTGGGACTGGTTCCACCAGTTGCCCGCCGGCTCGATCTACTGCTTTGAAGACCTGTGTCGTGGGCTGACGACCCGGTTCGACACGGCCCGGAAGCTGAAGAAGGAGGCAACGGCCCTATTCTATCTGGTGCAAAGGTCGGACGAGGCATTGTGACCCTATATTGAGCGCTTTCAGGAGGAGGTTCTGCAGATCCAGGAGGTGGATAGCAAAATCCTGTTGCTAGCCTTGACGTTCGGTATAAGTCAAGGTCTTTTCAAGTTAGAGCTCAGCGAGAATCCTCCCTACTCCTACGACAACCTCATCCAGAGGGCCAACAAGTTTGTCCGAGGAGAGGCTTCCAACCCTGACTTCTTGGCGAGGCTGGCACAGGTGACCATAGGCAAGGAAGGAGAGAGGGATGGGATCCCTGAGAAAAGGAAGAGAGGAGAGCCCCGGAGGGAGGAAAAGAAGAGGCCGGAGCGGCAAGAAGAAAGGAGGAGAGAAGAGAAGAAGAGGGATGAGCCCAGGAGGAAGGAAGCCAGGAGGAGCATCGAGAGGAGGCCCGTCGAGTCCCCAGAGCGTCAGGAGGAGGAAAGGTGCTATCAGGTCCCCGTCAACCGGCCACCATGGAGCCCGGCTGGACAGCACCAGCGTCGGGATCAAAGGGGGAGATCCTCGGAGAGAAGGCCTTTTCGTCAGCCGGAGAGGCGTCAGGAGAGGAGGGGAGACGAAGCGATGGCGGTAGCTGGGCGTGGCCGCCGTTAAGGAAGGAAGAAGCAGAAGCAAAGGAGGCGTCAAGCAGAAGAGGTTCCCCTCTACTGTGACTTCCACCAGGCGGAGGGACATGCCATGGCTGCCTGCCCAAACTTTTGGGAAGCCCAGAGGAGGCTAGCAGCAGGGGAAGGTGGAGGGGAGCAGCGGAGGATAGAGGCCCCCGCCGAGCTGCAGGCAGGGCAGGCTGCCGTCGTTCGAAGGAGGAACGAAGACCGGGTCGACCAGGGTGGTCGGGGAGACCTGGTTCAGGGAGGCAGAGTCAGAGTAATCCATGTGGGAGCGGGGCTGGAAGCTTCCGGCAAGGGAAGCCTCCATCAGATCTACCGCAGGAGTGTCGCCTCGACCTCGCAAGCACCACCCCCGACGGAGGAGATCACCTTTTCAGAGGAGGACATGCTAGGGAATGAGAATCCCTTCCATGATGCCCTCGTGATTCAAGCCGCAGTGGAGGACTTCACCGTTGTTCATATCCTGATCGATAACGGTAGCTCGTAAACGTTATCTTCAAGGGGACGTTTAACGGACTGGGAGTCGGAGCAGCAAGGGTTCGAGCAGCTGATGGTCCCCTCTTCGGCTTCTCCGGAGAGAAAAAGGAAGTGGAAGGAGGAGCAGACCTCCTTGTAACGCTCGGTGGCACCTCCATCAATTGTCGATTTGTTATCGTCGACGCCCCGAGCTGTTACAGGGCTATCTTTGGGAGGCCGCTTCTCAACGCCTTCAAAGCCGTCCCATCTTCCTACCATCAGTGCTTGAAGTACTGCAAGGGAGACGTCCAGGTGAGGATCAGGAGCGATCCAAGAGCCGCGCGGGAGTGCTATCTCAGCGCCGTCAGCACCATCAGCTGGATGGCTGATGCAGAAGAGTTCGGAAGGGTACTAGAGAGCCCGACCAGGCTGAAGGTGGCCGAAGAAGTTGAAGAAATCGAGGTACTCTCCTCAGAGGGAGTACCTGGGTTGCTGAAGATCGGCGGATAGCTAAAGACGGAGGAGAAGATCGAGATGGCGGCGTGTCTGCAATAGAACGTCGACATCTTCGCTTGGAGTGCCGCCGAGATGCCAGGAGTCGACCCTGAGGTTGCATGTCATCACCTCAACCTGGATCCCGCTGTCCAGCCCGTCCGCCAGAAGAAGAGGAGGACCGCCACCATCCTTGCCAAGCCAATCCAGGAGGAGGTGAAAAAAATGCTCGATGCAGGCTTTGTATCGGAGATCCAGTACCCAGGCTGGGTCTCCAATGTTGTAATGGTGAAGAAAATGGGGGGTAGCTGGAGAATGTGTGTTGACTTTTCCTTGATGAATAAAAGCTGCCTGAAGGATTGTTATCCCCTGCCTCGAATCGACGCGTTGGTTGATTCAGCCGTCGGTTTTTCTGTGATGAGTTTTCTTGATGCGTTTTCAGGATATCACCAGATCCGGATGCATCCCCCCGATTGCAGCAATGTCTCCTTCATCACCGATGATGGCAGCTACAACTACAAGATGATGCCCTTCGGTTTGAAGAATGCGGGAGCCACCTACCAGCGGATGATGGACCACATATTCAAGGGACAAAAGGGGAGGAACCTGGAAGTGTACGTGGTGTTGAAATTGTTGAAGTGAAGTTGAAAGGAGTCCGGCCGGTCTGAAGGCTGGAGACCGCAGAGATCGCGCGGTCTGCGCTGGTGCTCTGGCGGTTTAGTTCTGGCGATCTGGTGTGATCGGCCAGCTTGCTTCTTGGGTTTGGTCGCTGGTTCTGGCGACCTGTTGCGGGTTGTTTCCGGTCTTGTTCTAGTCGATCTGTTCCTGGCTAACCGCTGTGACCGGGCGGCTTGGTTGTGCTGTTCTGGCGACTTGGTTCAAGTCGGCCAGTTGCTTCTCTGTGTTGGCGATCTCAGGAAGGGTGATCGTTGTGTTCGCACGGCTTGTGCGTGGCTTGCTGCTGTCTTTGATCTTGGACTGAATTTTGTTCAAGTGCTGTGTTCGCGCGGTCTATCATTTGAGACCGTTCGCGATCTGATGGGTGGTGACTGTATCCCGGTTTGTGCGGTGACGACATCCGTCCACCCGCCTATAAATAGGGGTGCATGGCCCATCATTCCTAACAAGAACTGTAAGAACAAGAGCCCGGATAGTTTCTTGCGGTCTCAAGTTTGAGTTCGCGCGGCTTGGTTGCGAGTTAACCGTTTGTTGTGTTCGCAGGTTTGCGGTCAGCAGGTTGCGGTCTCCTTCCTTGGTGATTTCCGGTAGCTTGAATAAACAGTTCGTCTGTGGTCTGTCAGCGAACTGGTTTATTGTTCTTGTGTTGTTCGCAGCAAACTCAGCGATCAGGCGACCTTCAGCGGTTAGGCGATCAGAGTTGCGGTTTGGCGACAGCTTCTGTTCTTTGTTCAGTTTAATAAGCTTCAGTTCGTGCGGTCTGGGATTGCGGTCTGGCAGTGCAGTTTGTCTGCTTCTGTTCGCGCGGTCTCAAGGTGTTTCTGCGGTCTGACTGTGCAAGCGGTCTGGGAGTACAGCAGAACAAGCCGGGCGGCCTGAGCCTCTGTTGCAGTCCGAGCGGTCTCTTTCTGGCAGACCGCTGGTTTCTGTTTTTTGGTGTGTTTGTTCTTCTCATCTCCGTGATTCTTATGAATCATGTCTCGCCATGTATGCCTCGCATTGTAAAGCAGTTCTATTTCAATAAAGATTTCTTGTGTTGCTGTTTTGGCATTGTGGTTGTTTGGCTATAACTCTTGTTGATACAACTCCTGCTTACTCCTAAACGGTCCAATCAAAAATTTTAACATGGTATCAGAGGCAGGTTCCTGGAGTGGATAAGCAGTGATCAACTAGAGTTGCCATCGTCTTTGTGAAGAAGAGACCACATAGGTTGCCATGGAAGGCGGATTCGCAAGAGGTCTTGGTATTGAACTCCTCACATCGACTAACTTTAAAAAGTGGAAGTCATGTATGGAGAGTTACTTGCTTGGCGAGGATCTATGGGAGGTAGTTGGCGGAGAAGACACACAAGAGGTGTTTCTAGCAGGAGATAATATGGCAGAGGTGAGACTTTGGAGGAGGTTGAATGCTAAGGCAGAGTTCACTCTCAAAAGGGCTATCTCACCAGAGCTGTTTGATCATATTATCGGATGTAAGTCTGCTGCTGAGATTTGGACATCCTTGGATGGATTGTTCAATAAGAAGAATGTAGCGAGGCTACAATTTCTTGAAAATGAGTTGGCGAGAGCCTCTCAAGGCGATCTTTCTATTTCTACCTTCTTCCTTAAGATGAAGAACCTCACGGCAGAGATTTCTGCTTTGGACCCTGATGAGCCAATCTCTGAGGCAAAGCTGAAGAGGCATATCATCCGCGGATTGCGGAAGGAGTATCTTGCTTTTGTAACTTCAGTTCAGGGTTGGGCAAATCAGCCGTCGTTGTTGGAGCTGGAGAACCTTCTTGCTTCGCAAGAAAGTTTAGCAAGACAGATGGCGGGGGTTTCTATCTCCGGGGGAGAGAGTGATGTGATGTTCTCTGGGAAGAGGAAAAAGAAGTGGGAAAAGAAGAAGCCGGGTCATGATGGACCCTCTACTTCAGGTCAGCAAGATAGGGGCTATGCTCCTAAGTCTGATGGGAAGAAGAAAGGAGAGGGACCAAGGTGCTTTAGATGCAACAAGACCGGGCACTTCAAGAAAGATTGCCGGGTGAATCTTCAGCCAGGACATGCAGTGGAGAAGGAGATGCCAAAGTCTGGTGAAGTTGGATGGGGAGGAGCCTTTGTGTCTAATATAACGGCGATGCCCGTTAAGGCCTTGGCTTCCATCAACTATGAAGAAGACTGGATTGTTGATTCTGGGTGTGGACATCATCTCACCGGGGATGGATCAAAGTTCTCTTCTTTGGCACCTTACTCAGGTAACAATGCTATCATAACGGCTGATAATTCTATTCATCCAGTAGAGCACGAAGGAGTCGTCTCTCTGAGCAGTGATAAGGGTCCACTCACGTTGAGGAGTGTTTATCACGTGCCTGGTATGAAGAAGAATCTCTTCTCTGTGACCAATGCGGTCGATGCCGGTTATCACGTTCTGTTTGGCCCAACAGAAGTGAAGTTTCTCAAAACTCAACCGGAAATAAAGGGAGAAGTTATTCATGTCGGCAAGCGGGTGAAGGACTTGTTCGTTTTATCGACAAGTACCTATGTTGATAAGATGAGGACAAATGATGGTGCTGCCATCTGGCATGAAAGGTTGGGGCATGTAGGCATGGACAAATTGAAGGCTATGGCGGTAAGGGGCCTTGTCAATGGCTTGCCTAGCTTGTCCTCCTATGGAGACGGTCATGTCTACGAAGGATGTCAGTTTGGTAAGTCTCATCGACTTCCATTTGACAAATCGCAAATAAGGTGCAAAGCACCGTTGGAATGCATCCACGGTGATTTGATGGGACCAACTGCCACCCCAAGCATTGGAGGCAATAGATATATGTTAGTGTTGATTGACGATTACACCAGATATGTCTGGGTGTATTTCTTGAAAGAGAAGTCAGAAGCCTTTGCAAGGTTTGTGGAGTTCAAGGAGATGGTGGAAGGTCGTTTAGGCCTGCGGGTAAAAAAATTGAGAACTGACAATGGTGGGGAGTTCACTTCTGGTGAGTTCTCAAGTTTTTGCAGGAAACACGGCGTTCGGAGAGAGCTCACTTGTGCCCATACTCCACAGCAGAATGGCGTTGCCGAAAGGAAGATCCGTCATCTGACGGAAACTTGCAAATGCTGGCTTCATGCCAAGAGTATCCCAAAGTCCTTCTGGGCGGAGGGAATGTCTTGTGCAGCTTATGTCATCAACAGATTGCCTTTAAGTCCTATCAACATGAAGACCCCTCACGAACTAATGTTCAAGGAGAAGCCGAGTGTTGCTCACCTTCGAGTGTTCGGGTCAACCTGCTATGTGCATATTCCTGATGCTCTTCGAACAAAGCTAGATGCGAAAGCAAGGAAGCTAGTCTTTGTTGGGTATGATGAGCGGAAGAAGGGATGGAGATGCTTGGATCCTGAGACACGCAGGTCAATTGTTTCTCGGGATGTGGTGTTCGATGAAGTGACTTCCTACAAGGGGAGTTCAGGAGTTGAACTACCAGAGAGCAGGATTGATGAAGGAGGAAAAGCTGCGGGAAGTCTTCAAGTGGAGCTGCCTGTTTCACCAGGAGCTCCAGTTGTGTCAAGCTCTGAGATGGGGGCTTCAGGTTCTGGTAGCAGGGGGAGCGATGCTCCAAGTTCATCTGGAAAAGGAGCTTGCACAGAAGAAGCGGCTGAGGAGGTGGTTAGTCAGGTGCAACCTCTTAGGAGGTCAAAGAGGACTATTCAACCACCAGATCGATACACAGGAGGAAACATGGTGAACTTTGTTTCATGTTTCTTTGCTGGTCCCTTAGATGAAAGGGAGCTGTCGAGCTTTGAAAAGGCCAGAGTGAAGGAGTGGGACATTGCTATGCAAGAAGAGATGACAGCTCTCGAGAAGAATGAGACCTGGTCTCTTGTGCCCAAGCCCAAGGGCACTACTCCTGTCACTTGTAAGTGGGTCTTCAAGCTGAAGAAGAAATCTGACGGTAGTATCGAGCATTACAAGGCTCGCCTTATAGCTCGCGGGTTCTCACAGCAGTACGGAGAAGATTATGATGAAACGTTTAGTCCAGTGGCAAAGATGACTTCGGTTCGATTTGTTATTGCCATGGCGGCTTCGAGTGGTTGGAAGATTTGGCAACTCGACGTGAAGAATGCCTTCTTATACGGCGAGATTGACAAAGATATCTTCATGACTCAACCGCAAGGTTTCATCTCGAAGGAGTATCCGGACTATGTTTGTAAATTGAAGAAGTCCCTGTACGGGTTAAAGAAAGCGCCTCGGGCGTGGTACGGGAAGATTGCAGAATATCTCTTATTCTGCGGATTCGTTGCTTCAGACTCTGATTCAAGCTTGTTCATCAAGAAGGAGGGAGTGCTTCGGGTGATTGTGCTGCTGTACGTGGATGACATGATTGTCACCGGGAACTCGAAGGAAGCTGTTGCAAGACTCAGGGCTGAGCTTGCTATCAGATTCGAGATGAAGGATCTGGGGGAGCTTCACCATTTCCTTGGACTCGAGGTCCAGAGGCGGGAGAGCGGAGTGCTCATTTCTCAGGAAGGATATGCGGAGCGAATCGTGAAACGATTTGGCATGGAGGAAGGAAAGAGCAGTTCTATACCTTTGGAGCAACATCATAAGCTTCCAAAGGATGAGGGGAGAGTCTTATCTGATCCGTTGGTGTTCCGATCTCTGGTTGGGAGCTTGATCTACTTGACGATCACAAGGCCGAATATTGCTTATGCAGTTGGCAAGGTGAGTCGGTACATGGCGGAACCACGGAAACCTCATCTCCTGGCGGCTAAAGGCATCTTGAAGTATGTGAAGTCGACCTCTGATTTGGGTCTCCTATATAGGAGAGGGTCAAGCTTGGAGTTGCATGGTTTCATGGATGCTGATTATGGGGGAGACGTGGATGATCGGAGATCAACGTCTGGTTATGTCTTTATGACAGGCCCCACAGCTATTTCTTGGTGCAGCAAGAAGCAAGACTCGGTGTCTGTATCTACCACAGAAGCGGAGTACAAGGCTTCGGCCTTGGCAGCTCAGGAAGCTATTTGGCTCAGGAGGTTGGTAGAGGACGTTCATCAGGAGGTTCGAGGTCCCACTATGCTACGCGGGGACAATGAGAGTGCTCTCAAGCTGGTTAACAATCCAGTCTGTCACGCGAGGACCAAACATATAGAGATTGAGCACCATTTCATTCGTGAAAAGGTGTTGGGAGGATCTCTTATGGTCGAGCATGTTCGGAGTGCGGACAATGTCGCAGACATCTTCACAAAGCCGTTGGCGAAGGGACCGTTTACTCGGTTAAGGTAGTTGCTCGGGCTAGTTTCCACTTCCCACTTCAAGGGGGAGTGTTGAAATTGTTGAAGTGAAGTTGAAAGGAGTCCGGCCGGTCTGAAGGCTGGAGACCTCAGAGATCGCGCGGTCTGCGCTGGTGCTCTGGCAGTTTAGTTCTGGCAATCTGGTGTGATCGGCCAGCTTGCTTCTTGGGTTTGGTCGCTGGTTCTGGCGACCTGTTGCGGGTTGTTTCCGGTCTTGTTCTAGTCGATCTGTTCCTGGCTAACCGCTGTGACCGGGCGGCTTGGTTGTGCTGTTCTGGCGACTTGGTTCAAGTCGGCCAGTTGCTTCTCTGTGTTGGCGATCTCAGGAAGGGTGATCGCTGTGTTCGCACGGCTTGTGCGCGGCTTGCTGCTGTCTTCGATCTTGGACTGAATTTTGTTCAAGTGCTGTGTTCGCGCGGTCTATCATTTGAGACCATTCGCGATCTGATGGGTGGTGACTGTATCCCGGTTTGTGCGGTGACGACATCCGTCCACCCGCTTATAAATAGGGGTGCATGGCCCGTCATTCCTAACAAGAACTGTAAGAACAAGAGCCCGGATAGTTTCTTGCGGTCTCAAGTTTGAGTTCGCGCGGCTTGGTTGCGAGTTAACCGTTTGTTGTGTTCGCAGGTTTGCGGTCAGCAGGTTGCGGTCTCCTTCCTTGGTGATTTCCGGTAGCTTGAATAAACAGTTCGTCTGCGGTCTGTCAGCGAACTGGTTTATTGTTCTTGTGCTGTTCGCAGCAAACTCAGCGATCAGGCGACCTTCAGCGGTTAGGCGATCAGAGTTGCGGTTTGGCGACAGCTTCTGTTCTTTGTTCAGTTCAATAAGCTTCAGTTCGTGCGGTCTGGGATTACGGTCTGGCAGTGCAGTTTGTCTGCTTCTGTTCGCGCGGTCTCAAGGTGTTTCTGTGGTCTGACTGTGCAAGCGGTCTGGGAGTACAGCAGAATAAGCCGGGCGGCCTGAGCCTCTGTTGCAGTCCGAGCGGTCTCTTTCTGGCAGACCGCTGGTTTCTGTTTTTTGGTGTGTTTGTTCTTCTCATCTCCGTGATTCTTATGAATCATGTCTCGCCATGTATGCCTCGCATTGTAAAGCAGTTCTATTTCAATAAAGATTTCTTGTGTTGCTGTTTTGGCATTGTGGTTGTTTGGCTATAACTCTTGTTGATACAACTCCTGCTTACTCCTAAACGGTCCAATCAAAAATTTTAACACGTGGACGACCTCTTAATCAAAAGCAAGAGCGTCTAGGAACATGTGACCGATCTGGTGGAAACCTTTGCGACGCTAAGGAAATTCAAGATGAGACTTGATGAGTCCTGATCATATACACATTTATGGACTCATCCGGGCCGTTATTTAGTCATTTCTCCGCACTTTAGCCTTGTTATAGTTTATATTTGATAATTCATGCTAGGTGCACATCTTGGCCACTTTGGTGTGATTTTCGTGCTTATTGTCATTAGTAGTATTCTTGTGCTGTTAAGTGCCACTTTCAGTGGCTAGATCTGTGGTTGTGCTGGAATAGGAGTAGTGCAGGTGTTCCCGGTGCAATTCTGCACAGGAACACTGCGCACGATCGCCGGTTCTATTGCGCACGACCACTGGTCGTGCGCCACTGATCGTGTGCACTTAACCCTTTTTCACGAGTTCTGTTTGGTGCAGTGCGCACGACCATCAACGACAGTGCGCACGACCACCGGTCGTGCGCCACTGCTCGTGCGCACTTATCATTAAAATTCTGAGTTCTGTTTGCTGTATTGCGCACGACCATCAACGATTGTGCGCACGACCACCGGTCGTGCGCCACTGGTCGTGCGAACATTTTATTTTATAATTTCGTATCTTGCAGGTTCCACCCAGGCAGTGCGCACGATCGCAGAATTCCAGTGCGCACGACCACTGGTCGTGCGCCAATGACCGTGCGCAGTATTTAATCCAGCGCCTATTTAAACGCCTGTTGCGATTTTAGGGCATTCGTTCACTTCCGGGAGCGGGGTTCCTGTTCCGTACGCCGCCGACCACCACCTTGGGACGCCTCCACTTCATCTCCTACGCAAAGGGAAGCCTCCTCCATCCATTCCAAGACTTCCTCCATTGTCCGTGAGTGTTCTCCATCGTCCGCAAGCCTTCAAGCAGGCATTCTCTCATTCCGCTCGGTGAGGAGAAGAAGAAACCTGAAGTCGAAGACGACGGAGCTACGTAGGGAGATTGTGACAGCTCTCTACGCCGGAAGCATAGTCCGTCCGAGTCCGGAGGTAGCCCGACAACCTACCATTCCGGCAGTGAACGGCCGCTAGTCTTCACCACCGGTTATTTCTTTCCTCTTTTCCCTCGTTGTACTCTTTGAACCGTGCAATACTCGAATATTGTGATGTTTATTTTGATGGAAATGAATATTTCTTTGTTGTTCTTCATGGTTTGGTGGTGATTCATTCCGCTTTCTCTCACTCACTCGCGCACGCACGCAAGGTGTTTGATCCGCGTTAGCAAGAGCTAACGGCGGTTGTGAAGAGGTGTTTGCGACCCTCACCCTCTCGCACTTGAGTTCACTTCATCCGCCTCACGAAGCACGGCATCGCGGTCGTTGCATCCACCTCACTTTGCGAAGCGGTGTTTTCGACCCGCATCTCTTTTGTTGTTGATAAGATTAGGAAAACCAACCAAAAGCCCCATCTTTGTGTTTGTTGAACGCTTGTGTAACAATAATCACTGCGCGATTCGTTCACCCATCCTGCATTCCTCAAGCGACCGACATCCGGAGAATTTATTCTCCACAATTATTACTTGACAGCGACCGGTGCACTTGTCGACACGCATCAAGTTTTTGGCGCCGTTGCCGGGGAGTGCAGGCGTGTTTCGTCTTGTGTTGTGACTTTCGTTATACGAGCAGTTGTTTTTTATTTTCTTTGTTTTTCTTTTTGTTTTTGACAGTTCATGCAGAGGCAGGTCGCAGGTGAACTCGCACCTTTTGATCCAGAAATCGAACGAACTGCTCGCGCGCGAAGGCGCGCTGCGGCTGTACAAGCGGCCATGGGTGATCAGGTAGACCCAAATGATGTTGATCCGAGAATGCCCGGCGTGGGGGAACATCAGTCTGGGATTGAGCAGGAGGCAGCTAGGCCTCGACCCCGCACGATGAGGGACTACACCACTCCAACTGCTGGGAGTGTGTATCCGGGGTTCGGGCCAAACATTATGAATAATCAGTTCGAGATTAAGCCAGCAATCTTGAACATTATCCGGAACAACGCTCAATTTTCCGGGCTGGTCAGCGAAGACCCGCATCTGCATCTGGCAGAATTTTCTGATATTTGCGGAACCTTCCACTACGCAGGGATTGCTGACGACACAGTCAAGCTCAGACTGTTTCCCTTTTCACTCCGCGACAAAGCAAAGGTGTGGCTCCACTCCATTCCGCCCGGGACTGCTGCAACTTGGGATGCCCTCGCATCCAAGTTCCTTGCTAAATTCCACCCTGTGGATAAGATTGTAAGCTTGCGGCGGGAGATCGCCACATTTCGCCAACTTGACCAAGAGACCCTTGCTGAAGCATGGGAGCGCCTCAACGATCTCCTTCGTCGTTGCCCTGGCCACGAGCTCCAACCATGGAATGTGGTTGAATTGTTCTACTTCGCGATCGAGCCCAACTACAGGGCAATGATCGATGCTGCGGCGGGTGGCACCTTGATGAACCACACCCCTGAGGAAGCCCTTCGAATTCTGCGCGACACTGCCTCCCACAGTACATTCTGGGCTGCAGGGAGAAATGCTCCAAGAAGCGGCCGAGGTCTTTTCATGGTCGACTCTCTCCCCTCTCCATCCGTGACTGCTGCTGTCATTACCTGCGAGGGATGTGGAGGCGGAGGCCACCACGCGTATGAGTGTTCGGGGAACAACGTGGCAGGTGACTTCGCACACTTGAACTTGAACGAATCTGTTAATTATGTAGGAAATCAGCCTAGGGGGGCGCCTTTCAATAATGCTTATAATCTGGGAGCGAGAAGTCACCCGAACTTCTCGTGGAATCCAAACACACCTGGCCAACGATGGGCACCGGGGCAGCATCAAAACGATGCTTACGCCTCCGGGAGCCAACCGAGGCCACCACACCCGGACTATAATCAAGCACCCCCTACTCAAAAAAAGAGTAGTCTAGAAGAGATGATGGAGAAATTCATGCAAGTAGCTAATTCGAATATGGTAAATCAAACTGCATCCATGCGAAACCTGGAAACGCAGTTGGGCCAATTGGCCCAAGTGCTAACCGAGCGATCGCAGGGGACCCTTCCCAGCAACACGGAGAAGAACCCAATTGATCAAGGGAAGAGTCTTGGGGATGTGGTAGAGGTTGAACCGAGTGAGCTGGTAATTTCTTGTGCCATCAATAAGGTTGAAACAAAAGCTTTATGCGATTCCGGTTCCTCCCGCAACGTCATTGCACTGCAAGATGTTGCGAAATTACAACTTGAGATGAACACGGAGGAAAGGAAATCGCTTATTCTCGCTAACGGCACTATTATCCAATCTGAGGAGGAAGTGAGAAATGTGGAAGTAATAGTTGAGGGGACGACTGTGGTCGCGGACTTTCAGGTGTTGGGCCCCCAGGAAAATCAATCCATTCCTATCTTGGGCGTGCCGTTCTTGAAAGAGAGCGGCGCCACCCTTGACTTCGCTACGGGGTGTGTTCTCCTACCTAACAAGGCGCTGCAGCGCACTCGCCTCGAAGCTACAGCTGACACATCCACTCCTCCCCCTCTCGTTATTTCGGATGAATTTCTAAGCTGTGCAGGAAAGAAACATGATCAAGAAACAAGTGAAGGAGGAAAGGAGGAGCTCCAGTCGGATGAGGAAGAAGAGGTTGACTTCTGGAAAGAGTTCGATTCCGAGACGGAGGAGGACTGCAATTCGGGAAACGTTGACGTGAATGTAGTTCGGGATGCGGATTATTTATCTCCCTGTGTTGAATCTTGTAATAAATAATCTAAGTGTTCCATCTCCTGGGCCGATCCGGTAGTCACCACGATGCCGGAAGTGACGCCACCCGCCACTAAGGCGGAAAATTCTGAAAACTTTCAACGGTGGCAGTCTCCGACTGTCACCAAACTTAAAAAGGAAAAACTTCTGCGCGACGCTCGTGCTGCCGCTCTTCGTGGCAAGGTGGCGGAGGTTAGGGGAGCATTGGGTAATACCAGTGCTGGCCATAAAGCCTTCACCTCCCGCCTACGTGCTACGGGAGAAGCGCACCATAAGAGCGCTTTTAGCAGATTTGTGTTTAGTTGATGTGGTGAACTGCTTCTGAATATTTCTCTTTTAATTCCTGCACTCTTTAAACACTGCTAATACAGATATTTGGTCTAGCTTAAGGACGTTAAATGAAAGCGCTCCTGGGAGACAACCCAGATTTCCTGTTTTCGTATTTCCTTTTTTCTAACTTCTTTTAGTTCAGCTTTTGTATTTGCTTTTGTTGCTTTGAGTTTGTGCTTGCAGGTTTTGTGTTCGATGGTGCGGATGCTGCGGACTATTCGTGATCATAAACGCCAATCGTCTGGTATGCTCATTTCTGAGCATTGGGTAACACTCCCTCCCTTCTTTTAGCTTCAAATTTCTAGATATATCGTTTAGCTTAAGTCTGGGGGAGCGGTTGTTGTTACCCACTGTGCACGAGTTGCACCGCATACTAGAAGGTTGTATCTTTATTTATCCTATTCATTATTTTTGTTTTTCATGCTTCACACACCACTTCACCCACTTGAGTGCGTGTTTATCTTTTTGTCGTTGTTCCGTTTAAACTATTTTGGTCGGAATGTGAAATAGATTGTTAACGTAGGAATTATTATTTGGAGTGCGATGTTGACTCATGTAGTGTTCTAGTCACTTCGCATGCTATGGTAGAATGTGAGTAGAACTAGATTTTCTTTATGCATCTAAATTATGTTTAGTATTTCTGCGTAAATTTAGATTTAATATACTCAAGTGGTGAATTTGTATGGAATTGACGATAACCCGGTGTTGTGTGTGTGCGATTACTAGTCGTGTGTTGCTCGAGTCGGGAGGAAGGTTTATCTTTCTCGTGGGCTAAGAACTTGCCCCAAGCGACTCTCGAAGCATGGGTGAGAGCTACTCGTTGAGTCAAGCATGATGTAGGCCACCCTTTGGCTAGTTTGAGCTTTGTTATTCCATGTCCATTTCATTCACCTTTGCAAGCCTATTTTGTGCCTACCAATCATTTGTTCAGCTCCTCTTCATCCACCAAAGCCTGAAGCCTATCCCACGCCCGCAACCAAATTGTTTTTAACTGCGCTCATAATTCTAAACTTGTGTGGAGTGTGGAATCATTGTGTTATGATGGGAAAATAACGTCCATCTGCTGATTTTGAACCAACCGGGGGTTACATAAAAGAAGTAAAATATGTAAAAGAAAAAAAAAGAGTATTTTGAAAAAAAAAATCCTCCCGAGCTAAAAACAGAAAATCTGTTGGTATTTGTGAAGTAGGCCGTGTGCACACCTGGTTTTCATGATAAGTCTGGGGGTGTGTCACACGAGCATAGTTTGTTGGTCTTGTGTGGTGCAGCGTTCCGTTAGCTCACTTGGGTTGCGTAGCCACCGCGTTTAACTTTGAATATCATACCGTAACCTAAGCCCCGTTCTAATCCTATAAGTCCTACTGATTTGATTTGCGAGTTTGCTAGCGCCGTGGAGAGAGTGTGACCGGGCAAGCGTATGGTTCACGACGGTGATGGATTTCAGCGGAGTTATTCCTAAGCCCCGATCTTTTGCAACACCCGCCTCAGTGTCTCGTCACTTTCATACCGGGCATGATCGTCAAATTCTTCATAATTCACCAACTGAGTATAACTAAATCTTTAATTACGCTTTAATACTTATGTAAATTAGTTAGCATAGTTAAACTCTCCTTCTACTAGAATCTCTACTCGCATGCGTTGTTACTTCGCACCGTACTCCCTTGTGTAATTCTCTATGTTAACTATCGTTTTCACACTCCGCCGGATTCGTTTGCTCGGGACGCGCAAACAGTTAAGTCTGGGGGTGTGATGAGTCCTGATCATATACACATTTATGGACTCATCCGGGCCGTTATTTAGTCATTTCTCCGCACTTTAGCCTTGTTATAGTTTATATTTGATAATCCATGCTAGGTGCACATCTTGGCCCACTTTGGTGTGATTTTCGTGCTTATTGTCATTAGTAGTATTCTTGTGCTGTTAAGTGCCACTTTCAGTGGCTAGATCTGTGGTTGTGCTGGAATAGGAGTAGTGCAGGTGTTCCCGGTGCAATTCTGCACAGGAACACTGCGCACGATCGCCGGTTCTATTGCGCACGACCACTGGTCGTGCGCCACTGATCGTGTGCACTTAACCCTTTTTCACGAGTTCTGTTTGGTGCAGTGCGCACGACCATCAACGACAGTGCGCACGACCACCGGTCGTGCGCCACTGCTCGTGCGCACTTATCATTAAAATTCTGAGTTATGTTTGCTGTATTGCGCACGACCATCAACGATTGTGCGCACGACCACCGGTCGTGCGCCACTGGTCGTGCGAACATTTTATTTTATAATTTCGTATCTTGCAGGTTCCACCCAGGCAGTGCGCACGATCGCAGAATTCCAGTGCGCACGACCACTGGTCGTGCGCCAATGACCGTGCGCAGTATTTAATCCAGCGCCTATTTAAACGCCTGTTGCGATTTTAGGGCATTCGTTCACTTCCGGGAGCGGGGTTCCTGTTCCGTACGCCGCCGACCACCACCTTGGGACGCCTCCACTTCATCTCCTACGCAAAGGGAAGCCTCCTCCATCCATTCCAAGACTTCCTCCATTGTCCGTGAGTGTTCTCCATCGTCCGCAAGCCTTCAAGCAGGCATTCTCTCATTCCGCTCGGTGAGGAGAAGAAGAAACCTGAAGTCGAAGACGACGGAGCTACGTAGGGAGATTGTGACAGCTCTCTACGCCGGAAGCATAGTCCGTCCGAGTCCGGAGGTAGCCCGACAACCTACCATTCCGGCCGTGAACGGCCGCTAGTCTTCACCACCGGTTATTTCTTTCCTCTTTTCCCTCGTTGTACTCTTTGAACCGTGCAATACTCGAATATTGTGATGTTTATTTTGATGGAAATGAATATTTCTTTGTTGTTCTTCATGGTTTGGTGGTGATTCATTCCGCTTTCTCTCACTCACTCGCGCACGCACGCAAGGTGTTTGATCCGCGTTAGCAAGAGCTAACGGCGGTTGTGAAGAGGTGTTTGCGACCCTCACCCTCTCGCACTTGAGTTCACTTCATCCGCCTCACGAAGCACGGCATCGCGGTCGTTGCATCCACCTCACTTTGCGAAGCGGTGTTTTCGACCCGCATCTCTTTTGTTGTTGATAAGATTAGGAAAACCAACCAAAAGCCCCATCTTTGTGTTTGTTGAACGCTTGTGTAACAATAATCACTGCGCGATTCGTTCACCCATCCTGCATTCCTCAAGAGACCGACATCCGGGGAATTTATTCTCCACAATTATTACTTGACAGCGACTGGTGCACTTGCCGACACGCATCAAGACTCAATCCAGCAAAGTGCGTCTTTGGAGCAGGAAGAGGAAAGTTTCTGGGGCATCTCCTTACCCCGGAGGGAGTAGAGCCTAACCCCGACAAGGTTAAGGCGATCATGGAGATGCAGTCCCCAAAAACGATGAAGGAAGTCTAACGGTTGACAGGAAGGCTGGCGGGTCTTAGCCGCTTCCTCTCAAAGGCCGGTGAGAAGTGCTCTCCATTCTTCAAAACACTCCGCAAAACTGAAAGCTTCGAGTGATCCGAAGGATGTGAGACGGCGTTCGAAAGATTGAAGGAGCAGTTGACTCAGACTCCTCTCCTTCAGAGCCCAAAGGAAGGGGAAGACCTGCTCATCTACCTGGGAGTAGGAGCAGAAGCAGTGAGTTCCGTATTGGTCCGAGAGGAAGGAAGGAAGCAGCTACCCATCTACTATGTCAGTCGGGTGTTGAAGAAGGCGGAGTTGAAATACCCGATCCTGGAGAAGCTCGCTTTCGCCCTGGTGGTGTCGGCGCGGAAGCTCCGGCCTTACTTTCAAGCTCACTCCATTCGGGTTGTGACTGGTCATCCTCTCTGAAATGTCCTAGAGGGAGTGGAACATTCTGGGAGGTTAGCGAAATGGTCGGTAGAACTTAGCGAGTTCGACATTTCCTTCTCACCCCGGGTAGCGATCAAGGCCCAGGCGGTAGCAGACTTCCTGGCTGACTTCTCAATGGAAACGGATCCAGGAGAAGAAGCTCTCTATCCGATCCCATGGAAGATGTTTGTGGATGGAGCTTCGGGGAAAAGTTCTGTGGGGGTGGGCATCGTACTCGTCAGCCCACAGGGAACAAGGATCGAGCAAGCCGTCGAGATCCTCTTCCCCGTCAAAAACAACCAAGCAGAGTACGAGGCCATAGTGGCAAGCTTGCGCCTTGCCAAGGAGTTGGGGATCTGTGACATCCGGGCTTTCACGGATTCGATGGTGGTCGCGTCGCAGATTCGAGGCGAGTTCGAGGTGCGCGACACCATCCTGCAGAAGTACTTGGTAAAGGTGAAAGGGCTGATTGGGGGCTTTCAGTCCTTCTTCGTCGAGCATGTGCCGAGAGAGGAGAACTCGGCAGCAGATCGCTTAGCCAAGTATGGGCCGAGAGCTGGAGGAACTATTACCGAACTCTTCCATCCATCCATTGAAGAAGGGGAGATGATGGAGATCGAGCAACGCCCTTCATGGATGGATCCCTTCGCGGCCTTCCTAGTCAGCGGTCAGCTCCCAACAGGCGAAGGTGATCAAAGAAGATTTCGGTATAAGGCGGCGTACTATTTACTGCAAAACGGAGAGCTGTACCGCAAAACCATCTCCATCCCCTGGCCAGATGTGTCTCTGAAGACGAAGTACCTTGAGTGTTGGAGGAGATTCACTCGGGAGAGTGCGGAAGCCATTCTGGGACTCGCACTTTGGAGCAAAGGATCCTAAGGCAAGGTTACTTCTGGCCTACTATCCGAAAGGATGCCGAGACCTTCTCAAAGAAGTGTCAGAAGTGCCAACTCTTCGCCCCTCTTCAGTTACAGCCGGCCCAGCAGCTCCGATCAATCACTGCCCAATGGCTGTTTGCCATCTGGGGGATGGATTTGATCGGCACTTTCCCACAAGCAAGTGGCCAGAGGAAGTTCATTCTCGTCATAATCGACTACTTCTCAAAGTGGATCGAGGCCAAAGCTTTGGCCAAGACCACCTCTCAAGTCGTGAAGAACTTCATTTGGTGAGAGATCGTCTGCCGATTTGGAATCCCTCTCGCCATCGTCACCGACAATGGTCCCCAGTTTGCCAGCCTGGAATTGGAAGATTTCTGCAGGCAGCTGGGAACCGATCTTCGATTCGCCTCCGTACACCATCCCAGGAGCAACGGTCAGGTGGAGGCCGCCAACAAGCTGATCATCAATCTGCTGAAGAAGAAAGTCGAGAACCTGAGAGGTAATTGGGCAGACCAGCTCCCCTCGGTCCTTTGGGCTTTGAGGACCACTCCCAGCTCAGCCACCGGGGAGACACCGTTCAAGCGCTCTCACGGGTCGGAAGCTCTCATTCCAATAGAATTCGAAGTCAGAAGCCCAAGGGTGGTAGCCGCGGAAGACGGAAGCGAAGAATGGCGATTGGAAAATGAGGAAGCCCAGAAGCTGTCCCTCGATTACATCAAAGAGCTCCGAGACCTGGCCGCAGCTAGGCAAGAAGAGATCAAGCGCCGAATGGCTAGACATTTTGACAAAAATGTCCGCCTCAAACACTTCCAAGCAGGTGACTTGGTCCTAAAGAAAGTGGATGCGGCAGGCATGTCAGCAGCCGTCGGGAAGCTCAACCCGAACTGGGAAGGACCCTTCATCATCCAAGAAGCTCTCCTGACCGGAGCATACCGCTTGCAGAACTAGGAAGGCGAGCTGCTAGGGAACACCTGGAGCGGCGATGACCTGAAAAGGTTTTATCCCTAAGGGGAATGTACATATCCCCTCCTTTTGTAAATTTGTTTATAAATAAAAATTTACGTCTCCCTGAAATATGGGATGAGGCAGTCCTTCCTATCTCAGAAAAGTCTTTTAAGGAAGAAGGCCAGTATAGTCGATCTCCACGCTAGGTTGGGAAATGTGCCTCCGACTTAACCCTCGTAAAAACTCAGAACGGATGATGGGACAGTGCCTCGGGTGTGCGTTCCCTTAAGTCCAAGCCTCTGCAATGACGGCCGAGATCAGCTCCCCCCTTGCACGTTGGTCGCGGTTCCCACCGACCACATTTCTCGTCCGACTGAAGAGATTACCAGGAGAAAAGTCTGGACGCCGACCTCCCGATTCGGCGAAGAGATGATCGATTTAACTAGCTCAGGGGACCCTTGAATAAAGGTGTCGTGTACCCTCAACAGCTGAAAGCTCGCAGCGAAGCAAACCGTTTTTTCTAAAAATATTGCGTCCGATCATGTGAGTTGGTGTGCTTAAGTGTGCTTAACTCCCTGCTAATTTGTTGAGCAACAGGAAGCAGGTTTGATCCACATCTAGCATCCAAGTAGGGTGGAGGCCTCGGGATGGTATGTCCCCTTGGACCTCCCCGACTACCACTCCTTGCTTGACGTCATCCTGCATCAACATTCGACACCGCAAGTTGGAAGATGAGCCTCCGACTTGACCCTCGTAAAAACTCAGAACGGATGATGGGACAGTGCCTCGGGTGTGCGTTCCCTTGAGTCCAAGCCTCTATGATGACGGTCGAGATCAGCTCCCCCCTTGCACGTTGGCCGCGGTTCCCACCGACCGCACTTCTCATCCAACTGAAGAGATTACCAGGGAAAAGCCGGGAAGCCGGCATTACAATTTTGGGAAAGGGCAAGACCGATTCGACTGGCCGAAGAATGGAGACATTCCGGCATCCGAGTAGGATGGAGACCTCAGGATGGTGTGTCCCCTTGGACCACCCCGACCGTCATTCCTTACTTTATAACATTCTTCGTCGACATCCGGTATCCAAGTAGGATGTAGGCCTCGGGAAGAGTTGTCCCTCCCGCCCTCCCCGACTGCCATTCCCTATCTCTTTCCCTTAAAAAAGTCCATTTTTATTACAATAATTCTAATGCACTCTTCCCCAGGTGCAAGGCAAGGCCTTGAGAGCATGTGTCCCTCGAGACCCTCCAAGTGCCCCTCACGACTCGACTCAGTCAGAAGGTACCATTGAAAAGGCGAGCATGAAGAGAATACTCGCCGGATAGGCGAGTATACACCTGCAAGTATGTACAGGCGAGCATACAGGTGCGAGTAGGCAGGCGCGAGCATTCAATGTCGCCCCGAGCCGAAGAGCCTAGCGAGCACTCAATCTCGCCCCGAGCCGAAGAGCCTAGCGAGCACTCAATCTCGCCCCGATCCTAAGAGCCTAGCGAGCACACAATCTCGCCTCGAGCCTAAGAGCTTAAGCGACAGTCAAGACAGGAAGCAGGGCAGAAGAAACAGGCGAGCAAAATTTTGTCCTTTATCATTTGTATGTTTGATGTACATTACAAAAAAATCTTAAAAGGGCTTACAAAAGGTCGTCGGGCGAACAAAAAAGGGTGCCCAGGCGACTAGGCATCATCCTCGCCATCAATGTCAACATCTGGTTCATCGCCGCCATCGTCATCATCCTCGTCCTCGGAATCATCATCCTCGGAATCATCAGACAGCTGGGAAGATGCTCGCTGTTGAAACCTGCAACAGGTCTCTGGAGTTCGGACCCACTGGTGGTGTAGCCGATGCTTACTTCTCCTTCACTAGACTCTCTTGACGGTGGATGTGAGAATATGAATCGACCCAAGGCTGAAGCGAGGAGGTCCCGCCACACACCCGGAAGATCTTAGAGAGCTTCCCCTCCCAAACCAGAGCTCAACCGGGCACCTTGGAGGGCACTAGCAGCCGACCAAAAACTAGCATGGAGGAGAGGATTCTCTGAAATCGGATCTCCTCCAAGGTGCCCTTAAGGGTCTATTTATAGACTTTTCTAGGCTTGTCTGCAAATAACATGAATCCGCCTTTTAATTTTACTAACCGCACCCCAAATTGGTCTGCTAACAGCCTAACTCCGCTGTTCCGGAGGGCTATTTGCAGCCCACCAGGGGTATCAGGGTCATTTCCCCCTCAAATCATCCTGGGCGAGTGGTCCGTGAGGGCACCACTCGCTGGGCACCCGCCTAGCTGGGCGAATGCCCACGCTTCCGGGCGAGTGGTCCGTGAGAGCACCACTCACCTAGCCCCGTCTCTTCCGCACCTTACCCCCACCAAACCGGGGGTACTTCCACCTCCTAGCCGAGGCGAATGATCGGGCTGACCCAGGTCTCGCCATTTGGCTTGAGGGGCCCACTCGGCGAATACGGGTTGTACACAATCCCCGCTCTTTGCGAGCGGTTACTACGCTCGGAAAGAACAGTCCAACCCTGCATTCGGTGAGTGCTTGCTGACTGGACTCACAAGATTCTGTGGGTCCCACCGTTGACCTATATATATCTCTTCATGTCAGAACTTCCTGGAGCGCTGACAACCTTTGATTCGGAGCTTCTTCCCTCTCCTAGTCCTTCACCGACATCAATGTCTTCTCACAAGCCTTCCGCGAGACCCCTCTCGCGGGAGATGATCGAGCGTCTGGCCGCGGCCCAAGCTGTAACTGCCCCCAAGGCAGCCAAATTTGCTCCGAGTGCCCCCTACGTCTCGCGTCGAGCCAAGGAGATTCGACTGAATCGTCTGAGAGGCGAGACTGCCTCGGAATCTCCTGCGGGTACTCCACCGGCGAACACTCCGCCGGCAGATATTCTTCCGGCGAGGAATCCTCCGGACCCCGGGACGCAGGTATGAGGGTTCCTCTCGTCCCTCTGTTTAATTCCTCCCCTTACCCTGCCTTTGCTTTGACCATTCGCAGGGGATCTCGATGTCCGAGACCGGCCACGGGGCCGTCTCGAGCAGTGTCGTGGTGCCACCTCTTGCGAACGAGAGGCCTCCTCCAGACCTGGACCTCGCTCCTCTGCCCCCTCCGGGCGAGACCACATTGCAGTCCGGTAAGTTGTGAACCCTCTTGATTCGTCCTTCATGATGCTCGCTGCTGACCACTATTTTTTGTAGCCCTTGACCCCAACCTTCCGCTGCGGAACACCTCCGTTCTTGCGGATGAGCCGAGGGTATCTCCCCAGAAGGGATCCGGTCATCAGGGCCGTGCGGATGCTCCAGCTCTTACCTCACAGCCCTACCGTCCTGGAAAGGGAAAGGTCCTACCTCCCGCCGGGCTGTTTGGAATGCACCCCCATTCGTCTCGTCCTTCAGGTCACAAGGACCCCACCCCAGGTCAGTTCACTCACCTGCCCCTATCGCACTCGCATATTTTACCACTACTGACCTAGTTGTGATTTCGCAGGCTATCGGGAAGCCTCCCCATTTGATTCCTACTACGAGCGGGGAGAGGGGATGCTCTCGCCTCTCCCTTCCCCTGGGGATCTCGCTGACTTTCTAGGTGACTCCTCAGATCACGCGACCCTGAAGGAGCGGATCACGGAGGTCTTGGGGAAGCTCATCCACATTCAGCGAAATGTCGTCGGCCAGGTGGACGACGTGCGGCTGAGAGTCGCGCGTGAGTTAAAGGACCTCCAGCGGGACTACTCGCCCATTCTCGCGACGATGGAGCGCCTGGGGGGTGAAGGAGGGGAGTTGTCTCCCGAAAGACACGCCGCGCGAGCCCGGGACCAACTGCAGTTGGCTTCCCATGAGATCACCAACATGCTCGCATATTTCCGTCCGCGAATGCCCCTGGAAGCGGGGTCGGGAAAGCGAGGTCGGTGGGTCTGGGAGGAGTATTGAGCCAGTCTTCATTCACCCTTCTTGTAATTCTTCTGTTTTCTGTAGCGCGGATGCTGAACTTTTATTTCTGATTGTAATAATCTTATGTCCTGTGTTTTGCGAATGCTCTATTCTTTATCCTTTATTTCCTATATCTTGCTTGGGTATTTCCGAATGCTTTACTATTGTCGAATGCTTTCTTAACCTCTCTCGCATAGTCGATGAATGAATAGCCACAGGGCACTTGTCATTACTGGGCGAGAGGGGTCGGCCCGGGTTCCGAGGCGTCGGGAAGGCGCGACTGCTATCCGCACACCCGTTACCTCGAAAGCCCAAACGTCGTTTAGCCCCTCTATAAATAGGCCTTTCAACCGACGTATTAACAACCTTACCATCCGCTCCTTCTCTTTCCTCGCGTTAGCACTCGCGCTTCTTTCTTCTCTGCTGCTTTCTTATCCTTCGTCATTCGCGACATGGGTGGCGATGCGGAAGGCAGGGCCAGGTACGCCAGCGCGTTCGTCAACCAAACCTTCGATTCATGCTGATAAGTAATAAAATATATGTATTTTTGGTATAAGTATTAGTATAGTTTTAATTAATATTGTGAATTTTCTATGTAAATTAATGAATAAATTGCTTCTTTATTATTTCTGGTTTCTAACTTAGTTTTATTTTTGTTTTTGCAATTTTTTGCAAAATTTTCACAGGTCACGCCCTCAGACACGCCCGTGACCAAGGGCGTGTAATTTTAAAGATCAAATATCAACGGGACGGCTCAATTCAGATCAAATCCCGACAAATCGCTCAAGTCACGCCCGAGGTCACGCCCGTGACCAAGGGCGTGTAATTTTAAAAGCCAAATTTCCAGCTGGCAGCCGTTTTCAGGTGAAATCTCGAAGAGTTGATCAAGTCACGCCCGTGACTCTACAAGTCACGCCCGTGTTCCAGCAGAGTCACGCCCGTGTTCCAGCAGAGTCACGCCCGTGAGCCGCCAGCGCATCACGTCTCGAAGCCGCACCCATGCTGCCGACATCAGCCACCCATAGTCACGCCCGTGACTCACCAAGTCACGCCCGTGACATACCAAGTCACGCCCGTGTGCAGCCATGTTTGACGGCCAGACCTTCCAGAAGGCGGCGAATACAGCCGAGCAAATGTCACGCCCTAAGTCACGGCCGTGACATTCAAGTCACGCCCGTGACCTAGGGCGTGTAAAACTCAAATTTTCCCTATAAATAGAGGGGCTCGGCTGAAGTAATTTTCATCCAAATTTTGAGTGGTTTTTGTTGTATTGTGAGTTCTTTTGAGTGATTGTGAGCTTCTCTTCTGCATTTCAGTTTAAGTTCGTTTGTAGTTTTTTTTCGTCTTCCTAGTCTAGTTGTAATGCTGATTTCAGAAATAAAATGATGTTTTTCTCATTTGGATCATCTTCTTTTTATTAATGTTAGTGTGTGTGCGTGTATGAGTTTAGCTTTATTGCTTTCATAATTTAGTTTTATTGCTTTTATAGTTAGTTTTATTGCTTTCATAATCTAGGTTTACTGTTTTCATAGCTTAGATTTACAAGCTTTCATAAAATAGTTTTATCGTTTTCTTTTTCGCCTTATTTTATCGCTTTCATTTTAAACGCTTTCTTTTTCAGTTTCTTTTAGAGTGTGTGCGTGTATGAGATAGTATTTTCCTTTTTTGTAGCCTAGTTTTTATTTCAGTCTTTATATAACTGCTATATACCACCCCCTTCTCAAATAAGAGGCTAATTTACTTTAGCACTTATTTAAGTCGGTTGGGACGGATATTATTTCTGCACCTTTATAAGTCTTTTCATTTCTATACCACCCCCTTCTTAAATAAGAGGCTAAGAACTTTTTAGCACTTGTTTAAGGTGGTTGGGACGGATATTATTACTGTTTTTATATAAGTCTTTTTATTTCCTTTTTATCCGCTTATATCCGCTTTAATTATCAAACATGTATTTTTCAACCGATAATGCCGTCTCCATTCCGATGAGTGGCTAATTTCCTTTAGCGCACGACGTCGAAGAGCATTGGGACACAAAAATAGTTTTTCTATAAAAATTAAAACATCTCTTTCTAAACTAATTAACGCTTAAGGTTTACCCGAGAATCACGTTGAGTGGAGCCACATAATCGATGTGTGGTTTTCATTTCCGTTTTCGTACCTAGTTAGCCGAGAGGCTCGTGTGTACGGACTGATCACTCACGGGTAAAGAGAAGTGCGCTCTACCCTCGAGAGAGGACGAGGTAACTCTCCCGAATTGGAAATAAAAACCCAATAGCGGGGTTCGCAACATAAAGCGAGTATTAAGAACATTCGATTGTAGAACGAGAGTTCGGTCGAATATTCATAATCTCAGGTGGGCGTACCCTCGAGAGAGGAGCGTTCATAATTATGGAACCTCCACGGCCAAGTCATCTTAATATTTTGAAAAGTCATCACTTTTAATTCTACGAAAAATCTATTTTCGTCTCAAGGTAATTCGACGTCGCGCGCTATATTTCTCATCACTTAGAACTCTAGTAAATCGCTTAAATCATCTTTCGCATTTTATCATTTAGAACTCTAGTTAAATCAACTAAAAATATTATTCCGATAAAATAATAGTTCGTCCCTCGAAGTAGCATAATCAACACGACCCGCGGAAATATACGATCCCGATATTTTCTAAAAATATCCTGTATTACTTGCGATAAGGTATACTTGCCTTTATCAAATGATTAATTTGGACTAAAAATTCAAACACAGCTTTTCAAACTCATTTAGTGCAAAACTCTCCTTTTCTACTATTCAATTCAACAGAATTCGGCATTGTAGCCGAAGCGTAATTGTCAATATTCCGAAAGAAGAAAAAGATCGTTACTTCTATCCTTCGATAGGATAACGGTTAATTTCTCAAAGTAGGAGTACTTGCGAGACTCTTCGAAAATATCCGCCAATTCTAAACTCTTAATATAAAGGTTATCTTTTATTTATAAAACAAAAAGAAGAAGCCCAAAAAGTAATCATCAAGTTTTTGGCGCCGTTGCCGGGGACCTTTGTGTTGTTATTTGAAAGTAGGAACTGCTATTAATTTTATTCCTTATCTATATATTACAAAAAAAAAAAGGCACAAAAAAAAAAGAGGTTACAAAACTAATAAAAAAAAATTATATAAATATAAAAACTTATATTAAAAAAAATATATATATATATAATAATAATAAAATAGAAAATCCAAAAATATTGTTTTTTAGTTTATGACCCGAGGAAACTCCTCGGACGATTCGACTATTCCTTTTGACCCCGAAATCGAGCGCACTCTTCGTGAGCGCATCCGATCTCGTGATCAAAACTTACTCGAAACCCCCGAAGAGTCAATCAGAGATACTGTAAATATGGGCGATCCAATTCCAAATGCGGCCCCGGCCCGGACCATGGCATATTATGCCCGGCCGAATTTGGAAGATACAGGATCCAGTATTACTCGCCCGACAGTTAATAATAATAATTTTGAAATAAAATCCAGCATAATTCAAATGGTACAACAGTCGATTCAGTTCGACGGTTTGCCAGATGAGGACCCAAATCAGCACCTTTCAAACTTTTTAGAAATATGCGACACCTTTAAAATTAATGGCGTCACTGATGACGCCATTCGTTTACGCTTATTTCCATTTTCGCTACGGTCAAAGGCCAAATCATGGTTGACTTCTCTTCCGAGAGGGTCCATAACCACGTGGGCCCAATTGACGGAATTTTTCTTAACTAAGTATTTTCCTCCGTCAAAAACCGCAAAACTACGCACGGATATCACATCCTTTGTGCAATTCGATTCCGAGTCTCTTTATGAGACTTGGGAGCGTTTTAAGGAATATTTGCGTAGGTGTCCTCATCACGCGCTACCAACTTGGCTACAGGTCCAAACGTTTTATAATGGTTTAAATTTTTCTACACGGCAGATGATTGATGCGGCTTCCGGGGGAACGTTAAACAACAAAACCCCAGAGACCGCTCAAGCTCTGATCGACGAAATGGCCATGAATGCGTACCAATGGAACGTGCCAAGGTCGCGTCCTACTAAACCGGCTGGTCTTTTTGAAGTGGACGCCACTACTTTCTTAGCCTCACAGGTAGAGCGGCTAAGTAAGCAGGTGGCGGAGATGACTGTTTCCTCCTCCACTCCCGCTTGGAATAATAATAATAATAATAATAACGTAATCAAAGAATCGGTGGATTACCTCGGTAATCCAGTTAGGCCCCCCTTCAACCCTAATAACAACCCGTATAGTAATACTTATAATCCAGGTTGGAGGAGCCACCCTAATTTCTCCTGGAGCAATCCTAACAATGCTCAGAGGCCCCCAAATATGAATCCTCAGGGATTTCCGCAAGGATTTCCGCAGGGATTCCAGCCTCCTCCTCCAAAACCTTCGCCGCTCGAAGATATTTTGTCTAAATACATCGCGTCCAACGATTCAAATATCCGGAATCTTACCGGATCGATTAAAAGCTTGGAAAACCAGGTTGGACAACTTGCAAAGATGGTCTCCGAGCGGCCATACGGAGCTTTACCAGGGAATACAGAGCCAAACCCAAGGGAAAATGCCAACGCTATAACCCTTCGAAGCGGCAAGGAGGTCGTCTCCCCATTGCGGGTTGAGCCTAAGGTATGCATTTCGCCTCCGACCCCTCCACCCTCTTCTTCGATTCTAATTGCTCCAGCTTCTCCGGTTGTGCCAAATGCTTCGAGTCCTCGAATTCCTTACCCGTCTAAAATTAATAAAGAGAAGGAGGACGAAAATTATCAAAAATTTTTGCGTATTTTAAAACAAATTCAAATAAACGTCCCCTTCTGCGAGGCACTCTCCCAAATGCTGAAATATGCGAAATATCTTAAAGAGTTGCTTTCTAATAAAAAGCGACTCGAGGATGTTTCGCGTGTTTCCCTTAATGCGGAATGTTCGGCTGTTCTCCTTAACAAATTGCCGCCAAAACTAAACGACCCGGGACGGTTCTCCATCCCGTGTCTCTTTGGCAATATGTTAATAAAGTACGCTCTTGCAGACTTAGGCGCCAGCATCAATTTGATGCCTTTTTCTCTTTTCAAAAAACTCAATTTAGGCGTCCCGAGTCCGACAAAAATGAGCATCCAACTCGCGGATCGCTCGGTAAAGTACCCAATCGGGGTAGCGGAAGATGTTCTGGTCATGGTTGACAAGTTTATCTTCCCGGTAGACTTTGTCATCCTGGACATAGAGGAGGACGTCGAGGTACCCATCATCCTCGATCGCCCCTTTCTCGCAACCTCCCGTGCGTTAATCGATGTCAGTAACGGTCGCCTCCTCCTTCGAGTTGGAGACGACGAAGTTACTTTACATATCAACCCCTCCATGCGGAACTCACTATCGAATGATGATTCCTGTTTCAATTTGGAATCCGCGTTTGTGGACGAGTGTTCTTCTCTTTCAGAATTGCTATCCTTAATGATAGACGATTCGGATCTGGCGAATCAACCTCCTTTAGAAGAATTACCGCCAGATTCGCCTTTCGAGCCTTTCGACTCGAAAGATTTAAAAATCTCCACTTCCTACGAAGAACCTCCGGTCTTGGAGCTTAAGCAACTCCCCGACCATCTAAAATATGCTTTTCTAGCCGCGAACTTAAAGCTTCCGGTTATAATATCTTCTACTTTAACTGATTCAGAAACATCCGAATTGGTTGAAGTTTTATCTAAACATCGCCGTGCAATTGCATGGCAAATTTCCGATATCAGGGGAATTAACCCCTCATTCTGCTCCCACAAAATTTTTCTCGAAGAAAACCCCCGCAAAACAATTCAGCCTCAACGACGACTTAACCCGAACATGCGGGAAGTCGTTAAGACTGAAATTATTAAACTCCTTGATGCGGGGATTATCTATCCTATTTCCGACAGTACGTGGGTAAGCCCCGTACAAGTCGTCCCGAAAAAGGGCGGTATAACGGTCGTGGCAAACACGAATAACGAATTAATCCCAACTCGTACTGTTACGGGTTGGAGGGTGTGCATCGACTACAGAAAACTAAACGATGCCACCAGAAAAGACCACTTTCCGTTACCGTTTATTGATCAAATCTTAGAGCGTCTCTCCGGTCACCCTTTTTATTGCTTCCTTGATGGTCTCTCGGGATTTTTCCAAATCCCTATTTCACCCGAGGACCAAGAAAAAACGACTTTTACTTGCCCTTTCGGCACCTTCGCATATCGGAGGATGTCGTTTGGCCTCTGTAACGCGCCAGCTACATTCCAAAGATGTATGCTGGCAATATTTGGCGAGCTAGTAGAAGACATAATGGAAGTCTTCATGGATGACTTCTCCGTCTTTGGAAACTCTTTTAAAAATTGTTTAAAAAATTTAGATAGAGTCCTCCAACGGTGCGAGGAGACGAACTTAGTCTTGAACTGGGAGAAATGCAACTTCATGGTCCGAGAGGGTTTAGTCCTCGGCCATAAAATTTCTTCCAAGGGGATGGAGGTCGATAAGGCCAAAGTCGCTATAATTGAACAACTTCCTGTTCCTTCGAACGTCAAATCAATTAGAAGTTTTCTTGGCCACGCAGGCTTTTATCGGCGGTTCATTCAAGATTTTTCAAAAATAACCAAACCGCTAACTCACCTCCTGGAAAAAGATTCCCCATTCATTTTTGACACGGCCTGCGTAGAGGCGTTTAATTTTATTAAAAAGCAACTTATCAATTCTCCAATTCTGGTGGCGCCAGATTGGTCTCTTCCGTTTGAGATTATGTGCGACGCGAGCGATATCGCAGTAGGAGCTGTCTTAGGCCAACGCGTAAATAAATATATTCATCCAATATATTACGCTTCTCGCACACTCAATGCCGCACAGGCTAACTACACCACAACGGAAAAGGAACTTCTCGCCGTCATCTTTGCTTTTGATAAATTCCGACCCTACGTAACCCTTTCACATGTAATCGTTTTCACTGATCACTCCGCCTTGAAATATCTTTTGGCCAAAGTTGATGCTAAGCCTCGCTTACTTCGATGGATCCTCCTTTTACAGGAATTTGACTTAGAGATCCGGGATAAGAAGGGGGCTGAAAATTTAGCAGCCGACCACCTCTCACGTTTAGAACACCCCGTCGCAGAAGCGCTCGTCGAACCCGAAATAGACGATCGATTTCCTGAGGAGCGCCTTTTAATCATAAATAATACCAAAACTTCTTCTACCCCTTGGTTCGCAGATTACGCGAACTATTTAGTCGCGCGGGTCCTTCCAAAAGATTTTTCGACTCAGCAGAAGAAGAAATTCTTCTCTGACTTAAAAAACTACTTTTGGGAGGACCCCTTTCTCTTTCGAGTCTGCGCAGACCAAGTGATACGAAGGTGTGTTTCCAGCGAGGAGGGTGCGCAAATATTGCGACACTGCCATGAGGGGACGGCTGGAGGGCATTATCAAGCCAACCGGACCGCGCGGAAAGCGTTAGAGTCAGGCTTTTATTGGCCCACTCTCTTTAAGGATGCTCACACTTTTGTGAGTATATGCGATAGCTGCCAGCGGTCGGGTAACATCTCCCGTCGTGACGAGATGCCCCAAAATTTTTATTTAGAATGCGAAATTTTCGATTTGTGGGGCATAGACTTTGTAGGCCCCCTACCTCCTTCTTTTAATAATCGCTATATCTTAGTGGCAGTCGACTATGTATCTAGGTGGGCGGAAGCGCAAGCTCTGCCCACCAATGATGCGCGAGTCGTCGTCCATTTTCTAAAAAAATTATTTTCTCGCTTTGGCACGCCCCGTGCAATAGTAAGTGATAGGGGCACGCACTTCTGCAATGCCCAGTTTTCAAAAATTTTATCTAAATACGGCGTCACACATAAGCTCGCCACCGCCTATCACCCCCAAACGAGCGGCCAAGTAGAGGTAGTAAATCGCGAGATAAAACGCATTCTGGAAAAAACCGTCTCTTTAAATAGGAAGGATTGGTCCTCAAAACTCGACGACGCGTTATGGGCGTATCGTACGGCATACAAGACCGCTATCGGTTGTACGCCCTATCGATTAGTCTACGGCAAAGCGTGCCATTTACCGGTAGAATTAGAACACCGCGCTTTTTGGGCCTTAAAATTTTTAAATCTCGATTCGAACTTAGCCTCCGAGAATAGGAAATTCCAACTCAATGAACTCGATGAATGGCGTGCGAACGCTTATGAGAGTAATAAATTTTATAAGGAGCGTTCTAAGTTCTACCACGATCGAAAAATTAAATTTCCAAAAACTTTCGCGCAGGGCGATCTTGTCCTTCTTTATAATTCACGTCTTCATCTTTTTCCGGGTAAGCTCAAATCCCGCTAGTCCGGCCCCTTTGCAGTCAAAGAGGTTTGGCCGTATGGGACCGTTCTTATCTCTCACCCCGAAAAAGGCGATTTTAAAGTCAACGGCCACCGTTTAAAACTATATCTTGCGGGCGATCCGGTGGACGGACACACAGAATCTTTAACCCTCCCCAATTTATAATCTCACCACGCCAAATGCGTCAAGCTACGCGACGGTAAACAAAGCGCTCGTGGGAGGCACCCTATATTTATCTAATATTTTTATTATGCTTTTTCTCTATTTTTGCAGGGTTTCTTCCGACCCCGCCAGCTTTACTTCAGGGAAGCCTTTTTGCTTCCTTTTTCCTTTTGTATATATTGCATTGTTATTTTCTCTTCTTCATACTTACATTACAACATTGGGGACAATGTTGGGTTTTACGTATGGGGGTGTATTTCCCGTTTTCAAAAAAAAAAAAAAAAAATATGTATTTTTTGTAGTTGAAAAAAAAAAAAACAAAAAAAAAAAAAAGAAAAAACTCCAAAAATAATAAACCCTACTTTACTTTTATTCTTAAAGCATTTAGTTTCGAGAGTATATGTTTGTGGATTTTCATAATCGCTAGTTTTACTATTTGTTTGTTTATCTAAGATCGATAGATTTAAACGTTCGGGGTTAAGTTTTAAAGAATATCTTGTGTTTTTAATTTAAATAGAGGCTTTGTTATCAAGCACTACTTCTACTAGCTAAAATAGAGACATGTGTATTATGTTAGCAAAACAACTTTAGACTGCAATTATCCCTACTTTATGTCTTCAGGAATCTAGGAATATTCAACTTACTAAGGTTGCTCTCAAAACTTTTTTTTATTATTCTAGAATTTCTCTTGAAAACCCCTTGTATACACCAATTTAGCATGACAAAAACACAAAAAGAAGAAGAAAAAAAGATCTTATGTCAATGGGAATACAAAAATTCCGTAAACATAGGCACCCAATATTTGTTAAAAGAAATCCTATGTCAATGGGAATTGCCCTTGACCACTATTTTTTGTAGCCCTTGACCCCAACCTTCCGCTGCGGAACACCTCCGTTCTTGCGGATGAGCCGAGGGTATCTCCCCAGAAGGGATCCGGTCATCAGGGCCGTGCGGATGCTCCAGCTCTTACCTCACAGCCCTACCGTCCTGGAAAGGGAAAGGTCCTACCTCCCGCCGGGCTGTTTGGAATGCACCCCCATTCGTCTCGTCCTTCAGGTCACAAGGACCCCACCCCAGGTCAGTTCACTCACCTGCCCCTATTGCACTCGCATATTTTACCACTACTGACCTAGTTGTGATTTCGCAGGCTATCGGGAAGCCTCCCCATTTGATTCCTACTACGAGGGGGGAGAGGGGATGCTCTCGCCTCTCCCTTCCACTGGGGATCTCGCTGACTTTCTGGGTGACTCCTCAGATCACGCGACCCTGAAGGAGCGGATCACGGAGGTCTTGGGGAAGCTCATCCACATTCAGCGAAATGTCGTCGGCCAGGTGGACGACGTGCGGCTGAGAGTCGCGCGTGAGTTAAAGGACCTCCAGCGGGACTACTCGCCCATTCTCGCGACGATGGAGCGCCTGGGGGGTGAAGGAGGGGAGTTGTCTCCCGAAAGACACGCCGCGCGAGCCCGGGACCAACTCCAGTTGGCTTCCCATGAGATCACCAACATGCTCGCATATTTCCGTCCGCGAATGCCCCTGGAAGCGGGGTCGGGAAAGCGAGGTCGGTGGGTCTGGGAGGAGTATTGAGCCAGTCTTCATTCACCCTTCTTGTAATTCTTCTGTTTTCTGTAGCGCGGATGCTGAACTTTTATTTCTGATTGTAATAATCTTATGTCCTGTGTTTTGCGAATGCTCTATTCTTTATCCTTTATTTCCTATATCTTGCTTGGGTATTTCCGAATGCTTTACTATTGTCGAATGCTTTCTTAACCTCTCTCGCATAGTCGATGAATGAATAGCCACAGGGCACTTGTCATTACTGGGCGAGAGGGGTCGGCCCGGGTTCCGAGGCGTCGGGAAGGCGCGACTGCTATCCGCACACCCGTTACCTCGAAAGCCCAAACGTCGTTTAGCCCCTCTATAAATAGGCCTTTCAACCGACGTATTAACAACCTTACCATCCGCTCCTTCTCTTTCCTCGCGTTAGCACTCGCGCTTCTTTCTTCTCTGCTGCTTTCTTATCCTTCGTCATTCGCGACATGGGTGGCGATGCGGAAGGCAGGGCCAGGTACGCCAGCGCGTTCGTCAACCAAACCTTCGATTCATGCTGATAAGTAATAAAATATATGTATTTTTGGTATAAGTATTAGTATAGTTTTAATTAATATTGTGAATTTTCTATGTAAATTAATGAATAAATTGCTTCTTTATTATTTCTGGTTTCTAACTTAGTTTTATTTTTGTTTTTGCAATTTTTTGCAAAATTTTCACAGGTCACGCCCTCAGACACGCCCGTGACCAAGGGCGTGTAATTTTAAAGATCAAATATCAACGGGACGGCTCAATTCAGATCAAATCCCGACAAATCGCTCAAGTCACGCCCGAGGTCACGCCCGTGACCAAGGGCGTGTAATTTTAAAAGCCAAATTTCCAGCTGGCAGCCGTTTTCAGGTGAAATCTCGAAGAGTTGATCAAGTCACGCCCGTGACTCTACAAGTCACGCCCGTGTTCCAGCAGAGTCACGCCCGTGTTCCAGCAGAGTCACGCCCGTGAGCCGCCAGCGCATCACGTCTCGAAGCCGCACCCATGCTGCCGACATCAGCCACCCATAGTCACGCCCGTGACTCACCAAGTCACGCCCGTGACATACCAAGTCACGCCCGTGTGCAGCCATGTTTGACGGCCAGACCTTCCAGAAGGCGGCGAATACAGCCGAGCAAATGTCACGCCCTAAGTCACGGCCGTGACATTCAAGTCACGCCCGTGACCTAGGGCGTGTAAAACTCAAATTTTCCCTATAAATAGAGGGGCTCGGCTGAAGTAATTTTCATCCAAATTTTGAGTGGTTTTTGTTGTATTGTGAGTTCTTTTGAGTGATTGTGAGCTTCTCTTCTGCATTTCAGTTTAAGTTCGTTTGTAGTTTTTTTTCGTCTTCCTAGTCTAGTTGTAATGCTGATTTCAGAAATAAAATGATGTTTTTCTCATTTGGATCATCTTCTTTTTATTAATGTTAGTGTGTGTGCGTGTATGAGTTTAGCTTTATTGCTTTCATAATTTAGTTTTATTGCTTTTATAGTTAGTTTTATTGCTTTCATAATCTAGGTTTACTGTTTTCATAGCTTAGATTTACAAGCTTTCATAAAATAGTTTTATCGTTTTCTTTTTCGCCTTATTTTATCGCTTTCATTTTAAACGCTTTCTTTTTCAGTTTCTTTTAGAGTGTGTGCGTGTATGAGATAGTATTTTCCTTTTTTGTAGCCTAGTTTTTATTTCAGTCTTTATATAACTGCTATATACCACCCCCTTCTCAAATAAGAGGCTAATTTACTTTAGCACTTATTTAAGTCGGTTGGGACGGATATTATTTCTGCACCTTTATAAGTCTTTTCATTTCTATACCACCCCCTTCTTAAATAAGAGGCTAAGAACTTTTTAGCACTTGTTTAAGGTGGTTGGGACGGATATTATTACTGTTTTTATATAAGTCTTTTTATTTCCTTTTTATCCGCTTATATCCGCTTTAATTATCAAACATGTATTTTTCAACCGATAATGCCGTCTCCATTCCGATGAGTGGCTAATTTCCTTTAGCGCACGACGTCGAAGAGCATTGGGACACAAAAATAGTTTTTCTATAAAAATTAAAACATCTCTTTCTAAAATAATTAACGCTTAAGGTTTACCCGAGAATCACGTTGAGTGGAGCCACATAATCGATGTGTGGTTTTCATTTCCGTTTTCGTACCTAGTTAGCCGAGAGGCTCGTGTGTACGGACTGATCACTCACGGGTAAAGAGAAGTGCGCTCTACCCTCGAGAGAGGACGAGGTAACTCTCCTGAATTGGAAATAAAAACCCAATAGCGGGGTTCGCAACATAAAGCGAGTATTAAGAACATTCGATTGTAGAACGAGAGTTCGGTCGAATATTCATAATCTCAGGTGGGCGTACCCTCGAGAGAGGAGCGTTCATAATTATGGAACCTCCACGGCCAAGTCATCTTAATATTTTGAAAAGTCATCACTTTTAATTCTACGAAAAATCTATTTTCGTCTCAAGGTAATTCGACGTCGCGCGCTATATTTCTCATCACTTAGAACTCTAGTAAATCGCTTAAATCATCTTTCGCATTTTATCATTTAGAACTCTAGTTAAATCAACTAAAAATATTATTCCGATAAAATAATAGTTCGTCCCTCGAAGTAGCATAATCAACACGACCCGCGGAAATATACGATCCCGATATTTTCTAAAAATATCCTGTATTACTTGCGATAAGGTATACTTGCCTTTATCAAATGATTAATTTGGACTAAAAATTCAAACACAGCTTTTCAAACTCATTTAGTGCAAAACTCTCCTTTTCTACTATTCAATTCAATAGAATTCGGCATTGTAGCCGAAGCGTAATTGTCAATATTCCGAAAGAAGAAAAAGATCGTTACTTCTATCCTTCGATAGGATAACGGTTAATTTCTCAAAGTAGGAGTACTTGCGAGACTCTTCGAAAATATCCGCCAATTCTAAACTCTTAATATAAAGGTTATCTTTTATTTATAAAACAAAAAGAAGAAGCCCAAAAAGATCATCACATGCGATCTCTCCGACGAGGCTTATTTGACTGCGGTCGCGGATTACATCCCGCCTGGGTTCAAGGTGCGAAAGCCCAGGCCGGACGAGAGCCTAAACTCCATCTCGCCCTGTGCTCTCGCGATCCCGCTAGAGCACTTCAAGGTGGGGTTTCGCCTTCCCATCTGGCCGGAACTCCGCCAGACCTTCAGGTATTATGGAGTCGTGCCCGGCCAGCTCAACCCCAATTCCATCGCCATGTTGGTCGGGTACGCGAGCTACCTGCGAGAAGAGGGGATCGAGTTCTCGCTCCCTGTCTTCCGCAAGCTCTACACCTTTCGCTGCACCAACGGCATCTCATTCTTCTCGGGTCTGAACCCGCTCAAGCACTACGGGCTCCCGAATAAGAACCACGACTGGGTTCGGCGCTTCCTCTTTGTCAGCGGGAACCTGGGAAATACACTTCTCGCCCCGGTGCAGGAGGAGGAGTCAACCTTCCGCCCCCCGACCCTAGGGGGGCACGAGGCCAAACTCCACCAATACATCTTGGAGCACGGGCTGGACCTCGTCTACCTCCGGCGAAACGTCAACTCGCTCCCGCTCATTCCGCAGGGCGAGGGTAAGTTTTTGGGACTTCGTTCGTTTCGACCTTGTGACTCTCATACCATTCGCTAAATCATTCGCAATATTATGCAGGCGTGCGTAGCCTCCCCCTTCATCCGCCGCATCCCTCTGGGGCTTCCGTGTCCTTCGCGCAGGCTGCAGCGGATGCCTGTCGGGAGGAACCCTCCTCCTCCAAGCCCAGCAGAAAGAAGCAAAAACCTGGGGCGCTGACCTCCTCTTCCTCCAAGAAATCGAAGAATCCCCCCTCCGCCAAGGGGAAGGGGGTCTCGGACGAGACCCTAGGGGCGAGTGCTCAGACTCAGACCCTGGGGGTGGGTGCGCCAGGCGAGACCACCCTTCGCGCGGGATCATCGTTGCCGCCGCTTCCATTGCCCAGGGACCACCGGAACTTCCCCAGCGGTGAGAAGTACGTGGACCCCTCAGGGGCTCCCCTGGTAAAGTGGGACAGGAATGTCAACAGGGTCTCGCTCTCCACCCTTCACCCGTCATGGATAGAGAGCGACCTCGCCAGTGGTGAGGCCTATGCCATCGCGTATGCCCTCTACGGCCGGGAGGATGCTGAAGTCTATGATGCCGAGACGACTCAGGTTCTCGCCCATGAGACCGCCAGGGGCATGCTGCGGTCGCTCGAGCTCGCGCATATGTCTTCGCGCCGGAGCATCAAACTGGCGCGGAGCTTGGCGGAGGTTGAGGAGTCCAGGACCGTCGTTTCTACCGAGGCGCAGGCCCTCAGGACGAAGTTTGCAGCTGCGGAAGCTCTTCTCGCCAGTCGTCCCATTGCCGAGGTATATATTTTCTCCCTCCCCGCGAGTGACTTGTTGTCGATTGATGCACCTTCTTCTGACCACCTTCATTATTATTTTTAGGATACCACAGTTGTCGAGATGATTCATGCTCGGGTGGCTAGCCTTGAAGACGAAGTCCGGCTGGCTAAGGCCGAGGCCCAGCGGTCGCGAGAAGCCGAGGTCTCGGCACTCGCCTTGGGGAGTGGGGGGCACTTCTACCCCCACCACGAGCTGGAGCAATTGATGCAGGAGAACGCCCAGAGCGCCGTGAAGCATGCGCTGCAGGTGTTGCGGCAGGCTGGGTACCTGAAGGAAGAGGCTGAATGCCTCTCTGCCCGACAGGTCGTCCCCGAGCTCTTCATCCTGATCCCCTTCCCGGAAGATGAGGATGGCGAGCCGCGACGAGACGCCCTCCTACCGGATTTAGGCGAGAGCGATAGATCTTCTGGCGAGAAGCCTGCCGACCCCTGAGATGGGCCCTGTGTTTTTTGCTGTCTTTTACTTAAAATCTTTTGAATGTAATCATGAACGGGGCGAGTGCCCTTGAAAGATATGTATATTAATCACGATTTTTGTGCTCTCCATTTTTGTGCTATCTCCACTTTTTTCTCATTTGCTGTTATGTCTCGCTAGGCTTGCTAGGACGTTAATTCTTTCTCATTCGCCGCTATATCTCGCTAGGCTCATTAGGACGTTAAGCTGTAGTGTGACTGTCCCGGCCACCTAGCGAAGGCTCGAGGATGACTTAGGGGTGTCACCCCTCTTCGCCTTCCTGCGGCCTGCCCCACTCGCACCTCCTTACCATTCGCCCAAACCTGGGTCTCGCTTAGGTAGTCATGAAAGTGAAGTGAGGTCATCTCTCCTGCGCGTGGTCAATGCGAGTGCTCTTGAGGTCACCCTTTGAGAATTTTGAACCTGACACCGAGTGAGCCTTCGGACCTGCCAGCTAGATGAGAGGCTGAACAGCGGGTCTGCTCGGGGCCTTCTTTTCTTTCACATAGAACCTGCCTCCGAGTGAGCCTTCGGACCTGCCAGCTAGATGAGAGCCTGGACAGCGGGTCTGCTCGAGGCCTTCTTTTCTTTCGCATAGAACCTGCCTCCGAGTGAGCCTTCGGACCTGCCAGCTAGATGAGAGCCTGGTCAGCGGGTCTGCTCGGGGCCTTCTTTTCTTTCACATAGAACCTGCCTCCGAGTGAGCCTTCGGACCTGCCAGCTAGATGAGGGCCTGGACAGCGGGTCTGCTCGGGGCCTTCTTTTCTTTCACATAGAACCTGCCTCCGAGTGAGCCTTCGAACCTGCCAGCTAGATGAGAGCCTGGACAGCGGGTCTGCTCGGGGCCTTCTTTTCTTTCACATAGAACCTGCCTCCGAGTGAGCCTTCGTACCTGCCAGCTAGATGAGGGCCTGGACAGCGGGTCTGCTCGGGGCCTTCTTTTCTTTCACATAGAACCTGCCTCCGAGTGAGCCTTTGGACCTGACAGCTAGATGAGGGCCTGGACAGCGGGTCTGCTCGGGGCCTTCTTTTCTTTCACATAGAACCTGCTTTCGAGTGAGCCTTCGGACCTGCCAGCTAGATGAGAGCCTGGACAGCGGGTCTGCTCGGGGCCTTCTTTTCTTTCACATAGAACCTGCCTCCGAGTGAGCCTTCGGACCTGCCAGCTAGATGAGAGCCTGGTCAGCGGGTCTGCTTGGGGCCTTCTTTTCTTTCACATAGAACCTGCCTCCGAGTGAGCCTTCGGACCTGCCAGCTAGATGAGGGCCTGGACAGCGAGTCTGCTCGGGGCCTTCTTTTCTTTCACATAGAACCTGCTTCCGAGTGAGCCTTCGGACATGCCAGCTAGATGAGAGCCTGGTCAGCGGGTCTGCTCGGGGCCTTCTTTTCTTTCGCATAGAACCTGCCTCCGAGTGAGCCTTCGGACCTGCCAGCTAGATGAGAGCCTGGTCAGCGAGTCTGCTCGGGGCCTTCTTTTCTTTCACATAGAACCTGCCTCTGAGTGAGCCTTCGGACCTGCCAGCTAGATGAGGGCCTGGACAGCGGGTCTGCTCGGGGCCTTCTTTTCTTTCACATAGAACCTGCCTCCGAGTGAGCCTTCGGACCTGCCAGCTAGATGAGGGCCTGGACAGCGGGTCTGCTCGGGGCCTTCTTTTCTTTCACATAGAACCTGCCTCCGAGTGAGCCTTCGGACCTGCCAGCTAGATGAGAGCCTGGACAGCGGGTCTGCTCGGGGACTTCTTTTCTTTCACATAGAACCTGCCTCCGAGTGAGCCTTCGGACCTGCCAGCTAGATGAGGGCCTGGACAGCGGGTCTGCTCGGGGCCTTCTTTTCTTTCACATAGAACCTGCCTCTGAGTGAGCCTTTGGACCTGACAGCTAGATGAGGGCCTGGACAGCGGGTCTGCTCGGGGCCTTCTTTTCTTTCACATAGAACCTGCCTCCGAGTGAGCCTTCGGACCTGCCAGCTAGATGAGAGACTGGACAGCGGGTCTGCTCGGGGCCTTCTTTTCTTTCACATAGAACCTGCCTCTGAGTGAGCCTTCGGACCTGCCAGCTAGATGAGAGCCTGGTCAGCGGGTCTGCTTGGGGCCTTCTTTTCTTTCACATAGAACCTGCCTCCGAGTGAGCCTTCGGACCTTCCAGCTAGATGAGGGCCTGGACAGCGGGTCTGCTCGGGGCCTTCTTTTCTTTCACATAGAACCTGCTTCCGAGTGAGCCTTCGGACATGCCAGCTAGATGAGAGCCTGGTCAGCGGGTCTGCTCGGGGCCTTCTTTTCTTTCGCATAGAACCTGCCTCCGAGTGAGCCTTCGGACCTGCCAGCTAGATGAGAGCCTGGTCAGCGAGTCTGCTCGGGGCCTTCTTTTCTTTCACATAGAACCTGCCTCTGAGTGAGCCTTCGGACCTGCCAGCTAGATGAGGGCCTGGACAGCGGGTCTGCTCGGGGCCTTCTTTTCTTTCACATAGAACCTGCCTCCGAGTGAGCCTTCGGACCTGCCAGCTAGATGAGAGCCTGGACAGCGGGTCTGCTCGGGGCCTTCTTTTCTTTCACATAGAACCTGCCTCGAGTGAGCCTTCGGACCTGCCAGCTAGATGAGAGCCTTGTCAGCGAGTCTGCTCGGGGCCTTCTTTTCTTTCACATAGAACCTGCCTCCGAGTGAGCCTTCGAACCTGCCAGCTAGATGAGGGCCTGGACAGTGGGTCTGCTCGGGGCCTTCTTTTCTTTCACATAGAACCTGCCTCCGAGTGAGCCTTCGGACCTGTCATCTAGATGAGAGCCTGGACAGCGGGTCTGCTTGGGGCCTTCTTTTCTTTCACATAGAACCTGCCTCCGAGTGAGCCTTCGAACCTGCCAGCTAGATGAGAGCCTAGACAGCGGGTTTGTTCGGGGCCTTCTTTTCTTTCGCATAGAACCTGCCTCCGAGTGAGCCTTCGGACCTGCCAGCTAGATGAGAGCCTGGTCAGCGGGTCTGCTCGGGGCCTTCTTTTCTTTCGCATAGAACCTGCCTCCGAGTGAGCCTTCGGACCTGCCAGCTAGATGAGAGCCTGGACAGCGGGTCTGCTCGGGGCCACTTTTGGAGCGTTCGAGTTTTTTCCTACAAGCTGCAGTATCAATCTCAAACATAGTTAAACAAAACATTCTTATTTCAAAACATTTTTATTACATAATTTCAGGGATAGAAACGTTTAAGATCGTCACCACTCCATGTGTGGCTGAGAGGTTGTCCCTCCACATTCTGAAGGAGATACACCCCAGACTTTAGTGCCTCTTCCACGACATAGGGACCTTCCCAGTTGGGGTTGAGTTTTCCCACCGCGGCGGATCTTCCGGCCGCGTCGACCTTCTTGAGCACCAGATCTCCCTTCTCGAACTGCTTGACCCTGACGTGCTTATCGAAATACTTGGCCATCCGCCGCTTGATCTCTTCTTGGCGAACGGCTGCCAGGTCTCGAGCTTCTTCGATGAGGTCGAGGGAGAGCCGCAACTCCACCTCGTTTTCGGCTCTCCAATCTTCCTCTCCGCTTGCAGCGGCCTTTACCCGTGGTGTCATAACTTCAAACTCTATGGGGATGACGGCCTCGCAGCCGTGAGAGAGCTTGAAAGGGGTCTCTCCCGTGGCGGTGTTGGGGGTAGTTCTTAGGGCCCACAAGACCGATGGAAGCTGTTCCACCCAATTGCCCTTCAGGTTTTCCACCTTCTTCTTGAGCAGGTTCATAATGACCTTGTTTGCCGCCTCCACCTGCCCGTTGCTCCTGGGATGGTGAACGGATGCAAACCTGAGGTCTATCCCCAGCTGGCCACAGAAGCTGATGAATTCCTCGCTTGCGAACTGCGGACCGTTATCCGTGACTATGGCATGTGGAAGCCCATGTCGACAAATGATCTCCCCCCATACGAAGTTGCGGATTACCTGGGAGGTGACCTTAGCCAACGCCTTGACCTCCAACCACTTTGAGAAGTAGTCAATCATTACTAGGAGAAACCTCCTCTGCCCACTAGCCTGGGGGAAGGGTCCTACCAGATCCATCCCCCATATGGCGAATGGCCAGGGCGCCGTGATAATCTTTAGCCTCTGAGCTGGCATGAGTTGAAGCGGGGCGAACATTTGGCACTTCTGGCACCTCTTGGCGAAGGCTGCCGCGTCTTTACTTAGGGTTGGCCAGAAGTACCCCTGCCTCATTATTCTTGCCTCCAACATCCTGCTCCCCGAGTGGCTGCCGCACTCGCCGGAGTGGACTTCTTCCAAGATCCTTGGGTCCTCCTCCTCTGAAACGCATTGGGCCAGGAGGCCCGAGAGGGTCTTCCGATACAGGTCCCCCTCGTGGAGCACGTAGTAGGCGGACTTATATCGGAAGCGCCTCTGGTCCGGAACCTCCTCCGGAAACTTTCCTGTCGTAAGGAAGGTGACGAAGGGATCCTTCCAGGAGGGACGCTTCTCTACTTCCATGAGTTCTCCCTCCTCAATCGAAGGGCGGAATAGGTCCGTCAGGGTCCCTCCGGCTCGATCTTTACTCCTTGGGGACTCTCCAGCACCACCCCTCCTCCGAGTGAATTCTTTCCTGAAGCCCCGTCCACCAGCAGCTTCCACAGAACGTGACGAGGGGCTCCCTCTTCCTTCATCTCGGCCACATAATCTGCCATGAAATCAGCCACCACCTGCGCCTTCATGGATAGTCGAGGGACGAAGATAATGTTGAATTCACTTAGCTCTATCGACCATTTTGTGAGCCTTCCCGAGTGTTCCACTCCTTCGAAGATCTGGCGGAGAGGGTGGTCCGTCATTACTTGAATTGAATGGGCCTGGAAGTATGGCCTGAGCTTCCTTGCTGCGACGACCAGAGCAAAGGCCAACTTCTCCAAAATCGGGTATCTGAGCTCTGCTTCCCTCAGGACCCTGCTCACGTAGTAGACGGGCAGCTACTTCTTGCCTTCCCCCGAACCAGGATGGAGCTTACGGACTCTGTCCCGACCCCGAGATATAGATATAGATCTTCCCCCTCTTTGGGACCTTGGAGCAGTGGAGCCTTGGTGAGTTGGCTCTTCAAGGCCTGGAAGGCCTCCTCGCATTCTTTTGTCCATTCAAACTTCTGGTTACCTCGTAATGTTTTGAAAAAGGGGGAGCACTTCTCCCCGGCTCGGGAGAGAAGCCTGCTCAGCCCCGCGAGTCTTCCGGTCAAGCGCTGAACTTCCTTGGCGTTCCGCGGCGACCCCAGCTCCACTATGGCCTTAACCTTGTCCGGGTTAGGTTCTACCCCCCAAGGGGTGAGAAGATGCCCTAGGAATTTCCCCTTACTGGCCTCGAACACACACTTCAGGGGGTTCAGGCGCATCTTGTACTTGCGTAGGGTGGCGAAGGTCTCCTCGAGGTCCTGGATGTGAGAGTTCACGCACTTGCTCTTCACCATAAGGTCATCCACGTAGACCTCCAGGTTCCTTCCCCTTTGCTCCCTAAATACTCGGTCCATCATCTTCTGGTAGGTTGCTCCTGCATTTTTCAGCCCGAAGGGCATCATCTTATAGCAGTAGCATCCCTCCCTGGTGATGAACGAGACGTCTTTGACGTCCGGGGGGTGTATCCTGATATGGTGATAACCTGAAAAAGCATCCAAAAAACTCATCACAGAAAAACCGACGGCTGAGTCAACCAGCGCGTCGATCCGAGGCAGGGGATAACAATCCTTAGGGCAGGCCTTATTTAACAATGAAAAATCCACACACATACGCCAGCGGCCATCGGCCTTTTTTACCATTACGACGTTGGAGACCCAGCCTGGGTACTGGATCTCCGATACAAAACCTGCTTCGAGGAGTTTTGCCACCTCCTCGCGGATGGGTCCTTCGAGCTTGCTGGCGAAGGTCCTTCTCTTCTGTCGGATGGGACGGGCTTCTGGATCGAGGTTGAGACGATGACAAGCCACGTCCGCCTCGATGCCTGGCATATCAGCTGCGCTCCATGCGAAGACATCCACGTTCCTCTGGATGCACTCCAGCATCTTCACCCTGTCCTCCGGCCCGAGGCCCCCGCTGATCCGCACCTCTTTCACCCTCCCCTCCTGGGTGAGGACCTCCATCTCCACTACCTCTTCTGCCGCCTCGAGCCGGGCTGGATCTTCCCATTGGCCCTTTGCTTTTTGCCCTTCTACCCGGGCCTCTTCCTCTGCGACTCCTTCCGCCTCCACCGGCTCGACCTCTTGCTCCTCCTGAGCGACCTCCATCAACTCGACCTCCTGCTCCTCACGAGCGACCTCCATATTCTCCTCTCGGGCATCGCCCTCTCCCCCTACCTCTCTCTTCTCCACTTCTTCTCCTGGTCCATCCGGCCTCGCCATCTCCTCTTCCATCTTCTCGGCATCCGCCATCCAAGAAATGGTGTTGACGGCAGTCACATAGCACTGCCTCGCCACCTTAGCATCTCCTCGGACGCGGACCTGGACTCCTCCACTATGGAGCTTTAAGCACTGATGGTACAATGAGGGCACGCACCGGAAGGCGCTGATGAGGGGTCGTCCGAAAATGGCGTTATAGCTGCTCGGAGCGTCCACAATGACGAACCGACAGTTTCTTGGGACCCCTCCTAGCGTCACCTGGAGACCAACACCTCCCTCGACCTCCTTCCGCTCTCCTGAGAAACCAAACAGCGGCCCGTCGGAGGCCTGCACCCTCTTCTTTTCCACCTCCATTGCGTCGAAGGCCTTCTTGAAGATCACGTTCACTGAGCTCCCGTTATCTACCAGGATTCGGGAGACCGTGAAATTTTCAATCGCCGTCTGAATCACCAGGGCGTCGCAGAATGGATCCTCATAATCTGGCATGTCTTCCAAGGAGAAGGTGAGCTTCTCCGTGAGGGGTGGGGTCTGGGAAGTCGACGCGACGTCCCTTCGGAACATCGCCTGGAAGCTTCTCTTGCGAGAGGCCTCTATCCCAACCCCTCCATGAATCACCCTGATTCCCCCCCTGGTTCCTGTATCCGCCCTGTCCTCGCATCGGTCTTCTTCCGCCTCCGGGAGCATTTCCTCGATCCTGGCCTGCTGCCGCCGTGGCTGACCTCTCTCTCTCATTTCCAAGAATTCTGGGCAGGTGGCGGTCGCGTGACCTTCTTCCTGATGAAAGTCACAATAAGGCAACGCCACCCTGCCCCCTCTCCCTGCTCTTCCTCTTCCTCCTCTTGCTCCTCTGCCTCCTCTTCCTCGGCCTACTGCCATAGCTTGCTCCCTTGGGGGGTGAGGGGGTCTGGGACCCTGCCTCCACCCCGGATTCATTCCTCCCGCTTCTCTTCCTTGGTATCCCTCTTCCTGACCTCTCGCTGGTCCTTCCTGGTGCCTCCATCCCAACCTGTTGTTGGGCTCCTGATTCCTCCAATTCCGAGGCGGTCTTTCGAACCCTTGACCCATGGGTTCATCTCACCTTCTTCCTTCCTGCTGCCTCACCTCGGGCTCGCTCATTTTTGCCAACCTCCTGTAGAACTCTGGGTTGGTCGCCTCCCCTTCAATCTCTTCTGCTGCTCGCTCCATCAATTCTTCAAAGGATGAAGGAGGCCTTCTTTTCAGGTCCATCTTGAAGAACCCATCTCGCAACCCTACGATGAACGCCATCTGGAGGGCGAATCCCGGCACCTCCTGCACGAGGTGTATCTCCTCCTGGAACCTATCCACGTAATGTGCCAGGGACTCTCCCTCCCTCTGCCTGATCTTGATGAGAGCCTCCACATCCTTCTTCCTCTTTTTTGACGTCGAGAAGCGTAGCCGAAAGCCTCGGCGCAGATCATCGAACGTGTAGATGGAACCAGCGGAAAGCTGGTGGAACCAGTCCCTTGCTTTCTCCTTCAGGGTGGTTGCGAAGAGTCGGCATTGAAAAGCATCCGACATGGGAAGGATTGATGTCATGTCTTCAAACCACTGCAGGTGCACGACTAGATCCTCCTTGCCGGTGTAGTAGGACATCTCCGGCCCACGAAACCCCTCTGGCACGGGGGCCGAGAGGATCATCTCGCAAAAGGGGATCCCTTCCCCTGCTCGGCGAATGGTCTTCTCGCGCGGACCCAACTCGCACACCTCAGCACTCGCCGGACTGCTGAACAGCTGCCGCCCCGGGAGATCTCGCGCACTTCCTTCTGCTAGCACCTCCTTCCCCGGCCGCTGTCCCGGTGCGTTCTCGCCGATCTGCAGGGGTGGAACCACGGGGACTGCCGGGGTCTCGCACTCGCTCCTTGCTGCGAGAACTGTCTGCACGACTTCTCGCTTGAACTTCTCAAACATCTCCAGCCACTCTCCTATCGCGGGTGGCTGCGAGTGACCTGAGTCAGAACCATTCCCCCCATCTCCTGTCATCGAACCTAATTCAAGATTTTCCTTCACCGGCTACGGTCCACGCTCACCGCACCAAAAATGTTGAAACCTGCAACAGGTCTCTGGAGTTCGGACCCACTGGGGTGTAGCCGATGCTTACTTCTCCCTCACTAGACTCTCTTGACGGTGGATGTGAGAATATGAATAGACCCAAGGCTGAAGCGAGGAGGTCCCGCCACACACCCGGAAGATCTTAGAGAGCTTCCCCTCCCAAACCAGAGCTCAACCGGGCACCTTGGAGGGCACTAGCAGCCGACCAAAAACTAGCCTGGAGGAGAGGATTCTCTGAAATCGGATCTCCTCCAAGGTGCCCTTAAGGGTCTATTTATAGACTTTTCTAGGCTGGTCTGCAAATAACATGAATCTGCCTTTTAATTTTACTAACCGCACCCCAAATTGGTCTGCTAACAGCCTAACTCCGCTGTTCCGGAGGGCTATTTGCAGCCCACCAGGGGTATCAGGGTCATTTCCCCCTCAAATCATCCTGGGCGAGTGGTCCGTGAGGGCACCACTCGCTGGGCACCTGCCTAGCTGGGCGAATGCCCACGCTTCCGGGCGAGTGGTCCGTGAGAGCACCACTCGCCTAGCCCCTTCTCTTCCGCACCTTACCCCCACCAAACCGGGGGTACTTCCACCTCCTAGCCGAGGCGAATGATCGGGCTGACCCAGGTCTCGCCATTTGGCTTGAGGGTCCCACTTGGCGAATACGGGTTGTACATTCGCAAGGGAGAGGTGGACTCCTCGGCGAGCAGCGTCGGGATGAGGTCCACCACTGTCAGCTCCATCGCCGCCGGCTTCAGAAGGTCGTCCTCCTTCAGTTGGCTCAGGATGACAGTCCCCGTCGCTCGCGCGATCTCGCGACGAATGCGAGGCATATCGTCACCAAGAATCCTGATCTGCTTGCCGACCCTGGAGGGGCCCGCCACCGCTGGCTGTTGCTCGGCAGGCCGAGTTTCCAGCTCGCGATGCGAACTTGGGCGGCCTCCAAGGCCAGCAGGGTGTCGTCCAGCTCCTTCTCCAGCTGGGATTCTCCAGCTGGGAGGTCTTCTTCGCCATCTCCACGTCGGCAGCCTGCAAAAAGAGAAGACGCAGAAGGTAAGCAAACTATTCGGCAAGGTGGCGAGTATCCCACAAGCGAGTATAGAAGCGAGGCGAGTACCTCATGCTCCTTCTCTTTGAGCCCCATGGCGATCATCTTCTTACTTTGGATCTTGATCACCCCTTCATACTCGAGCAATCGCCTTGCAGTCGAATGGGCCAGCTCGGCAGATCGCAGCAGAGATCGCGAGGTTTGGTGAGCGAGATACTCGGAGGTCTCCTCCTGCAGTCTCTCGGCATCCTCGCGACCATAGACGGCATGGAGCACGTCGAAGCCCTCGCCCTTATCCTCCCAGTCTTATGACCATGGCGGGAGGTTGGAGCTTAGAGACACCACGTGGGCGCTCTCCGTCCAAGTCACCAAGGGGCGACCATAGAGATCCTCGCCACGTCCACCCAGGTTGAAGTTCGGATGGGTGAAAGGCTCGCCAGCCTCAGAAGGGTCCGCCTTCTTGCCAAGGTCCCTATGAGCGACCTCCTTCTTCTTCCTCAAGGGCTCGAAGGGCTCGCCCCTCTCCTTCCGCTTTTTCAAAGGCCCAGATCCTTCGTCGACGATCAAGGGCTCATCGCCTCCTGGCGACAAGTCGATGGGCGAGTAGACCCCATCCCCGCGAACAGAGGTCCCCGCACCTCCCTGTGTGGAAGCCGCCGCCTTCACCACTACGGGGAGAAGCTCGCATGGCAGAACATGGACTGCTGCAACAAGAAGAGATGGAATTAGTCGCCAAATTGAGGACGAAGAGCGAGTATTGCGAATACTCGCGCGATAGATAACCGTCGCCCGGAAACACCTCAGCAAGTTCGTCTACTCGCCTCCTCCAGAATACCACATCAAGGCGGCGATTCTTGAAGGATTCGAGCAGTTTCTCGCCACCCTCGTTCAGGAAGTAAACCCCGAAGATGCTCTCCGGCGGCTGGAAGGACCTTTCGGGGATTGCTTGGAAGTCGCCAGCGATGACGACTAGTCGCTCTCCCCAGCGGTGGTTCTTCTTCGCCGTGCCGACCAGTGTGCAGACATGGCTGCACAAGAAGACGACGCCCTCGCCTGTCGCCATGAAGTGAAATATCCGCCTGAAGACAGAAAGGTCGAAGGCGATCCCCTGCTCGCGCAGGTAGCAGAGGAACCCCACGATCATCGCCACCCCATTGGGGTTGATCTGGGCAGGGACTATCCCAAAGTAACGGAGTATCTGAGAGAACTCCGTCCACAATGGTAGTCGCAAGCCCACCTCGAAGTGGCGAGTAGGGAACACCCGCTCAGTGGTCAGGACGGTGTTTAGTCGCTCGCCCTGGCGAGGAAGCCGAGCGACAAACCCGGGCGGGATGTACTTCGCCTTGAAGATCTCCAAGTCCTTCTCAGTCGTGACGGACTTCTTGAAGGTGGTCGACGCGAAGTTCTTGGCGTGATTGGCACGCCGAACAATCGCCTCGTCAGACATCTTGGAGGAGAGAGAAGGAAAGAGAGGTGAGTATCAAAGAAGACAAGAAGGGGAGAGGAAGACAGAAGATACTCGCGTATGAGTTAGGAGGTCGCCGAAAGCGTACTAAATACTCACCCCCCCCCCCTATTTATAGTAGTCGGGTAGCTTGGCTTATCAAGCACGACGGCGCGATCAGGAATAAGGGGGTGGCGAGTATTAAGTTAAGGTCGCCAACTCAACAGCACGCGTCAGCAAGGAGTCGACCTCCAAGGCGAGAAGACCTGCAAGAAAAACATGAAAGAAGCTCGCCATGCATAGGCGACACGCAGACAATACTCGCCAAAATGAAAGAAGATAGAAAAAAGCAAGACAAAAAATCCATCACAGAAAAAGAAAGCAGAGCAAGTAATGGAGGTCGAGTTTCAAATACTCGCCTAAATAATATTACATCAAATCAAAAGTGTACAAGGGTACTCGCCAAGGGCGACATAACATGGAAAGAAGAAAATAAAGAAGGACAACATCTAAGGAGGCGCCTGAATATTCGCCTGAGGATCCGGAGGCTGAGGATGTCGCCCGACCCAGCCCAAGCTACGAGCTCACTTGAAGTGCTCGAAGTCTACGGACATCGCGTCCTCGCCCTGCCGCAGCTGATCTTCAATCCTCGCCAGCTGACCGACAAAGCCCATGCTCGCACGCATCCCCACCATCTCGTCATGATGCAGCTGCTGGCGTTGCTCGAGTCTCGCAACTCGGCGCTCTAGGTCGTTAACGGTGTGAAGGCGAGATTCTGCACCAGCCAGGCGAGTATCGAACTCTTCCAGCCGCGATACTCGCACCTCCAACTCGATCAAGCGACGATGAGCGTCAGTGCTCGCCAGGCGCTCAACCCGCGACTCCATGTCAGTCAGGCAGCGATGGGGCTCGCTGACTGCCAAGCGCTCTAGCTTCGCCTCCAGATCCAAGATCGCGCGAGTGGCCTTCTCTTGATACTCGCGAGAAGGAAGCCCGACGGCGTCAATCAAGGCTCCTATGGGAGTGCGAGCGCGAGCTGCAAAAAAGGGTAAAAATATCAGGGCTTTGACGACTAAAGGAACCAAGTGAAGATAATGGTGACTATCACAAATGGCGACCAAGTACCTGGCCGAGGACTGCGAGAATGACGGCGAGGAGAGCCCCTGCCTCGCTGAGGAGACGTGCTGTGATGATGCTCGCCTTGCCGAGTAGGACGGGACCCAGCGGTCTGATCCTGGCTAGGAGGCGCGTTCCCACGACCGCGATTATCGGATGGTCGCCCTCCCCCCCCCCCCCCGGAGGAAAGAAGCCCGAAGGGCCCTCAGTCCCACCACGACGCGAGGATTCGCCTTGGTGAGTAGAAGGAGCGGTCGAAATCGAAGGGCGCTGCTCTCCCTGAGTCGTGACAGGAGGAGGTGGCGGAAGCCCACCCATGGGCAGCTACGAGCTGCTCGCCAACCCCAAAGAATCAAGAGGCGGTGGTGGTGGAAGCACGTTGCTCGCCAGAGGAGCCCGTTGCTCGCTCATTGGTCTCCTCTCCAGCAAAGAGCTGTGGAGAACTCGCGCCAAACGCCCACCACCCCTAGGCGAGATCGTGGGCGACGATCTCAGAGGAGGCACGGCCAGAGGCTCCTCCTGAGCACCGATGGTAGACGAATCTGCGAGCACAGCAGAAACATTTAGCGACTACGGACCAAGTCAAGACTAATCGAGGAGGTGACGAGTAGGAAGCTCTCTACCTCGCGCAGGAGCGAGATTCTCCGATTGATTCTGGGCCGAGGTCCCAGGCATGCTCGCCTCCTCGGCGACATTTGAAGCAGGAGGATCGGCGGCCGGTGAGTCGCCCTCGTTAGAAAGCCCCAAGTCGTCCAGCAGCTGCTGATGTTGGTCGCCCAAAGGGGCGGCGACATCATCTTCCGCGACCTTCTTTTTTCCTTTCTTCTTGTTCTTCGTGAGCCTCTTCCTCTTCTTAGAAGCGAGGAAGTCCTCAGCCTCGTGACCTGGGCGCGGAGGGAGCGAAGAACCGTTGAACAGGCCAACAAGACCAGCCATGGCCGCCTTAGCCTCTGCAGCATAGTCGCGCGTCATCTTGAGCGAGTTCAGAAAGGCGTGCCATCAGAGACCCCTGCCCCTCTATTTATAGAGCTCGAGCGTCGGCCAGCGAGATGCCGAGTATAGACCAAATACTCGCCAGAAAGACAGCTCGTCGAATAGGGGTTGGATGATTCTTTCCGAGCAACTACGTTACTCGCAAAGAGCGGGGATTGTGTACAACCCTCATTCTCCGAGGGTGGACCCCCCCAAGGCCACGTAGACAGAAGTAAAGGTCAAAGGGTCAACACAGAGACCAGCAGTCCAAGATAGAAGCAGAAGAGACCCTGGCGAGTATGCAGGCAATACTCGCCAGGTAGGCGAGTATCAACCAGAAGAGCTCGCCGCGCACAGAAGACAGCAGAAGCCCTGGGCGAGTATTGGTCCGGCGTGTGCGAGCAGCACCCAATACTCGCCAGATGGGCGACTATGGCATGGTACTCGCCGAGTAACCCATAGTCGCCGGGTTGGGGGCTGGGCTATAAAAATCCCCCCTACCTTTTGGTTTTCCTATAAATAGGACCCCAGGGGTACTTGGATTGGCATCTGGACTTGAGCTTTTGGACCCCGATTCCCGAACTCTCGAGCCCGTCACCCTTGCTTTCAGCCAAGTCGGTGCCTTCCCTGTACCCAGCTCGGCCACTTTGGTTTCGGAGGGGAAGACTCTCTTGAGCTTCTGGGTACGTGGTGGGACCTCCCTGCCGCAGCATCTGGGGTCCGGTTCGTTGCTCTTCTAGCTTCGTCGTAGTCGCCAGCCAAGTCATCTCGTTGGACTGCTGGGCGAGTAGCCTCCGGCTGCATCGGTCCGAATTTTGAGGTCAGGATTTTCCTGGCGTCAACACCTATGGACAGTAGACCTCAAGGGATACAAAATTTGTATCAGACACCTTTGCCTAAAATGGCCTCTAAGTAGCCTAAATAATTAATCTAAACTATGAATATAGTGTGACATAATATTGTATTTATATTACAATGGCCTGCGGGTAAAGATGATAGCCGAATCGACCGGTTATGGTTCATCATCCCCGATAGGCTAACGACCAAAAGTCCTTCTTCTTGAAGCCTCTTCCTCTTATAATTCTCGGCCACCTGAGGGTCACCACCACGTACCACCACCTCCGTTGAGGTGGTGGCTATCGATTGGCGGCGACACGGCCACCGGAGGAGGTGTCTCCGGCTATCCCGAGCGGGGTAAAGAGCTCGGCAAAATCACACCTAGCTCACATGGATTGTGGCTCAATTGAGCCCAATTTCTCGACCTAATGAGCTAGAAAGCTAGCACAGAGGGGGAGGAGGAGAAACAGACCTCAATTGTGGCTCGATGGCAGGTGCTCCGACGGATGGCCATGATTCTCTCCGTCTCCGACGAGCTTGCTCGATCTGTGGATTCTCCACTAATTGCTCTGCTCAAGGGGCTGGCTCAATTACTTAGGACCTTCTAAAGCTAATTGAATGGTCAATTTGAGGTTATGATGGCTGTAAAGAGGAGATGGAGTGTGGGGGCAGTCATGGCTTGTATAGCTTCCCTTCAGCAGCTAAGTGGATGTCATGCTCTGAAAAGACTGTTCATAGTCTGGGGAATTCGGCTGGGGGATTGGGTAAGGTGGTAAGGGGTCATGGAAGCTCTCTCACTGAAAGGTGCCTTTTCACCTTAAGGGAAAATGACAAATTTTCCCCCACGCTCATCTTCTCTCTCCAAATTCAAATATGGGGGTTCCAATAGACATGTGGCATGCTGGTTAGGCATGGGGTGGGGCCTTGGTTCACTTGGATTTAATTTGGTCTTTGATTTCTCCCTTTAAGACCTTATGTTGACCATGGTTGACTTTTGTGTTGACTTGGTCAAATTTATGGGTGGGTTAGCCACACTTGATGTTCATGGGTCATACGACCTTACCCAAAGTATATTGGACCATGGTGTGGCTCCAATTTGGTTAATTGATCCATATGGTGTGAGTTTGACCCAAATTAGTCTAAGTTTGACTTATGTCAAATTGGAAGGATTGGTTGACCACTTGATGGGTCCTTTGGGTCCAATAGATCCCAAATGGGGTTAGGAGGTTAGGGGTGAAGTCAATTTGACCAATTGAAGGCCAATTGGTCCTTGATTGGGTTGATTTGGCTATGTTGACCAAAAGTTGACTTTGGTCAATATCTTGAAATTGGGTGGAATCAATTAGTGATTATTGACCCAATTACCTTCCTTAGTGGTTAGGGGAACATAGGTAAGGTCAATTTGAGGTATTGAAGGTCAATTGAGTCTATTTGTGTTGAATAGGGTTATGTTGACCTAAGCTTGACTTTGGTCAATTTGGCCTAGTTGGTTGACCAATTGTTGGGTTTCTTGGTCAAATGAGTCTCTATTAGGGTTAGGAACATATTGGTGAGGTCAATTAATGTTTGTGAGTTCAATTTGGGTAATTTGACCAAAGTTGACTTGTGCTCACTGGTGAGCACTATGTGAGCTCACCCCCACTTAGTGAGCCCTAAGGACATCCCCTTGCCTCCACTCACCCTTATATCCTCGTGTTATGTCTTAACACCTCTATGGGGTCTAGTAGGATTAGGGATGTTACACATTTGACCTAATTGGCCCAATTTGAGCTAAGTGTGCCCAATGACGATTTTGACCTAAATGATGGTCTTGGCTTGATCCAATGGATTATTACAGACCCTTTGATATCTCCAAGGGGTTAGGAAGACTTAGGTGGGGTCACTTTTACCATTTAGGGGTTAATTGACCCTTAATATGGTGATTTGACCAATCTAAGGTTTGGTTGACTTTGGTCAATTTGACTACTTTGGGCAACCCCAATGGGTTCATGATGATCCAAGGGACTCCTTAAGTGGTTAGGAGTGTTGTGGTGTGGTCACATTGGCCATCTGAAAGCTAATTGACACTAATTAGAGAGGTTTGACCCATTTAAGGTTAGGGTTGACTTTGGTCAACTTGACCAATTTGGTTGACCATAATGGATCCATAGTAACATATTGATCTCCTTGAAGGATTATGAGGGTCAAGGTGAGGTTATATTGACATATTGAAGCTCATTTGGTTAATCCTAGGCTAGGTGACCTAAAATTGCTTAATGCAGACCAAGGTGTTTTGATCTTGTCACTTAGACTTCTAAAGCCATTTTAGGTAACCTAGTCTTATGTCATAACACTTGTTAGGACAAAATCCTCTTGGGGGCCTAGTATGAATGGGGATGTTACAAATCCCAATAAACGAAGAAACAATTTTGAACCCGAAATTTAAGTTATGGCTACTGGGTTAAAGTTCAAAATATACTTGTAAGGTATTTGTAATTAAAATCTAGACTCATCTTCTGAGATCATAATATGCTTGTAGCTTATGCAATATTGGTTCTCCTAATTTTCAAGACATCGTCATTCTTTTAATATTTATTGTCAATGATTAGTCATGCTTCTAGAATCCAAAATGATTTGAGTAGATTTAAATATGACCACGTCATCTACTGACATTGGCAGACCCACGTTCAGGCACACCCGGGTACGTGCCCAGGTCTAAATTATCATGAAAATGCAGGTTCCTTCGCTTCACGCTCCAGTTCCCTTCTTCCACAGCCCGCGTCCAGCGACTTGTGTGCCCTAATCTCTTTGATGATGCGCCGAGATGACGATGCGAATGAGCGATGACCATTTCTCTTTGGCGAGGATCATTTCCCATCTTGTCGACTACTTCTCTGAGTTCTCTCGTTGCGTGAACACGCTCTCAACTCTGCAGTTCTAGTCTTTCGGAAGTTTGGGGGCCAGGTTTGTATTCTCTCATCCCCTTTCTTCTTTGATATCTTTGAGTTTGCTTTTCTTTTTATTGGAATAGGAGTGACGTGCTTATAACTGGAAACCATTTGTGAGAGAGTGAGAATGCATTATAAGTATTAATTTACTGGAGACTACTTGTCTATCCCCCGACCATTTCCCTCTGGCTCCTTGTTGCAAGGTCACGCATTGCAAGTATTAGTCTATACATTTTCTTTCTTCTGTCTTCTTTCTTTAATTTACTTGAAATAGAGCTTTGATTGTAGCGCTCTTAAACATATCAATCTATCAATCACCCTTTGAGTGTTTGATGAAATGCCTCAATGAACTATGCATTTGTTTGAAATGCACCTGTTTTAATGCTGGAAGTCTATTTGATCATATTCCTTTATGCTTTGACTTTGTGTTAGGTAGCCTACATGTTTCTAAAAGATTCATGATGCATGTGCTTTTTTTTTGGGAATGGTTCTATATTTTATCAAACAATTTGGAATGGTTCTACACTTCTAATATTTGTATGATGTGAGATTCACAAATAAGTCGGCGGAGAAGATGGTGTTTGTTAGACAAGGTCTCGAATCAAAGATTTATACATTGATCAGGTAATAAGTAGGCGGAGAAGATGGTGACTAGTTAATTAGTGCCTGGGTTAGACAAAAATTCTGGGTCCACCCCTGTCTACTGAATTCAAGGATACTCTAGTGATGATCAAGCTTAGTTCCAGTACTCATATTCATGTGGGTCAACAATTCCACAGCTCAGAAAAATTCATATATTGTAAATCCGCCAAGATTACTTCTTGAATTGCACATAATCATATTAATGTCCTACAATCTTAGTCCTAGTTTTATTCCTAACCCAAGTGTTATTGACGGTCAAATCCATAGTTCTCCTTTTTTATAAACACAGTCCAAGTTCAAATATTGCACAAGACATATCTTTTATGAATCAACTATCAAAATATGTGATCAATTGATCTCTAATTTAATACGAGAGGACTATCATGACACAATTAAAGAATGATCAGAAATTCATAATTTTTCTATTAAATTGGCCATAATATAAAAAAGTTCTCCAAATTTGTGACACATGTCATTTTCCACATGAAGTACTAGTTCTAGATGATCAAAATTTTCAAATAAATTTGAAGAGGTACATATTGATGAAATATTATGTCTGACAGAGTTTCATAATTTCCCATAATAATTATAACCATAGTTCCCGTACTTAAATGTTGATGTCAATTTGTCACATTGCACATCAAATACTAAATTAATCCATTAAAAAATTCTGAGTAAATTAACATTGTTTAATAGTGTCCTAAAAATAGCCTAGCCACAATTGCAGAAGTTTCCAAGTAATATTGACCACAGAATTTTCAGAGACATAATATAACATAAATCACCATGTGACAGATGATTGGATTTTTCCTAAGTCATTATGTCATCTTTATTTCATTAATACACTTATTTGACAAAATTATAATTAAGTAAATACCTAGGATTTTTGACTCCATAAATCCTAATTTTTTTACGGATGACTCCTTTCATCATAATCGGGGCATGCCCAAAATATTATTATCAGGCATCATGCCATTTGTGCTGAATTCACCAAATACCAAAACTTGGCCAAGTGCACACCAAGTCACACACACACACCACATGATCACATGCATGTGGAATACACCAACTTGCAGGGGTCCAAATGACCTTAAATTTTTACCAGTGATTATATATGACCTAATTACCATGCCACCCATGATTTTGGGTCATTTTAAGTTAGCCACATATATTTCAAAAATGAAGAATCACTTTTTCACAAAACTATAGAAAAATATTGTTCAAAAATTTTAATTTTTGAATAGGGGGTGTGTCTAGGGTATATGCTAGCATGGCCAAAATCTTAGGCCCATGCAAACATCCATGTGAAAGATATTCCCATTTTAATGATTGTTCTTCCATAAGGACACATCTCAGAAAAATGGACCTACAGGGAGATGTAGGTCACCAAATCTGGTGATTTAAAAGCCTATGAAAAGTAGACCTCGAGGGTGTAAATATCACCATTCCTTGTGGGTTTGTGAATGATTTGAAACAGCACCTTGCATAATCGATGTTGTATGCACTAGTGAAGGAATGGTCTCTCCTTATGTTGCACGTTAAGTAGTTATCTTCATAATTTTACTCTAAAGATTGAGAGATTCTTAATACCTTATGTCGATCTCTTGATTTCAAAGTTGAGTGGGTAGAACTTGGCAAACGTCCAAGTGTGTGTCAAGGAGTTGTTTCACTGATTTCCTCATTTGTTATTAGTATAGGCTTGGGTTGATGCGAAAAAAAGGATGTTCGTCCCAAAAAAGGATGTGTCAAGGAGTTTTTCTATCTTGATCCTTAGTGAGAGTTAAAGCAATCAAACTTGATGGCAACAGTCTTCATTACTCAAAATGAGGTGAGTTTTTTCGGCTCACAGACCCTAATATTGAAGGATTATGATGACTCAAGGGGAAAAACTCATTATGGTAATGAGGAGGGAGTTAAGTTGAGAAGACTTTATATTTCTAAAACAACCCAAGTTAACACCATACTGGCCCAATAAACAAAGAAACAAGATTAGCTTCCCATAGATCTTGTGCTGAGTTTCTTTTACCAAAAAATGGACATTCCACGTATGCACATAATCCTTATGGGTATACAGTCCTCTGCTTGGAATTATCCTAAATAAGTCCTCGTATCCAAGCACCTGTACGATAGTCCTTGAGACTTATTGATATGATAAGGTTCTCTGCCCTTAAGACTACCATTTATCGCAACCTTTTCAAGGCTCATGTGCTTGTTATCCTGTTAAATGGTCTTCTCTAGGTTGGAATTCTCATTCCACAATCGACATTCTCTCCTTGTGATGGCTTTTACAAGAATGGAGGTGGGAAGTATCAACTTATAGGCACAAAGGTTAAACCTACGAGTCACCTACTAATCTGATAGTAGCATCATAAGCACCAAATCCACCTAAGATGGTCCTATTTATTTGTGTGAGGTGTGTTAATATCGCTTAGGAAGTGACGTGGGAATATCATAGAGTAAGCTTTGAACTCTTACATATGCTTTCAACTCTTTCATTTAGTCATTTTGGGGTATCCTACTACTTGGCCAAAATATACCAGAGATCGATGTCGGACTAGGTACCTTAAGAAATGTCTTGCTAAGTCAAACCAATATGGTGTACTAATCAAGTTGTCCTAATCTCATCATTAAGTGGACAAAATTGTGTGATTTTTCGTATGGGCACACCATTGCTTCCGCTGCTAGTTTGACCACACACTAAGCTCGAGCGGGGTGGCTCAGGGTTTGTGGACTTCTTTAACTTGGATCAAAAGTCGGCTAAGCTTTGATACAAGTTTATAAGACCCCGTTTTTTGCTCACTTTTTGGGTCTTACGCCCAGAACCGTCGCCTTACGGTGACTCCAACACACGAGGAGATCGCCACCACAAGATGATGATTCTACTAGCAGTTCAACATTCATAGGTCAACCATTCATCACAGAGTAATTAGAATCAGCTATAAATTATAACCCAATCCACATCACATCATAACATAAATATAATAAAGGTCCACAGATGAGATATATCAAATAAATGCGCAGTAGAGTACTAAGGTAAATAAGGCTTATGCCATGTACATCAAATGCCTCACTACAGAGTCTCTCGCAGAAGTAAACTAATCTACTAGTGAGGAAAAGGAAGAAGTATAGCGTTCGGGAGGTAGTATCTAGTCACACTCTCCAGGGCTGCTCCTACTCCTGCTGAAACTCCGAGTCCCAGCTGGGTCACCATATCATGCTACTTCCTCCTGGTGTATTGTTGCTGCTCTTGTAGTGGTGTTGGTCACAACTGACCATTATTCTAAAGACTAAGCCAAATTCTCCCCCTCCCCTAGTGATTCCTAGGCACTGGGAGGAAGGAAAAAGGAGGGACAATATGCATGTTTATGCAAAGGCAGGTGATAGTGGCCCTGGCACAACTTAATTAAATCATGAAAGTGCAGCAATAATAGTAAAGTACGAACACAATTATCTAAAAGCATGTATATGCAACAGTAATAGTAAAGTAAGAACACAACTGCCCTAAAGTCATCACAGAGAAAGTAACCTTATCTTATAAGAATGCACATACGGACTTATAAGTTAAGGGGTCCTTTTGCAAGGACCTATCGTATAAAAGAGCTCATACTAGATTATACAATGGGGGTTTATGAAGTATGTTATGATGCGTATGATATGCAATGCAATGCAATGTTTATGTTAATATTTCACAAACATGCAACTCACACACACGACTCTGCACATACAGACCTTTAGTTCCCACTTTTTGGAGGTAGCTAACCTCTCGGGCACCTCCTGTCATGGTTAAACGGTGGCAGAGGAGCGGGCGTCTCCTCACCTAGGTAGGTATAACACACTACCAGACCTAGGCCCTAAAGTACGATATGGCACCTGTCCTCTGTACTCATGAGCTCCTACGTACTCTTGTTGGATCCATCGGAACCAGTCCTTGTATAGGCTAAGTGTAGGGTTACTAGGGAATGTGACCTTTCAGTCGCGCAGTAAAACAAACTGGCCCTCTGAACACCAATCACTTGCTGAGTCATCGTACTTCTGTCGGTGTGTCGACTAGGCTAGCACCGAAGACCCACCATATTCAATGCACATGCACTTATGCAACATCTCTATCATCCAAGCCTCTAGCTCACATGACTAACCATTCTTTCATAATCACTGAGCCTATTGCTCGCAGGACCAACCCATCCTTCATAATCACCGAGCCTACAGCTCCAAGGATTGACCAGTCCTTATATATCATAACCATACTGAGCATCCAGCTCGTAGGACTAACCCGTCCTTCATACACATATGCATCCTTACCTATAGTGTGTTGCCCATCATTTTTCATTATCTACTTAATTATATTAATCTTTATCTTGTGTTTTAGTTATACTTAATAATTTAGGGTGAAACTTGGACTTCCTGAGGTCTACCCTGTGAAGGGCTCGCAGCGGTACTAGGAGGTATGATAGGGTGACATCTCAAACCTCCCTTTCTCAAGATTTTATTAATATTAATGGTTATCCATACCCTCCCCCCCCCCCCCAATCTATCTGATTGTTTTTGAGCCCTAAGGTGAATTATAGTTAATTAGGAGAACATTGCTTTTCAATTGAACCTCAACGTCGTCCCTTATTTGTTGACTGACTACTCCTCCACTCACCACCACTTGGCCACTATCTAGGTCTAATCCCAGAAGCTTAACATACTACGTTATTGTCGGTAGCTCATGTCATCTGATCCCTCTTTCTATGCTTAACAAATTCAATGTCGGACATTTTACTAACCGCACCCCAATCCTAATTTGAGAATTGATCCAAGATGAATTGTCATACGCATCATCCTATGTTGTAAATGATAGTTCCAAGGTTGTTGAGTCTGTGTATGATGATAAAAAGGAGTCCAAGTCACTAAGTTCAGTTTTGCTATCCGCAGACCAACTTTGATTCTAGGTGTAATCTAAGGCCCTCAAGAAGTGTATATGAATATCATGTTCAAAGGACTTCAAATTTATTCCTAAAATTCAACATGCCAAATAATGTCATTATAATCAATCTTGTTCATTTTCCATAAAAGGGCCTAATTATTTAACCTTTCATAATTATTTATTGACTTCCAAATTCAACATGAGGTATTGTTTTCTGATGGTTATCTAAGCTACAAAATTTTCCAGAGGTTCACCTAGGTCAAATATCAACATTTCTAGAATTAGGTAATTTCTCCAATTTATCTACTGCCAATAATAAATAATGCAAAAATTGGGGCCTAAACAATATTTACAAAGGATCACCATGTTTAATTCAACTAAAAATTAAAGGAAAATTCCCAAGGCTTATAAATGATCCAAAATGAACTCTTACTAAATTTCATAATTTTTCAGGTAGGAATAATTACATAATAGAATTTCACTAAATGTAGCCATAAAAACATTATCATTAATATAAAATATTTCATTCATCAAATATTTCATTCATCAAATAAATACCAAAAAAATCTCCAATGGATATAAATAGTCCTTTAGATATTATAACAGAGCTTCATATTTTTCTAACTTATATTTCAACTAGTAATAATTAATTATTAAAAATTATGAATATTCCACATAATGAAGGAACTACTGAGTAGCTTTATCCAAAAATTGCAATAAAAATCCCAGAGGTCCATTTTAATATATTAGGTATACTGACAATTTTTCATATTTTTCACATATCATTTTGTCACACTTATTTTATTTGGTAACTCATAGTGACAAATTAAATTATTGACATTTAGGGGAATAATTGAACTTCAAAAATTCCAAGAAAATTTCCTGGGATATAAATTGACCTAAATGTCCATGTGTTAGAGTTGGTTAATTTGCCCTATTCAGTTTGGTCTCAAATGGTACATTAAAATGAATGTGAGACTATTTAATTTAAATACAAATATATGGAAAATCATTTCCAAATTCATCCAAACTCTCAAAGGTGATTCAAATCACCATTTCACATGCATGTATAAATTTTCACAACCATACCTCAAGGGATTAAAGGAAAATCACAAAATCAAGTAGAAAGTGCTAAATGCACATCACCCACTTTCATAGACTAACATGCATGTAGATTTTCCCCAACATGCACTAACCCAAATGATCTATAATTTTGACCAGGGTCAATTTTTGACCTAACTAAGCACCCACCAAAAATTTAGATGGGTTTGAGGTCATTTGGTCACCTAATTAATACATGTTAGGTTAATTAAATATTTTAGAAAACCTTAGAAAAATTAATCCCAAAAATTGCCATTATTAATCAGGGGGTGCACTGGATCATAATACATACATGACTAAAATTTTAGCTCATTTGAGTGAGGGGTTTGACGGTGGCACTCAAAGAAATGTCTAGGGTCACTTATGCACACCTCATAATCTAGAGACCAAGGGCTATAACATTTGTCTCTGGTTATGTTTCCTTAAACAGCATCTAAGTGGCTCAAAATCTTGCATGTATATACTGAAATTGGTGTGACAGAATTATCATTTCATATAAATGAAGGTCTGCAAGTAGCTGATCCAGCACAGATCTTAAAGACTTTGGACGGCATCTGGTCATCAATGTCCTCTAAACGAAGTTGAGATTAATCCAGCTAGGAGACTTTGAAATCCAATTGCCCGACCACCCCTTACATCCATGGCCGACCACCACCACCTTTGTTGAGGTGGTGGTCGTCGAGAGGAGGCGGTTTTCGGCCAAAATCGAGCACGGGAGAGGGGATCAGGGAGGTGGAAAATCAAGAAAATTGTGAGAAACTCATGGCCTGATCTAGCTCTTTTGAGCTAGATCTCAATCAATGGAATATAAAGATCTATCAGAGCGGGAGAGAGGAAGAATCCATGCCTGATTCACGGCTGATTGGTGGTGATTTCCACTAGTTGCCATTGAGAGTTTTGAAGCTTTAGGTGCCATGGTGATTCTAGCCTCCTGACCCAGTTTCTTCTTCCAATGTGGGGACATTTGCTCCTCTCAGTCTCTTGCAGGTGTAGGGTAGGTCAATTGAAGAGGAGGGAGGCTATTTCCTGGGTTGCCATTAATGGCCATTTTCGGCCTCCCCCTTTTCTCCTCAATTCTAGCCACTTGGTTGTCCACTTGCAGGGAAAACTGGGGATTCTCTGAGAGAGCTCATAGAAGGGCTTTGGAGGAAAAGTTGAGTGCCATTTGGCACTTCTTCCATCTTTCCCTCCTTGGATTCTTCCAAATTGGGGGCAAATCTCCAATTTTCCCCTTTGCATGTCAATTTTCTCCCCAAATCTAAGGGCATGCTTGGTAATAAGGTTTAGGGTTGCAGGATGGGACTCAAATTGAGGTCTTAGCTCACTTGATTTGAGTTTGGGCTATTTTGACCTAAAGGACTCAAATTTGGCTAAGTGGGGTTAAGTTTAACCCTAGCTCAATTTGATCAATGTGGCTAACCCACATTGGTGGGGTTGAGTCCATAGATACAATTTAGGGTGAAATGTGGCTTGGTTAGGTCAATCAGGGTTCATTTGACCTAATTGGCCCAATTTGATCTAAGTGGGCATAGTGATGATTTTGACCTAAACCATGGTCTTTGCTTGATCCAATGGATTATTAGTGACCCTTAGATCTCTCCAAGGGGTTAGTAAGACTTAGGAGGGGTTGACCATTTTGGGGTTAATTGACCCTTAATAGGGTGATTTGACCAATCTAGGGTTTTGTTGAATTTTGTCAATTTGACCACTTTGGGTAACCCCAATGGGTTTATGATGATCCAAGGGACTCCCTAAGTGGTTAGGAGTGTTGTGGTGAGGTCACATTGGCCTTATGAAAGCTAATTGACCCAAATTAGAGAGGTTTGACCCATTTAGGGCTAGGGTTGACTTTGGTTAACTTGACCAATTTGGTTGACTATAAAGGGTCCATTGTGACCTATAGATCTCCTTGAAGGATTTTGAGGGTAAATGTGAGGTTATATTGACATATTGAAGCTCATTTGGTTAATCCTAGGCTCGGTGACCTAAAATTGCTAAATACATACCATGATGTTTTGATCTTGTCACTTAGACTTCTAAGGTCATTTTGGGTAACCTAGCCTTATGTCATGACACTTGTCAGGACAAAATCCTCTTAAGGGCTTAGTAGGAATGAGGATGTCACAAACGCGACCGTCGAATGTTTCAAAATATTTTTTTAAATATTGTTTTGATTGTGTAACATCCCAATTCGAGCTAGACCCCTCAAGAGTGTGTTGTGTCGCCGAGAGTTGACTCAGGCTCGGTAGAAGCCCTAGGACCCCAAGGTGGTCAGGTTTGAGTCATGGTCAACATGGGTGGATATAGTACCCTCACTCCCTAAAGATAGGAAATAATGAAAAGAACTTGTAAAAGAGAGCTAGCGTCGGCGGTAGCGATACCGTTGGTGGTAGTGATACCGTCGGTGGTAGCTTTCAACACGATATGGCTATCGTGTCGTCAAAAGGGGTTGTTTCCTCGTCGATACGCTAGCGTCGGCGGTAGCGATACCGTCGGCGGTAGCCTTCAAAATGACGTGTGGCCTCACAAAATGATATGGGTACCTTGTCGTCGAAAAAGGGTGTCTTGTCGTCGAGAAGAGGTACCTTGTCGACGAAAACCTGTTGGTTTCTCGAAGATATCATCGATAAGTTAGAGCCGGCGGTTGTGATACCATCGGCGGTAGCCTTCAAAATGGTAAGTGCACTTGTCGTCGAAAAGGAGTTGGGTTCTCGAAGATACCGTCGTTACGCTAGCGCCGACGGTAGTGACACCGCCGTCGGTAGTCTTTAGAAAAATGTGGACGGCGGTGATATCTTATCCTTGCTTATTTTAAGGTTGGGAGGTGGCTTAGGTCAATAGGACAGTGACACGTGGATGGATTGTCAAATCCAAAGCATGGGAAGTGTTTTTCCCATTAATGCTAGTCAAATCAACTCCACTTATTCTCTTCTTCTTTAAACCTTGAACCCCATTCCCTCATCCATAGCTGAGCATTTTCTTCTTCCTCTTCCTAACACCTCAAGGTATAACCAGCAACTTTTCTTGAAGGAACAAGGCTTGGAAGGAGGATTTGGAGCTTGGCCGACCGCCGCCATGCCGCTAAGAAGACAAGCTTGAACCATGGCCAAAAATTAAGGTGACTTTTGCTCCCTCTCCCTTGGTGCTAGATCTTTAGATCTGAAATATGAGAGATATCGGGCTCAAAAGAGCTTAATTTCAGCGAGATTCATGGAGTTTTGTAAGAAGAGACCACGCTAGAACTTACGTTCTAGGGTGTCGTTCGCCGAGAAAATATTTTCAATCAATTCCTCTCTTCAATACGAAGTGGTAGGACTTGATTTCGTGAAGAACGGTGGTCGAATTAGGGAGTATTAGAAGAGACAAGGTGAAATAATATATGTGTGTGCTGGAGGAAGAAGATGAACAGATGTTCATCTGTCTTAAGATCTGTACAAATTTATAATATTTAGACAGAAATCTATTTTCTGCACGTGACGGATTTCAAGCTTATTTTTAGGCATGATACGGCCATAATCAGGCCTTGTGCTCAACACAAACGTTGTAGCCCTCGGAAAGACCTTTCCAACGAGTGGTTGTGGATTTTCAGGGGATCTCTGTGGCTCTGGCAAAATAAAATCGAAAATGGCTGTATAGAATCTTATCCGGTTTATGTACAGGACAGCTTGCTATCCAGATTTACTCTGCTGTGTTCAAACCCGATTTTAGATAGGTTAGAACTAGATCTGGACCTTGGGCTCAACACAAAAGTTGTAGCCCTTGGCGATACCTTTTCAGAATGGGGTGATACATTATTTTTGGTGGCATGTAGCTCCTGGATATCATGTTTTAGTAAACATTGATTAATATGTGCAAATTTTTTAATGTTTTACTGATTTTCCCCAAAATATTTAACGGATGCTTACAAAATTTAGTAGAGATGCACCTGATGATATTGTGATCACCCTGTTTAGTTTCAAAAATTTTGGAAACATAATTGCCATAGATTTGCCTGTCGTATCATATAATTATTAAGCACCATAAATAAGTATTGTGTAATACAATGAGGTCAAAATGTGGTATGAATGATTCAAACCTTATTTATGATCTATGGTAGAAGTTTCAGATGATTTGATTTTAAAATGAGTCCTGAATTAAATATGTCGTTATAATTTATTACGCTGAAATAAAATGCTCATTTTGACAAAGATTTTGGAAACGTGCATAAAACCGTGCATATATCACTTGGTAATCTATCAGAGAGTTTAGATTTGTGATAACCGCTTAGTAGAGATTATGATTGATGATTCTTAAAGTGAACAGGCGCGAGATGATTGGTATTGACTAAGCGCGATCGAATAATGCTTATGAATTCAATTGTGTTCAAAGCATGTTGTGAATCGAGCATGAGGATTAATATGGATAATATGTATAGACAGATTTATATAGTGAACTTGAACATGACATTACACGCACAAGTAGTCCTATAGGATCAACGAGAGTATTTCCCTTATTTACACATGCCACTGAGCGAGAGTTATGACAACTCGGTATGGGTAGCAGTGACGGTCTGGTGTGGATTATAGGGTATGGTTAGATCCTAAGGTGTTATGTTTAGGACCCGGTTGGTAAGTCCTTGAATTCTAGTTAGCATTGTTGAAACTTATAATATTAACATGTGTTATGGACTTGGTTAGGAGTCCTTGGGTGCTTGATAGCACGGGTTGAGCATGAGAAATTACTTGAGTATGCATAGTTTCACACGATTGCATAATGATCCTTGTTGGAGGATTACTTGTGGCAGATCTACGGGCTCGTCGGTCGTCACAACGACGGGAGATGGCAGATTGATCTAGAACCGGTTGGGCTTGGTCGTTTGGTGCTTACTTCCCAAAGACCCCTTCCGCGTCATAAGACTCAGCTAGTTTGGCGAGCAAGAGTACGCATGGTTTCCGCTATTGTGTTCTTAGCGTCGAGGTGTACGTAAGGCCTAGATCTGGTAGTGTACATACCCACCTAGTAGTGGATAAGCTCGTTCCACTATCTTCGTCTGGCCATGACGTGAGGTGCCTGAGTGGTTAGCTACCCTCGAAAAGTGGGAAGTATGAGTCTATATCAACATAGCAAATTAGAGTGCGTGCGTAAATCATGGGTGAGTCATCATACATACATTCATTACATTGCATCACATAAATATCTTCATCATATAAACTTGTATGGGCACCTTTATATGATGAATTACTTATAGAAAAGACCCTTAACTTATAAGCTTATATGAACATCCTTATAAGTTAAGTTTAATTCAGTTTTGTACATAATTGCTATATTATACTCTGTTGCTGACTTTACTGCTAGTTGTTGTGTTCTTTTATACATGCTAGTAATTCTTATTGCTTATCCAAACATATGTTGCTCTCATATTACACTGTCATATACCACCTTCTTGTATATACTGATTATATTGCAGTGTTCTATTTCTTCCCTTCCACCCGGTGCCTAAGAGTTGTCGGGAGAGGATGTGAAGCCACTTAGTCTTTATGACTAACGGTTGTTACACCACTATTTTTAGGAGCACACCTAGGTGGAGCGGCAACGTACGATACAAGAGGACAGACAGGCCAGGGTGACAGGGCCTGCGACAACGATACATTCGTTATCGTCAGTGACAGATGTGAGCGAGTGTTTTAGATGTAGCCTTAGGGCAATTTGTACTCTGATATTTTACATGAGCTTTTGTAGCTACCTGTTCTTTTGGACACTTTTACTTATTTGTGAATAATGACTTCTGTTGTTTTTATATCATTGATGGGTTGACATGATGATATTTTAGAATAGCCGACAGGAAAGGCGTCTTGTGGAGGAGGCTAGCCCGTGTGCTAGCACTTCTGCAAGGCGGCTGTTCTGGGCATAGAACTCCCCTCGGCCGTGTCTTGTGTTCCGGGAGGGGGGTCTTACAGATTGCATATATGTTTATAAAGCATCGCGTCTAGTTGTAGTATGACTTACTTGTTGATATTTAGGCCGGAGTACTTCGTGAATGTAAGTAGTCATTTCTTCATCGTCATAGTGGTTGAATGGAAGTCCACTTTTGATGATGTTCTCCATTTGTCACACTGGTTGTCGAGCTTGGTCATACGTCCAAATGTGTCAGGTTGCCGAAATTTGAGCTTGGGTAGACTCCACGACTTGTTTAGAAATACAAGATTGTATATGTCAGACGAGCGTTTTGTTGCTGCCAACGACCATTAGCTTCCCGCAAAGTTTACATTTCGCCTTAATTTTGACACCGATCCGCACTTTATTAAAGTTTGAAAGAACATAAGGTTTGTAGTCTAAATCACCTAGAGGGGGGGTGAATAGGTCTTTTGAATTTTGCTTGATTAGCTTTAGCGGATTTCAGAATTAGTTCAAGCAAATCAACAAACACAGAAAGCACACGATAATTTATAGTGGTTCCCCAAAGACAGTGTGTCTATGGGTAGTCCACTTTCCCCCTCCACCCTTCTAACAGTGTGTTAGACAGGGCCAACTTCTCCAATCTCGGCTCAAAGAGCTTACATCACAAGTTCCTCAGAACTTCTCAGATCAAGAATGATCCTACCTCGGGACACAAGTCCCTACAACTTAGAGCTATCACCAGCTCCTACCTCAGGCACAGCTGCCCTACAAACTCAGAGGATAACACCTCCTACAGCTCAGACAATAATGTCCTACAACTCAGGCTGTTAAGCCCTACCTCAGATCTGCTCCAGATCCTACAGTTTAGACCTCTCCCAGGTCCTGCTACTCAGAGGACTCCTCCTCCTACTTCTCAGACCACCTCCTGGTCCTACCTCAGGCTGTTAAGCCCTACCTCAGATCTACTCCAGATCCTACACTCAGGCCTTCAGCCCTACAACTCAGAACCCTCAAGTTCCTACAAACTCAGACCAAAAGGTCTTACAACTCAGGCAAAATTGCCCTACAGAAAAATGATTTAGAAATATTTCTACAGTAGAGGTACTCTCCTGTAGATCATGCACCGTTTGTGCTTCCTGTAGCTGAAGATGTCGATGCCAGCTACTAACTTGATCTTCCTCTTCGACAGAGTGATGGAAGATCACCTTGCTCCTCCTTGCAGAGGAGCTAACTTTCTTTCTCTGTTTTCTTCTTCTTGTTCAGTGAGCAAGAGGAAGAAGACGAGAGCTTCAGCCGTCAATGTAACAGTTGATCTCTTTTGCATGTTACCGGGAGGGTTTCAAATGTGCCCTAACTCTTCCTTTTATACATCTCTGAGCTTCAACGGCTCTTAGCTGATCTGTTGAGAAGTATGGGAGAAGTTGGTGGACCCCACACAGCTTTTCTGCAACTAGTCCTAGCCGCAGGTCTCGGCGCCCTTCTTTTCCGTAGAGATGGACTGCGCTCGATGAACATGGAACATTCTGCATTCGACGAACCAGCTGTCCCCTGCGTTCGATGATCTTGCCAGCTCAGCGTTCGACAAACTTGCCTTGTGTGTCTTCTCAGTGGCTCCTTCTTTGATCTCGACTCAGCGGTCGACGAACGGCATTCAGCGTTCGACGAACTTGCCTTGTGTGTCTTCTCAGCGGCTCCTGCTTTGATCTCGTCTCAGCGGTCGATGAATGGCGTTCAGCATTCGACGACCACGCTAATTATCAACGTGTAATGAACTTATCAGCGGAGGCACCTTCTTCTCAGTGGATACGCTGAGACGGCTCCTCGTCTCAGCGGTTTTGACCCCTCGTCTCAGCGATTCAGCTGAGACAAAACTTCATCTTTTGGCAGATGATTTCTCCACATCTAAGGGCATGTTTGGCCCTTTCTTTTGAGTCACCTGCACCTGTATATCTTACACAAGTATAGCTCATCAAATACAATATGTCCTTAGCATTGAGAGTGATGCCTCTTCAAATCAAGGTACTATTGAGGGCAATATACCCAACAATCTCCCCCTATTTGAAGAAGGCAGAACATCCCCAATGCTAAGGTACATTAACAACCAAAACCATATCACAAAAATGATCTTTGTAGCATATGCCATATCTCCCTCTTTCTAACATCCTAAGCATAGGTTCTTACTAAGCATTGGCCCTTTCTCCCCCTTTCTGGTTTCTTCAACTATTTATCCCATTAGGGATAGGGAGGCAACATCTATAGATCCCTTTGGATCAACTTATAGGATAACCTATACATTCTAGGCATTTGCCATCTCCCCCTCAACCTGAGCAGGGAATTTGCTCCCCCTTAATTGGAGAGCTATTTTCTGTAATAGCTGAACCTGTTCTAATTGAACATCCCATTCCAGCTCCCGAATATTAAAGATAAAGGTACAGAGTACATATACCAATAGTAACATACACAACATTATGATCAGAAAATAAAATATCATTTCAATTTAAATGTTCAGTACAGATATTTCAAACAATTCAACTGATGATTGTACATTAAAAAATTCAAGGCAGGTTCTTCTTAGATGGACTCTGGGAAGAGCATTCTCCATCTTTGGACTTTCTCTTCCTAGCTTCAGCAGCAGCCTTGATCTTCTCCTTTACTTTGAAGTATAGAAGTGGCTTGGGAAGATATCTTGTGGGAATCCTTACAGGAGTTTCCCTCCTCACCATGTTTTCTTTAAGAATCCTTTCCCTTAAGGATTCCCTCTCAAGGTGCTTACCCATTCGGCAGCTGAATAGACATGGTAAATGTCCTTCATTTGATTTCCATGGCTTACCCAGGTATTGACAACAATTGTGTCCAACTCCAGATTGTCATCTTCATGGAGTGGATCCTCTAATCTTTCCATTCTTTTTTGGGCCATATATTCTTCAGCAGTTTGAATGCCCTCTGCCCTTCTCCTCTTTGCTGCTCTCTCATCTTCAATCAGATTTGATTGACTTTGGAAGTAAAAGTCTTCAGTTCTGCTTGGGTTCAAGATTGGAAGATTCAAAGCAATTCTTGGTCATTGCAGTACTCTTAAGCTTGAGTCCCACTGAGTATTAGTAACCTTTTTGGCCATGGTTAGGATATTTTCTTGAATAGCTTTGGAAGCATTGTTGACCACTTCCACCACTTTCTTGCTGGCTTCTGCTTGATTGGAGAGTATCAGCTTGTGGGCAGACTCCATGTTGTTATACAGCTTTATGTGAGCTCCTTTCAGCTTAGCATGTAGATTGGTAACCTTCTCCTCCCTTTCTTTGCCATTTTCCATTATCTTCTTCTCTATTTCAGAGTGTTGATGTATTATGGATTGGGAGAGAGTTTGAAAAGTGCTATCCACATCATCCAAAATACTTTCCTTGACCTTGTCAATGTGGGTCATGACATGGCTGCTAGATGTGTTGGCCACTTGTGCCATCCTTGCAACTGCATTCTCCCAGACATTTTGGTTTTTGTTAAGATGATTCTTTACATATGTGATGTCTTTGGTGGAGACCCCTTGATGATCAGCAATTTGCTTCAGTACAGTGTGCTGAGCAGCAACTGTGCCTTTGTCCATTTCAAACCATCTTGTCATTTGCAGGAGGATATGATCTGATGCTGTTTTGACATCATTAACCTGGGTATTCAGCTCAGTCCTCACTGCAGCTACTCTTGACTCCATTCTTTGCTCACTGGCCTGGATCTCCTGATTCAATGCAGCTCTTGTTGCATACAACTCATCCCTTATCTGAGCAGAGACATCATGGACCTTTTCAGCAACTATCTCTTTCATAGACAACATCTGACCCTCAATGAAAGATTTAATTGAGTTCAGCAGATCAGATGTGTCTAGCATAGTAGTTGGCCTTTCCTGGGCCACTTCTTTCTTCATTCCAGGTTCTGGTCTATGCAGATCTTCAGCACTTGGGTTGTGCTCCCCCTCACTAGCATCCCCACCAATTCCACCAAAGAGAGGGCTATGCTCCCCCTCACTTGGAGCATCCCTATATGGAGAATTTTGTCTAGGAGAACCATGGATAGGTGAGTTCATTGGTTCATCTTCAGCAGGGGGAATAGTTGGATCAGTATCAATCTTAGTTGGCTCAGTAGAATCAACTCTTCCTTGGAGAGCACCATCTTCACCAGCCCTGGGGAAGTCTTCTCCTTCTTCATCTTCCATGAACTCTTGAGGATTACTTTTCTTCTTGGAGGATTCAGCACCTCCTACTTCACTCTTCAGAGCTTTCTTCTTCTTCTCCTTCATCTCTGCCAATACATAGGGTTGGCTCATGGGGAGAACCCTTGTGGATCTATCTAGAGTCTTAATATCCAACCTTTTCAGGTAATGGATATTAATACATTTGATTGAGGAGAATTCTCCAGGATATGCCTTACAGCAGGTAGAGAGAAATGATCTTTCCTAGGTTAGGAGCCTGCAGGCATTGCTTAATCCTTTGGTACAGGACATTTCCCCAGCATGTCCTTTTCTTTAAGATGATCCTTACAATCAGCTCAAACATGGGTTGAGAGATTGTGTCATGTGAACATGGCTTGCACAGGAGTGCCTTTCCCACAATGTCACATAACAACTTCCCTTTTTGATTGAAGAATTTCTTCTTCAGTGATGAGGTCTGGGGAGCACTGTATTCACACCACTTCAAGGCATGCTCCTTGTCTTCTGCAGATATTTCCTCTTCTTCCACCCTAGGAAGGTGCAGTACTTTTTCCAGTTTCTTAGGGGACAGTTTCACCCTAATTTCACCAATCTTAGATGTTAAGCCATCCATGGAAGACGACTGTTTGGCATTTTCAAAGAACTCTAGCACTTATTGCTTGAATATTTGAGAGGGTTCGGACAGCAAGAAGTCTAGTCCAGCATCAGAAATCAACGATATAACACTCAAAATCTCTGGTGAGGCATGGAGAAACCCATCCCTCACCAACTCACAACCTTCTTGCAATTCCTTTGCAATCTTGGGCGCCATCTTAGTTGAATGAGAAAAATGAAGACGCTGGGACGGAAGAGTAGAGGTTTCGTCTCGGCGGCTGGGGTGGGCGAGAGAATGTGAAGGGTCATTTAATGTCGTCGAGGGTTTATATAGTGGGCCAGAGTGTTGACCTAATTGACTCAGCGGTTCAGCTGAGACGGTTCAACTAATACTTCAACCTAGGGCTAAAATTGTCGATCATAGCTAATGTTTTAAGGAGTAAGATCGTCGAATTGAGCTCGACATTGGTCGAACCCAGACTTTACCCAGATTTTAGGCGAAATTTGAAGCTTTGCTAATGCAGATTGTACTGGTTAATTCTATCATCCTATTTTAACACTAATATAGATAGTATTTGATGATAAATTCACAATGGAGATACTTACCTTGAGGATTCAGTCCTCTACTGATGTTGACTTTATGAAGTCAACTTCCTCCCTTTCTTGTGCCATGGGCACTCACTGTCCAAGTACCACTTATGTATGAGGCTGGTACTTGAACTATCCTGCAAAACAGAGTTTAATATCCCGTAGTAACCCAAGGTGACTTGGGTCCTAGGTTCTTGTTAGCATGATCAAATGACCTAACTCTAGCTTCTCCCTTTACAGGAAGGCTCTTCTTTGCATTAGGTACATTGGGGTTGTACCAAAAATCTATGGCAAAGTGTCCAACTTTACCACAGCTCCAACATTCATGAATGTTGTATCTTCTCTTCTGAGCATTTCTTGAGGATTGTGCAGCACAGTCCTCATGTTCAGGAATAGATGCAGCAGCATTCTTCCTGTTCCTCTCATCAATTATTTGACTGAATGTCATTCTGTGTGCTATCTTGATGCTCTTTGTCCTGATTGCATCAGCTTGCAATGACTTGGCAGCCATACAAGATTTGATGGTATCTGACACTGAGCACTCAGACATGTTTACAGAATTGGCACCAGTCATGTTCTTGATAGATCCAACCTTAGAAGGGCTTGCCTTCTTATTCTTGAATGATGTGGCTGAGGTACCAAAAACAAATGGTCCATGTTGGGCCATTTGATTTTCCTCATGGGGAGCCTTCATGGCACTCAATCCCATTCCCTTACTTCCACTATATGAAGGAGCATTTTCCTTCCTATAGCACCTCTCATTCTTCTAATGACCATAAATGCTTTCATGGTCATACCTGTTGGAGGGAAGTATCACCTTTTGAAAGGTGGGTTGAGGCTTAGCCTTCTCCTTGCTCTTAACTCCACTCCCTTCTCCTACTTCCATTTTCTTGAATTCTATTCCTCCCCTATTGGTTTGAGAGGAGAAGGTGTCAATGATAGGAAGCACAGATCTGGGCTTGGAGAATTGAGCCACCAGGCTCTTCTCCTTCTCAAGCTTTTCCTCAAGGTCCTTGATGACCTTGTTCTTTAGGGAAATAGTGCTTAATTGCACAATTGTTAACCCATGTAAATGACTAATTTGTCTGCTCATCTGAGCCACCAGGGTGGTGGGTTCTGTGTTGACATGTTTAGAAACTTTGAGAGAAACAATTTCCTGGGCTTGCCTCTTGGCAAGCTTCTTGCTCTTCTTCAGAGCCTCCAAAAGAACACCATATTTATCAATCAATTGATTGAGTTCTTCCTCAGCATCCATGCCCCTTCCATCAATTGATGAAGGTGCAACAAATTCTGGACTAGTCTCACAATCAGAAAATGAAATGGAATGAGGTTGTACCTGAAACTTGTCAGAAACATTCTGACTTCCTTCCTCATCAGTGAAGGCCATAAGGCCTGGCTGAATAGTGTCTTCTTCATCCTCCTCTTCATCACTATCTGAGTATGATAGAGGGGCCCTGATTCCATCCTTTGCAGCTGGATTGTCTTCATCCTCTTCTGCTGCATATAGCCCAATGATGGATTCTTCTTCATTGTCTGAACCTGATGTTGAAGGATCAGACTCACTCCAGCTTCTTTCTTTCTTTGCTAGGAGTGACTTTTCTCCCTTCCTATCCTTGTGGTGATGATGCTTTGTTTCACCACTATCCTTTCTTTTGACTGGACAGTCAGCTATGACATGTCCAGGCTTGCTGCAGCTATAACATATTATATTATTAGTAGAATGTTTACTGTGTTTTGATTCATACCTGTCGCCATATGGGTGCAGTCTTTTAGATTTGCTGCTGTTCTTTTTGTAGTGTGATTATGAGGAGGGCATGTTCCTCCATGGCTTCCTCTTCATCATCTTCTTGAACTGCCTAGAAAAGGCAGCAAATTCTTCATCAGAGGAAGAGCCTCCTGAGGTGCTGACTTCAGGTCCAGCTCTTCTCCTTGGAGGAGACACTATTCTCCCCTTGTTTCTCTTGGAGCTGTCAGCTTTGAGAGCTACAGAATTCTCCATTGATTTTGCCTTTGAAGAGGTGTCCTCTTCCTTCCTTGCAGACAGCTGCATCTCATAAGAAAGCAGCTTCCCAAACAGAGTGTGAGTTGGGGTCTCACCAAGCTTGGCCACTTCCCTGATGGCACATATCTTTGTGTCCCGGTCTCTTGTGCGAGATCTAAGGAACTTGTCATTCAGCTCATAGTTGGTGAAAGCCCTCTCATAGGTTCTCAGCTCATTGACTATTCTGAAGAACCTCTCATAGCACATGGATATGCTTTGCTGGCTCTACTGCCTGAAGGCTTCATACTCTTGATTTAGGAGTGACTTCCTGTCATCCCTAACTTCAGCTATCCCTTCCATATATACTATCAGAGTATCCCACATTTCCTTAGCAGAAGTGCAGTGTACCAACTTTTGAAAGGTGGAATCATCAATAGCATTTAGAATGATGTTCTGGGCCCTCTTTTCCATGGTGAACAACTCAAGTTCATCCTTGGTCAGATCTTTGAATGGTTTGGCCACTCTTCTTGTTGGATCAATAGTGGATGTAGTGTGAAAGGTGAAAGGTCCTTCTTCAACTGTAATGAAGATCCTTGGATTAGATGCTTCCATAAACAACCTGATCCTTTGTTCCATATGCCAAAATTCTCTTTGTTGCATATGGGCAACTTCATGGACCTCATTTCCTTTTGCAATCTAGAGGAGGCCATTGGGATTTGATTTGACTAAACCTTTTAGGATCTGGTCACACTGTTAAGTCCTTTTTGACCAACCTAGCTCTGATACCACTTAAAAGAATATAAGGTTTGTAGTCTAAATCACCTAGAGGGGGGGTGAATAGGTCTTTTGAATTTTGCTTGATTAGCTTTAGCGGATTTCAGAATTAGTTCAAGCAAATCAACAAACACAGAAAACACACGATAATTTATAGTGGTTCCCCAAAGACAGTGTGTCTATGGGTAGTCCACTTTCCCCCTCCGCCCTTCTAACAGTGTGTTAGATAGGGCCAACTTCTCCAATCTCGGCTCAAAGAGCTTACATCACAAGTTCCTCAGAACTTCTCAGATCAAGAATGATCCTACCTCGGGACACAAGTCCCTACAACTTAGAGCTATCACCAGCTCCTACCTCAGGCACAGCTGTCCTACAAACTCAGAGGATAACACCTCCTACAGCTCAGATAATAATGTCCTACAACTCAGGCTGTTAAGCCCTACCTCAGATCTGCTCCAGATCCTATAGTTTAGACCTCTCCCAGGTCCTGCTACTCAGAGGACTCCTCCTCCTACTTCTCAGACCACCTCCTGGCCCTACCTCAGATCTACTCCAGATCCTACACTCAGGCCTTCAGCCCTACAACTCAGAACCCTCAAGTTCCTACAAACTCGGACCAAAAGGTCTTACAACTCAGGCAAAATTGCCCTACAGAAAAATGATTTAGAAATATTTCTACAGTAGAGGTACTCTCCTGTAGATCCTGCACCGTTTGTGCTTCCTGTAGCTGAAGATGTCGATGCCAGCTACTAACTTGATCTTCCTCTTCGACAGAGTGATGGAAGATCACCTTGCTCCTCCTTGCAGAGGAGCTAACTTTCTTTCTCTGTTTTCTTCTTCTTGTTCAGTGAGCAGGAGGAAGAAGACGAGAGCTTCAGCCGTCAATGTAACAGTTGATCTCTTTTGCATGTTACCGGGAGGGTTTCAAATGTGCCCTAACTCTTCCTGTTATACATCTCTGAGATTCAACGGCTCTTAGCTAATCTGTTGAGAAGTACGGGAGAAGCTGGTGGACCCCACACAACTTTTCTGCAACTAGTCCTAGCCGCAGGTCCCGCCACCCTTCTTTTCCGTAGAGAAGGACTACGCTCGACGAACGTGGAACACTCTGCGTTCGACAAACCAGCTGTCCCCTGCGTTCGACGATCTTGCCAGCTCAGCGTTCGACAAACTTGCCTTGTGTGTCTTCTCAGCGACTTCTTCTTTGATCTCGACTCAGCGGTCGACGAATGACGTTCAGCGTTCGACGAACTTGCCTTGTGTGTCTTCTCAGCGGCTCCTTCTTTGATCTCGTCTCAGCGGTCGACGAACGGCGTTCAGCGTTCGACGACCACGCTGATTCTCAACGTGTAATGAACTTATCAGCGGAGGCACCTTCTTCTCAGCAGATACGCTGAGACGGCTCCTCATCTCAGCGGTTTTGACCCCTCGTCTCAGCGGTTCAGCTGAGACAAAACTTCATCTTTTGGGAGATGATTTCTCCACATCTAAGGGCATGTTTGGCCCTTCCTTTTGAGTCACCTGCACCTGTATATCTTACACAAGTATAGCTCATCAAATACAATATGTCCTTAGCATTGAGAGTGATGCCTCTTCAAATCAAGGTACTATTGAGGGCAATATACCCAACAAAGTTCACCCATACTGCCGCTTTGTGGTGGTGCTCAACTATCTCATGAGCGACAAACGCGAAGGAGGACGCCGACAAAGGTGAAGAGGAGGCAATTGGATTCGAGCAAATTTGAGAGAGAGAGAAATAGAGAGAGAATGAGGGAGAGGGGGCTCTTTAATGGGACCGGTCTTTGACCGGTCCCGATCCTGATCCTGGCCCGGGACCTCTCAGTTCGGGTCAGTCTTTGATGAAAAAGGGGGGTTGGTACTTTCTTTGTTAACCTTTGATTTTGATAAATTAGTCCATATTTTAATTGGAGGTCAAAACCTTTCTGGAATTTTATGAACTTCATATATGACTGTTATTTTAAGGATATATAGTTGTACAAATTTTTATAAGGCCATAGCATATCAGAAAATCATACTTAGTGTTTAAATCATAGGTTCCCTAATTTTGAGAAAATTATAATAAATGCCAAATAAATTAGGAATCTTATGAATTTCTAGAGATAGTCTTAAAATGTCATAACACATTCCCAATAATAATCTTGGGTCATTTGGATGAGCATTTGGAGTCTTTCTGTTTTATCCATCATATAGTTCAAGTGGTCTGCGCATAGTGACAATGCTGAACTAGGGAAATATGTAGGTCTTACATGGGGAGTTAAGGAAGTTGGTGCACCCAGACTGTTTGGGTTTGGAAGGTGTCACCAAAGGAAAGTAGGAGTAAGATATCTGGTTGGCTAGGAGGCAAGAGTGTGCTTGAGATTGACGAAAGATTGTCATTCCTTAGGAGTGAAGTAAAACACACCTAGTGTTAGTAAAGTGTAACATTAATGGTGGTCAGGTCAAGGGTAGACACCATTAAGAATAAGTGCCTTGGAAAGGGAGCTTTGGGGTTCAGCCCATCATAGCTCCTAGTACCGCTGCGAGCCCCTCACAGGGTAGTCCTCGGGAAGTCCATGGTTAACCCAAAACCGTAGGAATAATTTGTTATGCAAGATTAACTCAATAATACACTCACCCACACCCCGTTGTTATGGGTGGTTAGTTGGTTTGGCCTTACGAGTGGTAGGCTCGGTGGTTGTAGGTACAGACAGGTTAGTCCAGTGAGCCGGTGGCTCAGAAGGTTATGGTGACAGGCAGTTTAGCCCGGGGAGCTTATAGCTCGGAGATATATAGTAATTATGATTGCATATGCATAAAGGTGGTGGGTCTTCGGTATTGGACGGTCGTTCACACCGATGTCGATACGCTGACTCGGCAAGTGTGGTTTTGCACTTGGCCAAGGAAGGACCGGTGGACCAGCCAATAAGAGTACGCGAGCGCTCCGTGATTGTGTTCTTCGCGTTGAGGCGTACGATAGCTCTAGGTTAGGTAGTGTGAATACCAACCTATAGGTGGGCGAGGCCCAACCCACCGCTTCCATTTGCCACTACGGGAGTATCCTGGGAGTCTTAGATAGCTCCAAAAACGGGGGAACTGAAGGTCTGTGCGCATAGAGTCGTGTTTGTATGTTGCACTTGTGTGAACATAACATTAAACTGCATAAACTGCGTGTCATAGCATGAGCATTGCATTTCAACCCCTGCCACTATCGTATAAATTGATATGGGACCTTTTTACGACAGGCCTTGCTAAACGATCGCTTAGCCTATAGGTTTGTATGGGCATTCTTATAAATCAAAGTTACTTTTCTATTCTATACTTGTCTTTACTTACATATTTTACTAGTTCTTTACCCTGCCTTACTTACTGTTCTTTATATACATACACTTGTGTAGTGGTAGATAATCTTGTAGATAGGCAATGTCAGCTGCTTTGATATATAACCCTTGCTGTCATGCGCTTCATCCCTCCCACACGGTGCCTAGGAGCCACTAGGAATGGGTGGGGAGAAACGAGGCTTATTCTTTTGGACTAACTATCAGTGGACCATATCATTTTAGGGGACCAAGGAGACGCAACTCCACCAGAGGACGGTGTAGATGGAGGGGGGACAGTCTAGCACAGGAGCACCAATTTTAGGATCCGTGAGTGTTTCTAGTAGATTTTGCTTCCGCAAGTGATCTTATAGTGAGGACTTGATGTACTGGGCATGAGCCCTTTTTATTGCTACCTCTTTATTCAGTTATTATCTATGGACATCTCTTATTGTGATTTATATATTATGTGATGTGGACTTGAACTTATTTTTGGTTCAATTGTACTTTTCTTCTTCTGCGATCGTTATGGCTGGCAGGATCGATGTTTTGTTGTGGCGACCTTCCCGAGTGTTGGTGTCACCACAAAGCAGCGGTTCTGGGCATAAGTCCCGGTTTTGTAGCAAAAATGGAGTCTTACAATGAGCGCGTGGGAAGGCTGTCTGGCGCTGTGCACGCGCGAGAAGGTTGCCCGGCGCTGTGCGCCTGCGGGAAGGTTGCCCAGTGCTGTGCGCGCACGGGAAGGCTGTCTGGCGTTATGCGCGCGCGGGAAGGCTGTCTGGCGCTGTGCGTGCGTGGGAAGGGTGCCCAGTACTGTGCATGTGCGGGAAGGCTCCCAGCGCTGTGCACAAGTGGGGAGTGCGCGCGCGGGACGTGCGCCTGCGCACCGTGCGCCAAACTGTTGCGGTCTACTCGAGACTCCTAAAACTGGTCCAAAATGAACCATCTTTGCCCGGGAGCGCTTGAGCGCGCACAGTTACAGAAAAGGGAAAGTTGACAAGGGAAATTTTTTTTAGCGTGGAAAACCCCAAAAAGGGGTGAAAAATCATGTGATCGGATCTGTGCCGACCAAACTTCCACTATTTGTTGGCGTTGTACAGAGCCTTATAAGAGGAGGCGAGGGCGACATGCCGCTCCTCATTACAATTGTTGGGAGAGAGAGAGAGGTGCTCGAAGGGTGGCAGACCACCGCTCACTGAGCTAAATCTTTTGCATGCTGGAGAAGGGGATGTTGCGCTCTTAGCGCTCTGGAGCTTTCGATTGCTGCTTGAAGGTTGGATTGGTGCGCTCTGTGCGCTTTTGTCTTTGAGGATTGTCTTTTGTAGCGTGAGAGGAGTTTGGAGTGATAATCTTGAGTGTGCGAAGTGCTTGTTGCTGCGTATGCGGGGGCGCACTTGGAGCAGTCTTGAGAGCAAAGTGCGCGGATGCGCGCTTGGAGCGGTCTTGAGAGCAAAGTGTGTGGATGCGCGCTTGGAGCGGTCTTGAGTGCAAAGTGCGCAAAGGTGTGCTTGGAGTGGTCATGGGAGCGGAGCGCACGGAGGCGCGCTTGGAGCGGTCATGCGAGCGGAGCGCACGGAGGCGCACTTGGAGCGGTCTTGAGAGCGGAGCGCCCGGAGGCGCGTTTGGAGAGGTCTTGAGAGCGAAGTGCGCTTAGAGAGGTCTTGAGAGCGCAGCACATAGAGGTGCGCTTGGAGCGGTCTTGAGAGCGCAGCGCGCTTAAAGCGGTCCTGAGATGAGAGCGAAGCGCGCGGTGGCGCGCTTGGATCAGTCTTGAGAGCGGAGCGCGCGAAGGGGCGCTTGGAGCGGTCTTGAGAGCACAGTGCGCGAAGGCACTCTTGGAGCGGTGTTGAGAGCGGAGCGCACAGAGGCGCGCTTGGAGCGATCTTGAAGAGTAGAGCGTACGAAGGTCCGCTTGGAGCGGTCTTGAGAGCGGAGCGTGCGGAGGCATGCTTGGAGCAGTCTGGAGAGCGGAGCGTGTACAATCCCGTATTCGTCGAGTGGGCCCCTCAGACCCGGGAAGGTCAAGAACTCAAGAGTCAAGCGATCCCGCATCCATATGGGCCCTGAGGGGTATTCGCCCAACAGGTCAGAATAACATTTGCCCATGAGTGAGTCCTGGTGTGCGGGTAGGCAGGCGAATGAAGGTCGGAGCCTCATCCGCTCGGGATATCAGGAGGAGGCGGGTGGTGCCCTCACCGACCATTCGCCCGCCGGATCAGAGAAGTCCAAGGCATAGGAGAAGTCCCGCGAGTGGTGTCCTCTTGAACCACCCGCCCAGTAGGAGTCTGCAGGTGAATTTACCCTGACACCCCTGGTGGGCTGCCAATAGCCCTCCAGAAAGCAGAGTTTGGCTGTTGGCAGACCAATTTAGGGTGTGTATAGCAAAACCAAAAGGAGGGATTGCGCTATTAGCAGACCAGGTCAGGAAGGCTATAAATAGACCCTTAAGGGCACCTAGGAGGGGACGGATTTTTTGGGCTCTCTCCTCCTAGGCTAGTTTGGGTTGGTTGTTAGAGCCCTCCAGGGTGCCCTGTTGAGCATTGGTTTGGTAGGGGAAGCTCTCTAAGATCTTCCGGGTGAGTGGCGGGATCCTCGCTACAGCCTTGGGTCTATTCCTAGTTCTTCATCCACAATCAAGAGCGTAAGTGAGAGATAAGTAGGTGCGGGATACACCCCCTAGTGGGTCCGAACTCAAGAAGTCGGTTTCTGGTTTCAACATTTTGGTGCGGTGAGCGTGGACCGTAGCCCGTAGCCCGTGCAAGAAAGTCTCAAGCTGAGCTCCATGGCTAGAGATGAAGGAGATGGGTCTGACCTAGGCCACTCGTAGCCACCCGTGAAAGAGGTGACGATGGAAATGGTCGAAGGCCTCAGGCGGGATATCCTGCAGACCTTGCAGCTAGCTTTCACCACGAGGAGCGAGTGCGAGACACCCGCCGTTCCGGTGGTTCCGCCCCAGCAGATAAGCGAGAATGCTCCCGGCCATTGGCATGGGAAGGAAGTGGCAGCGGAGGTGAATGTGCGAGATCTCCCAGGGCGGCAGCTATTCAGCAGCCCGGCGAGTGCGAAAGTCTGCGAGCTGACTCCGCGCGAGAGGACCACTCGCCGGGCAGGGGAAGGTAGCCCCTTTTGCGAGTTGATCCTCTCGGCCCCGGTTCTAGAGGGGTTCAGAGGGACGGAGATGTCCTACTATACCGACAAGGATGATCCAGTCCTGCACCTACAATGGTTCGAGGACATGGTCTCGATCCTTCCAATGTTCGATGCCTTCCAATGCCGGCTCTTTTCCACCACTCTGAAGGATAAGGCGAGGAACTGGTTCCACCAGCTCCCCGTGGGTTCCATCTACACGTTCAAGGATCTGCATCTGAGCTTCTGGTTGCGCTTCTCAATGTCAAAGAAGAGGAAGAAGGACGCGAAGGCACTCTTCAAAATCAAGCAAGGGCCAGGTGAGTCGCTGGCCCATTACATGGACAGGTTCCAAGAAGAGTTCTTACAAGTCCAGGAGGTGCCAAGGTTCACCCTCCAGCTAGCCTTCATAGTGGGGTTGCGGGAGGGGTTCTTCAAAATGGACCCGAAGCGGAAGGCCCCTCTATCCTTCGAGGAATTGATGGAGCGGGCGGCAGAAGAGATTGAGGGAGAGGTCGCAAAACCAGATTTTGCAAAGAGGTTGGCGAGGATGAGCGAGCCAGAGGTGAGACAGCAGGAGGGAAGAAGAAGAGATGAGCCCAGAGGCAGGGGTTTCGGGGGCAGCAACGGGATTGGGTGCATAAGGAGCCCAATAATCGGCTGGCTTGGCGACCCCAGGAAGGACCGACACGAGGTCAGGAAAGGGGTTACCATGGAAGGGGGGAAGGGATGGTCAATCATCCAGGATGGAGGCAAGGTCCCAGACCCCCTCACCCCCCTTAGGAGCAAACCATGTCAGCAGGCCGAGGAAGAAGAGGAAGAGGAGGAAGAGGGGGTAGGGTGGCGTTGCCCTATTGTGACTTCCACTAGGAGGAAGGCCACGCAATGGACACCTGCCCGGAGTTTCTGGAGATGAGTGGAAGAGGTCAGCAGCAGCGACCTGTAAGGATCGAAGAAGTGCAACCCGGAGAGGGGGAAGATAGATGTGAAGACAGGGCAGACGTGGGAGCCAGGGGGGATCAGAGTGATCCATGGCAGGGTTGGGATAGAGGCAACTCACAAGAGGAGCTTCCAAGCGATGTTCAGGAGGAGCATCACGTCGACCTCCCAAACCCCACCCCCCACAGAGAAGTTCACCTTCTCGTCGGATGATATGCCAGACTATGAAGACCTGTTCTGTGACGCTTTGGTGATCCATACGACGATCGAGAACTTTACGGTCTCCCGGATCTTGGTCGACAACGGGAGTTCAGTGAATGTTATCTTCAAAAAGGCCTTTGACGCGATGGAGGTAGAGGCGAAGAGGGTGCAGGCCTCAGATGGGCCATTGTTTGGGTTTTCAGGGGAGAGGAAGGAGTTCGAGGGAGGAGTCGACCTCCAGGTGACGTTGGGAGGGGTCCCCAGGAATTGTCGATTCGTCATTATCGATGCTTCGAGAAGTTACAATGCCATATTCGGATGCCCTCTCATCAGCACCTTCCGGTGCGTTCCCTCGTCCTTCCATTGGTGCTTGAAGTTCCATAGTGGAGGAGTTCAGGTCCGGATCCAGGGGGATGCAAAGGTGGCGAGGCAGTGTTATGTGACTGCCATCAACACCATCTCCTGGATGGCGGAGGCTGAGAAGGTAGATAGAGAGATGAGGGGGCCGGAGGCGCCAGGAGGAGAGAAGAAGGAGAAGGAGAGAGCAGCATCCGGGAAGAGGAGATGGATATGGTTCAGGAGGAGCGTACCGAGCCAATGGAGGAGGAGGCTGCGGTAGAAGAGGATACCCTGGCCGAAGGAAGGGAGGCAAGGGGAAGATGGGAAGAGCCGACCCAGCTTGAGGCGGCGGAAGAGGTAGTCGAGATGGAGGTCACCACCCAGGACGGGAAGGTGGATAAGGTGCGGGTTAGTGGGGGCCTTGGCCCAGAAGACAGGAGGAAGATGCTGGAGTGCATCTAGAGGAGCGTGGACATCTTCGCATGGGGCGCGGCAGACATGCCGGGCATCGATGCAGATGTGGCCTGCCACCGACTCAACCTCGAGCCAGGGACCCGCCCCAACTGACAGAAGAGGAGGGCCATTGCCGGCAAGTTGGAGGAGCCGATCCACGAGAAAGTGGAAAAGCTCCTCAAAGCAGGTTTTGTATCGGAGCTCTAGTATCCAGGCTGGGTCTCCAATGTCGTCATGGTAAAGAAGGGTGATGGCCACTGGAGGATGTGTATTGATTTTTCTATTTTAAACAAAGCCTTCCCTAAGGATTGTTATCTTTTGCCTCAGATCGACGCGCTGGTTGACTCAGCCGTCAGTTTTTCTGTGATGAGTTTTTTAGATGCTTTTTAGGTTATCATCAGATCAGGATGCACCCGCCAGACATCAAGGATGTCTCTTTCATCATGATGGAATGGTGCTACTGCTATAAGATGATGCCATTCGAGCTGAAAAATGCAGGGGCAACGTACCAGAGGATGATGAATTGAGTCTTCCGGGAACAAAGGGAGAGGAACTTGGAGGTATGCGTAGATGACCTCATGGTGAAGAACAAGGATGTGAGCTCCCACCTCAAGGACCTCAAAAAGACCTTTGCCACCCTGCGAAGGTTCAAGATGAGGTTGTACCCTTCAAAATGCATCTTCGGGGCCGGCAAGGGGAAATTTCTGGGTCACCTCCTTACCCCGACCAAGGTAAAGCCTAACCCGGACAAAGCCAAAGCCATAATGGAGTTGGGATCACCACGAAATGCTAAGGAAGTCCAACACCTGACGGGAAAGCTCGCAGGGTTGAGTAGGTTCCTCTCCCGGGCGGGAGAGAAGTGCTCCCTTTTTTTCAAAGCGTTACGGGGCATTCGAAAGTTCGAATTGACAAAGGAGCGTGAGGAGGCCTTCCAGACCCTAAAAAATCAACTCACCAAGGCTCCGCTGCTCTAGAGCCCGAAGGAGGGAGAGCGTGTAGCCTTGTATCTTTGAGTCGGTGTTGAGGTCGTGAGCTCCGTCTTGGTCCGGGAAGAGGGTAAGAAGCAGCTACCCATTTACTACGTGAGCAGGGTTTTGAAGAAGGCATAGCTCTAATACCCGATTTTGGAGAAGCTGGCATTCGCCCTGGTCATCTCGGCCAGAAAGCTCGGGCCGTATTTCCAAGCTCATTCGATACAAGTGGTGACCGACCACCCCCTTCGCAAAATCTTCAAAGGGGTAAAGCATTCAGGGAGACTCGCAAAGTGGTCGGTGGAGCTGATTGAATTTGACATCACCTTTGTCCCGCGGCTGTCGATGAAGGCTCAAGTTATGGCAAATTTCATGGTAGACTATGTAGTCGAGATGGAAGAGGAGCAAGCCCTTCATCACGTCCCCTAGAAGTTGTTGGTTGACGGGGCCTCAAGAAAGAACTCTTTAGGGTGAGGGGTGATATTGGAAAGCCCCCATTTGATGAAGATCGAACAAGCACTGGTGATACACTTTCCCATCACCAACAACCAGATGGAGTACGAAGCAGTGATCACTGGCCTACGTCTGGCCCAGGAGTTGGGGGTTCACGATGTGGAGGTCCTTATCGATTCAATGTCAATAGCCTCACAGATCAAGGGTGAGTTCGAGGCAAGGGAGCCCACACTCTTGAGGTATCTAGCCAAAGTAAGGGGTCTCATCGGAACATTCAAAACCTTCTCCATCAGGCACATACCAAGGGAGGAGAGTACCCCAGCGGATCGGCTGGCCAAGTCCGGTACTCGGGCCGGAGGGACCTTGATGGATCTGTTCCGCCCATTGATTGAGGAAGGGGAACTTATGGATATAGAGCAGTGGCCCTCGTGGAAGGACCCTTTCGTGACCTTCCTAGCAACGGGCAAATTTTCGGAAGAGGTTCCAGACCAAAGGCGCTTTCGGTACAAGTCCGCCTACTATGTGCTTCACGAAGGGGACTTGTATCGAAAGACTCTCTCGGGACTCTTAGCGTGATGCATATCTGAGGAAAAAGTCTTGAGGGTCCTGGAGAAGGTTCACTCTGGCGAATGTGGTAGTCATTCGGGGAGTAGGACATTGGAGGCAAGGATAATGAGGCAGGGGTACTTCTGGCCGACCCTGAGCAAGGACTCAACGGAGTTTGCAAAGAAATGTCAGTTGTTTGCCCCGCTTCAACTTTTGCCGGCTCAGAGGCTAAGGAGCATCACGGCGCCATGGCCGTTCGCCATATGGGGGATGGATCTGGTAGGACCTTTCCCCCAGACAAGTGGGCAAATAAGGTTTCTCATGGTTATGATTGACTACATCTCTAAGTGGTTGGAGGTCAAGGCTTTAGCCAAGGTCACCTCTCAGGTAATCCGCAGCTTCGTGTGGGGGGGGAGATCATCTGCCGACATGGGCTCCCACAGGCCATAGTCACAGATAATGGTCCGCAATTAGCCAGTGAAGAGTTCATCAGCTTCTGCAGCCAGTTGGGGATAGACCTCAGGTTCGCATCTGTCCATCACCCCAGGAGCAACGGACAATGTTGAAACCGATTTCTCGATCTCTTGTGAAGCTTGGGCCCTCAACAAGTTGAGGGGTAGCTTGCCCTTACTAGTCCCTCGAAAGGAGCAGACTGGGGACTCGGAAACGGACTAAGACCTTAGTCGCAGCGAGGAGGTCCCACCGCAAACCCGGAAGATCGTTGAGCGCTTCCCCTCCCAAGCCAAAGCTGAGACTTGGGCACCTTGGAGAGCTAGAGAGCTGAACCAAAGCAACCGAGGAAGAAGAAGAAGCTCAAAGAACTGAGATTAGAGTCCTCCCCCAAGGTGCCCATTAAGGTCTATTTATAGTTTTTTGTTCGTGGTCTATTAATAGCGGAAATTCCGCCTTTTGGTTTTACTAAACGCACCCCAATTTGGCCTGCTAAAAGCCAAACTCCGCTGTTTGAAGGGGCTAATGGCAGACCACCGGGGGCAGAGGAGTAATTTTGCCTCCTTAGCCTGCGTTTAAGTGGCCTGCGTGAAGGCTACTTGCGAGAACTCCTGCGAGTCTCCTCGCGAGTGTGATTCGCGAACCCCTTCTTAGGCGAGCATCCTGCGAAGGCTCTGCTCGCATCCCTCTTGGAGACGTCCACCGAGGCAAAGTCTCGCGTGCCTTCTCGCGAGCTCCCCTCGGCCCTATGAGGGTGCTGAACTGGATGGAAGATTGAGCTCGTCGAGCTGAGAAATAATTTCGTCGAACCGAAGCATGAATTACTGAGTCGAGTTCGTCGAATGCAGAATGTGACGTTCGTTGAACTCCGAATCCTGGAGGGAATCCGGCTCGTCGACTTCCTCGCGAGCGGTTGGCGAGCACCTGACTTGCCCGCCTTCTTGCAAGCGGCCTTTGGGCTTGGCTCGCCTTCCTTATTGTTTCTTTGGCCTGTTTCCTTCTCCATCTATGCATATCTCCTGGCGAACATCGAGGTTGCTCAGTGCCACTCGCGACTCTGGCCCATTTGCGTTCGCGCGGCTTTTGCCGCGAGTAGTCCTTGAAGCACTCTGCCGAGCTAGACTTCTCGCTCGCGCTCGCGCGGGGGGCGCCATATGCGAGTGGTCCGTAAGAACCTTACTCGATGTTCACTCTCGCCCAGGTGGGGTCGCACTTTGCTTGCCCCCGCGCTCGACTTCTTCCTTTTGGGGCTTAACCTTCACTTGATTCTATTTTATGGTCCTGGACGAACCCGAGGTTGTACACAATCCCCGCTCTTCGCGAGTCTTAAACTAAACTCGTGAAGAATCATCCAACCCTCGGCGTTCACTAGAGGGATGCTGAACTGGCAGGAATTTTCTGGTGGGACCCAGTCTCCCTGTTATAAATATCGTCGATCGTAGCGGATGGGTTCCCCTCCTCCTCCTTCAACAGTTCTTGCTGCTCCGTACTGTATCTGTCTGAACATGCCTATTTCCGAAGAGACCAGGTCTCGCATCAACGCGGCGCGAGCCTTCGAGCATGCGGCCCTTGCCAAACCTGCTCCTTGGGCCCCGAAGTCATCTTCCCCAAGGTTACTAAAAGCGAAATCGATTTGGCGTCAGAGTGGGAGAGATGGATCCCTGGCTCCAGATCCGTCCCCTGACCTACTGCTCGTGAATCAGGTACTTGGGTTGACAAGTTGACCTACCTCCTTTCCCTGCTGATATGGATCTCTTTTCTTTCAGGCTTCGCTTCTATCGGGGGATCTGACAGATGAGGTTCGAGTGGACGCTCGCCCTATTACCCCTCGGAGAGGCGGGGTGGAGATCCTCGACCTGGGCATCCCTCCCCTTCACTCGTCTTCGACCCGACACCGTAAGCTTTCTCCCGAACTTCATCGATGAACTTCTCATATAGACTTGGTGACCTTGTCTCTCGCAGTGTCTCCTCTCGCGACTCCCGACGGACGAGCCATCCCCTCGCTCTCGCAACTTCCTCCAAAGCCTAACATCTCTGTCCCGGGTACACTCTTCTGGACCAGGTAAATCCTGAGAATTCGCTTCTAGACGCCGTCCAGGGTGAGGGCCCCGAACTTCGCCTCTCAGGCTTAGGTAAATCGGTGCCCTTCCCCGCGGCCCGGCTCTTCTCACGCTCATCAGGGTAAGGCGGCTTTCAGCCCACTCGTTTGGCCCAAATCCGTCAACTACCGACCTTTTTCTCTTTTCTAACTATTTTCCCTTCTCGCAGCTCCTCTCGAGAACTCCAGCGACTTTGACTTGGGGGAAGAGGAGTTGTCGCCCCTTCCTTTGCCGGAAGAGATCGACGCTTTCCTCGGTGACCCGCTGGATCCGGTGATGATGAAAAGGCGGACTTCAGAGCTCTTTCAGAAACAGGGGCGGATGCTGCGAAGCCTGTTCGGCCAGGTGAAGAGAGACAGGGAGGCGGCTGAGGAGTAGATTGCTTCGCTGGGGGATGAATGTGCTCGGATCCAAGCCGAAATGCTACAGGATTCTTGCGAGGAGGTTACTTCCCCGGAGGTACACCTCGCGCGAGCAAAGGACCATGCTCGCATGATTCAGCAAGATCTTCGTGCCGCTGAAGCGTATCATTACCCCAGGAGGCCGCCTAGTTCGGGGGTGCGAGGAAGGGGCCGATGAAAATGGATCCAATATTGATCCTCCTTCCCTTTCTTCTGCCCTCGCATTCTTTTTCTAAATAGCTTTTCCTGTTTTCGTGGTAACTGAACAATTTATGCCGTAGCGGCCATCTGAATGCTTCTCTCCTTCGCTAGCGAGCTACTCCTATTTGGGTTCGTGCTGTATATTGTTGTTGACTTTTCCTTTTCTTCTTATTTTATATTGCTTTAGTCGCACTCATGTATGTCTAGCGACTGACACGCACTTCTAATTCGGTCCCATGTATCTTATCGTTCGAGCGCGTGATCCGCATAGGCCCGCATACCCTGCAAAGGCTCGCGTCCCTTTACTTGCAGCGCCACTTATATCGTCTGTCCATCTTTAAATTATCGCGAGCGAGTGCGAAGAATGGGGGAGTCTCTCGTTTCGAGGTATATTGGGATGCGCTTTTTGCTATCTGCACCCTCCGGCGCTTCGGTAACTCCCCACCACCTTAGTCCTTCTATAAATAGGGCGGGCATTTATGGCTAACCACCACTCTAGTCATCTTCTTCCTCTTCAGTCTCTGTCTCCTCGCTCTCGCTACCTCCTCTTTCTGTGCTCGCTTCTCACTTTCTTGCAGGAAAATCATGGGTGGTGACAACACAGATGCCGAAGGACGAGCTAAGTGCGCGGGGACTTTCCGCCATCACATTTTTCTGAACTGCTCGCTCACGGAGAGCGAGCATCACCAAGTCGTGGCGAAATACATTTCGCCCGGCTTCGAAGCTCGGTGGCCTACGGACGAGGACGCGATAAACTTCACCTTCGCCCGGCTTCTAAGCGTTCCATCTCCTGGGCCGATCCGGTAGTCACCACGATGCCGGAAGTGACGCCACCCGCCACTAAGGCGGAAAATTCTGAAAACTTTCAACGGTGGCAGTCTCCGACTGTCACCAAACTTAAAAAGGAAAAACTTCTGCGCAACGCTCGTGCTGCCGCTCTTCGTGGCAAGGTGACGGAGGTTAGGGGAGCATTGGGTAACACCAGTGCTGGCCCTAAAGCCTTCACCTCTCGCCTACGTGCTACGGGAGACGCGCATCATAAGAGCGCTTTTAGTTGATTTGTGTTTCTTCTGATGTGGTGAACTGCTTCTGAATATTTCTCTTTCAATTCCTGCACTTTATAAACAATGCTAATACAGGTATTTGGTCCAGCTTAAGGACGTTAAATGAAAGCGCTACTGGGAGATAACCCAGATTTCCTGATTTCGTATTTCTCCCTATCTAACTTCTTTTAGTTCAGCTTTTGCATTTGCTTGTGTTGTTTTGAGTTTGTGCTTGCAGGTTTTGTGTTCGATGGTGCGGATGCTGCGGACTATTCCTGTTCATAAACGCCAATCGTCTGGTATGCTCATTTCTGAGCATGGGGTAACGCTTCCTCCCCTCTTTTAGCTTCAAATTTCTAGATATATTGCTTAGCTTAAGTCTGGGGGAGCGGTTGTTGTTATCCACTGTGCACGAGTTGCACCGCATACTAGAAGGTTGATTCTTATTTATCTTATCATTATCGTTGTTTTCCATGTTTAACACACCATTTCACCCACTTGAGTGCGCGCTTATCTTTTTGTTGTTGTTCCGTTGTAAACTATTTTGGTCGGAATGTGAAATAGATTGTTAACGTAGGAATTATTATTTGGAGTGCGATGTTGACTCATGTAGTGTTCTAGTCACTTCGCATGCTATGGTAGAATTTGAGTAGAACTAGATTTTCTTTATGCATCTAATTTATGTTTAGTATTTCTGCGTAAATTTAGATTTAATATACTCAAGTGGTGAATTTGTATGGAATTGACGATAACCCGGTGTTGTGTGTGTGCGATTACTAGTCGTGTGTTGCTCGAGTCGGGAGGAAGGTTTACCTTTCTCGTGGGCTAAGAACTTGCCCCCAGCGACTCTCGAAGCATGGGTGAGAGCGACTCGTCGAGTTAAACATGATGTAGGCCACCCTTTGGCTAGTTTGAGCTTTGTTATTCCATTTCCATTTCGTTCACCGTTGCAAGCCAAATTTGTGCCTACCAATCCTTTGTTCAGCTCCTCTTCATTAACCAAAGCCTGAAGCCTATCCTACACCCGCAACCAAATTGTTTTAAACTACGCTCATAATTCTCAACTTGTGTGGTGTGTGGAATCTTTGTGTTATGAAGAGAAAATAAAGTCTATCTGCTGATTTTGAACCAACCGGAGGATATTTAAAAGAAGTAAAAGATGTTAAAAGAAAAAAAAAGAGTATTTTAAAAAAAAAATCCTTCCGAGCTAAATAAAAAAATCTATTGGTATTTGTGAAGTAGGCCGTGTGCACACCTGGTTTTCATGATGAGTCTGGGGGTGTGTCACACACGCATTAGTTGTTGGTCTTGCGTGGTGCAGCGTTCCGTTAGCTCACTTGGGTTGCGTAGCCGCCGTGTTTAACTTTGAATATCATACCGTAACCTAAGCCCCGTCTTAATCCTAAAAGCCCTACTAATTTGACTTGCGAGAGTGCTAACGTCGTGGAGAGAGTGTGACCGGGCAAGCGTATGGTTCACGACGTTGATGGATTTCAGCGGAGTTATTCCTAAGCCCCGATCTTTTGCAACACCCGCCTCAGTGTCTCGTCACTTTCACACCGGGCATGATCGTCAAATTCTTCATAATTCTCCAACTAAGTATAACTAAATCTTTACTTACACTTTAATACTCATGTAAATTAGTTAGCACAGTTAGAATCTCCTTCTGCTAGAATCTCTACTCGCATGCGTATGTTACTTCGCACCGTACTCCCTTGTGTAATTCTCTATGTTAACTATCGTTTTCACACTCCGTCGGATTCGTTTGCTCGGGACGCGCAAACAGTTAAGTCTGGGAGTGTGATGAGTCCTGATCATATACACATTTATGGACTCATCCAGGCCGTTATTTAGTCATTTCTCCGCACTTTAGCCTTGTTATAGTTTATATTTGATAATCCATGCTAGGTGCACATCTAGGCCCACTTTGGTGCGATTTTCGTGCTTATTGTCATTAGTAGTATTCATGTGCTGTCAAGTGCCACTTTCAGTGGCTAGATCTGTGGTTGTGCTGGAATAGGAGTCGTGCAAGTGTTCCCGGTGCAATTCTGCACAGGAACACTGCGCACGATCGCCGGTTCTATTGCGCACGACCACTGGTCGTGCGCCACTGATCGTGTGCACTTAACCCTTTTTCACGAGTTCTGTTTGGTGCAGTGCGCACGACCACCAACGCCAGTGCGCACGACCACCGGTCGTGCGCCACTGCTCGTGCGCACTTATCATTAAAATTCTGAGTTCTGTTTGCTGTATTGCGCACGACCATCAACGCTAGTGCGCACGACCACCGGTCGTGCGCCACTGGTCGTGCGAACATTTTATTTTATAAATTTTGTGTCTTGCAGGTTCCACCCAGACAGGCGCACGATCACAGGATTCTAATGCGCACGACCACTGGTCGTGCGCCAATGACCGTGCGCGCTGTTTAATTCAGCGCCTATATAATGACCTGATCGCGAATTAGGTCGGGATCACGTTTTTTGGCTCCGTTCAGTCCGCCGTTTTCGCCATTTTCAGAGGGTTTTCGCACCCTAGGCCTCCTCCATCATCCAAGGGCTTAAAGGAAGGGATCCTACACTCATCTTCATCGCTAAGGAAGAGGTTCTTCGCATTAGACGTGGCCGGATGGTAAATCGCTGGAGAAGACGGGTCCATTGGGAGGTGTGACAGCCCTCCTCTACCCCGGACGCAGTTGGGACCGAGCTAGGACGCGGATTGACAACCCGGTGCTTCCTACCGTGAATCTACAACGAGACTCCGGATTCGGTCGTATCTCTTGCCTTTTTCTTCTACTTATGTGGTTGTATTTGTTTGTACTCTTTTTATCTTGATGATGAACGCTATGAACTATGTTAGTATTGTTAATTTCATGTCTATGAAATCATTTTGTTCATTTGTGTTAATGAGGTGCACCCCCATCGATTTTCCGCTCCACTACCGTGTCCGGTGCTGCACTAGCAATTGCTAGTGGCGTGCTTGTCGATGAGGTGCTTGCGACCCTCAATCCGTTAGCCTTCTCGTCCATCCGCCCTTTCGACGCAGCGCGCTCAAGGCCTGCCTAGTTTCCATCCCGCCGATCGAAGCATTGCATAGCAGCATTGCATAGGAGTAGGCGTAGTATTTACTTTTGTTTGCAAACCTCAAAGCCCCTTTCGTTCGCATTCCATCTACCGCAGGACTTCGATCTCAAGTCCTTCCTCGATAATAAACTCCACCTTACTGTGTTCCTCAAGAGACCGACACTCGGGAATTCTATTCCCAAAATTTATTACTTGCGCGACCGGTGCACTTGCCGACACGCATCAAGTTTTTGGCGCCGTTGCCGGGGAGTGCAGGCGTGTAACGTCCCGTGTTGTGACTGTCATCATACGAGCAGTTGTTTTTGATTTTTTTTGTTTGTGATAGTGCATGCAGAGACAGGTCGCAGGTGAACTCGTACCCTTCGATCCTGAGATTGAACGGACTGCTCGCGCACGAAGGCGCGCGGCTGCCGTACAAGCGGCCATGGGTGATCAGGTAGACCCAAATGATGTTGATCCGAGAATGCCCGGCGTGGGGCAACATCAGCCTGGAGACGAGCAGGAGGCGGTCAGGCCTCGGCCCCGCACGATGAGGGACTACACCACTCCAACTGCTGGGAGTGTGTATCCGGGGTTTGGGCCCAATATTATGAATAATCAGTTTGAGATCAAGCCAGCGATCTAAAACATCATCCGGAACAATGCTCAGTTCTCGGGGTTGGCCAGCGAAGATCCGCATCTGCATCTGGCGAAGTTTTCTGATATTTGCGGAACCTTCCGCTATGCGGGGATTGCTGATGACACGGTCAAGCTTAGACTGTTTCCCTTTTCACTCCGCGACAAAGCAAAGGTGTGGCTCCACTCCATTCCGCCCGGGACTGCTGCAACTTGGGATGCCCTCGCATCCAAGTTCCTTGCTAAATTCCATCCTGTGGATAAGATCGTGAGCTTGCGGCGGGAGATCGCCACATTTCGTCAACTGGACCAAGAGACCCTTGCTGAAGCATGGGAGCGCCTCAACGATCTCCTTCGCCGATGTCCGGGCCATGAGCTCCAACCCTGGAATGTGGTCGAAACGTTCTACTTTGCGATCGAGCCCAACTATAGGGCAATGATCGATGCTGCGGCGGGTGGTACCTTGATGAACCACACTCCTGAAGAAGCCCTTCGGATTCTGCGCGACACTGCCTCCCATAGTACATTCTGGACTGCAGGGAGAAACGCTCCAAGAAGCGGCCGAGGACTCTTCATGGTTGACTCTCTCCCTTCTCCATCCCCACCTGCTGCTATCATTACTTGTGAAGGATGTGGAGGCGGAGGCCACCACGCGTATGAGTGTTCGGGGAACAACGTGGCAGGTGACTTCGCACACTTGAACTTGAACGAATCTGTTAATTATGTAGGAAATCAGCCTAGGGGGCGCCTTTCAATAATGCTTATAATCCGGGAGCGAGAAGTCACCCGAACTTCTCGTGGAATCCAAACACACCTGGCCAACGATGGGCACCGGGGCAGCATCATAACGATGTTTACGCCTCCGGGAGCCAACCGAGGCCACCACACCCGGACTATAATCAAGCACCTCCTACTCAAAAAAAGAGTAATCTAGAAGAGATGATGGAGAAATTCATGCAAGTAGCTAATTCGAATATGGTAAATCAAACTGCATCCATGCGAAACCTGGAAACGCAGTTGGGCCAATTGGCCCAAGTGCTAACCGAGCGATCGCAGGGGACCCTTCCCAGCAACACGGAGAAGAACCCGATTGATCAAGGGAAGAGTGTTGGGGATGTGGTAGAGGTTGAACCGAGTGAGCTGGTAATTTCTTGTTCCATCAACAATTTTGAAACGAAAGCTTTGTGTGATTCTGGTTCATCTCGCAACGTCATTGCGTTGCAAGATGTAGCTAAATTACAACTGGAAATGAACACGGAGGAAAAGAAATCCCTTGTGCTTGCCAATGGGACTGTTATTCAATCCGAGGGGGAAGTGAAGAATGTGGAGGTAACAGTTGAGGGGACAACTGTTGTTGCTGATTTTCAGGTTTTGGGCCCGCAGGACAATCATTCTATTCCTATCTTGGGTGTGCCGTTCTTGAAAGAGAGCGGCGCCACCCTTGATTTTGCTACGGGGTGCATTTCCCTAACCAATTTGGTGCGGCAGCCCACTTGCCCCGAAGCCACAGCTGAAACATTCACTCCGCCCCCTCCGTGTAATTTTGATGAATTGTTGAGCTGTGCAGGGCCTGAAGAAGTCAAAGAATCAAGTGAAGGGAAAACGGAGGAGTACCTGTCTAGTGAAGAAGAAGAAGTTGATCTTCGGCGAGAGATCGGTTCCGAGACGGAGGAGGACTGCAATTCGGGAAACGCTGACGTGAATGTAGTTCAGGATGAGGATTATTTATCTCCCTGTGTTGAATCTTGTAATAAACAATCTAAGCGTTCCATCTCCTGGGCCGATCCGGTAGTCACCACGATGCCGGAAGTGACGCCACCCGCCACTAAGGCGGAAAATTCTGAAAACTTTCAACGGTGGCAGTCTCCGACTGTCACCAAACTTAAAAAGGAAAAACTTCTGTGCAACGCTCGTGCTGCCGCTCTTCGTGGCAAGGTGGCGGAGGTTAGGGGAGCATGGGGTAACACCAGTGCTGGCCCTAAAGCCTTCACCTCTCGCCTGCGTGCTACGGGAGACGCGCATCATAAGAGCGCTTTTAGTTGATTTGTGTTTCTTCTGATGTGGTGAACTGCTTCTGAATATTTCTCTTTCAATTCCTGCACTTTATAAACAATGCTAATACAGGTATTTGGTCCAGCTTAAGGACGTTAAATGAAAGCGCTACTGGGAGATAACCCAGATTTCCTGATTTCGTATTTCTCCCTATCTAACTTCTTTTAGTTCAGCTTTTGCATTTGCTTGTGTTGTTTTGAGTTTGTGCTTGCAGGTTTTGTGTTCGATGGTGCGGATGCTGCGGACTATTCCTGTTCATAAACGCCAATCGTCTGGTATGCTCATTTCTGAGCATGGGGTAACGCTTCCTCCCCTCTTTTAGCTTCAAATTTCTAGATATATTGCTTAGCTTAAGTCTGGGGGAGCGGTTGTTGTTATCCACTGTGCACGAGTTGCACCGCATACTAGAAGGTTGATTCTTATTTATCTTATCATTATCGTTGTTTTCCATGTTTAACACACCATTTCACCCACTTGAGTGCGCGCTTATCTTTTTGTTGTTGTTCCGTTGTAAACTATTTTGGTCGGAATGTGAAATAGATTGTTAACGTAGGAATTATTATTTGGAGTGCGATGTTGACTCATGTAGTGTTCTAGTCACTTCGCATGCTATGGTAGAATTTGAGTAGAACTAGATTTTCTTTATGCATCTAATTTATGTTTAGTATTTCTGCGTAAATTTAGATTTAATATACTCAAGTGGTGAATTTGTATGGAATTGACGATAACCCGGTGTTGTGTGTGTGCGATTACTAGTCGTGTGTTGCTCGAGTCGGGAGGAAGGTTTACCTTTCTCGTGGGCTAAGAACTTGCCCCCAGCGACTCTCGAAGCATGGGTGAGAGCGACTCGTCGAGTTAAACATGATGTAGGCCACCCTTTGGCTAGTTTGAGCTTTGTTATTCCATTTCCATTTCGTTCACCGTTGCAAGCCAAATTTGTGCCTACCAATCCTTTGTTCAGCTCCTCTTCATTAACCAAAGCCTGAAGCCTATCCTACACCCGCAACCAAATTGTTTTAAACTACGCTCATAATTCTCAACTTGTGTGGTGTGTGGAATCTTTGTGTTATGAAGAGAAAATAAAGTCTATCTGCTGATTTTGAACCAACCGGAGGATATTTAAAAGAAGTAAAAGATGTTAAAAGAAAAAAAAAGAGTATTTTAAAAAAAAAATCCTTCCGAGCTAAATAAAAAAATCTGTTGGTATTTGTGAAGTAGGCCGTGTGCACACCTGGTTTTCATGATGAGTCTGGGGGTGTGTCACACAAGCATTAGTTGTTGGTCTTGCGTGGTGCAGCGTTCCGTTAGCTCACTTGGGTTGCGTAGCCGCCGTGTTTAACTTTGAATATCATACCGTAACCTAAGCCCCGTCTTAATCCTAAAAGCCCTACTAATTTGACTTGCGAGAGTGCTAGCGTCGTGGAGAGAGTGTGACCGGGCAAGCGTATGGTTCACTACGTTGATGGATTTCAGCGGAGTTATTCCTAAGCCCCGATCTTTTGCAACACCCGCCTCAGTGTCTCGTCACTTTCACACCGGGCATGATCGTCAAATTCTTCATAATTCTCCAACTAAGTATAACTAAATCTTTACTTACACTTTAATACTCATGTAAATTAGTTAGCACAGTTAGAATCTCCTTCTGCTAGAATCTCTACTCGCATGCGTATGTTACTTCGCACCGTACTCCCTTGTGTAATTCTCTATGTTAACTATCGTTTTCACACTCCGCCGGATTCGTTTGCTCGGGACGCGCAAACAGTTAAGTCTGGGAGTGTGATGAGTCCTGATCATATACACATTTATGGACTCATCTGGGCCGTTATTTAGTCATTTCTCCGCACTTTAGCCTTGTTATAGTTTATATTTGATAATCCATGCTAGGTGCACATCTAGGCCCACTTTGGTGCGATTTTCGTGCTTATTGTCATTAGTAGTATTCATGTGCTGTCAAGTGCCACTTTCAGTGGCTAGATCTGTGGTTGTGCTGGAATAGGAGTCGTGCAAGTGTTCCCGGTGCAATTCTGCACAGGAACACTGCGCACGATCGCCGGTTCTATTGCGCACGACCACTGGTCGTGTGCCACTGATCGTGTGCACTTAACCCTTTTTCACGAGTTCTGTTTGGTGCAGTGCGCACGACCACCAACGCCAGTGCGCACGACCACCGGTCGTGCGCCACTGCTCGTGCGCACTTATCATTAAAATTCTGAGTTCTGTTTGCTGTATTGCGCACGACCATCAACGCTAGTGCGCACGACCACCGGTCGTGTGCCACTGGTCGTGCGAACATTTTATTTTATAAATTTCGTGTCTTGCAGGTTCCACCCAGACAGGCGCACGATCACAGGATTCTAATGCGCACGACCACTGGTCGTGCGCCAATGACCGTGCGCGCTGTTTAATTCAGCGCCTATATAATGACCTGATCGCGAATTAGGTCGGGATCACGTTTTTTGGCTCCGTTCAGTCCGCCGTTTTCGCCATTTTCAGAGGGTTTTCGCACCCTAGGCCTCCTCCATCATCCAAGGGCTTAAAGGAAGGGATCCTGCACTCATCTTCATCGCTAAGGAAGAGGTTCTTCGCATTAGACGTGGCCGGATGGTAAATCGCTGGAGAAGACGGGTCCATTGGGAGGTGTGACAGCCCTCCTCTACCCCGGACGCAGTTGGGACCGAGCTAGGACGCGGATTGACAACCCGGTGCTTCCTACCGTGAATCTACAACGAGACTCCGGATTCGGTCGTATCTCTTGCCTTTTTCTTCTACTTATGTGGTTGTATTTGTTTGTACTCTTTTTATCTTGATGATGAACGCTATGAACTATGTTAGTATTGTTAATTTCATGTCTATGAAATCATTTTGTTCATTTGTGTTAATGAGGTGCACCCCCATCGATTTTCCGCTCCACTACCATGTCCGGTGCCGCACTAGCAATTGCTAGTGGCGTGCTTGTCGATGAGGTGCTTGCGACCCTCAATCCGTTAGCCTTCTCGTCCATCTGCCCTTTCGACGCAGCGCGCTCAAGGCCTGCCTAGTTTCCATCCCGCCGATCGAAGCATTGCATAGCGGCATTGCATAGGAGTAGGCGTAGTATTTACTTTTGTTTGCAAACCTCAAAGCCCCTTTCGTTCGCATTCCATCTACCGCAGGACTTCGATCTCAAGTCCTTCCTCGATAATAAACTCCACCTTACTGTGTTCCTCAAGAGACCGACACTCGGGAATTCTATTCCCAAAATTTATTACTTGCGCGACCGGTGCACTTGCCGACACGCATCACTGACCCCCAATGCTGTGGCCATGATGGTAGCCTTCGTGTGCTACCTGCGAGAGGAGCGGATAGAGTTTAGCCTACCCGTCTTTCGAAAGTTGTTCTCCTTCCGGGCGAACAAGGACGGGACTGCCTTCTTTGCGAGCAGCCACGCCAAAGTCCACGAGACGGTCAACAAGAGCCATTATTGGCCTCAAAAGTTTGTCATCGTGAAGGGCCCGTTCGGCAACGTGCCATTCTCTCCCATCCAACGATCAAAGGCCACCTACTGCCCCCCGACGCTCGGTGGCCCCGTGGGCGATCTCTTCAAGCGTATGTCGACCAACTTCGAGGTGGTCTATCTCAGGAGGAACGTCGACTCGCTTCTTCCCGTGCCCCTTGGAGCAGGTTTGGCTCGCGCTCGTTCTGCTAACTTGTGTTACTTCTTCACTTCCTGACATGGTCTATCTCTTACTCGCAGGAGAGCGAGATCTCCCAGTCAACCCCCCTCACGCAAAGGTTGGGCAGACCTCTTCTGCCCTTCAGCTTGCCACCTCCGCCGCCAAGCTCTGCCGAGAGCCCATTCCTTCTTCGACCCCGGCCTCTCTTAAGCGTACGCCCCCTGCGAGCCGGGGGTCTAAGTTTCTACCCCCCCCCCCCCCCCAAGAAGCCGAAGATGATTCTTCCGACCAAGGGGAAGGAGGTTCATAAGGTTCCGTCTGAGGGAAGTCGCCCGGCGACCCGGCCCCAAGGAAAGGTGTCTAGCGAGCCCTCTACGGTGGTGGCCGTCACCTCGAAGGTGCCTAACTCGGCACGCCACCAGAACTACGGCTTGGGGGGAAAGCATCTGGACGAGGTCGGCGCGCCTCTGTTGGTCTGGGACGAGAAGACTAACCGGGCCTCGATATCAACTCTCCTCCCCTCCTGGGTGGAGGAGAATACGGTCGGCGGTGACGCTTTCGGCCTGTCCTTCGGCCTTTACGGATGGGAGGACGCGGCAGAGTTCAACAAGATGTCCTCCCGGATACTCGCTCATGAGAGCGCGCGGTCCCAGCTCCGCTCTCTGGAGCTAACCCACATGCTGGGCCGGCGCAACTTCCAGCTGGAGAGAAATTCGGAAGAGCTCATGAGCGAGTTGAGGATCACTGCGAAAGAGGTCGCGCGCCTGAGAGAGGAGAAGAGCTCTGAGGCTCTTCGGGAAGAATTGAAGGCCGCGGCAGAGGAAGTGGCCGACCTTAAAGGAAAACTGAATATCTCGGATGGCCATGTCGCCAGCCTCCACGGGGAATGGTGAGTTTTGTCCGTTCGTCTACCCTTTCTTATCCATCCCTACTCGCACCTGAACCTTTTCTTCGCAGGATGCTGAGACCGCCAGCGAGCTCCTTGCTTGCAACACCGACCTGGCGCAGCAAGTAGAAGAGTTGAAGACCCTGAACCGTGAGCTGGCCCAGGCCGTTCTCCCGCCCAGCCCTAGGTCGTTGAAGGCTAAGCGTCTGGAGCACAAGACAGAGATGTGAGAGGGGGAGCTTCATGCAGCGACGTTCGCCTTTCGTACCCTCAAGCGATCCGACTTGCTCACTGCAGAGGAGGCGTAGCTCACTTTGGAAGACTTGGTCCCGGAGATGTTCCTTACTACCACACCTTCCGAGAGGAGCGAGGACGAGCAATCCGCGGATGAGTTATGAATTTTTTTTGATGTTTTAATTTTCTTCTTCTTTTCTGGCCGGCGAGAACGCCGTAGAACTTTGTAATATTTTTGGACGAAAGATAGAAAGAATGTATATTTTTCCTTGTTACGTGCTTGCTCTCGGTGTATTTTCCTTTATTCATTTCTCTCGTTCCTCTCGTTATTAGCACGGTGCTCGTAGCGCTCGCTCTCGCCTATATCTCGTGTATGAGGCGAGTTCGGGTCGGAAGACCGCGGGAGCGAGCGAAGGATTCTACAGGGGCGTCTTTGATTGATCCTTTAATTTTTCCAAGCGTGATGTTTCAGTTTTGGTCGGCGAGTCTGCTGTTTGATGGTAACGCCTTTTGACAAAATACAAGAAATATTTTGTATATTTGTTGAATGTCTTCTCCTTTTTATTTTATTACTCGCACTCGCACTTGTGTTCCTGCTCGCGCGGACGTATTTTGCCATGTCGGCACTAATATGCTCGCATGCACACGCCTTTGTTTCCATATTTCTGCGTTTAGTCAGGCTCGCGCTCGCACGTCTCTTTTTGGTGATGGTTAAAAGGTTAGCCCCCTGAGTGCGCTTAAGCATTCTCGCGAGCCATGGCCCGGCCCGACAGACTTCGCGACACCGTACTTCCCCTGCCCTGCTTTCGTTCTCGAACTTAGATGTTTGTCATCCGTCGCGGGAGTATGCCTTCACGCGAGCGAGCCCCAGGGCTCGCCTCGCCTAGGTCTCAACAAAATTCCGTGGGCCGACTCGTTTGGCATGAATAACCTGCATGCTGGCTGATCCTTAAGACCGACTTATTTCTCCGGCTAGCGAAAGCCCGGCCGTAGGATCGTCCTGGGGCATTCCAACTCCCAAGGACTTGTAACCTTGCCAGCCTCTCCAGAGATCAACATGACCCACCGTCTATGAGAGCCCGACAGCGGAATCGATCTGGGGCATTCCAGCACCAAACCACTTGAAACATTGCCAGCCTCTCCAGAGATCAACCTGACCCACTGTCTATGAGAGCCCGACAGCGGAATCGATCTGGGGCAGTCCAGCACCAAACCACTTGAAACATTGCAAGCCTCTCCAGAGATCAACCTGACCCTCTGTCTATGACAGCCCGGCAGCAGAATCGATCTGGGGCATTCCAGCACCAAACCACTTGAAATATTGTCAGCCTCTCCAGAGATCAACCTGACCCACCGTCTATGACAGCCCGGCAGCGGAATCGATCTGGGGCATTCCAGCACCAAACCACTTGAAACATTGCCAGCCTCTCCAGAGATCAACCTGACCCACCGTCTATGAGAGCCCGGCAGCGGAATTGATCTGGGGCATTCCAACACCAAACCACTTGAAACATTGCCAGCCTCTCCAGAGATCAACCTGATCCACCGTCTATGAGAGCCCGACAGCGGAATCGATCTGGGGCATTCCAGCACCAAACCACTTGAAACATTGCCAGCTGATAATGTTATATTTATTGTTATTTTCACATAATATTTTATTAATAATTAATTTAATTTAATTTAGTTTTAGTTAATTTATCACTAATTTATCTTCTTTTTATAATTTCAGATAATTTGGGCTGCCAATAGCAATTTAAAGCTCATAAGACTAATCAGGAGATTATTTGGAGCATTTCGGCCAAAATCGCAAAGTACACGCCCTCGGTCACGGGCGTGACCTAGGGCGTGACATTTTGTCACGGCCGTGATCCAGCCCCGCGCATTCCAGTTGAAAAGTCAGCCGCCACGTCAGATTAAAATTACACGCCCTCTGTCACGGGCGTGACAGAGGGCGTGACCTAAAGTGTCACGGGCGTGACACGCCCGGAATGCATTCAATTCAGCCAGCAATCAATTCCCGCCGTTTCTAGCTTACACGCCCTTGGTCACGGGCGTGATTAAGGCCGTGACTCTTCTGCAACCGCCAGATTAGCTCCTATTCGCGGCGTTTCCCGCCGTTTCCTGACCCGTTCAAGACACGCCCTCTGTCACGGGCGTGACCAAGGCCGTGACCCGCCATGCAATTGATTTCTGCCGGTTTCTCTTCCCCAACGTCCCGGGCTTTCATGACAGCAATTACGCAGCTTACACGCCCTTGGTCACGGGCGTGACCAAGGGCGTGACTCCCCGATTTTTCAGCTATAAAAGGCAGCAATCTCCAGAAGTTCAGGGGTTCGATTTTGGAGTTTACTTACAGCTTTAGTCTACTATTATCGTTGTTCTAGCTAGTTTTTCTTCAAGTTGAAAGCTTTTATTATTGCAATTTCATTTCAAGTATTCTAGTTTTTTTTTAAATCATGTATTTCTCTCTTATCATATGTGTTTCCTCCATCATGATGAGTAGCTAAATTTCCTTTAGCACTTGGTCATGATGAACTTTGGAATGAAATAAAATATGTTTTGAATTTTTCTAATTAGCAAACTCTCGTATTGTTTATCTTCGATTTATCTTTGAATTATTTCGTTTTGATTTCATATGTCCGGAATATGACTTTCAATCTAAGATTCGTTTGCTAGTGATCGAGAGATCCATGCGAACGAGGAGATCACTCAAAGATAAAAAGAGTTGTATGCATTCCTCGAGAGAGGGTGACGCAAATCTTCCGGATTGGAGTCAAATCCAATAGTGGGGTTCACCGCTTAAAGCAAGCTTAGGGGGTTTCGACTGGCCGAGGGGTCTTAATCGATCAACCTAAGGTTAGGTGGTAGTTCTCTCGAGAGAGGCTCTACCATATTTTGGGAACCTCCACGGTCGAATATATTTCAATAAGAGTTTGCGGTTTCATCTTTTATAAAATTAAATTTTATTCCAAAGGGATTCAAGACCAAGTGCTAATCCTTTTAATCATAATCTTTCTTCGTAGTTAATTTTCTCCAAATCGTTTTTCCAAAACAAACCCAACTTTTGATCGATAAAATAATAGCTCTTCTTTGTGAGTAGAAGTACTCAACAAGCCCGGAAAAATACGACACTTGATTTTCTAAATCCTATACTATAAAGCGATAGGTACACTTGCCTTATCGAATTATACGTGGATAATATTTTAATTTTGCGCAGCGCGAATTTATCTCATCACCAGCCTCTCCAGAGATCAACCTGACCCACTGTCTATGAGAGCCCGGCAGCGGAATCGATCTGGGGCATTCCAGCACCAAACCACTTGAAACATTGCCAGCCTCTCTAGAGATCAACCTGACCCACCGTCTATGAGAGACCGGCAGCGGAATCGATCTGGGGCATTCCAGCACCAAACCACTTGAAACATTGTCAGCCTCTCCAGAGATCAACCTGACCCACCGTCTATGAGAGTCTGGCAGCAGAATCGATCTGGGGCATTCCAGCACCAAAAAACTTGTAACCTGCTCAAGAATTGCTTCAAAATATATATATTGAGGAGATAACATACAAAAGTCAGTTGCAAAAGTTTGCTATGGGTAAAATCTCTTCAAATCATCCCCGCTCCTGGCTCGACCGAGAGATACCCCTTCCACGTCCTGGAGGTGATATCCCCCTGATTTGAGCACTTTGCTTACAAGGTAAGGCCCTTCCCAATTGGGCTCTAACTTACCCACATCGGCTCCTCTTCCTGCCGCGTCTACCTTCTTCAGGACCAAATCTCCTTTCTCGAATTGCTTTATCCTGATATGTTGATCAAACTACCGAGCCATCCACCTCTTGACTTCCTCGTGTCGGACAGTAGCGAGGTCTTGGAGCTCTTCTACCAGGTCCAGGGACAACCTTTGCTCTACATCATTTTCTATTAACCATTCTCCATCTCCTTCGCCCGCGGTGATCACCCTGGGGGTTTTGACTTCGAACTCTATCGGGAGAACGGCCTCGGACCCGTGAGACAGTTTGAAGGGGGTTTCTCCTGTGGCCGTGTTTGGAGTAGTTCTCAAAGCCCATTGGACCGAAGGTAGCTGCTCCACCCAATTGCCTCTGAGATTCTCTACCTTCTTCTTTAGTAGGTTGACAATTATCTTGTTCACCGCCTCCACCTGACTATTGCTCCTTGGGTGGTGGACCGACGCAAACCTGAGGTCTATGCCGAGTTGGGTGCAAAAACTAACAAACTCTTCGCTGGCGAATTGGGGTTCGTAATCCATCACCATGGCTAGAGGGAGCCCATTCCTGCAAATTATTTCACCCCAAACAAAATTTCTCACTACCTGAGATGTTACTTTGGCCAGCGCCTTCACCTCGACCCATTTGGAAAAGTAGTCTATCATCACCAGTAGGAACTTCCTTTGGCCGCTTGCCTGGGGGAAAGGTCCCACCAAATCCAATCCATATATGGCGAAGGGCCACGGAGCTGTGATGGTATGGAGCCTTTGGACTGGGAGGAGTTGGAGTGGAGCATAGAGCTGGCATTTTGAACACTTCCTCGCGAATTCTGCTGCATCCTTGCTGAGGGTAGGCCAGAAGTAGCCTTGCCTCAGCACTCTCCCCTCCAAAGTCCGGCTCCCAGAGTGACTGCCACACTCCCCCGAGTGGATTTCTTCGAGGATTCTCGGGACCTCCTCCTCAGACACGCAACGAGCCAGGAGCACCGAGAGTGTTTTTCGGTATAGCAACCCGTCATGCAAGGAGTAATATGCCGATTTGTACCTGAAACGCCGTTTGTCAATGTCTCCTTCGAGGAATTTTCCCGATGCAAGGAAGGCGATGAAGGGATCCATCCACAATGCTCGTTGATCCACCTCCATCAGCTCCCCCTCTTCAATGGAAGGCCGGAAGAGTTCCGACCCTGTCCCCCCTGTCCGGGGACCGAACTTGGCCAAGAGATCTGCCTGGGTGCTCTCCTCTCTTGGGACGTGCTTGATCGAGAAAGTGCGAAATTGCCCAACGACTCCCTTGACTTTCTCCAAGTACCGTTGGAGAGTCGACTCTTTGATGTCGAACTCCCCCTTGATCTGGCAAGCCATTACCATGGAGTCCGTCGAGACCTCCACGTCCTGTACTCCCAGCTCCCGAGCTAAGCGGAGGCCCGCTATCACGACCTCATACTCTGCCTGGTTGTTGGTGAGGGGGGAATGAATGTTGATGGCTTGCTCGATCCTGGTGCCCTGGGGGCTTACCAATACCACCCCTCCCCCGAAGGAGTGCTTTCCTGACGCGCCATCCATTAGCATCTTCCAGGCTACCTGGTGGGGTAGTTCGGACTCTTCCAACTCAGTCACATAATCCGCCATGAAATCTGCCACTGCTTGCGCCTTTATGGATACCCTGGGGAAGTAGGAGATATTGAACTCACTCAGCTCTACTGACCACTTAGCCAATCTCCCGGAGTGCTCCACCCCCTCCAAGATGCCGCGAAGGGGATGGTCGGTCACTACTTTGATTGAGTGTGCCTGGAAGTAGGGCCGGAGCTTCCTAGCAGACACTACCAAGGCAAATGCTAACTTCTCCAAGATGGGGTATCTGAGCTCAGCCTTTCTCAATACCCTGCTAACATAGTAGACGGGGAGTTGTTTCTTCCCTTCTTCTCGAACCAACACTGAGCTGACCGCTTCGGATCCTACCCCCAAGTACAGGTATAGGTCCTCCCCTTGCCTCGGCCCTTGCAGCAGCGGGGCCTGGGTCAATTGTTCCTTTAGTGCTTGAAAGGCCTTCTCGCACTCGGGGGTCCACTCGAACTTCTGGTTGCCCCTCAATACCTTGAAGAAAGAAGAACATTTTTATCCCGCCTTGGAAAGGAACCTACTTAACCCGACAAGCTTCCCTGTTAGACGTTGGACCTCCTTCGCATTCCTTGGAGATCTCAACTCGAGGATTGCTTTAACCTTATCTGGGTTAGGCTCCACCCCTACAGGGGTGAGCAAGTGGCCTAGGAATTTTCCCCTGCTAGCCCCGAAGACACACTTCAGGGGGTTGAGTTTCATCTTGTACTTCCGCAAGGTCCCAAAAGTCGCTTCAAGGTCTTGGAGGTGAGACTTGAGGTCCCGGCTCTTTACCATGAGGTCATCAACATAGACCTCCAGGTTTCTTCCCTTATGCTCGCGGAAGACCCTGTCCATCATCCGTTGGTATGTAGACCCTGCATTCTTGAGCCCAAAAGGCATCATTTTATAACAATAGCATCCATCCCCTGTGATGAAGGAGACATCTTTGATGTCGGGAGGGTGCATGCGAATTTGGTGATAACCTGAAAAAGCATCTAAAAAGACATCACAGAGAAACCGACGGCTGAGTCAACCAGCGCGTCAATTCTAGGCAAGGGGCAACAATCCTTGGGGCGCGATTTATTAAGCAAGGAAAAATCAACGCACATTCTCCACTTACCATCCCCTTTTTTCACCATCACTACGTTGGAAACCCAGTCGGGGTACTGGATCTCCGATACAAAACCGGCTTTGATGAGCTTGTTCACCTCCTCCCGAATAGGTGCCTCCAGCTTGTCAGCAGTGGACCTCTTCTTTTGGCGAATGGGGCAAGTGCCGGGATCAAGGTTGAGGCGATGGCACGCCACATCCGCGTCGATCCCCGGCATCTCCGCAGCACTCCATGCGAAGACATCCACGTTGTCTTGGACGCAAGCCGAGACCTTCCTTTGGTCCTCCGGGCTGAGCTCCCCACTGATCCTGATCTTCTCGATTGTTCCGGCCTTGGTGGTCACCTCCACCTCCACCACTTTCTCCGCAACTTCCAACCTGGATCGTTCCCCCTAGGCACTGCCCTCTTCTCCACCACAAGCGAGTGCTTTGTCTTCCTCCTCCCTCTCTTCCTCTCCCACTACTATCAACTCCTCCGCCCCTCCTCCCGCGGCCTCTTCTTCTTTCTCTCCCTTTTTCCCCTCCCCCGCCCTGGTCCCCTCAATGACCCCTCCCTGGGCATGAACTACTCCTTCATCCATCCTTCCTTCCAACTTATCCTCCTCCTCGGCCTCAGCCACTTCTTCCATCACCTTATCCCACTCCTCCGCTTCTTCCATCCAAGAGATGGTGTTGACGGCAGTCACATAGCACTGTCTTGCCACATTGGGGTCTCCCCTGACCCGGATCTGGATTCCTCCTGTGTTGAACTTGAGGCACTGGTGGAAAGTGGATGGGACACATCGGAACGCGATGATGAGAGGCCGTCCGAAGATGGCGCTGTAGCTGCTAGGGGAATCCACAATCACGAAGCGGCAGTTCCGGGACTGCCCCCCCCCCCCCCAAGGTCACATGAAGTCCCACTCCGCCTCCCACTTCTTTCCTCTCTCCTGAGAACCCAAACAGAGGGCCATCCGAAGCCAACACCCTTCTGTCCTCCACCTTCATCTCGTCGAACGCCCTCTTGAAAATGACATTTACCGAGCTCTCGTTGTCCACGAGAATTCGGGACACCGTGAAGTTCTCGATGGCAGTTTGGATGACCAATGCATCGCAGAAAGGGTCCTCATGACCCGGCATATCCCTTTGGGAGAAAGTGATCTTTTATGCTGGGGGTGGAGTCGTGGATGTCGAAGCCACACTCCGACGATAGATGGTATGGAGGCTCGCCTTGCGGGTTGCCTCTACCCCTACTCCCCCGTGGATCACCCCGATCCCTCCTTGGGTTCCAACATCGGCCCGATCTTCGCACCTCTCCTCCTCATCCTCCCGAGGTAGGACCTCCTCGATCCTCACATGTTGTTGTTGCCGCGGTGCTGACAATCTAGCTCTTTTTGTCTCTAAGAACTCGGGGTAGGTGGCCATTGCGTGACCTTCCTCATCATGGAAGTCACAGTACGGCAACGCCACCTCTCCCCTCTCGGCCTCCGCCGCCCTGTTTCCTCTTCTCCTTCCTTCCCTCGCTTCCACTCCTTCTCGCCTTCCTCTTCCTCCCCTTCCTCGTCTGATCATCATAGCCTGCTGAGGCGGGGGAGGCATCTTCCTCGGACCCTGCCTCCATCCTAACTGTTGGAGTCTTCCTTTCCCCCCATAGAAGTTACCCCCTCCTGGAGCGTAGCCTCTTCCCAGACCTTGCATTCCCCTGCTATGTTGCCTCCATCCCCCTCCGGGACCCAGGGCTCTTCCCTTCTCCTTACTTCCTTCTTCTTGACCTCTGGCTCACTGAGCTTTGCTAGCCTCCTGGTGAGCTCCGGATTGGCCTCTTCACTCTCTACCTCCTCCGCCACCCTCTCCATTAACTCCTCGTTGGAGACGGGGGCTTTCCTCTTCAAATCCATCTTGAAGAAACTCTCCTTCAGCCCCAACGTGAAGGCGAGCTGAAGGGCAAACCCGGGCATCTCCTTGGTGAGCAGAACTTCCTCCTGGAACCGATCTGCATAATGAGCCAGCGACTCCTTGGGCTCCTGCTTCACCTTGAAGAGGGACTCGGCGTCCTTCTTCCTCTTCTTCGAGGTTGAAAACCGCAACAAGAAACTTCTACGCAAATCCTCGAATGCGTAGATCGATCCGAAGGGAAGTTGATGGAACCACTCCCGAGCTTTCTCCTTTAGGGTGACGACGAAGAGCCGACACTTGAAGGCGTCTGACATCGGCCTGATAGAGACCGAGTCCTCGAAAGACTGCAGCTGCTGTACTGGGTCATCTCGAACGTGGTTGTAGACCCTGTCCGACTCCCCGAACCCTTCCGGAGCGGGTGCGGAAAGCACCAACTCGCAGAAGGGGCTTCCCCTACCTGATATCTTCTCTTGCTCCACTCGCCCCCACGAGCTCCCTCGCCTGGCTTGAGCTCGCTGGGACACTGCTCGCAGGAGCCGCCATCACCAGGGCCACTCCTACGGGCACCACGCCCGCTAGGATCGGGCTCGTTTGCACCGCGCTCGCCTGCACCACACCCGCCTGCGCCGCGCTCGCCTGCGCCGCACTCGCCTGTGCCACACTTGCTGGCATCGAGGTCGCCGGACTGGCGAACATCACTCGCCCATCCATGTCTAACACTGACCCTCCGACCACCTCCTTTCCATCCCTTCCTCCCGGGGCACCCTCTCCATCCGCCGCCGGAGGATGGGGCGCTTGAGTCGCTGGAGTCGCGAGCTCGCTACGTAGCGCTGCGACCACGAACCCGAGGGTGTCGAGGACTTCTCGCTTGAAGTCTGAGAACATCTTCTGCACCGCCGCCGAGGGCGACCCGCAGAACTCCTCGCCTTGCTCTTCATCTCCTGCCATGTTCCTTTCTTGGAATCTTCCTGGACCAACCGCGCTCCACGCTCAACGCATCAAAATGTTGAAACCAATTTCTCGATCTCTTGTGAAGCTCGGGCCCTCAACAAGTTGAGGGGCAGCTTGCCCTTACTAGTCCCTCGAAAGGAGCAGACTGGGGACTCGGAAATGGACTAAGACCTTAGTCGCAGCGAGGAGGTCCCACCGCAAACCCGAAAGATCGTTGAGCGCTTCCCCTCCCAAGCCAAAGCTGAGACTTGGGCACCTTGGAGAGCTAGAGAGCTGAACCAAAGCGACCGAGGAAGAAGAATAAGCTCAGAGAACTGAGATTAGAGTCCTCCCCCAAGGTGCCCTTTAAGGTCTATTTATAGTTTTTTGTTTGTGGTCTGTTAATAGCGGAAATTCTGCCTTTTGGTTTTACTAAACACACCCCAATTTGGCCTGCTAAAAGCCACACTCCGCTGTTTGGAGGGGCTAATGGCAGACCATCGGGGGCAGAGGAGTATTTTTGCCTCCTTATCCTGCGGTTAAGTGGCATGCGTGAAGGCTACTTGCGAGAACTCTTGCTCGCATCCCTCTGGGAGACGTCCACCGAGGCTGAGTCTCGCGTGCCTTCTCGTGAGATCCCCTCGGCCCTATGAGGGTGCTGAACTGGATGGAAGATTGAGCTCGTCGAGCTGAGATATAATTTCGTCGAACCGAAGCATGAATTACTGAGTCGAGTTCGTCGAACGCTGAACGTGACGTTCGTTGAACTCCGAATCCTGGAGGGAATCCGGCTCGTCGACTTCCTCGCGAGCGGTTGGCGAGCACCTGACTCGCCCGCCTTCTTGCAAGCAGCCTTTGGGCTTGGCTCGCCTTCCTTGTTGTTTCTTTGGCCTGTTGCCTTCTCCATTTATGCCTATCTCCTGGCGAACATCGAGGATGCTCAGTGCCACTCGCGACTCAGGCCCATTCGCGTTTGCGCGGCTTTTGCCGCGAGTAGTCCTTGAGCACTACTGCCAAGCTAGACCTCTTGCTCGCGCTCGCGCGGGGGGCATCATATGCGAGTGGTCCGTGAGAACCTTACTCTCTGTTCACTCTCGCCCAGGTGGGGTCGCACCTGGCTTGCCCCCGCGCTCGACTTCTTCCTTTTGGGGCTTAACCTTGACTTGATTCTGTTTTCTGGTCCTGGGCGAACCCGAGGTTGTACAGACAGGTGGAGGCAGCGAACAAGATCATAGTGAACCTACTCAAAAAGAAGGTGGAAAACTTGAAGGGGAATTGGGTGGAGAACCTCTCCTCGGTCATATGGGCTCTGAGGACTACCCCCAACACTGCCACTGGCGAGACCCCCTTTAAGCTCTCTCACGGTTGCGAGGCCTTCATTCCCGTGGAATTTGAAGTCAAGACGCCGCGGGTAAGGGACGTCGAAGGAGGTGATGAAGAGTGGAGAGCAGGGAACGAGGAGGAGCTGCGGAACCCCCTGGATCTGATCGAGGAGGTCCAAGATCTTGCCGTCATTCGTCAAGAGGAAGTCAAGCGGTGAATGACCAAGTACTTTGACAAGCACGTCCGGATCAAGTAATTCGAGAAGGGGGACCTCGTGTTGAAAAAGGTCGACGCGGCCGGAAGATCAGTCGTGGTAGGAAAGCTCCATCCCAATTGGGAGGGCCCCCATCTCATGGAAGAAACCTTAAAATCAGGAGGATATCACCTCCAGAATGTGGAAGGTAGTCTGTTAGTCATACGTGGAGTGGTGATGACTTGAAGCGTTTTTATGCTTAAATTCGTATAATGAAAAGACTTATTCTTTAAAAATTCTTGTTTCTAAAATATGTGATATAATGGCTTGCAAGGTTGTTTCTAAAATATGCGATATAATGGCTTGCAAGGTCGGGATGGAAAAATATCAAAGGTTGGCCCCGAGCAGACCCGCTGACCAGGCTCTCACCTAGCTGGTAGGGTTGTAGGCTCACTCGGTGGCAGGATGGAAAATATCAAAGGTTGGCCCCGAGCAGACCCGCTGACCAGGGTCTCACCTAGCTGGCAGGGTCATAGGCTGACTCGGTGGCAGGATAGAAAAATATCAAAGGTTGTCCCTCAACAGACCCGCTGACTAGGGTCCCACCTAGCTGGCAGGGTCATAGGCTCACTCAGTGGCAGGATGGCAAAATTTCAAAGGTTGGCCCCGAGCAGACACGCTGACCAGGCTCTCACCTAGCCGGTAGGGTCGTAGGCTCACTCGGTGGCAGGATGGAAAAATATCAAAGGTTGTCCCCGAGCAGACCCACTGACCAAGCTCTTACCTAACTGGTAGGGCCGTAGGATGACTCGGTGGCAGGATGGAAAAATATCAAAAGTTGGCTCCGAGCAGACTCGCTGACCAAACTCTCACCTAGCTGGCAGGGTCGTAGGCTCACTCGGTGGCATGATGGAAAAATATCAAAGGTTGGCCCCGAGCAGACCCGCCGACCAGGCTCTCACCTAGCTGGCAGGGCCGTAGACTCACTCGGTGGCAGGATGGAAAAATATCGAAGGTTGGCCCCGAGCAGACCCACTGACCAGGCTCTCACCTAGCTGGCACAGTCGTAGGCTCACTCGGTGGCAGGATGGAAAAATATCAAAGGTTGGCCTCGAGCAGACCCGCTGACCAGGCTCTCACCTAGCTGGCAGGGCCGTAGGCTCACTCGGTGGGAGGATGGAAAAATATCAAAGGTTGGCCCCGAGCAGACCCGCTGACCAGGCTTCCACCTAGCTGGCAGGGCCGCAGGCTCACTCGGTGGCATGATGGCAAAATTTCAAAGGTTGGCCCTGAGTAGACCCGCTGACCAAGCTCTCACCTAGCTGGTAGAGCCGTAGGCTCACTCGGTGGCGGGATGGAAAAATATCAAAGGTTGGCCCAGAGCAGACCCGCTGACTAGGCTCCCACCTAGCTGGCAGAGTCGTAGGCTCACTCGGTGGCAGGATGGAAAAAATTCAAAGGTTGTCCCCGAGCAGACCTGCTGACCAGGCTCTCATCTAGCTAGCGGGGCCGTAGGCTCACTCGGTGGCGACCCCCGAGGAAGACAAGATAAGAAAGGAAAATCCAACGCGAAAAATTAACAGAGTAAGTCTCAGCATGAGGTCGACGAATGGTGCCCATCATGAGGGACACTCATCGGCGAATGATATAGTTCAAGAAAGACACTCGCCTGGCGAGTGCACAGTGAAAATGTTGGCCAGCCCCAAGGGTTGCGAGAATTTAGCAGGATGAAACGAGTTCTCGGCGCAGTTACGTTCCCGACAGAAATCAACAAAATCGTCTGAGTCCTAAAGAGGCTGGGGTGAGTGCGAAAGGGTTGTAACTGCGTGGCGCTCCTGTGCGGCGGGAGTATCTCGGTGAGAACTTCTGGGGCTGAAGCTACCTAGTATTGGGGCGAGTGCTACACATGAACTAAATGATCCATCTTTTACCTAACATTTACTTATACGATGCTACCACCCTTGGCGAGTAGCCCAGGGTGGCGGGTGAAGCGATCTGCAATTGGCCAGTATTAGCGAGACATATTAGGTTTTCTTTATGATTCATCAAGTGTCCGTGGCAAGCGCACATCAGCGTAGCATCCTAAGAGCCTAGCGAGATGCAGAAGCAGAATAAAGAAGCAGTAACCGACAAAAGCCGTCATTAACAAAAAAGGGGTCTCGCCCCAGATATGTCTTACAAAATTCTTAAGGATCCTTAGGGCTACCGTGGGAGGATCCACCACTTTCGTCCGAGCCCAGGAAGATGAACCCTTCTTTTTGCGGATGGTCCTCGTCATCCGGGATGGGAATCGGGATGAAGAGATCGGGCACGACATGGCGGGCTAAAAGTCTTTTGGCACCCTCCTTCAAGTACCCGACATCACGGATCACTCGCAGCGTGTGCTTCACGGCACCTTGGGCGCTCTCCTGCATCAGCTCCTCGAATTCATAATTAGAGTAAGAGTGCCTCTTACTCCCTTCCCTAAGGACCGGAGTTGCGGCTTCTCGCAAGCGCCGAACCTCGGCCTTGGACTCCCGGACTTCATCCTCAAGATCGGCCATCCGCACGCAAAGCATCTTGGCACTGGTGGTGTCCTGCAAAAAAGAGGATGGTCGGACGGGGGCAAGGGGAAGCGACAACATAAGCAACCGCGGAAAACCGCTTACCACCCAAATAGGACGACTGGCGAGGAAGGTCTCGGCGACCTCCAGCTTAAACTTCAGCTCTAGGATCTCGGCAGAGACAATAGATCGTGTCGCCTCCACGTCGCTATGGCTCCGCGCAAGGTTGATGTTGCGGAGTGAAGACATGCGCGCGAGCTCAAAGGCCCGGAGGAAGGCCCGCGCAGTCTCATGAGCGAGCACCTGAGTCTTCTCGGCATCGAAGACTTCAACGTCATCCCGGCCGTAAAGAGCATAAGAGATAGCATAAGCCTCGCCGCTGGCGGTGTCCAGTTCAATCCAGGACGGAACGAGGGTGGAATGGGAAACCCTGTTGGCGCTCCTGTCCCACTAAACAATTGGAGCACCCGTGGCGTCCACATACTTCTCACTGTTTGCAAAATTCTGGTAATCCCTTGGCAGCGACCTCGACGAGGTCCCTTCAGGCGGAACTGAGGTTCCGGCAGGAGCATTCGCTTCCGGAGCCTCAATCAAGGCCCCTTTACCCTTCACGGATGAGGGGGTTTTCGACTTCTTGGATGAAGAGGCTGGAGTGGGTGCGTCTGGCTTCCGCTTCTGGCCGCTAAGCATAGAGGGAGTGATGAGTAGTATTTTTGCCTAATATTATTATTGTTTTTAGGCTAATAATAATTTGAATTTATTAATAATATGACTATTTTAACTAAATAATCATTTCTATTTATAATTGTTCACTAACTTAAGTTTGTTTTATGTTTTTCAGGATTTCTGGAGTTTTTGCTGAAAAATGCAAGTACACGCCCTCAGTCACGCCCGTGACCAAGGGCGTGTCAACATAAAACTCATTCCAGACCTGTTACCGCCAACCTGGACTCATCCTGAGAAGAACATCAATGTCACGCCCGTGACTTTCCAAGTCACACCCGTGACTTTCCATTGTCGCGTCCGTGAACCCTGCCTGCAGCTCAGTCGGCCGTGTCCTGAAGCCATGACGCAATTTCGCCAAGTACACGCCCATGACTTCCAATGTCACGCCCGTGTAACCTCCCTGCCAGCAGATCACGCCCCAGATCACGCCCCAAGGATGCTTCTCCAATGTCACGCCCGTGTAGCTCCAATGCCACGGGCGTGTAACTCCTTTGTCGCCAGAGTCACGCCCTTCCCGCCAAAGATTTCCCGCGCCAGCGTCTGTTTTAAGATTACACGCCCTTGGTCGCGGATGTGACCAAGGGCGTGACGCACTTGTAACGCCTGCAGTAACTCCAGAACGCACCTCTCCCACTCCAGCTTCGATCACGCCCATTACACGCCCTTGGTCACGGGCGTGACCAAGGGCGTGTAACCCCAACTTTTGCCTATCAAAAGGCAGCTCTTCCAGATCTCAAGGCATCCCCTTTTCCACCCACCTTGGGTCGAAACTTCTTTCCTTCTGCCCCCTTTTGGGGCAGAATTGTTCTTTTCAATTCCTGTATTAGTTTAGATTTCAATTTTATGTAATTTCAATTTATGCAATGTAGTCTTACTTTTCATTTCATGCAAAGTTTTCAATTCTTATGTAATTCAATTTTCTTTTAATAAAAATGTCTTTTCCAATCATTTACTCCTTTTATTTTCATGTCAATTAGATTAATATTTGAATCTTGAAATTTGCAAACCTTGAATTAAATATTCTCATATTCATTTTTATCTTTTTTCCTCCTTTGATTTATTCTTGAATAATAACGTATCGTGTTCATATTTCGGTTATGAATTGCGATATTTATTTCAAACTCTAGTTAGTCGAATCAGCTCGTGAGTATGAATCGATCGCTCAAGGATAAAAAGAGTGGAACGCAATCATTGAAAGAGGACGACGTTACCCTTCTGGATTGGAGTAAAAGCCAATAGTGGGATTCACCTCGTAAAGCGAGTCATAGGTTATCGATTATAGAATGGAAATTCAATTGATATTTCCTAAACTTAGTTGGGCGTAGTCCTTGAAAGTGGTACGTTCATAGTCCGAGAATCTCCACGGTCAAGGATCGGATTAGAATTTATCTCTTTTGATTTTCATTCCAAGTGCGCCTTGATCAAGATTTGTTTTCTTTTCTTTATTTCTTTATTTTAATTATAAATTATCACTAATAAAATATTATTCGATAAAATAATAGTTTTGTTTTTCCGAAGTAAAAGTACTCGATAGCCCCGAGTCTAATACGACCTTAGTTTTTATAACTTATACTACATTCGATACGGTACACTTGCCGTTATCGTTTGCGGATATAGTTTTGGGCATCAAGTTTTTGGCGCCGTTGCCGGGGAATTTTTGTCGATATTTCGAAAAGGGGAAACGCTATTAATTTTATCTTTCTTTTTCTTTTTATTTTAAAAAAAATGTAAAAATGAAAAAACAATTATGCTATAATTAAATTTTTGGAAAGGACGCTTTGGGCTTGAATCTCATCGCAGCCTCTAGTACCTTGCGAGCCCTTCACCGGGTTGACCTTGGGAAGTCTAAGACTAATTAAAACATATCAAAAAAAAAATCCCATTTTTTTCTTTCTTTTTCATACTTAGTTTTCAACATTGAGGACAATGTTGAATTTTAAGTATGAGGTATATTTCCTAATATTTAAAATTTTTTTATTAAGAAAAAATTTCCAAAAAAAACAAAAATATATATATAAAAATTTCAAAACTTAAAAAATTAATGATAATCAAGTAACCCCTTACTTAGGTTTTTGTTATTTCTAAAATAAAACATTTGAGAGTTTATTTATAAGCATTTTTAACTATTTTTAATTGGCTAATCTTCTATTTTATCATGGTTAGTAAAAATTTAATTTTTAGTTGATTTAGTTTTAATGAATTTATTATGATCTTAATTTGATTAGAGTAATTTATTTAGCACTTTTCTCTTTTATTTTAATTCGTCTCAATTTTGTAGTAGTTGTGCTTAACAACTTTAGATTTTAATTATTTTTACCTCATGCTTTTAGATCCTTAGGAAATTTCAATTTACTATAGTTGCTCTCAAAATATTTCAATTTAATTTAAAATTTAATTTTAGCCCTACCAAAAAAAAGAGTTATTAAAAGATCATATGTCATGGAAATAAGAGGATAAAATTCATTATTTCCTAAACATATGCACCTCCTTTTTATGAAGTTTATTATGAAAAGATTATATGTCATGGAAAATGAGAGGATAAAATTCATCATTTTCCTAAACATGTACAAGTAGAAAAAAAAAAGATGGGGTGAGAGGATAAAATTCATCACCCCCAATCAAAGCTAGCTTCATGTTTACCCAAACCCCTTTAGCCAATATAATTGATTTTAGACTCAAATTAAAATATTGGGAGAGCATAATTAGTAGTTTGAATTTTTCCGTAAGCCTCTTCAAAATTGAAGTTTTTATAATTCTAATCTAATTTTGATTCGCAAATAACTTAATTTTGTCTGCTAGTTAAATAATTTGAGAATTCTTGGCTAAACATTTCTCTCTTTTTATATTATTTTCATAATTTAGGACTTATCTCTTAAATACCTAAATTTTATTTTTAAACTTTTTTTTGATTCAAGAAAATTTTAGTTTAATTAGAAATTTTATTAATGTCTTATGAATATCTATCATACTTTTGCTCTGGAATAACAAAAGCTTAAGTATGGGGTATTTGATGAGTAATATTTTTGCCTAATATTATTATAGTTTTTAGGCTAATAATAATTTGAATTTATAAATAATATGTTTATTTTAACTAAATAATCATTTCTATTTATAATTGTTCACTAACTTAAGTTTGTTTTATGTTTTTCAGGATTTTTGGAGTATTTGCCGAAAAATGCAAGTACATGCCCTCAGTCACGCCCGTGACCAAGGGCGTGTCAACATAAAACTCATTCCAGACCTGTTGCCGCCAACCTGGACTCATCCTGAGAAGAACTTCAATGTCACGCCCGTGACTTTCCAAGTCACACCCGTAACTTTCCATTGTCACGCCCGTGAACCCTGCCTCCAGCTCAGTCGACCGTGTCATGAAGCCATGACGCAATTTCGCCAAGTACACGCCCGTGACTTCCAATGTCACGCCCGTGTAACCTCCCTGCCAGCAGATCACGCCCCAGATCACGCCCCAAGGATGCTTCTCCAATGTCACGCCGTGTAGCTCCAATGACACGGGCGTGTAACTCCTTTGCCACCAGAGTCACGCCCTTCCCGCCAAAGATTTCCTGCGCCAGCGTTTATTTTAAGAATACACGCCCTTGGTCACGGGCGTGATCAAGGACGTGACGCGCTTGTAATGCCTGCAGTAACTCCTGAACGCACCTCTCCTGCTCCAACTTCGATCACGCCCATTACACGCCCTTGGTCACGGGCGTGACCAAGGGTGTGTAACCCCAACTTTTGCATATAAAAAGGCAGCTCTTCCAGATCTCAAGGCATCCCTTTTTCCACCCTCCTTGGGTCGAAACTTCTTTCCTTCTGCCCCCTTTTGGGGCAGAATTGTTCTTTTCAATTCCTGTACTAGTTTAGATTTCAATTTTATGTAATTTCAATTTATGCATTGTAGTTTTACTTTTCATTTCATGCAAAGTTTTCAATTCTTATGTAATTCAATTTCCTTTTAATAAAAATGTCTTTTCCAATCATTTACTCCTTTTATTTTCATGTCAATTAGATTAATATTTGAATCTTGAAATTGCAAACCTTGGATGAAATATTCTCATATTCGTTTTTATCTCTTTTCCTCCTTCGATTTATTCTTGAATAATAATGTATCGTGTTCATATTTCGGTTATGAATTGCGATATTTGTTTTCAAACTCTAGTTAGCCGAACCAGCTCATGAGTATGAATCGATCGCTCAAGGATAAAAAGAGTAGAATGCAATCCTTGAAAGAGGACGACGTTACCCTTCCGGATTAGAGTAAAAGTCAATAGTGGGATTCACCTCGTAAAGCGAGTCTTAGGTTATCAATTGTAGAATGGAAATTCAATTCATATTTCCTAAACTTAGTTGGGCGTAGTCCTCGAAAGAGGTACGTTCATAGTCCGAGAATCTCCACGGTCAAGGATCGGATTAGAATTTATCTCTTTTGATTTTCATTCCAAGTGCGCCTTGATCAAGATTTGTTTTCTTTTCTTTATTTCTTTATTTTAATTATAAATTATCACTAATAAAATATTATTCGATAAAATAATAGTTTTGTTTTTCCGAAGTAAAAGTACTCGACAACCCCGAGTCTAATACGACCTTGGTTTTTATAACTTATACTACATTCGATACGGTACATTTAGTCGTTATCGTTTAAGGATATAGTTTTGCGCATCAAGTTTTTGGCGTCGTTGCCGGGGAATTTTTTGTCGATATTTCGAAAAGGGGAAACGCTATTAATTTTATCTTTCTTTTTCTTTTCATTTTACAAAAAATGAAAAAATGAAGAAAAAAAATATGCTATAATTAAATATTTGGAAAGGACGATTTGGGCTTGAATTCTCATCACAGCCTCTAGTACCTTGCGAGCCCTTCACCGGGTTGACCTTGGGAAGTCCAAGACTAATTAAAACATATCAAAAAAATTTATTTTCCCATTTTTTTCTTTCTTTTTCATACTTAGTTTTCAACATTGAGGACAATGTTGAATTTTAAGTATGGGGGTATATTTTCTAATATTTAAATTTTTTTATTAAAAAAAAAGTTCCAAAAAAAAACAAAAAAATATATATAAAAATTTCAAAACTTAAAAAATTGATGATAATCAAGCAACCCCTTACTTAGGTTTTTGTTATTTCTAAAATCAAACATTTGAGAGTTTATTTATAAGCATTTTTAAGTATTTTTAATTGGCTAATCTTCTATTTTATCATGGTTAGTAAAAATTTAATTTTTAGTTGATTTAATTTTAAGGAATTTATTATGATCTTAATTTGATTAGAGTAATTTATTTAGCATTTTTTCTCTTTTATTTTAATTAGTCTCAATTTTGTAGTAGTTGTGTTTAACAGCTTTAGATTTTAATTATTTTTACCTCATGCTTTTAGATCCTTAGAAAATTTCAAATTACTATAGTTGCTCTCAAAATATTTCAATTTAATCTAAAATTTATTTTAGCCCTACCCAAAAAAAAGTTATTACAAGATCGTATGCCGTGGAAATAAGAGGATAAAATTCATTATTTCATAAACATATGAACCTCCCTTTTATGAAGTTTATTATGAAAAGATTATATGTCATGAAAAATGAGAGGATAAAATTCATCATTTTCCTAAACATGTACAAGTAGAAAAAAAAGATGGGGTGAGAGGATAAAATTCATCACCCCCAATCAAAGCTAGCTTCATGTTTACCCAAACCCCTTTAGCCAATATAATTGATTTTAGACTCAAATTAAAAGATTGGGAGAGCATAAGTAGTAGTTTGAATTTTTTCGTAAGCCTCTTCAAAATTGAAGTTTTTATAATCCTAATCTAATTTTGATTCGCAAATTACTTAATTTTGTCTGCTAGTTAAATAATTTGAGAATTCTTAGCTAAACATTTCTCTCTTTTTATCTTATTTTCATAATTTAGGACTTATCTCTTAAATCCCTAAATTTTATTTTTAAGTTTTCTTTTGATTCAAGAAAATTTTAGTTTAATTAGAAATTTTATTAATGTCTTATGAATATCTATCATACTTTTGCTCTGGAATAGCAAAAGCTTAAGTATGGGGGTATTTGATGAGTAGTATTTTTGCCTAATATTATTATAGTTTTTAGACTAATAATAATTTGAATTTATAAATAATATGTCTATTTTAACTAAATAATCATTTCTATTTATAATTGTTCACTAACTTAAGTTTGTTTTATGTTTTTCAAGATTTCTGGAGTTTTTGCCAAAAAATGCAAGTACGCGCCCTCAGTCACGCCCGTGACCAAGGGCGTGTCAACATAAAACTCATTCCAGACCTGTTGCCGCCAACCTGGACTCATCCTGAGAAGAACTTCAATGTCACGCCCGTGACTTTCCATTGTCACGCCCGTGAACCCTGCCTCTAGCTCAGCCGGTCGTGTCTTGAAGCCATGACGCAATTTCGCCAAGTACACGCCCGTGACTTCCAATATCACGCCCGTATAACCTCCCTGCCAGCAGATCACGCCCCAAGGATGCTTCTCCAATGTCACGCCAGTGTAGCTCCAATGACACGGGCGTGTAACTCCTTTGCCGCCAGAGTCACGCCCTTCCCGCCAAAGATTTCTCACGACAGCGTCTGTTTTAAGATTACATGCCCTTGGTCACGGGCGTGACCAAGGGCGTGACGCGCTTGTAACGCCTGCAGTAACTCCAGAACGCACCTCTCCCGCTCTAGCTTCGATCACGCCCATTACACGCCCTTGGTCACGGGCGTGACCAAGGGCGTGTAACCCCAACTTTTGCCTATACAAAGGCATCTCTTCCAGATCTCAAGGCATCCCTTTTTCCACCCTCCTTGGATCGAAACTTCTTTCCTTCTGCCCCCTTTTGGGGCAGAATTGTTCTTTTCAATTCCTGTATTAATTTAGATTTCAATTTTATGTAATTTCAATTTATTCAATGTAGTCTTACTTTTCATTTCATGCAAAGTTTTCAATTCCTATGTAATTCAATTTCCTTTTAATAAAAATGTCTTTTCCAATCATTTACTCCTTTTATTTTCATGTCAATTAGATTAATATTTGAATCTTGAAATTTACAAACCTTGGATGAAATATTCTCATATTCGTTTTTATCTCTTTTCCTCCTTCGATTTATTCTTGAATAATAATGTATCGTGTTCATATTTCGGTTATGAATTGCGAAATTTGTTTTCAAACTCTAGTTAGCCGGACTAGCTCGTGAGTATGAATCGATCGCTCAAGGATAAAAAGAGTAGAACGCAATCCTTGAAATACGACGATGTTACCCTTCCGGATTGGAGTAAAAGCCAATAGTGGGATTCACCTCGTAAAGCGAGTCTTAGGTTATCAATTATAGAATGGAAATTCAATTGATATTTCCTAAACTTATTTGGGCGTAGTCCTCGAAAGAGGTACGTTCATAGTCCGAGAATCTCCACGGTCAAGGATCGGATTAGAATTTATCTCTTGTGATTTTCATTCCAAGTGCGCCTTGATCAAGATTTGTTTTCTTTTCTTTATTTCTTTATTTTTATTTTAATTATAAATTATCACTAATAAAATATTATTCGATAAAATAATAGTTTTGCTTTTTCCGAAGTAAAAGTACTCGACAGCGCCGAGTCTAATACGACTTTGGTTTTTATAACTTATACTACATTCGATACGGTACACTTGTCGTTATCGTTTGCGGATATAGTTTTGCACATCAGGGAGGTGGTCCCCCCCCCCCCCCCCCCCCCCGCAGGCTTCTTCGGCGACCCATGCGAGGGACAGGGAAGGTCCCAGCGCCGCCCCTGCCAGATGCGGGGTGGGGGGGAAGCGGGAGATCGCGCGCACCTTCCCCAAGAAAGCTCACTTAATGAAGAAGCGGGAAGAAAGGGTGAGACCAAGCAAATTGAAATCACGCAAATTTACCCTCGCCCTGAGCAACGGGCGGAAGCGAATTGATGTTTCTCCGGAGATAAACGACGTCCATCCCGCGCTCCAGGATGAATTGATGGAGTTTGGCCTCATGACCTCCCAACGTCGGGGGCCGGAAGGTTGACTCCTCCTCCTCCTGCACAGGCGCGATGAGGATATTACCAAAGTTTCCTCCGATGAAGACGAAGCGGTGAATCCAATCGTGATTCTTGTTCGCGAGACCGGTCACTTTGAGCGGGTTCAGGACCAAGAAGAAAGCCACACCATTCTTTGCCCGGAAGGTGAAGAGCTTACGAAAGACGGGTAGACTGAATTATATCCCTTCCTCGCGCAAGTAACAGGCGAACCCTACCAACATAGCGATAGAGTTCAGGTTCGGATGTGCGAGAACAGCCCTGAAGTAGCGTAACGTCTGACAATGTTCCAGCCAGATGGGGAGGCAGAACCCCACCTCGAAGTGTTCCAGCGTGATCGCAAGGCTGTTCAGGGAGAAAGTGTTGATACGGTCTTCTGGTCCAGGGCAGCTCGCAGAAAACCCTGGCGGAATGCAGTCCGCGACAATGGTCATGTAGGCCTCCTCTGTAAGGTCACAAGAGTCAAAAGCCTGGTTGGCGAATGCGTGGGCACATTTTGCCCTACCATCTGGTTTGCCTCCCATCTTGCAGAGGAAAGAAGCGCTAGTGCTAACGCAAAGAGAGAGAGATAGCTGGGTTGGAGAATATTTAATGTGGTTGGTATGGCCGCCTATTTATAGGAAAGTGGAAAAGTCGAGGGATTTCCTATGCAGCGGGTGTGCAGATAGTAACCACACCACTTCGGCGCCTCGAAACCCGAGCCAATTCGTTTCACCCTGTAATGGCGAATGCCTGACGTGTGGTTGTCCGGTAGAATGCGAACAAGATGATGAAAATTCATTAATTAAACAGACAGCAAGCGAGAAGACATCGTTCGACAGTCGGCAAACACAGGAAAGTCATGAGAGATTAAAGCGAAGTACCGAAGAGAAAAAACATTCGCAGAACACAGTAAAGAGATTATTACAAAACCAAAGAGTTTAGCAATGTTTCTCAAAGCACCAGCAGGGGGGATAAGGGGGCGAGTGTCGGTAGGCTAGTGCTCTATCCAGTGCCATCGACCCCGACCTCGTGCCCCTGCCATCGGGGGGATTCACGGGTAGTAATATGCATTCATGGCGGTAATCTCTCGGTTGGCCAAATGCAGTTGGTCTCTGACCGCACGACATGCCTCCCGGGAGAAAGCTCCCCTCCCTCAGCTCCCAGGCGCTCCACCTCGATAAGAAGGCGAGAGTAGTCCCGTCGGAGAGATTTCAGCTCGCGAGCAGTAACCATCCGCTGCCCATCCATCTGACCCGCAAGATCTCGCTGCATGTAGATGAGCTTCTCAAGGACCTCCTTCATTCACTCCTTTAAGGTCTGAGAATCAGAAGGATCGCCAAGAAAGTCCGAGATATCCCCAGGAGAGGGGGGCGACGAGACCATCCCTTCTCCCTGTAACATCCCCAATCCTTCTAGACCCCTAGTTGGTGTTAGGGCATGGGGGTGTGCAGAGTGGCCACTAAGGCCCTTGGACCAAGTGGAGTGTGCTAAGTGCACACCAAGGGCACAAAATCAGCATAGCCCAATACCACTCCCTTAGGCCAATTGATCCTCAATACACCAAATTGACCTCCCACATACCACCCTAACCACTAAGGAAGACCATTACCTTGAGAATTGCACTTGGGTGGGACTCAATTGCCTGAAATTGACCAAAGTCAACAATAGGTCAACATTAACCAAACTAAGTCAATTAGGGTTCAATTGACTCTACATGTTCAAATTGACCTTACCTCCACACTCTAAACACTTTAAGGAACTCATTGGACCTAAAAGCCCCATCACTTGGTCAACCAATTGACCAATTTGACCAAAGTCAAACTTTACCCAATTTTGGTCAAATCTTCACCCTTTGATTTAATTGACCCTCAATTGTCCAAATTGACCCCACACATGATGTCCTAGCCACTAAGGGAGATCTATAGGATGGAAATTACACTTGGGTGGGACCCAATTTCATGAAATTGACCAAAGTCAAACTATACCCAATTTTGGTCAAACCTACACCCCTTTGATTAAATTGAACCAATTGGAGCCCCACCATGGGCCAACCAATGTTGGGTAATGTTAAGGGACCCAAGACCATCAAGTGGGCCCATCCCACTCATCATGTTGACCAAGTCAAAGTCAAAGTCAACTCTAGGTCAATCATGGTCAGCATAGCCCAAACTAGGGGACCTAGCCTAATTTCAATCAAAGTGAACCCCAATCCTAAGTCTAAATAATTAATTGGACTTAGGTGAAAACCAGGTAGGATGGGTTTAAGCTAACTCAAGCTAACTTGGGCTTGAACCAAGTTGGAAGTGGCTAAAGAGGGGACAAAGGGAGAAAAAGAGAAAGCAAAAAGGTGAATTTCTCCCTAACACACTCCACCTCAGCCACCTAGGGACTTAGATGATTGCTGGGAACACCTGGAAAGGGCTGAAAAAGCAGAGGTGGCAGCAAGGGGGTGGCAGCCCAAGAGAAATCTGTGAGCCTCCTTTTGAATACTCCATATACAAGCCACCCCACCTCAAAATAACTCTGCCATCAGCTTCAGAGGTAGCAAATCAGTTGGAAACGACACATGGAGCTAAGGAAAAGGTGGAGAATGGAGGATTTGGGCATGGCCACCGGATACAACAACTTCCATGGTGAACCTCCGCCGGAGCCGCCGCCACGCCCCAATCTCGATTCGTTTCTCCTCCCCTCCCCTCGTGCTAGCTTCCCATCAATAAACGAGGAAGGATAGGGCTGAATTGAGCCCGGATCTACCTCTGAAATTCAAGGATTTTGCCGCAAATCGGGACGTCTGGGATCGCCGGAAACCGCCGCCACCGGCCGCCAGTCGTCGATGGATGATAGCCCCGACCACCACGAAGGTGTCGGTGGCGTTGGCCGGTGGTGGTGGTGGCTGGATCGCCGGCAATCTCCCCCACAACATCGCCCAGCGCGGTTGAATCTCAATCGTTGGATGGAGGAGGAAGACGACGCGGCTGCCACCCGATGCGCTTTAAGATCTGTGCAAATCAATTTCTTTATATTAATTTAATTCAATAGTTTGGATTTTCTGTTCTAAGTAATCAGTGCACTTCAATAAATAATTAGGGCCTCCTAATGGCTGAATTAGAAAAAGTGCCTAACATGAAAGTTGTAGGCCTTGGTCTTAACTTTCATTTGGCCTTAAGTTCATGTTATTTGGTGACCCACGGCTCCCTAGGGAGCTGTTTTACTAGGACTGGTCCTACACTAGGTCAGTCCATTAGAAAAATTACCTAGGTCAAACCCTTCAAGCTTTGGAGCTGTGCTTTTAACCATGGGTTGGTATACCCTAGGGGCACCCCCTGCCAAAGGGACAGCCCTTGGTGGACACTTTTACCTAGGTATTTTGTGGTAGTTAGAATATTTAAATTAAGTTGATTTGTGGAGCATATGATGTCCAAATGACACCAAACATTGGTGGCATACTCTTTGGTGCATGAGTAGTGCCTAACTATAATTTCACTCCATTTGAAGTTGATTTGATAAGGAAAATTGAAAACCCTAATGAGGGCCTTTTAGGGTCAAATTAGGGTTTAGGTCATTTTGAGGAGTTGAGTGTGTTAGCCTCCTCCCATCATGTTGGATATGTGGGTATGGATATACTAATGCTTGTGTCACACCCTAATGGTCCATTTGGAGCCATTAGGGTGGTGTGACCTAAAACCCTAAGGATAAACCCTTAAGGGTGCAAAGTTGAGATTTGTGAAGGGCATGGGAGCAAATGTTCTTGCCTTGGCTCAGAACTTTGGAGATATGTTTGTAGGAGTATAAAATGACTTAGTTAATTTATTGAGAATTTTTAGAGGTATTTAAGTATTTTCTTCCTAGTGAATGAAATAGCCACCCTTTCCTTAATAAAATGAAATGCATAGTCATAGGACCTTGTATGGTGTTGAAACTCTATCAGTGGCTGATTAGGGATGAAAATGGACTATAGTAATTTTGTTATGATTTATTGAAGTATTATTCCTTGTGTAGGAAATTCTAAGTACTTGCTAGCTTAAGGGAATTTAATTTTGATAAATGCCAAATCATGTGGTTAAAGTGTGAAACTTGGTTATCTGTCATTTAATGCTATTATAAGACCATGGTAATTATTTGGAGGCTTGTAGAATTATATTTCATGTACCTCATGTAGAAATTGGATTTTACAACCTTATGAGTATTTAATCTTTTTAAAATATCAAATCATGGGGCAATGATGTAATACTTGGTTATCTGTAGTTCTAGGTTAATATATGCCCATGACAACAGTTTGGAAGCTTGTAGATTTATAATTCAAGTACCTCATGTAGAAATTGGTAATTGCTACCTTTGAATGTTTAATCATTGTAAAATATCAAATCACATGGTAATGACACAATAATTTGGCGGAAAACTCTAGGTCCCCAATTGGACACTTGGTAATTTTTGGAGAATTTTCAGAAGTGAAATACTATTTTTCCTAATTAAAGTGGCATTTTGGTAATTATACAATTATGATGATATAGTATGCCAAATGACATCTTTGGGTCATGATACTCAGTTAACCACCTTTATATGGGATATTACCTTACTGATAATTTTCATGTAGCATGTAGAATCATTTTGAGGGTAGTTCATGTGTAATTTGGCTTAAGACCTTAACTACTTTAAATTATAATAAATACCAAATTAATATGGAAAATTATGGAAATTGGAACATACCATATTGAAGTCAGTGGGAGACTAGGATAATTATACCAGACCCTGGTGATGAATTTGTAGAAGGGTTCCCTTATGGGGTTGATGGATTGTTCAAATTTGTGGTCTGCGTTTAGTAAAAACAGATTTTTGAGTTTTAGGCAATTCAGATCCCTAAGTAGTGTTTAGGAGGTATATCCAATCAGTAAATGGGTTGTAGCACACCATCATTCAAGGAGGGTCAATCCTAGGGTTACTTGTGGGGTCGTGCTAGAGTTAATGTAGAAGGAATGAAGGTACGTCCGAGCCGATTGGGTGGGACGGGAGATGAGCTAAGTCACTTTAACTATATGAAATGATGAAGGGTGAACCAAATGTTATCCACCAACTAAAGTAATTGTCTTGAAGAGGATAGTGGGGTTGAGCCCATTGATCCGTAGTACCGTTAGGGGCCCCTTATGGAGTACACCGCGGGAAGTCCAAGACTCACCCTAAATATAACATTAACTAAATTGTAGGCAAGAGTAGCCTAAGTAGGGATGCAAACTGGTATGGATCTCCTCCGGGAAGGAGATGGGTTGGGTCAGCTTGGGTGATAGTCCCTGGGCCGGAAGCTCGGGTGGACAGTGTTAACACATGTTACTTATGCAAATAGTGGCGAGTCTTCGGTACTAGGTCAGTCGTGTCACCGACGGTAGTACGTTGATTCAGGTGAGGGTGAGGTTTAGAGGGCCGGTAAGTTTGAGTACCGCGGTCTGGAGGACAATCCCTAATAACCCACCCCGACCTTAAAGTCTGGTGGATTCCAGCAAGAGTACGCAGGAGCTCCGCTGTTGTGTTCTTAGCGTTCAGGCGTACATGAGGTCTAGGCTTGGTAGTGACTATACCCGCCTAGGATGTGGAGTGCCCGATCCACTGCCACCGTGAGCCACGACGGTCGGTACCCGAAAGGTTGGCTTCCTTTCAAACAAATTGGGAACTATAAAGGTCTGTGCGCATAGAGTCGTGTGGGTGAGTCACATTGCATAAATTCATTAAAACATCATAACCATAGCATAGCATAACATACACATTAGCATACCCCCATCATATAAATTAGTATGGGCTCTTTTATATGATGGGTTACCTGGACATCTTAACTTATATGTCTTGTGGGCGTTCATATAAGTTAAGGTACGAATCTGTGATGGTAGTTTATATTTACTTACTGCACTGCATTTTCTTTCTATTTACTGCTTACTTCATTGCTCTACTCTACTGCCTTATACCTGCACTATACTGCTAACTAGATTTTACTGCTTTACGTATACCTGCTAGAGTAGTGTCATGTCACCACCTTCTTGTTTACCCCTTGTTTGTCCCCCGCTTCTTCCTCCCGCTCGGTGCCTAGGAGTCGTGGAGGGAGGCGAGGACAAAACGACTTAGTCTTTATGACTAACGGTCGGTGTGACCGCAGGAGTCCGAGGAGACGGAGTTGCAGCAGGACGATATGGCAGGACCTGAGCAGCAGATGTAGCGCACTACCACGATGCCACAGGTTGATGATTAGATAGCTAGTCTTCCGCATTTTTGAGAGTTTTGATGTAGTCTTCTGTGTTTACCCGGAAAACCGCTTCTCGGATTGAATCATTGTCGGACCGGGCGAATTGCTAGGTCAGGCCGCTGGGTTCCAGGGTGAGTGGCTCTCAGTTCAGGGCAAACCAGGTCGGGCGATCTGATGACATTTCGGACCGCTCCCAAGATTGAAGATCGTCAAAAGACAAGACAAGAACGTTATCCGCGATCTCAAGGAGGAGACCGACCGGGTTGCATCGTGAAGATCGGCCAAAGTCACATCCAGAGGGCAGATCGCGGTCTCAAGTTGGAGGATGCTCGTTCTACATCATTGACTCAGCCACGGCATCTTCAGACTCAGGTCAAACGGGTCGGAAGGGCAAGCCGCCAGGCCGCGCGGCTTCCTTCTTTTCTTTTTTATGCATCTCGTCACCGCCTGCCCATTTCTCCTGTACCCGGGCAGGTGGTTATTCTATCCCTGCCCATTCGGGCAGGCCCCCAAGCCTATAAATAGGGGGAGGCACTGTTCACAAGACAGGCACACTCGAATCCGAAAGCTCGCTTGCTGGAGCTGCGGCCTCAAGTTTCCGGTCTTGCGACCAGTCTAGCCGGCCGGCTCACTTGTAACCCGCTGTAATCACTTCTCTTCAATCAAAGGAAAGCCCGTAGCAGGAGTGGCATTGGCCGCGACGGGCGAAGTTTGGCCTCGACCGCTACTAGCGGTCTGAATTCTCTAACCAAATAGTAACTGATAATCCGCAACCTTCGATTTCCTTCGGAAGCGCACTTTTGAATCGAACAGAAACACGCGACCTTCAGATCGCGGACAGTCAGTGAAATCTTTGGTTCAGAATGTCAGACCGCCAGTTCCCGCTAAGAGACCGATCCGACCACAGCGATGACTCTTTGTGGGAAGCTCTGGAGCAAACAAAGAGAGAAGCCGACCAGGCCCAGAAAGCAACTGATCAGCGTCTGGACGCGATCAGTCAGGCTTTAACTCTGCTGACCGAGCGGCTAGCCCCCCAACAGGCCGCGGTTAACCCGACAGTAACTCCTGTCCTACCCCCTCCACCTCCATTCCCACTGCCACAAGTCGCTCATCCCCAGCCGCCACAAGAAGGTTCCGCGGCTCGGCGGAACTTCTACCAAGAAGCCGCGCACTGGATGCCGGCTCGAGTTCTCGACTTCCAAGGGGCGACTTCACAGGCTGCCCACCTTTCCTACCCGCCCGAGACCGCTGCTTATCACTCCTACCCGGCTGGAGTTCCTGTCCGCTCCTATCAGGCGGCCTGTCCGCAAATGACCGCAGCTGAGATAGCCTGTCACTCTGCTTTCCCTCTGTACGAGGATACCGAGAAAAGTTCTCCCTTCACGGACGAGATCCGAGGAGAGCCGGCCCCAAATAACTTCGAGAACCACGCCTGTCAACATATAATGGGGAGTCCGATCCAGCAATTCATCTCCAAGCGTTTGAATCAGCTGTTGCTCTGAGAACCATCACCGATGCAACTAAGTGCAAGCTCCTGGTAACGTCCTTTGATGGGCAAGCCCGAGAATGGTTTTATGGATTGCATCCTCGATCCATCAGATGTTTTGCGGAATTGCGTAGGGAATTCCTGCTTCGATTCTCTACCTCTAAAAAAAGGAAGAATGGTCCGGCAGCCCTATTTGAGATACGGCAGCAAGAAAAAGAAACATGGGCCCGCTTCGTCGACCGTTTCCAAAGGGAGATAATGGAGGTGCAGAACGTTGATCCAGAATTATATAGGGTCGCTTTAATGCATGGCCTTAGGGAGGGGCCGTTGAAATTTGAAGCTCAGATCAGGGAACCAAAGACCTATCAAGAGATGATTAGTCTAGCCAATAAATTTATCAGGGGAGAAAAGACTAATCCTGGTTATGTTGCCAAATTGCTCAGCGACAATGATCAGTTTAGTTCCGCACCAATCCATCAGCAACGTTACAATCATCCATCTAGGCCTGACTTCGAACCTCGTGCTCAGAGGGGAAGAAATCTTAAGCCTAAGCAAACATTTCTTGGCCATCAACGGTTTCAGGATCAGAAACCGTCGTTGGCCATCGCACCCACTCAACCAATGGGGGTTCCACAGATAATGCCAGTTTATCTGCCACAATATATCGCACAGCCATCCCCAACTATTCCGTCCATCCGATATGATGAATCACAGGAGTCATTCACCCCTCTTAATGTCAGCATGAACGAGGTTGTTCAGATTCTTCAAAAGAGGCCTGACTTCAAGAGGCCCCCTCCTTTGAAATCAGAAGTTCGCAATCGAAACCCAAACCTCTATTGTGAATATCACAAAGAGGAGGGGCATCAGACTGAGGATTGTCGGGCCCTCCGGTGGTTGATAGAAAAACTCCTGAAATAAGGGAAGCTCCGAGGGTTGATCCGGCAAGAAACCCCGGTTGAACCACGAACCGAGAAGAAGAAGGAAGCGGTCGAAGTGACCTGGGAGTGTGCTGACGTAGAAGAGGCAGGTTGTTATGGGGATATACATCCTGCCGCCGAGTGCATAGAAGTAAATGATGTTGGCCCCCTTGGCAACATCTACTGTATCCATGGTGGAGCAGGGCCAGAATCCTCTCGGAAATCCAGCATTGGGAGAGTCTCCAAGCAGGAAGTAGCAGCCGCTTCCACTTCTGCTCCAGAAAGGTCGGTCGTTACTTTCGGCCAAGAAGATCTTCCCCCAAATGCAAACCCTTTCGATGATGCAGTAGTGATAAAGGCAGCCATCGAGAACTACACCGTACATAAAATTTTGATTGATACCGGTAGCTCGGTTAATCTCATTTTCCGCCAAACATTTGAAGCCCTTAAGACTGGAAAGTCTTTGCTCTCCACGGAAGGGCCCCTCTACGGCTTCTCAGGAGAAAAGAAAGAAGTGTAGGGGTGCGTGAAGCTTTTGGTGTCACTGGGGGGCATAACGAAGCTGATAAACTTCGTAGTGGTGGAAGCCCCAAGCAGCTACTGTGCAATCTTCGGAAGACCAATCCTGAACGCTTACAAAGCGATAGTGTCCACTTTTCATTTGGCCTTAAAATTCGCCGCCGAGGGGCGTCAATATCGGATCCGAAGCGATCCAAAGGTTGCTCGTGAATGTTATGTAAAAATAGTTAATGTGATCACCGAGACACCACTTCCCAAGGCTCAGAATGACATTCATAAGGTGTCCAAATTCCCTGAGGAGACCAAGGAAAGCGCAGAGCGGAAAGGGACTTGCCTGGAACCTGCCCAGGAGACCCAAGAGATCCCCATTGCTGAAGGGAAATGGAAGAAGCTGATCATCAACGCCGAGCTATCAGAAGAGGAGAAGGTTCAGTTGATCTCCTGCCTGTTGGAGAATCTAGACATCTTCGCCTGGTCGGCAGAAGATATGCCTGGAGTAGATCCAGATGTTGCGTGCCATCACCTCAACATCTCCCCTGAATTCAAGCCGATCCAACAAAAGAAGAGGGAGGTAGCAACCAAGATGGCGGTACCCATCAAAGAGGAAGTTGCAAAGCTTCTTAAAGCCAATTTCATTTCTGAAATCCAATACCCCACTTGGATGTCAAATGTGGTAATGGTGAAAAAATCTGGGGGAAAATGGCGCATGTGTGTAGATTTTACAAAGCTCAATAAAGCATGCCCCAAAGATTATTATCCCTTGCCTCAGATAGATGTTTTAGTAGATTCCGCGGTGGGATATAATTTCATGAGCTTTCTAGATGCATTTTCTGGTTACCACCAGATTAAGATGCATAAACCTGATATCCCGCATACGTCATTCATTACCAACGACGGGTGTTATTGTTATCTTGTCATGCCTTTCGGGCTCAAAAATGCGGGTGCGACATATCAAAGAATGATGGACACGGTTTTCAAAAAGCAGAAAGGAAGAAATCTTGAAGTATACGTTGATGATCTTCTTCTGAAAAGTAAAACTTTTTTAATCCATCTGAAAGACCTCGTAGAGACGTTCGCCACTCTACGGAGGTTCAAATTAAAACTAAATCCACTGAAATGCGTGTTCGGGGCAAGCAAAGGGAAATTTCTTGGACATCTTCTCACCCCCGATGGCCTCGCGCCAAATCCAGATAAAATAAAGGCCATCCTAGATATGACCCCTCCTCGTAATCAGAAAGAGGTGCAGCAACTTGGGGGGAGGTTGGTAGGACTAAGCCGGTTCATTTCCAAGTCAGGAGATAAGAGCGCTCCATTCTTCAAAACTCTCAGGGGAGGATCTAAGTTTGAATGGAATGAAGAGTGCGATAGTGCTTTCGAACAGTTGAAAAAGCAGTTAACCTCAACCCCTCTTCTCCAAAGCCCTCGCGAAGGGGAAAAATTATTCTTATACTTGGGGGTAGGTCCAGATGAAATAAGCTTTGTCCTTGTCCGGGAGGAGAAAAAGAAGCAATTTCCGATATATTACGTCAGTCACATCCTCAAAGATGCGGAAACTAGATATTCAATTCTGGAAAAATTAGCCTTGGCTTTGGTCATGTCATCACGAAGGCTCCGCCCCTATTTTCAGGCTCATCCTATCCAGGTGGTCTCAGATCATCCACTAAGAAGTATCCTGGAAAAGCCAGATCATTCAGGAAGATTGGCCAAATGGGCGATCGAGCTCAGTGAATTTGAAATATTATACATTCCCAGAACGGCAATAAAGGCACAAGTACTGGCAGATTTCTTGGTGGACACGATGGAGTCTAATCCAGAACGAGTAGAGAAATCTCCTTTTGCCTGGATCATCTATGTAGATGGAGCTTCAGGAAGAAACTCCGTGGGAGCCGGAGTAGTTCTTATCAGTCCAAACGGCATCAAACTTGAGCAAGCAATCAAATTCTTCTTTCCAGTGACAAACAACCAGGCTGAATACGAGGCACTCTTGGCCGGTCTAAGACTCGCAAAAGAGCTTGGGATAGAGCATGTTCATGTAAAAACTGATTCTCTTGTGATGGCCTCACAAGTTCTAGGGAACTACGAAACAAAAGAACCAATGCTAAGAAAGTATCTATTGCTAACTAAGGAAGAGATCGGGAAATTTAAATCCTTCATCATCAAGCACATTCCAAGGACACAAAATGAAGAGGCAGACGAGTTGTCGAAGTTTGGTCTTCCATCAGGAGGGGTGACCTCGGAACTTTTTCATCCGGCCACAGAGAAAGAGGAGCTCATGCAGATCGATCGGAATCCTTCCAGGAAGGACCCTTATGAATTATTTCTGTCAAGAGGGGAGTTTCATCAATCGATCAAGGACAAAAGTAGATTCAGAAGAAAGGCGGCCTACTACTACTTAATAGCAGGAGTTTTGTATAGAAAAACTTTGATTTCTCCCTCAGCACGGTGTGTTTCAGAAGAAGAGATCCCGATCATACTTCAGGAGGTTCATTCTGGGGAATGCGGTAGCCATTCAGGGGCAAAAACCTTAGAGAAAAGGATCCTGCGGCAAGGATATTTCTGGCCAACTATGAGAAGGGATGCTGAAGCATTTGCCAAGCGTTGTGTACAATGTCAGAAATTTGCTCCTCTTCAACATCTGCCCGCTCAATCGCTTAGGTCAATAACTGCACCCTGGCCCTTCGCGGTTTGGGGGATGGATCTTGTCGGACCCTTTCCAATGGCTAGCGGCCAGCGCCGCTTTATCATAGTAATGATCGACTACTTCAGTAAGTGGATTGAGGCAAAAGCATTGGCAAAGACTACTACCCAAATTATCAGAAATTTCATCTGGGGAGAAATAGTCTGCCGACACGGAATCCCGCTGGCAATTGTCACTGATAATAGACCACAGTTCAATAATCCCGAGATGATAAACTTTTGCGATCAGGTTGGAATTGATCTTCGGTTTGCCTCGGTACATCATCCAAGGACCAATGGTCAAGTAGAAGCTGCAAACAGGCGAATCCAGCAGCTCCTGATGAAAAGAGTTTTGAATCAAAAAGGAAATTGGGCAGACCAACTTCCCTCCATCCTTTGGACTCTTCGCACTACCCCATCTTCAGATACAGGGGAGACACCATTCAAATTATCTCATGGCTCGGAGGCTGTTGTTCCTGTAGAGTTTGAGGTGGTCACTCCAAAAGTTGTGTATGCAAAAGAGGGAGGAGAAGCATGGGTAGAATACAATGATGAGGCCATCAGGTATAGTCTGGATCTGATCGAAGAGCTTCAGGACGAGGCAACAATCAGGCAGGATGAAGTTAAGAGGAGGATGGCAAAATATTTTGACAAAAATATCAGGGTAAAGCAGTTTGCAGTTGGGGATTTGGTATTAAAAAAGGTAGATGATGCGGCCAGATCTGGTAATGTTGGAAAGCTGAATCCCAACTGGGCAGGGCCTTTTATTATCAAAGAGGTATTAAAGAATGGGGCCTACCGTCTCCAAACCAGCGAAGGAGAAGACATCTCACACACCTGGAGCGGTGACGATCTTAAACGATTCTATCCTTAAAATATCTCTTTCATCCTTTACATTTCTTGATATTAAATGAAAAGCTCTATACTGACACTTCTCCTTGTCCAATGGTGCTCTGCATTATGAATATATATATACACGTATCTCACTCCCTGAACCTCTGAGATATCGCCAAATTCTGCTCGAACCCCCTCGGATTGTAGTCATAGCGTAAAACTCACCAAGACCATGTGATGCGGGGAATTTTCGCACACATGTAGTGGTAGCTTGCCAATTCCACTGCAGTGGTCTTCAGAACTTTGGATCCCGGCCGATATCTGACACACCCCTGCATCAAGGGAGGTCTAGGTGATTGTCAGCTCTATCGTGCCCCGAAAGGGATATAGTTACAGCTTTGATGATCTTTCTGAGGAAAGCAATGTTCGCCGCCGAGGCCCACCTGCCCAACTGATCATCATAGCCTGTGACCATCGAATACTCTTAGGTACTCTCGAAACGGAGCCTAGTTGGGCCCACAACTGAGTTGATCTCTCTGAGGAAAGCAATGTTCGCCGCCGAGGCCCACCTGCCCAATTGATCAACTCGGCTTGTAACCCTAGGCAAGAGAGCATATGAGTTGCTTACAGCTCTTATGACCACTTGAGGAAAGCAATGTTCGCCGCCAAGGCCCACCTGCCCACTTGGTCATCTGAGTCTGTACATATTTTTTCTTTTTTTTCTTTTTTTTTTCCTACAGCTCTTTTGACCACTTGAGGAAAGCAATGTTCGCCGCCGAGGCCCACCTGCCCATTTGGTCATCTGAGCCTGTAGATTATTCCTTTTTTCCTACAGGTAGGCATTCACCTCTTGTGGTTTCTTGTCTAAACCATTCGAGGAAAATATTATCAAAACAGGTGCAGGTGTTCATCTACCCTAGTTGTGATATTAAGACCGGACGATCTGAATTTTCAAACCGAGCGGTCTGATTGAATATAAGTTTGGATATTTCTGGATATAATTATATGGTTGCCCGGGTTGCATTCTAACCGGGCGGACCTATCCATCTTTTATTGAGTTAGATGTTTCTGGATCTGAAAATATTGCCCGGGTTGGATTCTAACCAGGCGGGTTCATCCATCTTTTATAAGTTGGGTATTTCTGGAGCTAATTATATAATTTCCCTAGTTGCATTCTCACCAGGCGGGTACTATCTATCTTTTATAATTAATTAAGCTGGATATTTTTAGATCCAAATATATGATCGCCCGGATTATGCTCTAACCGATCGGGTTGAGCCGTTTCTTAGCAAAAGTTATCTCTAAATGCAGTTGATTACTCGCCAGGGGTTGAATTCAAACCGCGCAAAGTTATTATTCATTATCTATATCAGCAAGGATAAGGTATCTCTGAATGATAAAAACCGCCCGGTCTGAATTACAGTCGCACGAGTCTATCCATTATGGATCATACTATTAAATATCGGATATCCGGAGATCTAAATGAGTAATCGCACGGGATGAATATAGAACGTCCAAAATCATCAATCATCACTGATACTCAGATCAGGATAGCCGTACGGCTAGATCATAAAGAGCAAAACGTAAAAAAAAAGAGAAGAGACAATATATCAGCCACAAGTAAGTAACAATAGAAGGACAATTAGACAGGTAAAATTTCTATTCATTCTTCAAAAATGTGTTAACAAAATATTATCCGCCCGGCTAACAAAAAGAAACCGGCGGTTACACAAAAATAAAATCAAGACAAAGGCATTAGTTTGCCGACTTCTTCTTCTTCTTGACAGGGGAACTCGAATCCACACCATCAACATCAACGTCGGGCGAATAGCCTTCACTTGACGTAGAAGAATTCGATGAATCACTATCACTAGACCGCCCGGTCTTACTAGCGGAGCCGGTTGTTCCAGAGGACAAGCTGTCCTCATCATCATCATCATCGCCGGCATCATCATCCGCGTCGACCTCCTCAGCGGCTCCACCACCTTCATCGCCTCCTTGATGAAGTACAATCTCCCTGCCCGCATCGGCTTCAGCCTCCTCGCCCACGTTGGCTTTTCCTTTCTGCCTTCGGCTGATCTCATCAAGTTGGACCTTCAAAGCAGGGAAGAGGTCGGAGAAAGTATTGCCCCCGAATCCTTCACACAGACCGCCTCGGTCTTCCATAAAACCCAAAGCTTTGTTGATCCCTTGGGCCACATGAGGCAACACCTCATCTTGGAAGGCCGGGTTGGTCATCTCATATTGTTTCTGCAAGAAAGGAAAAACAAATTAGGTCGTTCGGGCTGGAAAAAAAAAGAAACCGCGTCATCATTTGTCAAACTCACCGCCACGACTTCTTGAAGCCGCGCATTCTCTTCTTGAAGCCGCACATTCTCCGCGATCTGCTCCTCATACTTCTTTTCCAGATATTTCTGAACAGAAACCAGCCGCCTGTACGACAAAGCCATGAAGTGATTGGCCGCGAACCCCCATGCGTCGGCTTGTGCCGCTAGCCGGGGAAGCTCTTCTTCTGGAGTTTTCTTCAGCTTCTTTAAAGTCTTTCGACCATACATAGCGGCCCCGGCGGCTAGCGCATGGCGGTTAATCTTTTCACTTCCCCATGGAGGAAGTGCAGTGGATACCCGGATGCGGCTTCCATCCCTATGCCAGAGGACAGTCGGGTTGCCCTGCAGGTCGGACGGGTTTCCGCAGGAACGAAGAAGTTCGTATTCATTAGGAGAAGTCGGGTCCTCTTCCTCTGGTGATGGCGACCTGTTTCGCCGCTGCCTTTTTTCTCTCTGGGTCAAAACCGGGCCGGCCGGAGTGACCGGCTTGTTCGCAGGGACAATGTGGGCAGCTGCAAGGTAAAATCAGAAGTCTAAATAAAGCAGTCCGCGCGGTCATATGCAAGCGGTCTAGAGGAACTTACTATGCTCGGGGAGGACGTCCTCTAGCTCTGAGAACAGCGGGATGTAGTGATTGATGTCCAACCGCTCGTTCTCAAGAAACGTGAAGGTGTCCATCTCGATCTTTCCAACCTGGGGGATTTGGAAAGCCTCTTCCCCCCCGAACTTGCGGGTTGGTTTGCAACAGCCCGAAGTTGCCTTCGAGCATTACGAACCGCTCCGACCAGTTCGAGACCTTGTTCGCCAAGTTAACGATCTTCAGTCCGTGGCAGCCAAAGTAGAGGTGCCCCCTGAAAGTTGAAGTCCCCGCGTCGGAGACAGCCCGCACCGAGAAAAATTTCCTGAACAGATCAAGGGAAAATCTGGTTCGCTCGAACCGCAGGTATGAAATAAAACTATATATGGAGGCGATGGAGTTCGGTGGAAGCTGGCCGGGTACAACCCCGTAATGGTTGAAAATGGCTATGACTTCAAGTGGCAGCGGAAATTTGAAGTCATATTCAAAGTGGTCGACCGGAACGGCTATCTGGTGCGGATTGGAAGAGTTAATCCGCTCATCGCGCAAAGGAAGCCGCGCGAGCAGATTACTCCCTGCCATGTGTTTTGCAACGAATTCTTCTAGTTCGCTCTGGGTGAGACGGCACTCTGGATGGTCCGTCGAGTGAAAAGCCAAGGCCGCATCTGCTCGGACGGCTTTAACCTTAACAGGTCGCTGCGACTTGTTCTTAGATCGCGCCATTTGAAATCGTGAAAATGACTTCGAAAAAGTCCCTACTTATAGATTTTTACGATCTGCAAATAGTAAAAATATATCGCGGCTATACATTCTAACCGCGCGGTCAACAGCCTGCATGGTCAGATTTATCAGAAAAACAAAAAGAACCAAATACATTCAAGAAATCAGGAACAAGCATACATCACAGATCGCGCGACCTGTAATTAGTTCGGATAAAACACAGAAGATCTAAACAGAACACAAACACAGCGGCTAAACAAGAACCCGCACGGGTTATTCAAATAAAAGACATAAAGTAAAAAAGAAGCATTGTCTAAACAGAGGCCGAAATCAACAAGCCGCATTCATAATACAAAATTGTTCTAAAAAACCGTTCACGGCTGGCGGTGTTCTAGGGAGACATCCTCTCTATGCAGTCGTGCGACCTGGTCGCTGGTGGTGTTCAGAATGGAGTAAATCTGGCTGGTATGATAATGGATGTGGTTGATTGTGCTATGAAGCCGCCCGACATCCTTTTCAATCCGCGTAGCGGCGATCATACGGGGGGTTGCGGTGGCCTCATCAATCATTGGATCAGCCGCTCGAACCGGGGGAGGATTTGGGCCCGCCCCAACAGTTGGGCGGCTAGCAACCTGCATCCCATCATTCATACTTCGCCGGCCCGAAGCGACTTCCCTAGTTAACCGCAGGAATTTATCCTGATAATATCTCGAGTCATCCTCGGACTTGGCAGACGCTCTCTTCTCCTTCTCGAGCTGGGCGGTCAGAGTAGCGACTTGCGCCACCTTAGCTTTCTTCTCGGCCTCCACTGCAGCTCGCGCGGCCTCCGCTGCAGATCGCGCGGCCTCAAGCTGAATCTCCAGGCTCTTCTCCCTCTCGGTCCTGGATCTCCTGTCGATCTCCATCTGCGCCTTCAGCGCCTCTTCAGCCTTCTTCCTTGCCATTCGCTCGGCCTCCAGAGCGGTCCGAGTGGCGGCCTCCCGGTCTTCCACCTCCTTCAAACGAGCCCTCAGATTTGCTAGATCTTCCTCGAGATGCTCGAACAGTTGCGGCCCTTCTTATGAAGTCGTCACACAGGTCGATACCAGGGGAACCAATGGAGGCAGGCTGGACATAAGGTCGCCCGACTTCACAATTTGATCCTCGCTGCCTGCAAGGAGCCGCGAGGTTATGAAAAGTAAAAGCATTCAGTGCTATATATGTACAAAAGTGGGCATAAATATAAGATCAGTGCCTGGGCGCACATGCCGCTTAGACCGTTCCGGATCCATCCTCCGTTGTTGCTCACGCCAGAATCTCTCCTTACTCTGCCTAGCGGAAGAGGACCAGGCCGCTAAGGGGAAAAAGCTCGGCGGCGGGTTCAGTAATTGATTTCGACGAGGCCGCGGAATGAAGAAACGGACAGCTTTATAATCCGCAGGGCGCTTACCTGGCGCAAAAGGATCAGGCCGCAGCGGCTTGTTTAAAGCCCGTTTCGCCCCCTCCTTCTTCACCGTCATTATCTCCTTCCCGGTCATCACCGGGGGAACCTCCTCCCGCGCCTTCAGCATTTCCTCGAGTTCCTCCGCTTTCTGCTCAACCTCCAAGGCATCCCGGGTAGCAGCCTCCCGCTCCTCGACCTCCAGGGCGGCCCGGGTAGCAGCTTCTCGATCTTCGGCCTCCTTCTGAGCGGTCTCCTCAGGCCGGGCTGTGGTATCTGAAGTAGGGGCAGTTCGCTTTGAAGCCATCGGGCTGTCAAGAAGCTTATCTCGCCTCATCAGCTCATCCATATCCTGAAAGATCCCATTAAATGATAAACTACTCGCCGAGTCCGGAATCAGGTCGCCCGTTTTCGTATCAGGGGTAGCCGGCGAATCATTTACCTTAGTAGGTGAGGGAGTCGTTAAGCCAAGCTCCTCCTTTAGTCGCGGGTTGGTCTGGAGGCGAGACTCAGCCGGTTTCTTAAAAGCCGGCCTTTCCTTGGAGGCCAGCCTCTTAACTTTCTTGGTTATCCGGTCGGTCACTGACCCGGTCTTCTTTCTCTTCTTCTCTTTCTTACCCAAAGCTGGACTGACTTCTTTGGAGGGGCTGGGATAATCGTCCACGGATAAAGGGGTACTCAGGTCGCCCGGCCTCGGAGAGCTAACCGCCTCCTCCCCCAAATCCTTGACTAACAAATGAGGATTCCCGGATGGGGTGATTTCCATGCCAAACGAGTCGGACCCGCCGACTTTCTTTAAAGGGCTGCCAGAGCCAACTTTTCTAGAAGGGGCGGCCTCCCCTTTGTTCAACGGGCTGAAGGCCTGTTGGCCGAGGTCTCTGAGAGGAATCAGCGAGTCGCTGGGAGAAGGCCCCGAACTCTCCGCTGCGGGCTCTGCAGGAGTCTTGGGGATTGCTGAGTCCACATCGGCCTTGGAACTATCCGCCACGGTTTTCTCAGACCTCTCTCTCTTTTTCCGGTCTTTCCGGTTCTGCTTTTCCTTGTCCTTCCTCGACTTCTCCGTTGAGTCGCGACTCTTGCCTTCCTCCTTCTTCTGATCACCGGCAGGGACAACGCGGTCTAACATGGTGTCTAGGAAGTCCATCGTTGAAGAATTACCGGTCTTAAAAGCTCTAACCGCAAATGGCGAGTAATACCCCGTGATTTCAGAAAAAACTCTGCAGAATGAGTTCTCTAGCTCTCTTATAGAATTCAGGGCAAGTCGGAAGCGGTCTCCCGGCTAAAGCTAATATTTTCGAAATTCCCTTGGGATTTGAAAATATGCGGGGATTATGTTTACCCGGAAAACCGCTTCTCGGATTGAATCATTGTCGGACCGGGCGAATTGCTAGGTCAGGCCGCTGGGTTCTAGGGTCAGTGGCTCTCAGTTCAGGGCAAACCAGGCCGGGCGATCTGATGACATTTCGGACCGCTCCCAAGATTGAAGATCGTCAAAAGACAAGACAAGAAGGTTATCCGCGATCTCAAGGAGGAGACCGACCGGGTTGCATCGTGAAGATCGGCCAAAGTCACGTCCAGAGGGCAGATCGCGGTTTCAAGCCGGAGGTCGCTCGTTCTACATCATTGACTCAGCCACGGCATCTTCAGCCTCAGGTCAAACGGGTCGGAAGGGCAAGCTGCCAGGCCGCACGGCTTCCTTCTTTTCTTTTTTATGCATCCCGTCACCGCCTGCCCGTTTCTCCTGTACCCGGGCAGGTGGTTATTCTATCTCTGCCCATTCGGGCAGGCCCCCAAGACTATAAATAGGGGGCGGCACTGTTCACAAGACAGGCACACTCGAATCCGAAAGCTCGCTTGCTGGAGCTGCGGCCTCAAGTTTCCGGTCTTGCGACCAGTCTAGCCGGCCGGCTCACTTGTAACCCGCTGTAATCACTTCTCTTCAATCAAAGGAAAGTCCGTCGCAGGAGTGGCATTTGCCGCGACGGGCGAAGTCTGGCCTCGACCACTACTAGCGGTCTGAATTCTCTAACCAAATAGTAACCGATAATCCGCAACCTTCGATTTCCTTCGGAAGCGCACTTTTGAATCGAACATTCTGCATGTTGTAGTGAGAGAGATAGTACTTTATTTTGAGTATGTATCGGGCATAAGCCCCTTTTTGCTTGTACTTCTCTTATGGACTTTCTGTTTTCATTATATATATATATATGATGCTGTGATTGTGGACATGCCTTCTTTCATGTACTTACTTTTGGCATATTTTACTTATGATCTTATAGCCGGTAGGGTTGGTGCTGAGCGGTGTTAGCCAACCCGATTGTTGGTGACCCCGCAAGGCAGCGATTCTGGGCGAAGATCCACCTCAACCGTGCGATGCGGGAGAGGTTCGAGTTTTCAAGTACCCGAACGGGTTTTGGAAAAAGAGATCTTACACTCCCCCTCATAGTACGATCCCATCGGGGAGGCTTCTCGGCGACATGTGGGAATAAGAATTATCGGTCTGGGCAGTTCAGGAGACCATGCCAAAACAAGTAATGTCACAAACCCAGTACATGCTCCTTATACTTAAGGGGCGCGGCGAGGAAGTTTGCCCATCGAATAGACTGGCAGAAGGATGTAGGGTTTTTCCCCTCCCGGGGCGGAAGGGTTTCAGGTTGACTGCATGAGTAGCAGCCTGATCAGTGGCAGGACGAGTACGACCGAGGTCCCTTCCAGGTGAACCCCCTTGCTCATTCGCGGAAGTGGGAGTGTCTAGCGAAGGGGAGAATTGTGAGAGGTAGAGAGTTGTCCCGTGATACCGGGATCAAGGGATGCGAGAAGTAATGATTAGAACCATGCAATATGGACAGGGATTACGCTACTCACAGCTTACCAGGTTGATGCAGTGTCTCGCCTAGAGTAACCGGAGGAACGAGATCCTGAACCAGCTGAGGTCTCGCGTCCGCAGGCGGGAGCATCATAGTGTCCGTCAAGGCGGTCCCGCGGCCATCCTCAGGTACCGATGCCACCTGTGAGTGGTTAGGACCCTCAGGAGGGCCATGTCTTAAGAGTTAACGATAAGTCGGGAAAATTTTTTGAGTACCTGCATCTGGATATCGGGGGGATTGTTTGCGGGATGGGGAGATTCCTACGCGGACTCTCCCTCCCCAGGTCCCGCCGAACCATCTTAGCTCTCCTCGAATGGTAAGGAGAGTTGGGGTCCCTTTTCGAAGAAAGCCAGGGGTGAATCTGGTGACTTTAGAGGCATTCTTTCCCTGGGCCGCGTCCAGGCAATCCTGCATCTCTTGCGAGATCGGCTTCGGGGGTGGTCTCGCAGAAGTCATTCAGGGTGACGGAAGCTCAGAGTGGAGGAGAAAATTCTGCCGGAGGAAAGGAAGCACTCCGAAGAAAAGGTTCAGATCAGAGGTATATATATAGCACTGTGGTGGGGCCCACGAAAAGATTCTGTCCAGGTTAGCAAGCACTCACCGAATACCGGGTTGGACTCATCTTTTCGAGCGTAAAACTCGCTCGCAAAGAGTGGGGAATGTGAATAACCTCGTATTCGCCGAGTGGACCCCTCAGACCCGGGAAGGTCAAGAACTCAAGAGTCGAGCGCTCCCGCATCCATATGGGCCCTGAGGGGTATTCACCCAACAGGTCAGAATAGCATTCGCCTATGAGGGAGTCCTGGTGTGCGGGTTGGCAGGCGAATGAAGGTCGGAGCCTCATCCGCTCGGGATATCAGGAGGCGGCGGGTGGTGCCCTCACGAACCATTCATCCGCCTGGATTAAAGAAGTCCAAGGCATGCGGGAAGTCTCGCGAGTGGTGTCCTCTTGGACCACTCGCCTAGCAGGTGTCTGCAGGTGAATTTACCCTGACACCCCTGGTGGGCTGCCAATAGTCCTCCAGAACAGCGGAGTTTGGCTGTTGACAGACCAATTTGGGGTGCGTATAACAAAACTAAAAGGCGGGATTGCGCTATTAGCAGACCAGTTCAGGAAGGCTATAAATAGACCCTTAAGGGCACCTTGGAGGGGACGGATTTTTTGGGCTCTCTCCTCCTAGGCTAGTTTGGGTTGGCTGTTAGAGCCCTCCAGGGTGCCCGGTTGAGCATTGGTTCGGGAGGGGAAGCTCTCTAAGATCTTTCGGGTGAGTGGCGGGACCTCCTCGCTACAGCCTTGGGTCTATTCCTAGTTCTTCATCCACAATCAAGAGCGTAAGTGAGAGATAAGTAGGTGCGGGCCACACCCCCCAGTGGGTCCGAACTCAAGAAGCCGGTTGCCTGTTTCAACATATCGCACCGATGCATGCTTGGAGCGGAACGTTCACTCGAAGGAGGAACGCCTTCGAAGGATCTTCCAGGCGCTCGAAGATCTTCGAAGGAGTCTTCAAGGAGAGGAGAGAGGATGAAGATCTCTAAGCCATCTTCGAAGTGCTTGAAGGATGTTCAAGGACATCTTCAAGGAGAGGAGGATGAAGAACACTGACCCGTTTTCGAAGTGCTTGAAGGATCTTCAAGAGCGGCTTCGAAGAGCGGAACGCTTGCTTGAAGGAGGATGAACACATTCGAAGGATCTTCAAGGTGCTCGTAGATCTTCGAAGGAGGCGAAGATGATCTTCGATGGAGGCGAAAATGATCTTCGAAGGAGGTGAAGAAGGTCTTCGAAGGAGGTGAAGAAGAGAGGGGGGAGGATGAAGATCTCTGAGCCATCGTCGAAGTGCTTGAAAAATCTTCAAGAGCGGCTTCGAAGATGAAGAAGATCTTCAAGAGAGCTCTCTCTTGAACTTAGGAGGAAGGATGCAGAGAAAAGGATGGAATGGAGGGAGAGCCCTGAGGTCTTATTTATAGGCCCATAGGTGGTTACAGTATTTATCTGGTTATTCGCAAACCATAACCACCATAAATGCTATGCACAGGCCAGACTTATATGGTTTGAGACACATATTATTCTGGTATTATTCTATATGCAACCCGATATGATTTTGGACATTTACAACCACCCATAGTGGGTGGTTACGGTGGTTGTGGTGGTTATGCGACTACCCGCACACCATAACCAATTTATGTGATATACGCACACCCGTTTGGAGGAATTTACTATTTGCACCCCATGTTGGAGGATTTTACTACTTGCACCCCATGCTGGAGAATTTTAGTATTTGTACCATATGATAGAGGAATTTACTATTTGCATCCCCATGTTGGAGGATTTTAGTATTTGCACCCACATGTTGGAGGATTTTACTATTTGCGCCCCATGATGGAGGAATTTACTATTTGCCCCCATATGTTGGAGGATTTTACTATTTGCTCCCATGATGAAGTAATTTACTATTTGCACCCTTATGATAGAGGAATTTACTATTTACACCAAATGTTGATGGTTACGGGAGTAGTGAGGTTTACTTTGGTCAATCTCATTTCCTCCACCAAATGAGATGGGTGCTTTGATCATTCGCAGCCCGAATTAGGGGATACCTATCAATCTAGGTATCTCCGGCCCACGCGCAAAAGTAGATGACATGCGTCCCCTCCTCATTCGCACGGAACGAATATTTTGAAAACGAAGACCAGTTCCAAAAATCGGTCCATTGATTGCTGTTTAACATCATTCAACATAAACCGGTTTTAGACGAGGCCGACAAAAGATTCTTGGGATGAGAGGGAAGGCCCTTCGGTTCTCACTGAAGGCGAGATCGGCGATGATCAACCACCAACACCCTTGTTCTTCCCACTCTCTGATCTCGTCTTCTTCCTCCGTCATCGCTGGATCTCTCCACCCTAACACCACCATGTCTGCCCCTGGTGTCGTCGTCCACTCTTCCGTCGCTGAGCAGAAGCTTGCTCTTCGTTCTAGAGTTAGAAAAGAACTCCGCTCACTTCCCATCGATCATAGAATCCAAGAAGGTATCCTTTTAGCTCCTTCTTTATTTCTATGTCTTGGTTTATCTTTTTGTCTCTTTTTTTACCAATCGTATATGGAGCGGGATGCATTTTGAAAAAAGGCCCTTACCTTTGTTATAGTGCAAGATCAACCCACAAAACTGCCTCCGTATTTATTTCGTCTCTCTCAATCTCATAACGTTTGACATTGAAAATGAATTCGAGCAAAATGACCTTTCTCCTGTTTTTTTTGGTCTTGGAGTTACGGTTTTGTTTATAGAAGGGATTATTTGCTCATCTTCTGTTATATGGTCATCCGATAGGCATTCTAAAGTTTGTGACAGGGAGGGAATATTCATGAATTGGTGTGATTGATCTATGCTTGTTTGTTTGACTATTGGATGAATCACTTTTCTTTTAATCCACTTCTAAAGTAATAAAGCCCGTAAGGGTTCATCCGTTTAACAACAACAATGTTGAAACAAAAAAACAGGTTCACAAACGTTCGGACCGAAAGGGTAGTCCGAGGTTACTGATCTTGCGGTCTAACACCACAAATCTGATGGCGGGAGCAAGAGAGAGAGGGAGAGAACTGTCTACAAACAAGACCCGAGTGCTATAGCGAGGAGGTCCCGGTACGTACCCGAAAATCGAAAACAACTGCCTCCAAATCCAAGATCTGAGCTAGGCGCAAGGAAGGCATGCACTCGAAGAGTAGAGCTTAGGGGGTGGGGGGTGGGGGGGTGGGGTGGGGGGGGGGGGGTCAACGTGCCATTTCTTGTACTACTGGGGTCTTATTTATAGACAGTCCAATTTGTGTGTGTGTGTGTGGGGGGGGGGGGGGAGGTATTGGTCTGCGATTAGCCACCCTCGCAAGATGGTTTGTGCTACTTTAAAAAGGATCGCACCACCGAGAATTGGTCTTGTAAGCGCATTCTGCCGTGATATAGAGGGGCTCGCCTATGGGCGAGTTTAAAGAAGATATCGCCTATGGGCGAGTACCAAAGAGATCTTGCCTATGAGCGAGTACCAAAGAGATCTCGCCTATGAGAGAGTATCAAAGTGATCTCGCCTATGGGCGAGTACCAAAGCGATCTCTCCTGTGGGGATCATTTTGATCGCTGACGTCTTTCGGCTAGGCCCACCATCGGCAAATATGAGTTGTACACAATCTCCGCTCTTTGTGAGCTCTTAGAGAGTGGTCTTGTAAGCGCATTCTGCCGTGATATAGAGGGGCTCGCCTATGGGCGAGTTTAAAGAAGATATCGCCTATGGGCGAGTACCAAAGAGATCTTGCCTATGAGCGAGTACCAAAGAGATCTCGCCTATGGGAGAGTATCAAAGTGATCTCGCCTATGGGCGAGTACCAAAGTGATCTCTCCTGTGGGGATCATTTTGATCGCTGACGTCTTTCGGCTAGGCCCACCATCGGCAAATATGAGTTGTACACAATCTCCGCTCTTTGTGAGCTCTTAGAGAGTCGGGAAAGAAACATCCAACCCTTATTTGATGAGGTGCGCGTGCGCCACCTGGATTGATCTTTGTCGAGTAGCAAGTCGCGAGTTCCCCATTGCTTATAATAGAGGGAGGGGTCCCCTCATAAGTGTGTTCTTAACAACCGGTTGGCGAGATGACTGCTGCTCCATCTGAAGTTGCTGCAAAGACTACTCGCTTTCTGAATATTTTGAAGCGACGCCCCCCGGTCATGGACGAGGACATGAGGTAGGTGAGAAGAGGGACCATAAGAGGAGAAAGACTTTTCCCGAGCCCTCCGAGATGGATACCCCAGTAGATGGCGGGCCTTCGGAGAGGAGCGAGCCGAGTAATTTGGAAATGGTTCACGAGGCTCTGGATCTCACCGGTCTGGGGTCAAATATTGATATCCCAGCTCAGGTTCACCCTGAGCTCACCTCGTAAGGTCGATTCACATTCTCTCTATTTTAGTGTGAAACACAGTTTCTGGTCACTAATGACTTTTTCTCTTGAACTCATTTAGCTACTGCCCTCGGTGAGACGAATGAGGTACCTTCTTCGGGTGGACCTCTCTTCGTCGAGGCGAGCATCATCCCGCCTTCTGGCGAACTTCCTGAGGGCCGATACCCTCAGCGAATTGATTCCTGGTGATGGTGCTGCCCTCGGCCCAAACCGGTGCGAGGTTTTTCCCTCCGTGAGACCTTAGACCTACTCCTCCATGGGAGGTGCACGCCACTCCGACCGTACCCCCGACGAGTAAGTTTCCGACGACCCTGCCCACGCCTCCTGCAGGTCACCTTCCGGTGAAGGCAATTCGAATTTCCGAGCCTTCATCTATCCTCCCTCGTGTGCTCCTGCAAGATCTGCGTCGGCGGAGATTATAACAGGCGTGTCTTCTCGAAAATCGCCTGCCCGAGGGAAGGTCCCAATGGACCCACCGATGGATTTTAGGTCAGCGCGGGGTGAGAGACCGCGAGGTCGGTCTCCACCGCGGGATCGTTGTCTACCACAAGATCGTTCTTATCGCCACGATGCATCGCCCCGATTCACCTCGCCGCGGGGCGAGGACAACTGACCTGCGCCCTGGTATAACTCTTTGAAAAAGGCATTGCTTCTTGAAGGAGGATTTTCTTATGTTGTAAACAAATATTTTTAGGTTGCGCTACCTCGCCCGGCGCTGCTTTCGTTGATGCCATCGACATTCCGTTGGGCGAGTTCCAGATTAGACTCGCCTCGGCCTATCTTGCCCTGGAGGCAAAGGTCGATCGGCTAATCGCATGCGAGCTGAACTGCCGACTCGCCTCGCTAGAAGTTCAAGCGACAAAAAATGGAAGAGTTCGAGTGGTGCTTGGAGGGAGCCGCAGCGAAATATTATGCCATTAACGATCTGGATAGGCGAGCAACTGATTTGGAGCATCAGCAGGATTTACTTCAAGATGACATCCGTGGGTTTCGCGCGAGCATGAGCTCAATCAACACTCTTTCAAGAATAGAAGACCACATCCGCCGCAGCGAGGAGCATATGGCGCGAGCAAAATGGGAACTTCGGATGGCTCGCGAGCTGGTATGGCAGCGTCGCCACACTTAGACTTTGAATCGCCGCGACAATCTGCCCATGATTTAATTTGCTTAAATTTTATCCTTTTGTAATGTATGCAATATTTGTATGGCGAGTCCAAGAACTTTTTAACTCTGTTGTTACGATAATTCGTGTATAGGCGAGTAGATTTGACTACTTTCTTGTTGTTCTTGTTTATTTATCCTGATTGGATGCTTCCAAGTCTTTTCAATTTGCTTTTTCTTGCGAGTCATCTATTTTCTCTGGAATCAGAAGGAATGAACACACGCCATACTTTGACGAGAAAGTTGTGTTTTTGCCCGAGCCAGAGTCTCAACTCGCGGGTGTCGACGGACAGAAGTTCTCGCGTGTAGCTGACACCTCTTTGCTCGCTTCGCGACGAGTCCCCATCCCCTTCGTCTATAAATAGATGGGTCTGGGTGTAAAATAAATGCACTTTTTCGTTCGAGCCTTCTTTTGTGAGTTGATTTGAGCGAGTACGCGACTTAGATTAATCCAGCTCGCGATGAATACTCTGTGGAAAGAGGATGCTGCTTCGCGACAAGTACTAGAATCGATCGTTAGACATTCTTGTGTTATAAAAGGGAATGCGATCCTGTTGCAAACCCTAATCGATATATCTAAAAAGAAAAGCTTTTCCGCCGCTAAAAGCTCTCTCACATTGAAAAGCTTAAAGAAGAAGAAGACATCTAGTCGATTGGGTGAAAGACGTGAATTCAAATTAAAGCGTGATTTTGACGTCACGTTATTTATTACTGCCGCAGATTGAGCCAATGAATCTCGCTTGCTAAGGAAAGAGATCTCTGACATAATGTCAGTACTAGAATCGACCGTTAGACATTCTTGTCTTATAAAAGGGAATGCGATCTTGTTGCAAACCCTAATCGACATATCTAAAAAGAAAAGCTTTTCCTCCGCTAAAAGCTCTTCCCCATTGAAAAGCTTAAAGAAGAAGAAGACAAACTCAAAGCAAAATCTATAATCTTCTCCAAGTAGAAAGGTCAATCAAAAAGTTACTGATAGAGATCAAGGATCGTTCAGCTAGAAGAAGTATCTTCATTTGTGCAGAAGAAATTTCACTGCCTCATCTTCAACATTTGCAAGAAGATTTCAGTCGAAGCCAATCTTCATCAAGGCTTCAAGAAGACTCAAAAGCTTTCATGCATATTCATTTTGAGTCTATATAAAGTTTGTAATAAAACTTATTAAACTGTAGGATCTCTCTGAGATCTAAGCTGTAGGATTCCTGTGTGAAATCTGAGTTGTAGGGCTCTGTCTAGCCTGAGCGTATGAGACGTTGTCTCCAAGGTAGGAATCCAATGGTGCTTCTGAGTTGTAGGATCTTGCGGGATCTGAGGTAGGAGACTTGGTATCTGAGGTAGGAAGTCAGACAGGGCTTCTGAGTTGTAGGGTCTTGCGGGACCTGAGGTAGGAGACGCTGTCTCTGAGTTGTAGGATTTGCGTATCTGAGTTTTGGCGGAGCTTGCCGAGTCTAGCACATTGCTAGATAAGCGAAAGGGGACAATGTAGTACCCAGTGACACATTGTCTTGTGGAACCACTATAAATAACTTGTGTCTGTGTTGTGTTTGCTGTGTGATTGTGACTCTTATTTTTACTATTCCGCAAAGTTTTAAAATAACCGACATCACCTATTCACCCCCCTCTAGGTGAAGACACCCCGGACATTCACGACCTTCTTGCAGATGTTGAACTCATCGCGAGGAGAGAGTAGAGCTCACAACGTATCTTCCATCCTTCGACTGAAATCTGCAAAATCAGCCCGCATGATGAGCTAGCCTTGTGCTCGCGAGTTCTCGACACCGATCTCCTGCTCGCCATTTTGAACCATGACGTCTTTCTACAAGAATTTTCTCCTCCTGCTACGGTCCACGATCACCAGACCAAAAGTGTTGGAACCAGAAAACCGATTCACAAAAGTTCAGACCAAAAGGGTAGCCCAAGGTAACTGATCCTGCGGTCTAACACCACAGATCTGATGGCGGGAGCAAGATAGAGAGGGAGAGAGCTGTCTACAAACAAGACCCGAGTGTTGCAGCGAGGAGGTCTCGCAACGTACCCGAAAGTCGAAAAGAACTTTCCCTCCAAAGCCAAGAAATGAGCTAGGCACAAGGAAGACACAAACTCGAAGAGTAAAGAGCTTAGGGGTGGGTGGGTGGGGTCAACGTGCCATTTATTGTACCCCCGGGGTCTTATTTATAGACAATCTAGGGGGTATTGGTCTTCAAATAGCCGCCCCCGCAATATGCCTGACCCATCGGACGGGTGAGAGAACATCATCGAGATGGTTGATGTTACTTTAAAAAGGATCGCGCCGCCGAGAATTGGTCTCGTAAGCGCATTCTGCCGTGATATAGAGGGGCTCGCTTATGAGCGAGTTTAAAGAAGATCTCGCCTATGGGCGAGTACCAAAGAGATCTCGCCTATGGGCGAGTATCAAAGAGATCTCGCCTATGGGCGAGTATCAAAGAGATCTCGCCTGTTTTGATCACTGATGTGTCTCGGCTGGGCCCACCCTCAACGAATATGGGTTGTACAAAAAGGTTGTAGATTACTGTTGTTTTTTTGAAAGAGGTGGAGGGGCCAATTGACATTGGTTTGCTTGGGTTACTTCTTGGATTTGGGTTCACCTTCTTAATGTGCAAATTAGTTTGCTTCATGTTGTAATTGCAATATATTGTGTAAGAGAGCGAGAACCCATAAGCCAGAGCGAGTGAGCGCGATAGATTAAGTTGATTGGAATAAATAATGGAGAGAGAGGTGAGAAGCTTAGAATTTGGTTTTAATTTAAAAAAAATTTAAACTAAGATTGATAATTTTAAAACGTCATTTCACCTAAAAACTAGTGTTGTTGCGGCCCCCACCCCATAAAGCTGACGTGCCGTCCGACACGCCCAACATGCATAAAAATATCCCTTGGAGTAAATTTTCAGGGGGGTCTTTTTATGCATGGATGTTATGAAATGTACTCTTATAGGAGAGTTTTTTGTAATTTGAAAAGTAAGAAGGGTGCAACTTGTAATTTAGCAAACTTAGAGGGGGGGGGGGGGGGGGGGGGGGGGGGGGGGGGGGTTCTGGTAAATGACCCAATAAAATCATTGTATAGTATTAATATATTTTACAATGTATCGTTTTGTACTTGTTAATAATATGTTATCTTAGATACTCTTCAAATTTATTTGGGATATACATGACTCTTTCTTCGTCTATTTGTTATATTAAATTTTTTTAATTGTAGAACAAATGAGATATGCAAAATTGTGTTAATTACAGAGGAATTAAATTAATGAGTCATACCAGAAACTATGTAAACGAGTAATAGAAAGAAGAGTAAGACGAGAGACTAGCATCTCGGAGAATCAATTTGGATTCATGCTAGGGCGGTCGACCATGTAAGCTATACATCTCTTGAGAAAATGCAGGGTAAGGTTTGCCTCACCCTTGTGGTGGGACCCTTCCCCGGACCCTCGCTGTGCGGGGATGCTTTGTGCACCGAACTGCCATTAGAACATATAATTATAATTAGTATGCATAAAAATAAATTTTATATTTATAAGATATGAAAATCCGATATTTTAAAACATCCACGACATGTCTCCGACTTTCGGCTGACATTTTAAAACTCAATCCAACATATCGCCGACATCCGATATTTACAACATTCACAATAATGATTCTAACATATAAAGTTTAACCCTCTCAAGCAAGAAGAAAATGAGAAACAAGATGCTAAATGAGAAACAAGGTGCACTTTTACTAGTAGGAGATAATTTTCCAACATGGAGGAGCACAATGAAAGTAAAATTTTCCTCAAAGGCATAAGTCAAATTGTTGGGAGTGAGGTGAGTAATATTTTTGAAGGTGTTGAAAATTTCGTCCGAGAAAAGAGGAGGGGGTGGTGGAGAAGGAGGTTACAATATGATGGAAAAAGGAAAATTGGTTGTCTGTTAAAGAGAACGTATGTAGCTAGAGGTTTCAAGGAGGGAGGTTCTACCGATGGTTTCATGAAGAGGGTTTGAGTAGTCCAGTCGTCTTGTTATCTCATAGTTTTTGGTCTGCAGAGATGCGTTGTTAGGTGCTCCATTTTTCCATTAAGAGCAAGTTCTTGCCTAACCGAAGCCGAATACATCCTCAAGCGACAATTCTCTCGCCTTCCCAACACAAAGGTTGAAACTTGATATAAGATATGAGATTGTCACTACCCATTACACATGTCCCCTAAATAGACTAATATGCTCCCTCATTAGATTTCTCTTCCTCAATGGGCTATTGGATTCCTCCTTTTCCCAAAATGGTCTATCGCCATAGATGCATGCTATAAGTGGTGGCTCCAAATTTGTGTTTTACCGCTGCGTCACAGTCCCATTGTTTGGGTGAGGTCCACTTAGCTTATTTACTACCGCCGCGGTCTAAATAGAATGATGATACTCTTTTGTTAAGAAATTTTGATATCACAATTGTTGTTAGAATGAATTTGCCCATTTGGGTGTAGGTTGGGGTGAGTGAATAATGTGTTGTGGGACAAGTGTTTTGGGGCTCGATGTGGGCAAAGGATTGGAAGTGAAGTGTCAATTTGGGAGGATTTATGAAGAGAGAGAGAGGAGCTAGAACGGTGCTGAGGAAGTAGAATGAGGTGGGTGCAATGGGTGCGTTTGGTGATATGGGGCTATTAGTGGAAGGAGTAGTCTTCAAGATGTTGTCGCAGATGACCTTAGTCAGGGAAGATGTCTGGAGGTGTCGGGGCCGTTGTCTTCCATATGAAGTGTATGTAAATGCCAAGCATGAGGTGTTCCATCTCTGTTAGGGAGGTTTCCGCATGATCCAAATGGTAGGAAATGATGCTATGTCTTATTCCATCTCGTGCATGCATTCTGCAATCTAGTGGTTAGTTAAGGGTATGAAAAGACAATTGCATGTGTTAGTGTTGAAATAGCCCATAGGTTTGGCCCATTTAGTGGCCCGTTTACTTCTCTTCTATTTTTCATTAGTCCCACATTGTGTATAAGATTTCTCTCTCTCTTCTCTCTCCTATAAATATGTACTCTCCTTTTGTATACTATACATGAAATATACAAGCTTTTGTTCTTTCCTACATGGTATCAGAGCTAGGTTCTAGAATTTTCGGCCTCCTAATTTTGTGACCGCACGCTCCTTTTCTTTTCTGACCGCACGCCCTGTGCGACCTTCCTTTTTTGTGACCGCACCAGCCCCACCCCGCCCTGCCTCTCTCCAACGACGGTGGTTCTACCTCTCTTATAGCCCTCTGACAGGTGGGTCCCGCCTCTTGCAGCCAGCTCCTTCTCCGACGGTCTCTCCATCTGCGGCGTTCTCTCCTTCTGATCGCAGCACGCTGCGGTCTCCTCTCCTCAGCGCTATCGCCCTGCTCACGCGGTCTCCAGCGACTAGCAAACAAGCAACATCCCATTGGCTCATGCGACCTCCTCAGCGCCTCCTCCCGCGACCTCCCGCTGCCGATCTCTCAGGTCGCTGCGGTCTCCTGCTGATCTCCCGCTGCGATCTCCTCTGCTGCTCGTGCGACCTCCTCAGCTCACCATTGGCTCTCTGCCGAGTTCCTATCTTGCTATCTCCGCAGCGATCTAGTAGCGATCTCATAGTAGCAATCTCCAGCGCGATCTAGTAGCGATCATCGGTCTGTTTGCAGCGATCTCCAGCGGTATTCTCGCACAGTCTGCTCGCAGCGATATCTCCGGCGGTCTCTCTTCCGCAATTGGCTCTCCAGCAGCAAGCGATCTCAGCAGCGATCTTCTCCCTGCTGCTGCCTCTACCAGCGATCTCCCTCAATCGATCTCCAGCAGCAAGCTCTCTCCTGCGGTCTAGCTCTCCTTCCTGCCGGCTTGCTCTCTTCTCTTCAGACCGCCGCTCTCTCTAATGGGCTCATTTGCGAACTCCTCGACTTTGCCTACTGAGGCCGCCCAACAGCACACTCCCGTGAGCGGGAGTAATCTGCACACTCCTAGTGAGCTCCGTGATGAGCTGCGAATTACTACTATCTCCCTCTCCGGGAAGAAAAACTTCATTCCTTGGGGTCACTCAATCCGCCGGGTCCTCCAGGCCAAGGGTCTTCTCGCTCATCTTACCGATGATCCCCCGGCGACTACACCTCCTGAGTGGCTCAAGACTGATGGTCGGGTCCAGACCTGGATCCTTAACTCTTTGGAGGGCGAACCATATGAAATGGTCATGTACCTGCCCACGGCCAAAGGGATGTGGGACGAGCTCCACTCTTTATACTCCGGCAAGGACAGTCTTCAAAGTCTCTTCGACATTATCTCTGATCTTCAGGCTCTGGACACCAGTGGACCAAACATTACCTCTGTTGTCGCTCGGGTCAAGTCACTCTCCGAAGCGTGGCTTCAACACCAGCCGCCCACCTCTGATCTAGCTACTCAGCGCGCGCAAAGAGAGGCCGTCTGCATTGCTCTGTTAATGGCCCGTGTTCCTCCACATCTTCTGAGTATTCGGGCACAAGTCCTGGCCTCGACTCCCACTCCATCCTTATCGGCTGTCTGCTCCATGCTACTCAAAGTATCACAACCTCCGGAGGCTCTTGCTCCTCCCTCACCGGCTCTTCTCCAAAATGACCCTGCTCCTTCGTTTCCTCCTCCTTCTAGCCGAGGAGGTCGGTCTACCCACCGTGGAAGGGGCCGTGGTGGACGAGGACGGCCGAAGTGCTCCTTCTGTGGTCGTGATGGCCATTATGAGTCCACCTGCTTTCGGAAGACGGGCAATCCTCCTCCTCCACGACCGACTGCAGCAGTCGTTGAAGAGAGCTCCTCGGTCTCTCGTGCCGATCTTGAGGCACTCCGCCTACAGTTCCAGCAACTCCAAGGGATGATGACTCCACCTGCCTCAGTTGCCTCCGTATCCAGCCCAGGTATCGTTTGTCTCTCCACTAGTCCTCGCTGGATAGTGGATTCGGGTGCCACTCATCATATCACCTCTCTTCCGCCACCAACATATTCGGGTGCTCCTCATCCAAAATATATCACTGTGGCCAATGGAGCGACTGTCTCTGTGTCCGGCTCAGCTGACCTATCTGTCAGCCCATCCATCTCTCTCCGCTCGGCACTCCATGTTCCGGGCTCCCCGTTTAACTTACTCTCTGTTAGCCGTCTAACTACTGATTTGGATTGCTCTGTCACTTTTTCACGTTCTTCTTTTCTGATACAGGATCGACGGACGGGGACTACCATTGGTAAAGGGCAGCTGCGCAACGGGCTTTACCTTCTCGACGATTCTCCCACCATCCTCGCCTCTGTCTCTTCTGCTGACTGGCATCAGCGTCTCGACCATGCTCCCCTCCCCATCCTCAAGAAGGCACTACCCGATGTATCTTTTCATGCATTTCAATGTGAATCATGTATTTTCGGCAAACAGCCGCGTTCATCTTTTCCTGCAAATTGTACTCGGAGCTCCGCTCCTTTTGATCTTATTCATTCAGATATCTGGGGTCCCTATAAAATTTGTAGTATCTCTGGATTCCGTTATTTCATTACTTTTATTGATGATTACTCCCGCACAACATGACTATACTTACTTCGCGAACGCTCTGAATTACCTCGTGTGTTTAAGGCATTTATCCTTGAAACCCGCACTCACTTCTCCACCACCGTCAAAACGCTACGCACCGATAATGCTCGTGAATACACCGTCAATGAGTTTTCGAGCTTATGCTCAGAATTTGGGATTATTCATCAAACCTCATGTGCCTACACCCCTCAACAAAACGGTGTGGCCGAACGAAAGAACCGACATCTCCTTAATATGGCCCGCTCGATCATGATTCACATGAACGTTCCGAAGATCTATTGGAACTTTGCGATCTCTACCGCCTGCTTCATTATCAACCGCCTCCCCTCCTCCGTTCTCAACAATGCCAGTCCGTTCAGTCTTCTCTTTCCCTCTACTCCCGCCTTCCCTCTCACACCTCGAATCTTCGGGTGTACGTGTTACGTTCACTCCTTGGGACCATCTACGGACAAACTGGATCCCAGAGCGACTAAGCAAATGTTTGTTGGCTACTCCCATACACAGAAATGCTACGTCTGTTATTCTCCTCTCACTCGGAAAATTTCGGTGTCCGCTGACGTAATCTTCCGGGAAGACCTGCCATTCTTTCCAGCTCCAGAAACACATTCTCCAGCACCTACTCTCCCACAACCTGTCATGCGGCCCATCCTCCCGGTTAACACACCTCCTCCAACACCTCTACCACAACCACTCCCTACTCCGCCTCCCTGTCGGCCACCTCTTATCCAGGTCTATTCCCGTCGCAACTCCCGCCCCGTTGCCCCTGCGCAGTCGTCCTCGTCCTCTGGTGCTCCAAGTCCTGCTGATCCGGTAACAGAGTCCACCGCTCATCCAATGGCGAGCTACGTATCCCTGCATCGTCTCTCCCCTCCACTTCATACACTGGCCACTTCTTTATCGTCGGTTGCAGTTCCTAACTCTGTGCAGGAGGCTCTTCAACATCCTGGCTGGCGTGCCGCCATGGAAGAAGAAATGGCCGCGTTGTGGGCAAACCAGACCTGGCAACTGGTGGATCTTTCCCCTGGCCAGAAAACTGTTGGTTGCAAATGGGTCTTTGTCATCAAGCATGCTGCGGATGGGACCATTGACCGCTTAAAAGCTCGCCTGGTGGCTCGCGGCTACACCCAGCAACAAGGTTTGGACTACGACGAAACCTTCTCTCCCGTCGCCAAACTGAACACAGTACGGGTTCTTCTCTCCGTTGCCGTGCACCGCCAATGGACCTTACATCAACTGGATATTAAGAACGCCTTCTTAAACGGTGATCTCACTGAAACAGTGTACATGCAGCAGCCGCCCGGGTTTGAGACCACGGGGGAGTCTCGGACCCCGAAAGTCTGTCATCTTTTGCGGTCTCTCTATGGTCTCAAACAGTCTCCTCGAGCATGGTTCGACAAGGTCAGCAAGTCCTTCGTGAAGCAGGGTTTACTCGGAGCTCGGCTGACTTCTCCCTGCTTACTCGCCACCAGGCAACAGGCACCGTTCTCCTTCTTGTCTATGTGGATGATATCATTATCACAGGCAGCGACTCAAAAGGTATCCAGGCGATCAAACAACAACTCAGTTCCGTGCTCCAAACAAAAGATCTGGGGAACCTTCATTACTTCCTGGGCCTGGAGGTAGCTAGGCGACCTGATGGCCTTATTCTATCTCAGAGAAAGTATTGCCTCGACCTTCTTCATGATGCAGGCTACTCCGGCTGCAAACCCATCAATACTCCAATGGACGCAAATCACAAGATTTGTGCTCAGTCCTCTGACTCTGATCTCTTGCTTCAGAACCCGGAATACTATCGCCGTCTAGTTGGAAAATTGATCTATCTGACTGTTACAAGACCAGATATCTCCTTCGCTGTCGGTATTGTCAGCCGTTACATGCACGCCCCTCGTTCCTCTCATCTTCAGGCTGTGGAATGGATTCTCCGATATCTAAAAGCGGCTCCTGGTCAAGGCTTGGTATACAAGACCTCATCCTCAACTCCAACACTGGTGGCATACTCTGATGCTGACTATGCCGGCTCTCTGGATGATCGTCGGTCAACCAGTGGCTTCTGTACGTACTTCGGAGGACATTTGATTACCTAGCGTAGCAAGAAACAAGCAGTGGTTGCGCGCTCCTCAGCAGAAGCAGAATACAGGGCAATGACATCTGTGGTCTCTGAACTTACATGGCTTGAAAGCCTTCTCACGGATCTTGGGGTAAAACTTCCTGCTCCTGCTCTTCTACTTTGCGACAGTCAGGCTGCGATATATATTGCCAAGAACCCGGTCTTCCACGAAAGAACCAAGCATATCGAGGTCGACTGCCATTTTATCCGGGAGAAAGTACAAATGAAGAAGATCGAGCTAAAACATGTCCCTGGTACTGAACAAGTTGCGGATGTCCTCACAAAGGCACTGTCCAGTACCCTCTTCTATCAATGCTTATCCAAGCTTGGTGCATACGATTTGTACGCTCCAGCTTGCGGGGGAGTGTTGAAATAGCCCATAGGTTTGGCCCATTTAGTGGCCCGTTTACTTCTCTTCTATTTTTCATTAGTCCCACATTGTGTATAGGATTTCTCTCTCTCTTCTCTCTCCTATAAATATGTACTCTCCTTTTGTATACTATACATGAAATATACAAGCTTTTGTTCTTTCCTACAGTTAGGAAGGTTGAGGGTTGCAAGTCTGACCAAGTGATATCCCCTTATGATAGAAAATAGATTCTTCAGTTAGAAACTGAAATTAAAAGCATTAATAAGTTTAGCTAATAATGGTTCTGTACTCCCACCTTGTCGCTGAGACTTCTATTTTATGGGTTTTACGCTCATTTATATAAGGCGTCTGTAATAGACTATGGGTGCAGGAGGCTGATACCTGAAGGGAAAGATGGCTGATTTAATATCCTATCAGCTATGAAATATGTACATTTTGCCATTCTTGCAGAGATAATTAATCATGGTGACTGCAATTGATTGCAATAATACATCTATCTTCTTTTAACGGATAGGCACGCCATCACTTTTCCGGGAAATTCTTACTCTTGCTTGAAAACCCTTAGGGCCCATTCGGTTGGACTGAATTTGGGCTCCGGAGTTGAAATTTGATGTCCAATTCTAGTTAAAATGATCTCCAATTTTAATTTCAGGAACCCAATTTCGTACTAACGAATGTACCCTTATAGATGTAATTCTTGTTTTCGACCGCTGCACTTATTATGTAGAAATATATGTTTTTTATTTGAATGAGTGTTGCAAAGTTCTATAAAAAGCATGAATTATTTTGACGGTCCATCATAGAGTGTTCAATTCACTTCAACACTTTCATGCTCAAAATTATCACCAAGCAGTTCCTCACTGATTAAAATCTCTGAACTAGTGTTTATTAATTGCGATTAATTTCTCCAGGAGAATGACTTTTCTGTGCTGAATTGGATTTTATAGTTACTTTCATACTACAACTTGGACTTATATTTGTGTACCACTGGCAGTGCACGGGGATCCCCGTGCATCGACAATAATATCTGATCATCGTTCGATATCGTGCAAAATTGTCGCGACTGCTATATATCACATAGTTGCATCAATATGTTTAATAAAGCAATATTTGGAATATTTTTTTGTTTTTCTAAATTGCATTTTATTACTTTAGTATCAAGTACTAGTGTACTACTAAATGTTTACCTCACAAGTCATGCCTATTTTTTGAAGGTCTATTTGTGTAATAATTTGTTCCGCCCTCGATCGCACCCCGCTTCTCGGGGCGTTATTATGCTCGCAGGCGCAAGGAGAGGACAAACAATGAAGGGGCTGAACCAACCGGTTCAACCCCCACTCAGTAAAACCGTCCGGCCAAGGGCTGAACCAACTGGTTCAGCCCTATTTGGAGGGGCCGGCCGGCTCCCTTCTTGGCCCGGGTATTTATACCCGGGGATGTTGTCATTTGGAGGCATGCAATTAACCTTAAGGTAATCTTTCTCCTCTTCTAAACCCTAGCTTCCTTCCTTCTTCTCTATAGTTTTCTCCCTCTCTCTAGTAGCTTCCTATCATTTGGTATCAGAGACGTCATTCTCCGACGATGGTCACCACTCGCACGCAAGAGGAGATCACCCGTTTGGAAACCTTGGAGGAGAACTACGGTGGATTGGTGGATTCGGTAGCCGCAATTGAGCAAGAGATGCGCACATCTAAGCAGCGGTTGGAGGAGCGTATAGACGTGCGTATGGAGGAGCTCAAGGCCCTGTTGAAAGGGAAAGCCACGAGCGACGACGATCCGATCGGCGGAAGGCCCGATCGGTCCGCCGAGGCTTCCGGAACGCCCGATCTGGGGCGTTTGGCCGTGGGAGCTTCGGGAGTGGGCGGAAACGGAGGCGTCGGCTTCTCCCGACCCTGGGGGACCACCGACGAAGGGCAGGGAGCGACGACGTGGTCGGCGGCTGCAGTGGGAGCTGTCGGCCCCAGTTTGGCTGGGCCGACTGAGTGCGGGCCGGCCAGACCTTCAGGCGGCCTCCCCGACTTTGCTGGGACGGTGGATGGCGAGCGGCAGCCGTGGCTACATGCCGATGGAGGGCAAGGGGCTGCTGTGCGGGCTCCAGGAGGTGCAGCGAGCCTTCTTCCTCACCCGCGAGGCGGCATTCCTCCCGGCGGGTATGGAGGCCATGTCCCGTGGGCCGGGCAACACGTTCCGCATCAGTTTGGTCAGCCACCTCAGGGCTACCCGGGGGCACACGATGGTCATATGGGCCCGGGACGTCAGGCGTGGAACGGGCAGGGACAGAATGGGCATGGACAGGGCTGGCAAGGGCAGGCGGTACCCCGAGCGTACATGCCACCGAAGTTGACACGTATGAACTTTCCCAAGTTCAAAGAGGGGGATGCACTGGAATGGGTTCAGAAGGTGGAGCTATTCTTCAGCTACCAGGAGGTCCCGGAGGGGCAATGGGTACAACTAGCGTCGTTCCATCTGGAAGACGACGCGTTTCAGTGGACTCAGTGGTTCCTGAGAGGTAGAGATTATGTGCCCTGGACTGATTTTGTGGAAGGGTTCACCGCCCGATTTGGGCCCTGGAGTATGAGGATTTTGAGGCGCTGCTGCAGAAGTTGCGACAGAAAGGGACAGTGATTGAGTACCGAGCAGAGTTCGAGAAGTTGGCGAACCGGGTACACTGGGAAGAGAAGACATTGCTGAGTTGTTTTGTGTCAGGTTTGAAGGAGCACTTACGGGATGAGGTTCATGTTTATATGCCACGGAGTTTGAACCACGCCATCAGCCTAGCCCACATTCAGGAGGAGCGCTTCAACCGGCAGCGGTCGCAGGCCACGGGGAGGCCTACCGCGACACCCACCGTTGCCAGGAGAGAGCCGCAGGCGGTTGCTAAGCCTACGGTGACTCGTTTGTCGTGGGGCGAGCTCCAGACCCGCAAGGAGAAAGGCCTCTGCTTCAACAGTGACGAGAAGTTTGTACCCGGGCATAAATGTCAGAAGATACAGGTTTTCATGCTGCATGAAGAGGTGGGCGACGAGTCTCCTCCCGAGGTAGCAGTCGAGGAGGCGCTGTTGTAGGAGGACGTGGACGTGACGGAGTTTGGGATTTCCATCCAGGCCATGGAAGGGTGCAATCCGCCTCTCACGATGCGGGTTGCCGGAAGGGTTTGACAGGAGAAGGTGACGATATTGGTGGACAGTGGGAGCACCCACAACTTCATTCATCCGGCTGTCGCACAGCGGGTGGGTCATGAGATTGACAGAGGAGCTGCATTCCAGGTTATGGTGGCTGACGGCAGCAAGCTGCAGTGCGAAGGGGTAATGAAGGGAGTCGAGTTACGGATTCAGGATACATTGGGAGCACGGATGTATATCTTCTACCCATCCGGGGATCGGACATGGTACTCGGAGTTCAGTGGCCGCAGCAGCTGAAACGGGTAACTTTTGATTGGGACCTCATGACGATGGAGTTTGTGCAGCGTGGACGACAGTTCTGTTTGAAGGGTCTCACAGCCTCGCCAGTGAAGGAAGTCTCTCTTCGAAGCATGCAGCAGCTCGGACAGGAAGGGAGCTTGATGGAGGTCCTTTTGGGGGTGCGGTCCGATGAGGCCGGGTCGTCCGAGGTACCCATGCAAATGCAATCTTTGGTAGAGCAGTATTTTGATGTTTTTCAGGAGCCACGTACACTTCCACCGTCATGGTTTCGGGATCACCAGATTGTACTCAAGGCCGGAGCAGAGCCTACTAATATCCGACCTTACCGATATCCACACATGCAGAAGGCAGAGATCGAGCGTAGTGTCCGGGAGATGCTCGACGTCGGGATCATCCGGCCCAGCACGAGCTCCTTTTCAGCCCCGATTATTCTCGTCAAGAAGAAGGATGGCTCATGGCGATTCTGTGTGGACTACCGGGCTTTGAACAACGTCACTTTGAAGGACAAGTTTCCAATTCCATTGGTTGAAGAACTGTTGGATGAGCTACACGGGGCGACACGATTCACAAAGCTTGACCTACGATCGGGTTACTACCAGATCCTCATGCGGGAAGACGACGTCCACAAGACAGCCTTCAGGACTCACGACGACCACTACGAGTTTCTCGTGATGGCCAACGGGTTGACTGGTCGGCCATCCACCTTCCAGGCCAATATGAACGAGATCTTTCGTCCACTACTTCGCCTCTTTGTGCTGATTTTCTTTGATGACATCCTTATATACAGTGCTAATTGGGAAGATCCCTTATGCCATGTTGAACAGGTCTCCTCTATTCTACGCAAGCATCGGCTCTATGCTAAGCGATCCAAGTGTTCTTTTGAGCAGGAGGAGGTCGTGTATTTGGGACACTTGTTCTCGGCTGAAGGGGTCAAAGCTGACCCTCGGAAGATTGAGAGCATGGTTTCTTGGCCGCGGCCTCAGACTGTTTGGGCTCTGCGGGGATTCTTGGGACTCACCGGCTACTATCGACGGTTCGTGCGGGACTACGGGAAGATTGCTAGACCACTGACCCAACTACTGCAGAAGGATGCCTTCTCATGGCAGGAGGATGTTGAGGCGGCTTTTCAGGCGCTCAAACGGGCCGTGACGACCACCCCAGTCTTGGCCCTTCCGGATTTTACTAAGGAGTTCTTCGTGGAGACGGACGCCTCCGGGGTGGGGCTGGGTGCAATATTGATGCAGGAGGGCCGCCCACTGGCCTTTTACAGTAAAGCGTTGGCGCCTAAGTGGGGCTGTCCACGTATGAAAAAGAATTGTTAGCGGTGGTTCAAGCAGTGGCCCTTTGGCGGCCATATCTTTTGGGACGCCATTTCAAGATTCGTACGGATCACCAAAGTTTGAAGCACTTTTTGGACCAACGAGTCTCCTCTCCTCTTCAGCAAAAGTGGGTCACCAAACTTTTGGGCTACGATTACGAGATCGTTTACCGTCAGGGCAAGGAGAATGTGGTGGCGGACGCCTTGTCCCGTCTACTGGATGGTGCACTCGTCCAGATTTCGGGGCTGGTCCTCGACTCGTTCGATGACATACATGAGGAGGTCTTGCGGGATCCTTCACTAAGCGCCCTCGTGGAGGCCCTCCAATGTGGGGAGACTGTGACGCCGGGCTATCATCTACAGAGTGGGCGACTCCATTACCACGGCAGAGTAGTCATACCCCCAGGCTCAGCATGGAAGGCAGTTATGCTCCACGAGTTTCATTCCTCTCCAGTGGGAGGTCATGCAGGAGTGCTCCGCACCGCACCCTCTAAAGGGCGAGAGCAAATGTGTTTTGGCCGGGGATACGCCGGGATGTGCAGCAGTTTGTGCGGCAATGTGAGACATGTCAGCGACAAAAGTACGAGACCACCACACCTGCAGGGTTGCTCCACCCACTAGAGATTCCGCAGCACATTTGGGATACAGTGTCAATAGATTTTATTGATGGATTGCCCAAGTCTCAGGGCAAGTCGGTCATTCTGGTGGTGGTCGACAAGCTCCAAGTATGGTCACTTCCTCGCTCTCAGTCACCCTTATACGACGGAGTCAGTCGCCGAGCTCTTTACTAGGGAAGTCGTCTGCTTGCACGGCCTCCCTCGCGCCATCATTTCTGATCGTGATCCCACTTTTGTGAGCCACTTCTGGAGAGAGCTTTTCCGGCTTCAAGGAACTTGTTTACGTTTCAGCACCGCAAATCACCCCCAGACCGACGGCCAGACGGAGGTTCTTAATCGTAGCGTGGAGACATACATCCGGTGTTTCGTCATGGACGAGCCTCGGACTTGGACCAGCTGGCTACACTGGGCCGAGTATTGTTACAACACCGCTTACCACTCTGCCAGCAAGATGACGCCGTTTGAGGTGGTCTACGGCTGCCCACCCCCTTCCTTGAGCAGTTATGAGCCGGGCAGCACGGCGTTACCGGCGGTTGATCGGGCCCTCCGCGACCGCACCTTAGTGACATTGTGGGCGAATCTTTGCCTTGCCCAAGATCGCATGAAGGCCCAGGCGGACAAGCACCACAAGGAGAGGGAGTTTGCTGTGGGTGATGAAGTATTCCTTAAGATTCAACCCTACCGACAACTATCAGTGGCTCACCGTGCAAATCAGAAGTTGGCCCCTCGCTATTATGACCCCTTTCGTGTTCTCGAAAAGGTGGGGCCGGTCGCTTACACATTGGCGCTTCCCGCGGGCTCCCGCATCCACCCAACATTTCATGTATCTTTGCTTAAGAAGAAGATAGGTGACAGTGCCCAACCGATCCCTTTCTTGCCAGAAGCTACCGTTGCGGGTGAACTTCGGCCGATGCCGGAGAATGTTCTATTACTCAGGTGGAAGCAACGGGGCACATAATTTCGGGCCGAACTCTTGGTCCAGTGGAAGCACTTGTCGGAAGCACATAACTCATGGGTTGATCTGTTGGACTTCAAAGAGCTGTACCCAGATTTCTATCTTGGGGACAAGCTGGGTTTTGATGGGGAGGGGAATGTTACGCCCTCAATCGCACCCTGCTTCTCGGGGCTTTATTATGCTCGCGGGCGCAAGGAGAAGACGAGCAACGAAGGGGCTGAACCAACCGGTTCAGCCCCCACTCAGTAAAACCGGCCGGCCAAGGGCTGAACCAACTGGTTCAACCCTATTTGGAGGGGCCGGCCGGCTCCCTACTTGGCCCGGGTATTTATACCCGGGGATGTTGTCATTTGGAGGCATGCAATTAACCCTAAGGTAATCTTTCTCCTCTTCTAAACCCTAGCTTCCTTCCTTCTTCTCTCTAGTTTTCTCCCTCTCTCTAGTAGCTTCCTATCATAATGTATCTATTTTTAAACAAGAATAATAGAATAAAGTTTACATCAACTTTTAAGATTAACCAGTGAGCTACTGACCCTCCAAACATGGCCTAAGATTAACCTGATGGTCCTATTTTAAGTTCACAGTTTATTTTTATGATATTATAGATATGTAAAATTTTCAGACATTTATGTTATATTCACTTCTCATGTTTCACAGATATGGAAATTCAGAACATTGTATTGGATTCATCGTGGTTCAAGTCTGCTAAAAGGTTATGTGCTTATGTAAGTTGTGAAGCATTGCGGGAGGTTGATACAACACGAATCTTGTCCGAAGTTTTAAAGAGCGAGACTCCTGGTGAGTTTGATTACTTAAATTTGTTTTACTTTACATATCACAGTCCCTGTTCTAAATAGTTTGTATAATTTATAGTGATGATGATTCTTCATTAGTTTGTTTGTTTTTAATTAACTTTTGCATCTGAAACTTCTTAAGAAAGGATAAACATCGTACAAGACTGACCTTAAGGCTTAAGAATTAAGATAAAAGCTCTGTTTGACTCGGATGCAATGTTGACAGAAGCATGGTGTGAAACATTGGCGGGAAAATTGATGAAAGTGTTTGGAAGAACTCTGTTTGTTGAGCTATTTGGAACAAAGAAACATGTTTGCATGCTCAACAAAACAACTGAGTGGTGTCTGCGTGTTAAAATTGAACTATTTTAAATGATGCAAATACATGATGTAGCAAACGTTGCAGGTCCCCTTATATAGATCATTAATATTGTCAAAAATTGGATATTCTAAAATGTGATAATCTAAGAATGTGATAAATATACGGTGTTTATATTAGCACAACCTCTCTCGCTAGACACTACCCTTTGATATACACAGTGATGGGGATCGCGACACACATCGACTTACATGATGATCGGAACCGTCCATTTTATACGGATCGACGATTCGAGAATTTTAGTTATTTTTTGTATTTTTGTGATTTTTATTTTCGTGTATTTTAAGGGCCATCATGATTGGAGAATCATGACCGTCCATGATGACCCCGTAGTCTATAAATAGGGGTAAAAGACTCATATTAGAGGTATTGAAAGTTGAGTGAAAAGAAGCCTCTACTTTTTATTACCCTGCGCCGAAGCTGGAACCCAAGTGCCGAATCTTGGATTTATCCCCTCCCCTCCCCTTGGCCGGCCACCACTTTCCCTCCACCATTACTATATGGTGTTTATATTAGCACAACCTCTCTCGCTAGACACTACCCTTTGATATACACAGTGATGGGGATCGCGACACACATCGACTTACACGATGATCAGAACCGTCCATTTTATACGGATCGACGATTCAAGAATTTTAGTTATTTTTTTTTGTATTTTTGTGATTTTTATTTTTGTGTATTTTAAGGGCCATCATGATTGGAGAATCATGACCGTTCATGATGACCCCGTAGTCTATAAATAGGGGTAGAAGACTCATATTAGAGGTATTGAAAGTTGGTGAAAAGAAGCCTCTACTTTTTATCACCCTGTGCCGAAGCTGGAACCCAAGTGCCGAATCTTGGATTTATCCCCTCCCCTCCCCTTGGTCGGCCACCACTTTCCCTCCACCATTAGTCGGCAGCCCTCCCTCCTCCACTCCCTTGCCATGGAACCACCTCCCTCCACATAGCCGACCACTTCCACAATTCCCCTCTTCCAAACACCACCCAAAACAGCCCCTAAACACGCCCAAAAAACCCTCTCATCCACCTCCGGCGATCACCGGAAAACCACTTCTGGCCACCTCCGGTGATCCCTCTCCAATCCCCTTAATAATTCCTCCATTTTCAGTTTTCCGGCGATCGCTGGAAAACTTTTTCGGCCTCCCACTACCACCACCACCATCTTCATCAAGTTTCCTTCATTTTCAGTTTTTCGGCGTTCGCCGGAAAACACCTCCGTCCACCATCACCAGCTGCCTCTCCGGCGACCACCTCCGGCCAGCCACCACCCCACTACCCCATAATCACCACCCCACTACCCCATAACCACCTTCCCCCACTACCTCCTAAAATTTAGGCCCACCTCTCTTCAATTTCTTCCACCTCTCCTATTTTCTCCACTCCCCCACTATCTCCTAAACAATTTCACGGGGATCCACCTTGTGCTGTCTAAACCTCCTGCCAGCATTCCTCCTGCCCCTCCTGGCTCCTGCAGCCTGGAAACCTCCTGCCAGCATTCCTTTCTCACGCCCAGTCCCTCCTGCTACCTTGAAGCCTTTCCTACTCACATCAAACTCCTCTTCTCCCTCACTTCAAGCCTCATGCTGCCCGGGGATTTGCAGCCAACCAAATCCTCCTCCCCAATTCCAGCCCCTGGAACATCCAGCCAGCACCCAAAAATTCCTAATTTCTGCTCTCTAGGAACCATTCCAGCCTCTGGAACTTCCATCCAGCACCCCAAAATCCCAATTATTGCTGTCCAGGAAGAAAACTGCACCTTCTTGCTGCTGTCCAGCCGTCCGGCCTCCAGAAACAGACTTCCCAATCCTTCCAACTTCTGTCCCAAGCATCCAACACTGTTGCAGTCCAACTCCGGCAGTTTGACATAGATTCGGGGCCTAAATCCAGGCCCCGGCTTTACTTCCGTCCTCCTGAAGCTCTTCGGATACCGGCCCTCCCCTATTTTTGAATTGTGTGATTCTTATAGTTTGAAGTCAATTTATATTGAATTATGTGTTAATTTCCCTCTTGTGAAATATTTGTTTGTGATAGGGTTCCCCTAAAATCCAAGCAAGTAAAACCGGCGTTCGTAACCCGCGGCCCCGTACGGCTCGCCGAAACGGTTCGCCTCGGCCGTGCGGGATTCCGCCTCATCCAAAAGACCAGCACTCAAGCCCGAACCCATGCGCTCTTTCTTGGTGCGCGAGCGCGACCTCCCCCTTGCAGCGCTCCAGCGCGCGCGCGCCCCCTTACGAGCACGCGCGGGTCGCGCACGTACAAGTTGCGCACGCCTTGAGCGGGCGCAGGTTGAGTGCACAAGCCGCACACATTCTTGCATGCGCTCCTGCGGCGCGCGCCTTGAGGGAACCCACGCGAGTCACGCGACCGCAACGCCCCGTCCCCATTATTTGCGCACTCCTTGCCACCGCCTCCGCTTCCGCCTCCGCCTCCGCCGCCGCCGCCACTTCCGCCGCCGCTGCCTCCTCCTTCTCCTTCTCCGCCTCCTCGTCCGCCGCCGCCTCCCCCCCCGCCTCCGCCGCCACCGCCTTCGTCGCCGCCGCCGTCGCCGCCACCTCCGTCGCCGCCGCTGCTGCTGCCATCGTCGCCACTGCCATCGGCGACGACACTGGATGAACTGCCCGGGGGGGGGGGGGGGGGCATGGTCGTCATGTTCCGAAAATTAGTGATCCGGGTAACCGAAATCACACGTTCCTATTTTCCCGTCCAAGTGTCAGTAGGGCGCAATTACTAATGCACCCCCCAAAAAATCTATAAAATGGCTCCCAGACCGTCATTTGAAGGGAGATAGAAAAAAAGGAGAAGACGGAGCTCTGAGGTTTCCAGGCGAAAACTTGGCTCGTTCATCCTCCTGCTCAGTGTTTGCTCCACTTGCGATGGTTCTGCTCCAGAGATTGCTCCTGCGAGCGCTGCCGAAGACTTAGTTTTTTTCCTCAAGTTACTTGTAAAAGGGAGCGGTGACCTGCCACTTTCCTAAGAACTCTAACTCCTGTAACCGACTACAACTAGTGGATTTTGTCAGAACTGGGCCTAGCTCCGTGTTTTTTTTCCTTTCCGGGTTTTCCATATAAAAATCTTGCTTTCTTCTGCCGTCAGTTCTCTTTGACTGTTCGCGCGTTTGGCTCACTCTCGAGCTAAGACGGTCTGATTCCTGTAGTCCGTGGGAGCGCTAAGCGTCCCGCAACAGTTTGATGCAGCCTGTGAGAACAGTGTTCCCAAAACCTCGAAGAACTTCAGAAGACCGTACTTGCTTCACAGAGTACTACCGACTGACAACAATGACGAGAAGTTCCCGTGTAGTCAACGGGTCGGTTCCCGAGCAACGCGCCGATCTAACCCCCACTAACTCTCCTTCCAGCAACATGCCGCTTCTCGAGGAAGCTGTAGCAGTGCCAACAACGTTTATAGAAGAGCGCGTGTGCCTGATGGAAGAGCACCAGGCTGAGGTGCTCACCTTGCTAAGGGATCTAGGGGCCCCTCACGCTCCAACCTGGCCATCGCTCCAGGAGGTTGACCGCCACTGGTCCCAAACCGCGTCTTGCCTGAAGACGTCGCTCGCTTCAAAGATCCCGATGTGGATGAGTTATCCGATGCCGCCATCTCCATGCGTCCCCCACTGCCCGACGGGCTTCCCAAACTATGATCCTCTGGAGCATGCCAATCACTTCGCAATGATCATGCGGGTTTACAACGCCCCCGATCAACTTTTGTGCCAAGTGTATCCGGCGGCCCTAAAGGGGTAGGCTCACACCTGGTTTCATTCCCTAAGGGAGGGGGAAGTCAACAACTTCATAGAGCTAACTCGGTTGTTCACTGATCAGTTTATCGCCAACCGCCGAATCGTTAGGGACCCCTCTTAATTACCTTTCGGGTATCCGCCTGAACGAGGGGGAAACACTTAAGGATTTCTTCTGCCACTTCACTACAGAGGCGCGACAAATTCCGGGGGTTGACCCTGAGCTTCTGCGCGGTGTTTTCCTCGGGGGGGGGGGGGGGGGACTCTGTATGAGTGGTTTTTACTCAACGCTGATGAGAGAAACAGTGCTCAGCTACCCCAACCACGTTCACCGAGTCGAGGCCTAGATCGCGGCTGACTAGGTGATTGAAGCGCACCGCTAACAGTTTGAAGGAAGCTCGAAGAGAAAGAGGGGGCAAGAGCCACCGCCGGTTCCCAGGAGGAATGACGAGCGTCGTGATAACCCCCGCCGAGATCAAGGACCTCGCCATCATCAAATCTACACTCCCCTGAATACCACCTGGACCAACGTACTCCTTGCCATCCGCAATAACGGCGCACTCCACAGGCCCAAGCCACTCACACCAAACAGGGGAGATCAATCGCAGTACTGCGATTTCCATCGCGGACATGGCCATATCACTGAATACTGGACCCGGTTGAAGGAGGAGATCGAGCGCCTTGTCCGACAAGGGCTCCTCGGAAGGTTTTTGCAGAACCAAGTCCCGAACCGGTCAGCGCCGCCCGAGCCCACAAAAGATCAACCTCCCGCGCGCTTGGCAACGCAGGAGATGGCAAATGATTGGGGAGGTGGAGACTATAGTTGGGTCCCCCTACCTCTCTGCTTGAGTTTAGTCCGTCGCCCAGCTTGAGAAGGGACCTGAAGATCAGAAGGAGCGACAGTGCATCGCCGCTAGCTTCGGAGATGAGGACTTGGAGGGATTGTGCCTGCCGCAGTGCAGGGATCGGTGACCCCCCTGCTTTAACGTCAGGAGAATTCTTGTAGACAGTGGGAGCTCAGCGGACGTCCTGTTTTTGTCCACCCTCCATAGCATGAAGATCGTAAAAGAGCACCTCAATCTGGCGGCGGGGCCGGAGTAGGTCTTCGATAACAACTCCGTCCCGGCGCAAGGGATGATCACTCTCCCAGTTACTCTGGGCGAGTTTCCGAAACAAGCAACGCACGACGTGCAGTTCGTGGTCTTGGAATCTGATTCCGCATACAACGTCATCTTCGGCCGCCCCCTCCAGACCCCGTTTCCCTCCATACCACATATAACAATGAAGTTCTTCACGCCTAGGGGAGTGGGTGTGGCACGGAAGAATCGAGAGACAGCTCGCTACTGTTATCGGCAACAAGCTCAGCCCGGACAAAGAATAACTCTTAGCATTGACGCAACCCATCCACAGGACGAGCCCACACCACAACATGGTGCACCAGCGAAGGGCCTTGCAGAAGCTTAACAGAAGCAAGCCAAGGGAACTGGGCGAAGAGATTCTCCTTCTTATCAGAGCACGTAGAGTCTGCATCTCATCTATCAACGATTTCTCTTTTTTTTTTTTTGCTTTTTTGCTTTGACAATAAGCCGCAAGTCTAAACTTGCGCGCCTATCTTCAATATTACTACAACTATTTTTTAACTTCATTTGCAATGCAGGTCTCCGAAAAATGAATCTCCGAAGGGTAAAGCCACGACTTCCGGTGCTAACACCGAGCAGGGAGCTCATAATCGAGTGTCGACCTTCGGTGCGTACGTCGAGCAGCGAGCCCGCGCCGTACGAACGTGGAGGGCATGACCCCCTCTGCGACCGGGAGGGAACTGGGTTCCCCCAACTGAGCGTTGACCTCCGGTGCCCTCCGCACCGAGCAACGAGTTCACAATTCGGGCGACGACCTCCGGTGCCGACACCGAGTAGCGAGCTCAAAACGAATCTCCGAAGGGTATGGCCACGACCTCTGGTGTTAACGTCAAACAATGAGCTCATAATCGAGCGACGACCTTCAGTGCTTACGTCGAGCAGCGATCCCTCGACCTACGACCGTGGAGGGTCTGCTCTCCTCTGCGACCGGGTGGGAATTGGGTTTCTCCAACCGTGCGCCGACTTCCGATGCCCCCGCATCGAGCATCGAGCTCACAATTCGGGCGACGACCTCCGGTGCTGACACCGAGCAGCGAGGTCAAAACGAATCTCCGAAGGGTAAGGCCACGATCTTCGGTGCTAACGCCGAGCATCGAGCTCATAATCAAGCGAAGACCTCCGGTGCTTACGCCGAGCAGTGAGCCCACGCCTTACGGCCGTGAAGGGCCTGCCCCCTCTGCGACTAGAAGGGAACTGGATTCCCCCAACCGAGTGCCGACCTTCGGTGCCCCCACACCGAACAACGAGCTCACAATTCGGGAGACGACCTCCGGTGCTTATGCCATGCAGCGAGCTCACAACCTGAGCACTGACCTCTGGTGCTAACGCCGAGCAACGAGCTCATAACCTGAGCGACGACCTCCGGTGCTTACGCGAAGCAGAGAGCCCACAACTTGAGCGCCGACCTCCGGTGCTAACACCGAGCCGAGCTCAAAGCCTGAACGAAGATCTCTGGTGCTCACTCCGAGAGATGAGCTCATAATCTACGAAAGCTAGAGAACGACCTCCGGTATCCATGCCAGACAACAAGCTCACATCTTACAGATGCCCAGACAGGTAGATGAGGGTTTTGGAATGCATCAAAGATGGCTATTACATAGAGGCCATCATAAAGGAGCGGAGGCAAACAATCAAAACTACATATAAAAACAATTCTCAAGCATACTACGGTGCTGCACTGCACATACTATGCCAAATACACAACAACAAACAAGAAGCGACACAAAACATAAACACAAGGCCAATCAGCTACCGAGGTCCGCAGCGCTGCACTCTGGCCTCCGAAGCATCGTCCCACCGAGGTCCGCAATGCTGCACTCTGGTCTCCTCTGCTCCAAGCGAAGGCCCTTGCCGAAGCCCTGTCGGAATGCGATCTCGTACTCATCCTCCAGGAGCTGATCCATCTTGGTAGTCATGATCTGGGCTTTGGACTCCTCCGAGATCCGGAACACTCCATAAAGGCAAGGGACTCCTTATACTCTACAACCACAACCACTTTGACCCCATCAATATTCGTCCGCGCGGAAACATGCTCGGCCACCTCACCCCTTAGACGCGATGCCTCGCCTTCCTGCCGAATCATCTCCGACTGGGCATCCCCAACCAGGCTAAGGGCCTCCTCGTAAGTCGTCATGCCTCCCGCAGTTTCTCGATCTTTGCCTTGGTAGAATCAAGCTCGGACTCCGAATGCTCCAATCTAGAAATCACCCTTTCCCTCCTCCTCCTTGCCGATGCTAGGGAGTCCTCCGTGCTGCTGAGTTTCTCCTGGAGGCCCAGGAACTCGTCCTTCAAGGCCATGTAATGATCGTTTCACGTGTGGGCAATGCTGCACAGCTCCCCAATTTGAAAAAAAGACGAGCATTTAATCAGAATCACAACAAAGACAGCGCAACCACTACATAATTAAAAACACACTTTTACCTTCGACGTGGTAGCTCTCAAAGAAGTGGATGCACGCTTCTTGCCCTTGACAACTACAAATATTGGTGTATGCCTGTCCAGAGGAGATGTCACGACATCAGGAGCCTCAAGAATCTCCTCCACACCAGAATCAGGGAGCGGAGCCTCCCCCTCCAAGTCGCTAGAACCTCCACCTCCCGCTTGGATGACCGGATCAAGAGACGTGGAGGACGGACCCGCTCCTCCCCCGAGCTTCAAAGTGAAAACCAACTTTCTCTTCTGACCCCTCTCCAGCGGGAAGACACAACTCCGCTCGGCGTTCATAGAAAGACCCGCTAAAACCATCCTCTTCTCATCAACAAGCGCACTAATACGATAGAAAGTTCTCTCTAAATCTCGCACATCTTCGAAGCCCAGTATATGGGAAAAGTCACCCTCCTAACCAGATATACAACGACAATGTCCAGGGAGTGCTCTCCACACTTCCGGTAGTTCTTAGGGGTTCTTGAAAAACCTATAAAGCGTACCCCCGTGGTGGTAGTCGGTTTTCTCCTTAAAGGAAAACGATCTCTTGCTGCTCCGTACTTTTATCCGGTCACCTGCGCCAGGATGAACCTCACACCAGTCCCGAATAAATCTCGCACATCTTCGAAGCCCAGTATATGGGAAAAGTCACCCTCCTAACCAGATATACAACGACAATGTCCAGGGAGTGCTCTCCACACTTCCGGTAGTTCTTAGGGGTTCTTGAAAAACCTATAAAGCGTACCCCCGTGGTGGTAGTCGGTTTTCTCCTTAAAGGAAAACGATCTCTTGCTGCTCCGTACTTTTATCCGGTCACCTGCGCCAGGATGAACCTCACACCAGTCCCGAAAAAGCTCCACCGACAGCCAAGAGCCGTGCTCTCGGAAGAAGCTGACGAGACCCATAACCCTTATCATGCCCGCCTGAGAGAACTGCATGACTGGCACGCCGCAAAACTTGAATATCTCCACGACCTCCTAAGAAGGGGGAACTCGAAACCCCTCTTTAAGGCATCCCTCCGAGATCGTGACATAGCCCGCAAGGGCAATCTGGGCACGCTCATCCAGGAGAGGAATCTTCACCTTCAAGCTTGCATGAAGGCCATAATTCTTCCGCCACATAGCAACCCGGTCATTACTCAGGGTCGAACGCAACCGCATAGACCTCGATATAGTAGCTCGCTTTGGGACCTGAAAAATAGGGAAAACAAGTTAGCATGAAAAAATTCACTAATAACCCAAAACCAAAGTGATTGCGTCGCACCTACCTGGACCGCGCTCAAGCTCGAGCGAAACTCGCACAAACGGCGTCCGCGCCCTCGGCGCACGTGGCTCCCGTGCGCGCATCATGCGCGCGAGACACACACACCCTTGGCACGCGCGGCAGGCTCTGGCGCGCATCACGCCCGAGCGCGTCGTCGCGTGCACGCCGTTCAAAAAATTTCGGCATGCCCTCCCCTGCCCGCTTGCACTCGCACGCCGCCCCGTCCCGCCTCGCCTCGCGCGCTCCTGCTTTCCAAGAGAATCTTTGATCACCTCGTTCGTCGTAGACATCTTGGCAAAGGTTCTCCTTGAGCGCGCCGACGTCGTATCATCTCTCTCAAAAATCCTGCAGAGAACTCAGTGAGAATAATGAAATAGCGGGCTGAATTTATAGAGAGTTCAAGCTCCTCTTATCGGAAGGTGTAGAAAAATTGGAACGGAATATAAAGATATTCTCTAACTCACAAAAGCGGAAGTACACTTAATTAAGAATTGGAACAAAATCTCGTAATAAAAACAGAATATATTCGGTATGCAAGCAACAAATCGCGCCGAAGATCGAGGAGAATCTTCATATCCCGTTTCAAATATCAGGCGCATCATGGAAAATGTCCGTAGTGCGCGCACAAAAATTACGCAAAAAGTTAAGCCAATAAATAAATGAATACGACAGTCGAAATTTTTTCGGGCTCGTTCTTTGCAAGTAGTGACCTCCGGAAATTTGGGGGGGGGGGCATTTGATAGGGTTCCCCTAAAATTCAAGCATGTCAAACCGGTGTTCGTAACCCGCGACCCGCGACCGGCTCGCCGAAATGGTTCGCCTCGGCCGTGTGGGAACCCGCCTCATCTTGAAGACCAGCACGCATGCCCGGCAGGCCAGAACCCACGCGCATACGCCCTCCGGGGCGCGCGAGCGCACACGTCCCAGCGCGCGCGAGCGCAAAAGCCCCAGCGCGCGCGACAGGCCACACACGCGCCCTTGCTCGTGCGCAGGCCGCGCCCTTGAGCCGCGAACATTCTTGCGCGCTCTCCCGCGGTGCGCACCCAGGGGGTACGTGCACGTCGCTTCATCCCTGTCATTTGCGCGCTCTTCGCCGTCACCGACGGCCCCGCCCGATCTACCTGAGGGGCATGGTCATCATATTCCGAAAACTGGTGATCCGGTTGACCGAAATAATGCGTTCCTATTCGCCCGTCCAAGTGCCAAGAGGGCGTAATTACGAATGCGCCCCTAGAAAAGCTATAAAAAAGGCTCTTAGGCCTTCATTTGTGGAGACAAAAAAAATGAGAAGACAGAGCTTTGAAGTTTTCCGACGAAGACTTGACTCACCGTTCATTTTCTTGCTCAGCGTTCGCTCCACTTGCGACGGTTCTGCTCCAGAGACTGCTCCCGTGAGCGCTGCTGAAGACTTAGTTTTTTTCTTAACTTCTGTAACCGACTACAACTAGTGAATTTTGTCAGAATTGGGCCCGACCCAATGTTTTTTTTTCACTTTCTGGGTTTTCCACGTAAAAATTTTGCTGTCTTCTGCTGTCGGTTCTCTCAATACATGAAACCTGACTTTTAGTGACGAAAATTTTGGTCACTAAATATTGCGGGTTGGTCACTAAAGATATTTAATGACCAAATCTAGTCCGTCATAAGGTGGTTGCAAAAGCCCCGTCACTAAATTTATTTAGTGACCAAATCAATTTTCGTAACTAAATGTACATTTTAGTTACAAAACTAATCTTCGTCACTAAATATATTTAGTGACCAATTTTTTGTCACTGAAAAAACACATTTGTAACCAAATTACTTTAGTCACTGATTATGCAATGCAATAGTGACGACTTTTTTGTTAATAAAATTATTTATTTTATCACTAGATGCAATATTTTCTTCATTATTTATCGACATCTTTAGTGACCAAAGTTTATTTTTGTCACTAAATGTCCAATATCAGTGACGAAAAATTTGATCACTAGTTTTTCAATAGTTATTATGTCCAATATTAATGACCGAAATTTGATCGCTAATTTCCTTAAAACCATATCCAACAAGCAATACCTTGGTGTTTATTGTTTGCGGTTGATATCATTTTGGTCGATGAGACGCACGAGAGTGTAAACACGAAACTTGAATCTTGGCGAGACTTTAGAAAAGAAGGGTTTTAGATTGAGCAGGGCAAAGACGGAGTATATGGAGCTTAAATTTAGCAGTGCAAGAAGGACGAATGACTTCGTTATTAAGTTGGGTGATCAAGATATTTCCCGCAGCGAGTGCTTTAAATATCTTGGATCGATAGTTCAAAAAGATGGAGGTGTTGATAAAAATGTGATACATAGAATCCAAGCAGGTTGGTTGAAGTGGAGAGGCGCGCCAGGGATCTTATGTGATTGTAAAGTACCATTAAAATTTAAAGGAAAATTTTACCGTAATGCAATTAGACCAACGATGCTCTATGGTTCTGAGTGTTAGGCAGTGAATTGTGCACATGAGCAAAAAATGGGAGTAGCGGAGATGAGAATGCTTAGGTGGATGTGTGGACACACGAGACTGGTTAAAATTAGGAATGAATGTATCAGGGATTTGACAGGAGTGATACTAATTGCAGAGAAGATGCGAGAAACTCGACTAAGATGGTTTGGACATGTACAAAGGAGACTATTAGAGGCACCTGTTAGGCGTTGTGAGAGTTTAGTCACTAGGCATGTTAAACGGGATAAATGCTTGAGTGGGATAAAGGCTTGAGTGTTGTTGTTGTATTCAAAAAATATATTTTAATTTAATTCATTTATTTACTATTAAAAAGAAATCCAAAACTTTACAAGATCAGACACAACGGTAAATAAATCATCTATTTGCTAAAAGAATCTCAATGAAAAGAGATCAATTTTATTAATAGAAATAAAGAAAGGTGAGAGATAGCCCAAACCCCTCAGCACAGATAAATAAAGCTATTATCTCTATTAAACTCAATACATGGAAAAAAATCTATAATAAAGAAACATTCATCATTCTTTCCGTACATGTAACTATGCAAATATGAGCACTTTTTATGCACTGGGAATGGACAGATAGAAGATGGCACGCGCTGCTTGCAAGGAGGCAAACCATCACAAGAATGGCCACCGGAGAATACGACATACAAACAGCTGCACGATCTGCAGGTTTGCCATATCATTCAACCTGCTGCTATCTGATACGGCCCCTCGACTGAGACCAAGTTCGGCCAGGGAGAAGAGGGAAGTCCCGTAGGGGATTGGTGTTGCGCTTGCGAGATCCAATGGTGCCGGAAGGGTTCCACGAGGAAGGAGGTCGGAGAGGGGCGGAGCTGGCGGATCGGGCGCGGAATAAGGAGGCGCGGGCGACGCTGGAGCGGAAGAGACGCGATCGGCGGGTTCGTCGTGCGGAACGGGAGGGAGTGCTGCGGGATTGGCTAGGTTACGACAAGGGGATATGAAATTAGAGAGAGAGTTAGATAGAGAGAGAGAATTTTGGAATAATTTCTGCATGCCATTCATTAAGGCCCTCAACCCAATATATGGTTGAGCCCAAACCAAACCCAAGGTTCATAAAAACTAAACATAAAAACATCACATAAAAAGATACAAAGCCACCCAAAATGATGACTAATCGGATCGTGCCGGGGCGCGACGCTTGTATGTTAACCCCCAACATGGGTCCGTAACATCTCCGTCGGCATCCTCATCAAGCTTGTCCTACAGCTGTGGTAGTATGTCGACCAAGGGCTCCTGGGGGGGGGGGGTGTACCCACGAACGGTTTCAACTGGGATACGTGGAAGGCATTATGGATCTTGGCCTCGACTGGCAGGTTGAGACGGTATGCCACCTCTCCAATGCGCTCTGCAACCATGAATGACCCATAGAACTTGGGCCTCAACTTGTTGTAGGCTCTCTGTGCGATGGACGTCTGTCGGTATGGGCGGCGTTTCAGCCATACCCAATCTCCTGGGGCAAAGAACAACTCACAGTGCCCCCTGTTGTAGGCCGTCTCCATACGGGCCTGAGCCTGGAGCAGCCTCTCCCGGGCCATCGCTAGGACCTGGTCACGCGTGGCCAGCTCGGTGTCGAGCGTCGGAGAACGAGCGTATGCACTAGTGTAAGTAAGGAGGCGCGGCGGTTCGCGACCGTAGATCAGTCGGAACGACGTAGTCTGCAAGGCGGAATGGTAGGACGTGTTGTAACAATACTCCACCCAAGGGAGCCATTGTACCCAATCCTTGGGGCGGTCCCCCGTGATACAACGCAAATACATTTCCAGGGTCCGGTTGACCACCTCCGTCTGGCCATCAGACTGCGGGTGGTAGGCAGACGACATCGCCAACTTGGTACCGCACAGTGCAAACAGCTCCTGCCAAAATAGGGACGTAAACACCTTGTCCCTGTCGGACACGATGCTCTCTGGGATGTCGTGCAGACGGAACACCTGGTCAAAAAAGATGCGCGCGATCACATCCCCCTCCACGGGGCGGCTCATCGCCATGAAGTAAGCGCCCTTGGACATGCGATCAACCACCACAAAAATAACTGATCGCCCCCTTGACTTGGGTAGTCCCTCAATAAAATCCATCGATATGTTGGCCCAAATCTGTGTCGGAACGGGAAGGGGCTGGTGTAAACCGCCGGGTGAGAGGTTGTCGGTCTTGCTGCGCTGGCAGACGGGGCAGAGTGCGATGAAGTCTTGTACCCCCCTTTTTAGTCCGTTCCAAAAGAACTCGGCTCGAACCCGCTGAAGGGTCTTATGAACCCCTTCATGTGTGGTGCCATGTAAACCTGTCAGAATGTCCGATATCAAGGGCGAGGTGTCCGAAAGGTAGAGACGGCCCTTGTACCAGATGAGGCCGCCCCGAACTGTCCAGTGTGAAGGTGAACTTCCCTCCTCAATACGGTGTAGTAACTCACAGAGAGCCGGTGTGTCTTGGATCTCCTGCTGAAGGCGGTGGTGGATGGTCGATGTCGGGCAAGAAATGGCTAACACGGACCTCTCCTGCTGGTCGCGGCGGGAAAGTGCGTCTGCGGCGCGGTTCAAGGCGCCCGCCTTGTACTCCACACGAAAATCAAATCCCAACAGCTTGCTGATCCAACACTGTTGCGGTGTAGTGATGAGGCGTTGCTCCAGGAGGTACTTGAGGCTGAAATGGTCGGTGCGAATAGTGAACGTCCGCCCCCATAAGTACGGTCGCCAGTGTTGGACGGCCTTTGCCAATCCGATAAGCTCCTGCTCATAAGCCTGCAGCTTCTGATGATGTACGACAGTGCGCTGGCTGAAATAAGCTACTGGGTGGCCCTCCTGTTGGAGCACCGCACCGTATCCCTGGCCGGAGGCGTCACACTCTATCTGGAACTCTCGGTCAAAGTTTGGCAAACGCAGCACCGAGGCTGACACCAGGGCCTGCTGGAGAGCGTGAAAGGCCCCCGTCGCGCTGTCTCTCCACACAAAAGACTGCTTCCGCAGGAGAGCGAATAGTGGTGCGGCAATGATGCTGTATCCCTGAATGAAGCGTCTGTAGCAGCCCGCTAGTCCGAGGAAACCCCGCAGTTCCCGCAAGGTCTGGGGAGTGGGCCACTCCATCACGCCCTGGATCTTGAGAGGGTCCGCCGGCACTCCTGTGCTATCCACCACATGCCCCAAGTAGGATACCCGTTCCGTGCCAAAAGAACACTTGGCACGCTTCAAGAAGAGCCTGTGCTGCCTGACTAATTGGAGAACGGCTCGGAGGTGGCCAAGATGGGCCTCCCAAGTCGCGCTGTACACCAAAATGTCGTCAAAGAAAACAAGTACGCAACGACGCAAAAGGCCATGAAATTCCTCGTTCATCAATGCCTGGAAGGTGGAGGGGGCGTTGGTGAGCCCGAACGACATCACCAAAAACTTGAAGTGGCCGTGATGGGTGCGGAATGCCGTCTTTTCCACATCCTCGGGGGCAATACGCACCTGATGGTATCCAGAGCACAAATCCAACTTGGAGAAAAAGCGGGAGCCATGTAGCTCGTCCAGGAGCTCCTCCACTACCGGGATGGGGAACTTGTCCTTCACTGTCCGCGCATTCAACTCGCGGTAATCGACACAGAAGCGCCATGTGTCATCCTTCTTTTTGACCAACAAGACCGGCGAGGAGAAAGAAGATACATTGTGGCGGATGATGCCCTGCTGCAGCATGACGTCGCACTGACGCTCGATCTCATCCTTCTGCCTGAATGGGTAGCGGTAGAGGCGTACCACCACCGGGGCCGTTCCGGGAAGGAGACAAATACGGTGATCCCGCCGCCGAACGGGTGGAAGACCTGTCGGGGCTGCCGTCATGTCGCTATACACCGTCTGTTGAGGGTGTCGCCCCCAGGTCATCGTCAGTGCGTCGTAGTCCCACAGAAGAGGCCCCAAAGTGCGGAGCCAGCGGACTCCCAACACTGCCTCAAAGCCTCGCAAGGCTATCACGTAAAAGTCAACGTGGGACTGATAGCCCTCCACGCTAATCGGCACTGCTCTGCAGACGCCCGTGCACAACATGACCATGCCATTTGCAACAGAAACTCGGAGGCTCGGACGGCTAGTAATCGGTAAATTAAGCTGCTGTGCGGTAATATCGCTGAGGAAACTGTGTGTACTGCCCGAGTTCATATGAGCAACTAGCGGGTGGCCCACCACCGAAATCTGTAGCTGAATCGTGTCCCCAGTCTGGGATCCAGTCATAGCGTGGACGGAAATCTCCGGTTCTCCCGTGTCCTCATCACCGGGGTCCTCATCAGAGGGATCCTCCACCTCTAACCAAAACAGGCGCTTGCACCGATGTCCATGGGTGTAAGCCTCATCACAGTTGAAACAAAGGCCTTTGGCACGACGATCCTCCATCTCCTGAGCGGAGAGCCGCCGAATTGTAGACTGTCTGCCACCTTTCTTGCCCCTGCCAGCTCCCGGGCTAAACGTAACCGGCGACGGGCCAAAACTCCTGGGGGTCCCTCGCTAGATCGACGACCCATGGACTGCCGGTCCATCAACAGGCTCTGCTCAAAGATGCGGGATAAGCTCATAGCAGTGGAAGGGTCTACCGGAGACTGCAACTGAACGTCCATCCACAAGCGCTCATGGAGGCCAGCCAGGAAGACTGGTACCTGCTGGGATGTGAGCACGGTCGGGGCGCGAGCGAGAAGCACCTGAAACTGCTCGATATACTGCTCAATGGAGCCAGTCTGTCGGAGAGAGATAAGGTCACCCATGGGGTTACCGAGAAGTGGGGGCCCAAAACGCAAGGTGCACTGAGTTTTGAAATCCTCCCAACCCAACTGGGGTTGCTCTCGACGGAGCTGTGAGAACCACATCTGTGCCGATCCGAGAAGATTAAACGATGCAATCCCAATCCAGTCCTCTTCCGGAGTGTGCTGGGTTTCAAAGAATTGCTCGCAACGAGTGAGCCACGTGAGTGGATCCTCCTGACCATCAAATAGAGGGAAATCCAACTTTACAAAGCGAGGAAACCCTCCTCCTTCGTTTCTCGGTGCCGAGGATTCGTGTACCGTTTGGGAGGAGCCCAAAGCGGCACGCGGGGCCGGCGGGGGCGCATCCGGCCTAAGGGCTTCGATGAGGGCCCTATTGTTGGCCACCATCATTTGCTGAAAGGATTCCACGATCTGGGCCAAAGTAAGCCCTCCCGAGTTGCCGTCGTCCATGGGAGCGGGCCGAAAGTTAGGGTGGAGGACCGGAGGAGTGGGCAAAATGCCCGTGCTGTCCGAGAGGAGTGGAAAGCCGGACGAGGAAGCCCCCAACATGATCGGTGAGGGAGGACAGCGGCTGGGGCGGCCGGATCTAGGTTGCGGACTCGCCGGACGGGGTTGTGAGGGGGCTGTCGGAGCGAGGACAGTGGCGACGGGCGGCGGCGAGGGTGGAGGAGGCGCCGAGGAAGAGGAGAACTCTGATACCAAGTTGATACGACCCCTCGACTGAGACCTAGTTCAGCCAGGGAGAAGAGAGAAGTTCCGTAGGGGATTGGTGTTGCGCTTGCGAGATCCAATGGTGCCGGAAGGGTTCCACGGGGAAGGAAGAGGTCGGAGAGGGGCAAAGCTGACGGATCGAGCGCAGAATAAGGAGGCGCGGGCGACGCTGGAGCGGAAGAGGCGCGATCGGTGGGTTCGTCGTGCGGAGCGGGAGGGAGCACTGCGGGATTGGCTAGGTTACGGAAAGGGGATATGAAATTAGAGAGAGAGAGAGAGAGTTAGAGAGAGAGAGAATTTTGGAATAATTTCTGCATGCCATTCATCTACTAAGCACAAATACTTAAAAATGCTTCGCGTATCGGCTCGAACGCGTATCGGATACGGGAAACGCCCGGAAACGCGCGGAAACGTGTTTCCGAAACGTATGAAACACAATATTTAAATTAAATAAAAAAATTAATTGGGAAACGCGTATCCCCCATGCGGGATACGCGTTTCCCGCTATTTTATTCACGGCATCAGGCGCGCAGTCACGCCTCATATTAAATGGTAGCTAACTCTTAGAAATAATTTCTTCTCCTTTCAAAATCATTTTATTAATTTAATGTTAAAGAAGATCTTGTTTATGTGAAGAGTTTGATGATCATCATTACATATTATGATATTAGTTCTCAATGTGTACTTGTAGGCCCAATCTTGACTCTTAGAGTAATCTGTATTGATAATAAATAAATCAAACTAAAATGTGTGTACTTGTAGGCACTATAAATAATGTTTGTGCTTTTGGATACCTCAAGGAATAGATTGCATGAGTTATTCTTCATATTTTCTCTTCCTGTGATATCCAATACCTTCTCCTAGCCTAATCTTTCTCATTGTGCCTAAACAACATGATTGTGCGTCAATTATTCTTTATTGAATGTAGTGACTGAGATGGTACCTTAGTTTGTTAAGTGTATTTTTATATTAATTAATACTTATATTAAAATAATTAAAAAAAAAATTAAAAATGTTTCCCGTATCTGTATTTTTTTATAAATCACATTTCCCGTATCCGTATTTTTTTATAAATCACGTTTCCCGTATCCGTTTTGTATCGTATCCGGTATCCCGTTTCCGTCCCCGTGCTACCATTCATTAAGGCCCTCAACCCAATATATGGTTGAGCCCAAACCAAACCCAAGGTTCATAAAAATTAAACATAAAAACATCACATAAAAAGATACAAAGCCACCCAAAATGATGACTAATCGGATCGTGCCGGGGCACGGCGCTTGTATGTTAACCCCCAACGTGGGTCCGTATCACTATCCTGCAATTCAGCTCTTCTCAGCACCACCGACAATTGTTGCAGTGGATTTACATCTGCAACCTTAGGAACCTTCATTGCCATGTATATGGTGAGGGAAAAGAAAAGGAAAAAATCCAATCAAGTGTCTGAGAATAATAGTATTTGTGTGTTAATAGATATGATACCAAGAAGGCAAATTGGAATTTCTACAGCACGAAAGATAATTGAGTTCATAAATATGGGGAATTGCCGGTCTCAAGAAAGCCATGCTCGGATGGAAAACAAACGAATGGAGGGATAAGTTGGAACACTAATTTCAGGTATTATTTTACTCTTTTAACTAAGAGAAAGGTCAGGAATCATTTTATGAAGCAGAAGCATTAAACCCTAAAATCCCTCAAATTTCAAGAACACCTTTGGTCCATGCCGCAACATTTAAATAGAACCCTAGAAAAAGCTCATAAAATTGATGTTTGCAGACTAAATAAAAGCTACAATTCAGAAAAAAAACCTCATTAGGCCCACAATATATACATCATATCCTTCAAGCAATGATTTAATGAATCATCGACAACTGAAACCCTTAGCAAGCAAAACATTATGATCGTACACAGCAGCGCCAAAACTCAATCGGAGAGCAGTCCAATTTTGAGTAATCTAGTAAGCACGATGAAAAATTGTTTCATGTACTTTGTTTAAAACTAAACTTGATTATCTTGCCTCAATTACTAGCTATAAATGAACCTTCAGTTGGCCTTGAGTTCTTCCATTGAGTTGTATATGTTGGATCTTGAGGCGCCCTTGGGGGGGGGGAGGTGAATAAAGGTTTTAGAAAACTTTAAATCTTTATAGAAAAACTTTAGATATTTTATTAGAAGTAAGTTAAATCAAACGAGATAGAAATTAGAAATGAAATCAATTTTATTAAACAAGAAAAGACATGATTATTATTTATAAAATTGATTGCAAAATCTGATTTCTATGGCGCTAGAAATTAAAGTGATTATGAAATACTCTTTTCATTTTCTATTCCGACTCTTCTCACTAAGAACCTGTTGACTTTAGCCGATCTCTCCCCAGATACGACCTCAAGCCGCTCTAGCCCTTCTATCCCCAGAAAGGCCTTGAGCACCCCCTAGATCTACTCCCCGGACCCAGTCGCCAACACGAGGCAAATTCCTCCCTAAGTCCTACCCAGACCTAGTCGCCAACACGAGGCGAATTTACGAACCAATTACAAAGATAAATATAAAATACAAAAGACAAATATGAAACTCACTATGAGGTAATCTGAAGGAGACGCTGAAGAATCGCTGAAGTCCAAGCGTGCCTTCTTCGCGTTGAGTTAGCGTGTTGATCCAAGCCTCATTTTGAAATTTGAGTGGGAGATGTGTTGGTCTGAAAATACGGCCCTCTCAGAGTTTCTGAAGTGCTGGAATATGGCTCTCTTCAATCAGTTGTTGGAGAAGACGAAGTCCACCATTTTATAGGGCTGAAGGCTAACGCCGACGTTAAGGCTAACGCCTGGCGTTGACCCAGTATGGAATTGTTTTGATGACTCGGATCTTCAAAACGGGAAGGAAATTTTGCACTTTAGGAAACATCCATTTTAGGCAACCCTAACGCCGGCGTTGTGGCTAACGCTGGCGTTAGGTCAAATCATTCCTAAAGTGCCCCTTCAATCACGTCTGCTTCCCTCCTTGCCATAATTATCGAGAGTTAACGCTCTGCGTTAAGACCTAACGCCTGGCTTTAAACCTCTTTCATTTTCTCAGTCGGCAAACCATCCCGTCGATCGGCAAGCCATCCCGTCGATCGGCAAGCCATCCCGTCGATCGACAAGCTATCCCGTCGATCGACAAGCCATCCTGTCGATCGTCAACGCCCAACGTTAAGTCTTAACGCCAGGCGTTAGACCATAGTCATAATTTCTGCTTGTGAGCAGTTCCAGACCAATAATGTAGCAACCTAGTGTCATATCTGTTTAAATCTGCATGCTAAAAACACAATGACAAACAAGATCAAATACAAGTAAGATTTGTTATTCTCAAATCAAAGGGATGCGGAAAACCATATTCCAACAATCTCCCCATTTTGATAATAACAAATCCAATATAGATAAATCAGATTCATATAAGAGAGGTGTTTTTTTTTGAAGAATATATGACACAAAGCAATATAGAGATAATAATAAGAATTATAGATTGTTTAAGTTGTGCTCCCCCTACATAAGTGCTCCCCCATAGTGTATGCATCCATAGACTAGGTTTATGCTCCCCCCTTAATCTAATGAATCCTACTCCTTTAATCATTACGATTTATCATTTTATTCTCTCCCTTTTGTTATTAGCAAAAGAGGGTTGAGTTGAAACAAAACTAGAAAAGAGAACAAAAGTTAGGACATAACTAAGAGAGGATTAAGAGTTTTGTTTAAACATAAGGTAAGTCGTGATCGAGCTAAGGGAGAGAGTAGCACAGCGGAAAAATATATGATAAGCATGAAAGAGCAATATTCCATGATTTTACCAAAAGAATTCTACCACTTGCTTTGCAAATTAATTTTAAAGAAGATTATTACTTGTTGAGAGAGATGCAATATAGTTTGACAAGCACAAGTGAAGAAAAACCAAAGAAGTAAGCATGATAAGGCATGTTAATAATACACATGATCAAATTAGAAATGCGAAAAACAAAACAAAACAAAATAACTAAGATTAACATTTTTGAAATAGTTTGATCATTTCAACAATATGTTTAGACTCTTCACATTTGAGCATTTTTCTTTGAAAAATTATCATAACTAATAGGCAAGCATAATTTAACATATTAAAAAAGATAATAATTATAATGTAACCAATTTGTATTTCAAGTAAAGAAAACATTGTAGAAATCATGCATTGCAATATAGTGCTTTTACTTAAGTTTTTAGAGAATTATGTAATTTTGCATTATGATCCAATTCTCATGAGTAGAAGCTTTATGAAAAACAATGATGTGTGCATAAAGTGTTTTGATAAAAGTATATAAGTGAAATAATCAAAACACGTGACATATGGAATGAAATAGTAACAACAACATTAAAATTGTAATCTTATAATTACTTTCACACATCAAATTTAGAATAAAATTTCAAAGCACATAAAAGGGTACAACTACCAAGGTGCTTCGCCCCCATAATGCTCATTAAGACTTATCAGGGAGCGAAGTATTACTTGGGGGATCAGATAAGCATTTTTATAATTTTTTTATTTTTAGTGATCCGGTGTACAAATAAAAGTTATAAAAAAGTATGTTTGCACAAAACACTTTATAATTCTTTCCAAGGTGCTCAACCTCACAATGCTCATTAAGACTTATCAGGAGGGTGAGTAGTGTTTGGTGGAGTTATCTTTGGCTTTTTATTTCATAAGTTTTTTTAGTTCGGGCCAAAGGTCTCCGAATTCACTTGTTGATGCAAACATTAACAATTTTTGAAGTAACACTTCTATGCGTGCAAGAAATTTATTGTTTGAAAGATGGTGTAGGTAATTTAGACATACAACTTAAGATGTTAAAAACTATTACACTACACAATCATGCAAGACTAAGATTATGAGCACATGTAGATTACCAAAATAATGAGTGTAAGAATCATTGATTAACATAAAACATTACTCATACTTAGAGGCATGTCAGACAATCATACACAATTTTCTATAGATTATTTCATTGCACATAATCAGATTAAGGTCAAGGCATGACAAGATAAAACAATGTTTAAGAAATTTAAAATTAAAATTAGACATTGAAGAAAATCTTGAAGTGTATGCCAAAATCAATTTTGACCATTTGAAACAAAAATAATTGAGATGTTTGCTCTTGTGAATTTGTATAGTCAAACCATAGTTTTGTAAATATTTTAACCAAAAGCAAATAACACAAAACATATTTTTGTTTATTTTGAATTATTTGATTTGATTTTTTTTATTTCAGAATAAAACTACCAAATTAATAACAAAATAATTTCAAAAACTGAGAAAAGAAAAAAAGAAAAAATATTATAAAAATACCAGAAATAATGTAGAGAAAACAGAATTGCAGTTTGGCAAAAGGAGCTAACGCCTGACGTTAACTACTTAACGCCCAAACATGACACTATTTTTTGAGATTTTTGAATTTTTTTCTTTGGATTAGTATGTATATAGGCCTTCTTAATGTAGAAATTTCAGACATTTTGGAGATCATTAGAAGGCTTATTAAGCATGTTTTATTTGTTCAAAAAGGTTTTTATATTTTTATTTGATTTTCAAATACTTGTGTTGTACAAAATCATTAAAGCTCAAAAATGATAAAATATGCAAAACACAAGATAAGCATGTTTGATCAAAACAAGAATGCATGAATAATATAATCATAAAGAGTGCATGCAAAATATACGATATAGGAATGTCCTAGATTATAATACCCTAACTATATGCCCACACACTAGCCCTGTACTAAGTGACGGATGGGCATGAGGAGCTGCACACATGCCGTAGGTTGGGGTGTTAATCCCATATGCACACACTCGAGAACGCTCAACCTAGCACTCTTTCCCCCCAGTGTCTCGCAAGGCCCCACTGGAACCCTCCCCGGTTAAGGACAAGACATGACTTAGAGGTTAGGTCATCTAATGCATATAATTCTACGCCCTCGCTATTGTGAGACACATAATGTGGGTGAATGATCATGAACCTCATAAGCATTTTGTACTATGGAAACAGTTTGTAAACTATGACTTTTTATGAGAGATTGATTTCTAATTATATTTTAAAGCAACATAGTTATTATGAGTTTTAACTTTTAATTGTTCTACTTTAAGATGGATTCATTATGACATTATTAGATGACTAGCATGAATGATAATATTTATTAGTTGATAATGCTAGAATGATGAGTTTGAAAGCAATGTTATACCATAAGATTAATAGAGTTAATGTTGCATGTATTTAAAAATAGTATTTCACTTTTTAGACCTAGAACAAAGTGATGATTCTATTTGATTTGCTCTTATTAGTATAAATATGATTCTAGGGTTTACATATATGTGAGATACATACACACACAAAATATATTTCATTCATATAATTATCATGATCACAAATCATATATTAGAAGCAAAAATGATCTTTTGTAGTTATATTTAATGCTTGAATTTTAGAATGTTAATATAAAAACTCATAGTTATCATGAATTTTAAGTTCCATTTTTTTTATTTTTTATTTATTTTGGCAAGAATATCAAAACTAACAATGCATGAGATTATCATGATAACTAATAATATTCATTAGGTGACAGTGTTAGTATGATGAATTAATATTATGCCATAAAAATAATGCATGTTTCTTAAATTGATAGTGATTCAATTTGTAGACCTAGAATTAAGTGATGATTTGATTTATTGATGTCAATGTGATTCTAAGGTCTAGATATAGTAAGAAAAAAATTTGTGAACCTCCTTTCATAATACTCCTACCATGATATGAAGTTATAATAGCCAACATATAAATCATAATTCCTAAGTATGATAAAAGTAATTGATTTAAGATAGTTCTTGAAAGATCATGAATTATGATATATGATTATAGAGAATTTTATCATGAGATATCACAAGATCACGGTGGCGAGTGTGAATTCAATATTCATTCTTTTGAGTTATGACAATGAGTTCTTTTAATATGTTTTTTGTGATTTTTCTTTTAAACATAATTTTGTGAGATCACAATATAATGATAATTTTCTTTTTCAGTCATTGCACGAATACACATGAGTCTATAATTATTTTGATCTTTGCTAGTCTTTAGTTGGACTTAGCAATTTAGAGTGGATCTTGGACTTCCCGAGGTCTACCCTGTGACTGTTTCGCACCGGTACTAGGAGATGTGATGGGGTGACACCCCAAACCTCTCTTTCTCAAGATATTTAAGTGTTATTGGTTGCTACACATACTAAATATTTAAAATTTATAGACTCGAAAATTGTCGAAAAAGGAAAAACTGAGATAACTTCTAAGCGGAGTTGAATTTTGGCAATTTTGAGGGTCGAAATGAACTCAAACGAGCGAAAGATCGTTTGCCATTGCATAGATCTTCTCGACCTCGTTCCGAAAAGCTATTGTGGGCGAAATTCTGACAAGCGGATCAAAAGTTATGATCGTTTGAAGTTTGGGTCAAAATCTCGCATATTTTTGTAAATTTGATTTTGGTTTTTGTTAAAAACAAAACATATGATTTTTGCGGTTTTTTTTTCAATTCCGATTTTTCATGAATATGATTAAACATATTAGTGACAATCAAATGACACAAGGATATTAAATAAATAATAAACCACTTATGCATTTTATACATTTAGCCTAGGACCCCTAATTTTCCTTTAAATCCTCTTTTTTGACAATTATTTTATTAGTCTAGATAATAAAAAAAACTTTAGCATTTAATTTATAACGATGATATAAGATTTTTAAAGGTAATAGATTTAGAAGGTTAAAAATAAAAAAGATAGATAAGTCACTTGAGAGATGATATGATTTTTATTTAATTTCATTCATTTTGATTCATTAATGAATTTGTGGCTTAATGTGTGAAAGTCATATCACATGTTATACAAAGTGACCATAGCATGCTGGTTAAAAAAAGAAAAAGAAGTTTAAGCATATCATGAAGTACAGTTGATGATATTTCATATTTAATTATTTCAACTTCATGCATTTGTATGATACCTAATGAATATGAGATTTAGGTATCCAAAGGGGATCAAGTGGGATAGTTCCTTTGGGTACCCAAATATATCGTGTTTGCTTTTGGAGAGATGAAAATGAATGAGCCCTTTTGAGTGGAGTTTGTGTTTCATCCTTTGGGTCTCCATTCAAACCTCGATTTAATATTATTTTTATGCATCAAATCTCCATTATGATTGTCTTTATTTTGAAGAGTATAATTGTAATGATGATTGAAAAAAAAATTCATAGGAAATTTGTGCACTTCTATCTTTAAGTTGGGAGAAGAATGATTTTGTAAATAATAATGTTTGGGATTTTGATTTACAAATACTTTGTGTTCCTTACTCCCATTTTTAGGTTTAGTCAAGATATTCATATTCATATTCAACTTGTTTTTAGATATTATTTGATATTGTGAATTTATATATTGTGAATTTTTATTCATAATTTTCATAAGCAAGTTAATTTTTGTTTTTAATTCATCATTCTTGATCTTAAGATTATGTCTAGCTTTATTATAAACTATTGCACTATTTTTAAGAGTGAAATCAATTGAATCAATGTGTGTTCGATAATTATTTCTTAATTCTTCAAATGTTTCATCCATCTCTTTAATTTCAATTTTATAAGTTTTGCACATAGCATAATTATTTTTCAAGGATGAATTTTCTAAACATAATCTTTCATTTTGTTATTTTACAAAAATAATTTTTTTCAAGTACTTTGTATTTTTCTTTTAATTCATTATACTCAATACAAGATGTTGAGTTTTCAAATGAAGAGCATGATGGAGAATCAAACACATCATTTTTGGATTCTACATTCATATTTGCTTTCAAAGTTTTATTTCTAAACTTAGTTTTGCATTAGCCTTTTTAAATTTCTTAATCTTACGTTTAGTAGTTTGTAGCAATTGAAATGTAGAAATAGAGGTACAACAGATGAAATTTGATTTCCTTACATTGCTTGCGGGCGATGCGATATTTGAACATATAGTACCTTTGTCTTCTTCATCTTCCACATCCAAACAGGAGTTTCCATCACCCCTTCCGCTTGATGTGCCTTTCATGGATCCATCATGTGAGGAGCTTTTTTGAATACTCGTGCAAGCTTGCATATTCTCTGGTTCTTGGGTTTGTTCCATACCTACAGAAGGAGAATCATAAGTTCTTTCAAGAAAACTTCAAATTTCATATGCGGTAAGTAAATTATAAATAAGTTTGAAAATATTTTGATCTAGCGCACAAAATAAACTATTTATAGATTTTGCATTTAAAACAATTTCATTTCTAGTTAGCACGCTAGGTGACTTTTCAATAGTGATATTCCAAACTTTTTATCTAAAGCTTTAAGAAAATTTTTCATTAATATTTTTCATCATTTATAATTTTTGCCCATAAATAAAGGTGGTGATAATACTTTTTCATTTATATTAAAATTTTCCCCACTAGTAGAAACGAGATCATGATCAAGAGACGCCATTATTCCCGATGGTGAAACCGATTTGGAATAACCTAGCTCTGATACCACTTGTTGGATCTTGAGGTGCCCTTAGAGGGGGGGGGGGGGTGAATAATAGTTTTAGAAAACTTTAAATCTTTATAGAAAAACTTTAGATATTTTATTAGAAGTAAGTTAAATCAAATGAGATAGAAATTAGAAATGAAATCAATTTTATTAAGTAAGAAAATACATGATTATTATTTATAAAATTGATTACAAAATCTGATTTCTATGACGCTAGAAATCAAAACGATTATGAAATACTCTTTTCGTTTTCTATACCGACTCTTCTCATTAAGAACCGGTTGACTTTAACCGATCTCTCCCCAGATACGGCCTCAAGCCGTTCTAGCTCTTCTATCCCCAGAAAGGCCTCGAGCACCCCCTAGATTTACTCCTTAGACCCAGTTGCCAACATGAGGCAAATTCCTCCCTAATTCCTACCCAGACCTAGTCGCCAACACTAGGCGAATTTACGAACCGATTACAAAGATAAATATAAAATACAAAAGACAAATATGAAAACTCCCTATGAGGTAATCTGAAGGAGACGCCGAAGAATCGCTGAAGATCGTTGTAGTCCAAGCATGCGTTCTTCGCGTTGAGTTAGCGTGTTGATCCAAGCCTCCTTTTGAAATTTGAGTGGGAGATGTGTTGGTCTGGAAATACGGCCCTCTCAGAGTTTCTGAAATGCTGGAATAGGGCTCTCTTCAATCAGTTGTTGGAGAAGACGAAGTCCACCTATTTATAGTGCTGAAGGCTAACGCCGGCGTTAAGGCTAACGTCGGCGTTAAGGCTAACGCCTGGCATTGACCCAGTATGGAATTGTTTTGATGGCTCAGATCTTCAAAACGGGAAGGAGATTCTGCACTTTAGAAAACATCCATTTTAGGCAACCCTAACGCTGACGTTAGATCAAATCATTCCTAAAGTGCCCCTTCAATCACGGCTGCTTCCCTTCTTGCCATAATTATCGTGAGTTAACGCTCCGCGTTAAGACCTAACGCCTGATGATGAGTACTTTTTGTACTCATCTTTTAGTATAATTTTAATATAATTTTAATATGAAATTATGTTATTTATATAAATTATATCATATAAATCTTTCCTATTTTAATTTCATAAGCTAACTTAAGTTTATTTTGTGTTTTCAGATTTTCTCGACGTTTGGAGCAAAAAATACATTTACACGCCCCAGGTCACGGGCGTGACCAATGGGAGTGTAACCTGCGCGGTGTTCCAGACCTGCTTCTGCCACCCCGGGGTCGTTCCGTGAAGAGTTCGCCAAGTACACGCCCTAGGTCACGGGCGTGACCCCATGTCACGGCCGCGACCCGCTGAGACGAATCAGAACCGCTGAGATCAAGCCTGCCACGTCAATTAAAATTACACGCCCCTAGTCACGGGCGTGACCATGCGGCGTGACATCCAGTACACGGGCGTGACTCATCCAACGCCATTTCCCGCCGAAGCTTCCCGCCAGCAGCAAGTTTTAAAGATTACACGCCCTAGGTCACGGGCGTGATCTAGGGCGTGACACGTCCGTAACGCCTGCATTGAAGCCAGACGGCGTCTTCTCCGCACCCAGCAAATCACGCCCCTTACACGCCCCTTGGTCACGGGCGTGACCAAGGGCGTGTAACCTCAATTTTCCAGCTATTTAAAGGGAGCTTCTCCAGAACTTCAGAGACGAATTTTTAGGGGTAAAACTTTCATTTCTTGTTTTATTTTCATATTTTAGTAGTTCTTGTAATCCTTCTTTCTTTCTTGCAATTGTACTTTCATTTTAATAGTTATAATTTTCATCTCAATAGCTTGTATTTCTTTTCATTTGCAATTAATAAAATAGTCTCTTTTATTCTCTTTTCTCTTCTTCCTTCTTCATGTATTCTTTTATTTCTTTTGATTCCTCCATCTCCATGAGTAGCTAAATCTTCTATTGGCACTCGGTCGCGAAAATCCAAGGAATGTTATAATTTATGAAGTAATTTAGAACGTCTTTTTCTCTTCTTGGAAATACTTTCGATTTATCCTTGATTATAATGAAATGAGATTATATTTTCGATATATAATTATCGTTCTTGTTTTCGTTCTTTAGTTAGCCGAATAAGCTCGTAAGACGAATCGATCATTCAAGGATAAAGAGAGTTGCATGCAACCCTCGAGAGAGGATGACATAAATCTCCCGGATTGGAGTCAAATCCAATAAAGGGGTTCACCGCATAAAGCAAGTTTAGGGGTTTCAATTATAGAGCGAGAGTTCGGTTGATCAACCTAATCTTAATTGGGTGTAGTCCTCGACCAAGTCGCGCACATAATTCGGTAACCTCCACGGTTAAAGCAATTTTCCTAAGAGAATTAGATTTTCTTATTTCTTCTAGTTTATTATTCCAAGGTGATTCAAAGATCGAGTGCTAGTCTTTTTTATTGTTTAATCTTATTTTAATTTTTTTTTTGCTAAACCAACTCCAAAGTTTTAATTGATAGAATAATAAAGATTTTTTTAAAGTAAGAGTACTTAACCGCCCTGAGTCTAATACGACCTTGGTTTTTATAAGCCTATACTACATCCAACACGGTACACTTGCCGTTGTCGTTTGCCGTCATAGTTTCGCTCATCAAGTTTTTGGCGCCGTTGCCGTGGAACGGTTGATATTTCGAAAAAAGAAATATTTATTAATTTTATCGCCCTCTTTCTTCTCCCCGTCTCTAAAAAAATTGTTAAAAAATCTTAAAAAAATGTAATCTAAATTCTCGGAAAGGACGCTTTGGGCTTGAATCTCATCACAGCCTCTAGTACCTTGCGAGCCCTTCACCGGGTTGACCTTGGGAAGTCCGAGACTAATTTAACCCGCTTTTTGAAATTTTTTTTTTATAAATTATTTCTCTTCTCTATTTCCTCTCTAAAATTTCATTCATTCAAGTAAAGGTTGTTCTTTTTTTTAATTATTTTATTAAATGGAGTTACTTGAATTGGTCGTGAAAGTTGCCGAACTTCAAAGCCAAGTATATCTTTTGGAAGCGGCACAAAAACGCCAATTTAATTGTCATTATTGTAATGCTCCTCATCAAAGTGAGGAATGTTATTTACATTCTTATTATCAAAATAATTATTATGAAAATAATTTTCCTCAATATTATGCAAATAATTTTGATAATAATTACGATCATAATTTTTCCTCTTTTAATGAAAATAATTTTTCAATACAACAACAACAACAGAACCCATATAGTCCCCAATCATTGGGGGTATGGGCGGGGGAAGATTGGAAACAGACCTAACCTTTGGCACTATGCACAAAGTGGCTTCTCTCAGAGGAGAAAGACCTAACCTCTGACAATAAATGCACAAAGTGGCTGCTCACAGAGTACCACTGAAATAGTGGCCCCCTATACAGTTGCGTTTGCTGCGGAATCATGCCCTCAAATCAAAGCCAAAGACATCAGAGAGGGCAGACCCAAGAATCCATTTTGATTTATGTGCACATACCCATGCTTCCTTCATTCAGCATCTAGAGCATTGGTGAAGCACAAGAATCCATTTTAATGAAAATAATTTTTCAATCTTTGATGAAAATGTTTTTCCTAATTTTCACGAGAATAATTTTTCTGCTTCTAATAATTTTTCTTCTAGCCCCGAAGTAGATTATTCTTGGTTGCAAGCTCACCCGGATAGCTCTCGGAGCGATTAAAAAAAATCTTTAGATCCAAATTTTTATTCTTCTTATACGCCGCAATTTTCTTTCTCTAATTTTGGGGAATCTCCACCGATTCAATTTGATACTTCCCCCCAAAATTTAGAGGAGAATTTTACTTCTTCTAGTGCTTTTTTTCCATCCTTTGATAATTTAGTTATGGAGGAACATGTGCTTTCATGTAATCCCATAACTTCCTTTACCAAAGATGAAGAAAAATTTTCTTGCCAAGATTTTCTTCATGTTGTGGGCACCCCGGATGAACTAGAAGAAGAACAAGTTTTTTCCCCTACTTCACCCGGATCTTCTTTTCTTTGTCATGAATTTTCGCAAATCTCTTCTATTCAACCAAAAATTCATGAAAATTTAGTGTCCGAAAATTTTATTCCACTTGGTAGTGCACTAAATTTTTCAAAAGAAAATTTTATTTTAGAAAAGGAACAACCAGAGCTTAATCATATATTTTCGCAAGCACCTCCTCCTTGCGAAAAATTATCTGACACGTTTAATGGTGATTTTCTATATACTAATAATTTTCAGGTTGGAGATGAGTCGTTGCTACCCCAATTAATTGATGATCCATATGCCGCTCATCTTTATATTTTCAAATCACCTCAGGTATGTATAAGTGATTTGGATTTGCATATTCAAGTCCAACGAAAAATAGAGAATCACACGTTAAGCGGAGGAGTAGCCGTGTGACTGACGCCGACACATTCACCTACGCGTGAATTAGGGGAGTTGCCTGTCCACTTCTCTTTTTATTTTCCTTTTTCCTAGCACTAACCGTCTAGCTTAAAGACGGGAAAAACAAAGCGCTCTTGGGAGGCACCCCTTGCTTATCTTTAATTTAATGTATTTTTCTTTTAAAGTTTATTTTCTTTCAAGTGTTCTTCATACTTAGTTTTAAACATTGAGGACAATGTTTAACTTTAAGTATGGGGGTGTAACGTAGTTTTCTAGTCTTTCTTTCAAAATAAAAAAAATATAAATAAAAATAAGAAGAAACAATTTTTTTTTATAAAAATTATAAAAATCTAATTTCTTGGAAAGGACGCTTTGGCTTGAATTCCCATCACAGCCTCTAGTACCTTGCGAGCCCTTCACCGGGTTGACCTTGGGAAGTCCAGAAATATTAAAAAAAAAAATATTTTAATCCTTGTTGTTTTTAATGTTCTAGAAATTTAGTTTGAGGTCCGATTATAAATATTCCTACATTTTTGATTTAGCTAATATTTTTGTTTTATCAGAATTTGTTAAATTTAAATTTAAAGTAATTTGGTTTTAAGAAACATTTTATGTTTTTAATTCAATTAGAGAATTTATTTAGCACTACTCATTTTAATTTTAAATAGCTTCACTTTGTGGTAAATTGGCTAAACATCTCTAGATTTTTATTATATTCTCTTTTAACTTTAAGATCTTAGGAAATTTCATTCCACTAAAAATTTGCTCTCAAAATAGTTTAATTTATAAACTAGAAATATTTCTTTACCCTTACCCCTTTGCTGGCAAATAAAAAAATATAGAAAAAGATCTTATGTCATGGGAATAAGAGGATAAAATTCATTATTTCCTAAACATATGCACCCAAAATCATTTAAAAGATTATATGTCATGATGTAAGAGGATAAAATTCATTACATCTAAACATATACATTTTGGGTTTTAATTTGAAGAGATATTTTAAAAGATTATATGACATGGAAAATAAGAGGATAAAATTCATTATTTTCCTAAACATATATAAATTCCTATTCAAATGAGGTGAGAGGATAAAATTCATCACCTCTATTCAAGAACTCTTCATTTTGCCATTTCGTTCAAACACATCCCTAGCCAATTTCATTGTTTCTAGTCCTAAACTAAATTATTAAGAGAGCAATATTTTGGTAGGTGTCGTTTCCTTAAGTTTCTTTTATGTTAAAGTGTTTATAATTTCAATCTATTCTTGTTTGAAAATTTCTATGATTTCGTTTGCTAAATAGTCATCTTGAGAAGCATATAGCTAAGCAGATTTCTCTTTTTAAATTATCACCATAACTTATGACTTAATTCTTGAATTCCTAGAATTTACTTTTAACCTACTCTTGGTTTAACGAAGTTTTAGTTAATTAAAAATAATATCGATGTCTTGTAATTCTTTCCTCACTCTTTTGCTCTGGAATAGCAAAAGCTCAAGTATGAGGGTGTTTGATGAGTACTTTTTGTACTCATCTGTTAGTATAATTTTAATATAATTTTAATATGAAATTATGTTATTTATATAAATTATATCATATAAATCTTTCCTATTTTAATTTCATAAACTAACTTAAGTTTATTGTGTTTTCGGGTTTTCTGGACATTTGGAGCAAAAAGTACATTTACACGCCCCAGGTCACGGGCGTGACCAATGGGCGTGTAACCTGCGCGGTGTTCCAGACCTGCTTCTGCCACCCCGGGGTCGTTCCGTGAAGAGTTCGCTAAGTACACGCCCCAGGTCACGGGCGTGACCAAGGGCGTGACCCCATGTCACGGCCGCGACCCGCTGAGATCAAGCCTGCCACGTCAATTAAAATTACACGCCCCAGGTCACGGGCGTGACCATGGGGCGTGACATCCAGTACACGGGCGTGACTCATCCAGCGCCATTTCCCGCCGAAGCTTTCCGCCAGCAGCAAGTTTTAAAGATTACACGCCCTAGGTCACGGGCGTGACCTAGGGCGTGATACGTCCGTAACGCATGCATTGAAGCCAGACGGCGTCTTCTCCGCACCCAGCAAATCATGCCCCTTACACGCCCCTTGGCCACGGGCGTGACCAAGGGCGTGTAACCTCAATTTTCCAGCTATTTAAAGGGAGCTTCTCCAGAACTTCAGGGACGAATTTTTAGTGGTAGAACTTTCATTTCTTGTTTTATTTTCATGTTTTAGTAGTTCTTGTAATCCTTCTTTCTTTCTTGCAATTGTACTTTCATTTCAATAGTTATAATTTTCATCTCAATAGCTTGTATTTCTTTTCATTTGCAATCAATAAAATAGTCTCTTTTATTCTCTTTTATTCTCTTTTCTCTTCTTCTTTCTTCATGTATTCTTTTATTTCTTTTGATTCCTCCATCTCCATGAGTAGCTAAATCTTCTATTGACACTTAGTTTAGAAAATCCAAGGAATATTATAATTTATGAAGTAATTTAGAACGTCTTTTTCTCTTCTTGGAAATACTTTCGATTTATCCTTGATTATAATGAAATGAGATTATATTTTCGATATATAATTATCGTTCTTGTTTTCGTTCTTTAGGTAGCCGAACAAGCTCGTAAGACGAATCGATCATTCAAGGATAAAGAGAGTTGCATGCAACCCTCGAGAGAGGATGACATAAATCTCCCGGATTGGAGTCAAATCCAATAAAGGGGTTCACCGCATAAAGCAAGTTTAGGGGTTTCAATTATAGAGCGAGAGTTCGGTTGATCAACCTAATCTTAGTTGGGTGTAGTCCTCGACCAAGTCGCGCATATAATTCGGTAACCTCCACGGTCAAAGCAATTTTCCTAAGAGAATTAGATTTTCTTATTTCTTCTAGTTTATTATTCCAAGGTGATTCAAAGATCGAGTGCTAGTCTTTTTTATCGTTTAATCTTATTTTAATTTTTTTTTGCTAAACCAACTCCAAAGTTTTAATTGATAGAATAATAAAGATTTTTTTAAAGTAAGAGTACTTAACCGCCCTGAGTCTAATACGACCTTGGTTTTTATAAGCCTATACTACATCCAACACGGTACACTTGCCGTTGTCGTTTGCAGTCATAGTTTCGCTCATCACCTGACGTTAAACCTCTTTCATTTTCTCAGTCGGCAAGCCATCCCGTCGATCAACAAGCCATCCCGTCGATCGACAAGCCATCTCGTCGATCGTCAACGCCCAGCGTTAAGTCTTAACGCCTGACGTTAGACCATAGTCATAATTTCTGCTTGTGGGCAGTTCCAGACCAATAATGCAGCAACCTAGTGTCATATCTGTTTAATCTTGCATGCTAAAAACACAATGACAAACAAGATCAAATACAAGTAGGATTTGTTATTCTCAAATCAAAGGGATGCGGAAAACCATGTTCCAACAGTATATATCCAAGCTTTTAAACATCGATCTTTGGTAAAATTTCACTTCATCACTGCTGAAATTATTCTCCGTAGTCTTACTTTGTCTCTTTCACTTCCTTGTTTGCTTCTTTCTTGACATTTGAGATTTCTCCACACCACTGTTATCATTAGAATCATTCATATAAGCTGTATTTTCTTCCATCCGTAAATTGGAGGACTTCTTTACGCATACATAAATGGCTATAGATTCCTGGCCCTAGAATCGTCCTCGCCATCAGCGCGGGGATGTTGATGAGCGATTTGGAACCCCTGTAGGAGGACATCCGACGGAGGAAAAGGAGGGAGGCATTTCCATCGTCTTCTCCCTCGTCCTCGTTAACAAGGATGGATCGCATGTAGTCCTCAAAGCGGGTTTCCTTGTAGAGTTTGGAGTCGAAGGTGATCGAGGAAACATGCACGATTTCTTAATCTTGTTGTCGACATCGGTTCTGTCTATTTGCATCTTCAAAAAATCCTAACTGGTCAAGAAAGGCAGGGGAAAAGATAGCTCGATTCTGGAATCTGTAGGTGAAAACAAGAGAATACCTTTACCTTCGCACCTACAACTCTGACAACGGCAAGATTGCCGAAAACCGGCCACAAAATCACAGGAACCTCCGGTGGGATCGAGCGCTTATGGGGAACTCGTGGGAGTTGGGCCAGGGTCTGCTCTGGTTTGGCTCTCCGCTGCTGCCAAATGGCAGCAACAAAGCTGGGTGGCCAACTCCCAACATTAAATGCTGGGCGGGCTGCCCAATATTAAGTGTTGGAGCTGTGTGCTCAACTATAAACGCATGCCCCTATATTGGGTTGGGCACCGGGTCGGGCCCCAACAATAAAAGGGGGCCTGGTGAGGCCCCCTAGGACCAGGCTCATACCCGGGCCGGGCAATCGGGCCCGAGCTTTATTTGCACCTCGATTGGCAAATGTTCATTCCTGCGGTGCCGGTTCCTATATTTTGTTAGTGTAAAATTTTCAATGATTTCTTGCTTTCGTAGCATACTAAATGCATGGCCTTAATGTTTAGGGTTTTGCTAAATCAATTGCCTATGTGAATTGTTATGTGATTCGTAGATTGCATGAATGTTGTAGGTAATATGAATAGGTATGTTTCTTGATTCAAATTATTTTTTTCATCTCCTAGGTAAACATGTTTTTATTATCTTTATATTATGGATAAGTAATTTGTCATTAATGGTAAACAACTTCCAAACAACTATTCTTTTCTAAATAGATAAGCACAAAACACCATTCTAAACAACAGTAAAACACAGATTCTCCAAACAGTTTGCAACTTTTTCATTATTGCTTTTCTGACAGCTCTATCGGTGTTGTGGATATCGGCCGACATGACCGACATGTCGGGCGACATAAAAGTTTCATGGACAAAACAACACGGTTCCAAAGTTTTTTTTGTGTACAAAATATCCTTTTAGAATATATCGCCTGATATGTCAGCTCTCGATCGATTTATAGGCCGATATATTCCAACGGTATATTAGTTCAATTTTTAAATATATATTATTTAGCGTATATGAATTTTTTAACGTATATGGTTTAATAGACAACAAAACGAAATTCTTTTGTTATCTTAGTTGCTTTGTTTCTTAGCTCGCGACTCCCTTCTTACTTCCTCTGACTTTCTTCCCTGCGCACGTACGTCGTCGACACTGATTCTGCTTAGCCTTTGGATTTTGGACTATCTTCAATCGATGTCGATGACTTCCGGGCTTCTTCTGACTTTCTTCCCCGTATTATGCAGTTATTACTTGTGTAACATAAAATATTCATACTAATTTGTAGACGTGTTCAATAAAACTGGGGCCAAGGGGCCGGCCCGGCCCGAAAAAAGCTCGGCTAGGCCCGGGTCCGAGCTAGCCTGCACTGGGCCCACGTTCGGCTATGGGGGCCCAACAGGGCCCCCATATATACTCAAAGCCCGGCCCGGGCCAGGCCCGCCTAAGCCCGGGCACCGGGCCTTACCTGGGCCTGACACCGAGGCCCAACACCAGGCGGGATAATCCCGCCTAAACAGGCGGGATTTTAATTAAATCCCGCCTATTAGGCCGGATTTAATTTAAATCCCGCCTATAGGAGGGATTTATTAACCGGACCCGGCCCGGCCTTGGGGGCCTTGGTAGGCCCCCTGCCGGGGCTGGTGCCCGAGCCCGGCTAAAGCAAGGCCCAGGCCCGAGCCCGGGTGACAAAAGCCCGGGCCCGTCAGGCCCGGTTCCGGCCTGACTCGGGCGGGCTTTTTGGACAGGGCTACTAATTTGGTATTTTTATAATTTCAATAATTGTTAATATATTATATGTCAAGATATATAAATTAAAAAATGATTATATGTGTATAAATTATGCATATAAATATTTATAAAATTTAAGCTAATATATGAAATATTTCCAATATATCCCGACATATTAAAACAGACATGAAAAACTCAAACCGACGTGTCTCCAACATTCCTACAATCTTGAGCTCTACTCTCACCACTGATTTCTCACAACAGCTTCCTCATCAGCATCGACTGCCCTAAACAGAGCCTGTCTTATAAGTATGTTGATATGCGTTTATCAATTATGAGAGAAAGCGCATCTCATTCCCCCAACGAATACACCTAGTGGTTGGCATGTTAAAATACCACATCCTTTGTAGAAAATTTTGAAGTTTTTTAAATTATCATCAAATATTAATTTTGAAGAGCTAAATGTTATGACTTATTTAAAAAGGTTGTATTATACAACAAGAGTTGTGATTTGTTCCCATCTTTCCAATTAAAGAATCAATAAACTAACTCATTATCTCATACAAAAAAGAATATACTAGTAGAGACATTATATAATTATGAATTGTTATTAAACTTCCAAATACTTTAAATATTATAGATTTCATCATCAATATTGTTCAAATCACTTAATATTTCAATCATTTATTAGTATTCATACGGACACAACACCTTGGTAGCTTTATTTGTTCAATGACAACACCTTAAAAACTCAGTTTTTGTAAAAGCTGTTCTACAACTGACTGTGGACAACTATAGATGCATGCAGCAAAGCACTTTTTATTGAAATGTTTTCCATCTCTAATCTTCTTTAATTGAAGCCATGAAATTATTTATTTATCTCTTCTTATACATTATGGACATTTTCCACAGTATAGTGTTTCATGGACAACTTGGATAATTAATATCCTTTCATGAAATTTTCAAGTCCATCACAGACAGTTGAGGAAGAAGCTCTATGTCCCTCGAGTTGAAGGCAAGAATAGTCAGATGAGAATGCTGCACATCTCAACCATTGAAGATCTGGTAGCCAACTCAATGAAAATATTGGAACCATCTCCAAATGATACTAACGGAAATCATCGCGAGGACGGTAAATCTTATTTTTCCGCTCAAATTTAGTCATTAGTGGCTAGAAAAGCAGTATTAATGGTGCTGGGTTTCCGGACTGGATATTGAATCGGAGGAAGGAAATGTTCAAGCTCCGGACTGAGATTGAACCATGAATACTAAATTTCAGTTCTATCTTTATATTGCAAAAAGTTTCTAACAAAACAAATACTAATGTTTGAAGATTTTATTTTTAAAAAATAGTCTTTATTTAGTCATTTTTTTAAAATTATTGTTTTGTATTGAATCACATTGAATTTGCTCGAGATTAGAATATTATATTATATGTATGTTGAATATGCTCGAAGATAGAATTTTATATTGTATTTGTATGTAAAATTTATAAATTTACATATATTTATATACATTATCTCTCTCTCTCTCTCAATATATTTTATTATATATTTATTATCTGTATATGATTTACTACCCATGAAGATTAGAATATTAATTTAATATATTTCATGTCTTTCAACACTTCCCATTAGCAGCATTGTGGCAACTCTCTGTGGTTGGGAAGACCAGGCATAAGATATATTTTTTAGAACGTGGTTTCTAGAAAGCGGGTCTGCTCGCCGGCCCAGCGGTCCAACTGGGCAGTTAACCTGTTCTGGAATGGTTTGCAACCAGGCGGTTTTCGCACTAAACCGAACCACTTTTCACACCGGTTCACGTACCGGCCTGTTCGGTCGGATTATTAAAACACTGAGCATATGCCAGCCCTTTCATTACTTAACAAAAAGATTGTCTTTTTATTTTGATTTTGCAGTTATGCTGTCAAGTGAGCCGGTTGATATTTTTCTCTTACCTGGTAATTATTCTAGCGTATAAAAAACTGATTTTTTATTGGCAGGCTTCTTAACTGTCTTCATCATTCACTCTCAGGTGTTGCCTTTGACAGGAAGGGGCATCGTCTAGGTCGTGGTGGCGGGTATGTTCATTCTCACGATAAAAAATTCTCTGGAATTAAGGAGTTCTGTTTTAAATAACATTAATGGAGTGATAAATAAAAAAAAGGTTTCCACTTGAGTAAAGATTATCAATTTTAAGTAGTGATTTATAAAGTTTGAAGTCAGTAATTATTTCTATGTATACATTATATAGAAATGAAGCGGTCTTGTGTACTTCTAGGAAGAGCACAAATATATATAGTCAGTATTATGAAAAGTGATGAAATTTATTTTCTACATCACAACAAATGTTATCTAGAGCTTTTGAAAAATATATAAAGCAATAGATGTGAGAATAAGCTTAGAAGGAAAATTCTGAAGTTCAGTCATATAGTGATTGCCGGTAGCACCCCATTGCTCGCCATCTCCCGTGGGCAGCGTGCGGCCGCAACAATACTGGACCGCCACTCAGTATCTCCTGTACATAGTGTGTGGTAGCACTATTTGATATTTGCTTGTCATTGCTTGTCAACAATACATCGCTCGTCATCCCCCGCTTTGTATTCGACAAAATAAAATGAGGCACAATGACCCGCAGTCTATCTAGAAAGGCATTGTTTTAATGTTCAGGAGAGCCCCCCTCACAAAACCGGAAAAATAAACCTCTCAGACCAAAAGCAATGCACTTAGCTTAGATGTATCTAGCAACTTGATCTTAATATTGTTTTCCTTAAGCACCCGCAAACATATATTTATATATGTATTTGTATTTATGTAGTGTACATGTTTTTGTATGTGTGTGTGTGTATATATATATGTATATGGTAATTTTCTGGGACCTCCCCTCTAAGTTTACTAAATTACAGGTTGCACACATAACATCGATGCACAAAAAGACTTTCCTTACATGCGTGGTTGTTATGAAATGTAAACTTACAGGGGAGGTTCTTGTAATTTCAAAAGAGGGGTGCAAACCTATAATTATGCAAACTTTCAGGGCAAGTTTTGGTAATTATTCCTATATATATATATGAACGAATAATTATCAAAACTTCTCCTGGAAGTTAGCATAATTACAGATTGCACCCCGCCAGATTGCACCCCGCTTATTATTGAAATTACAAAAATCTCCCATAAATGTTACAAAGCATAACATTTACCTCCCCTGAAGTTCAGTTCACATTTCATAACATCCATGCACAAAATATCCCCCCCCCCCCCCCCCCCCCCCCCCCCCCCCCCCCCCCCCCCGAAATTGTACTCCTAAATGTTATGTTTTGTATCGTTCAGGGGAGGTTTTTGTAATTTCAATAATAAGAGGGGTGCAATCTGTAATTTTTCAAACTTAGAGGGGAGGTCCCAGTAAATGCCCCTATATATGAATGTTTTGGTCCAATTCCATATGGATGAAACATGACAGGTACTACGATGTATTCCTAAAGAAATACCAGGAGCTTGCTGAGGAAAGAAAATGGAAGCAGCCCCTTCTAAGTATGTCACCTTCCTCGACCAATTTATTCTACATTGCCCATAAATCGTTCCATTTTCTTTCATTCCATGTATTTTCCTTGCTTACACTTCATGGCATTGCGAGTAATTTATATTTATCGCCCTATCAAAAAGCAACTAGCGGAATGCTGCCATTTGGTTTCCGACTGAACCTGACAAACCTTAAAACTCTAAACCCTATGAATCAATATTCTGATGAAGAGTAATGATAATGAGTTATTGGTTGTAGTCGCTCTTGCGTACTCTCCTCAGGTCATGGACGAAGCCGAGATTCCTGTCACCGACACTGATGTCTCTGTGGATGCCTTCGTCTCCCCGTCAGGTGTTTTTCGTATCACTCCCGCAGCATTCGAGGGGATGTGATGCACTCATATTTGATGTCTCTCTCTCTCTCTATATATATATGTGTGTGTGTGTGTAATAATGTTTTAATTCGATCTAAAGATTGTATTTCTAATGCGGAGAGTTTGCGATATTGAGTATGAGTTTGGTGTTGATATATTTGGTCCAAATTCAATCTCCCTTTGATTTATGAGCTCATATTCAAGCTTTATGGATTGATGTGGTCAGCCTTCATCTATAGACTTAGGATATTGGGTTGAATGTGGATTTGATTGCCGATGCATTTGGCTCAACTTAAGAGTATTAGTTGAGGCTCATATTCAAGCATTTATGTGTTGGGCTAGTTTATGGCTGATTGTAATAACCGAGAAGAAAAATATTGATCGGAGTTGAGCCATCATCGTGCAAATTTTGCTTGAATTGATATGGTTTCATGGGATCGCTGGTCGAATATGCGCCCTAAACTATGCGTAATCAAGTTGGTGTAAGGCTAGGTTTGGCGTGCTGTTTTTGCTCTGGTGTGTTTGGACGAAAATGCCACCATTGCCACCAAAAAAGAAAACTAGTTTTGAACATAAAAATTGATGAAGTTCCTTAGCTGAGGTCGTGCTTCACGAATGGCGGTTAATAACCACCGTGTTCATGATCACCATAACCACCCCAAATGGAGTCAAGGCTTCGTTTGACACGACTTTTTGCTCCGGTGAGTTTGGACAAAAATGCTATCATCATAGAATACATGTTTGGCAAGACAATGGTCATGACCACCACCAAAACTAGTTTTGAACATAAAAAGTGGATGGAGTTCTTTAGATGAGGCCAGGCGTTCACGAACTATGATTCATAACCACTGCATTTACGATTCCATTGCCGCTCTGGTCTCCAAACAGAGCCCAAGTCTATTTGGTTGAATGAAATGACAGGTGTATATGGCAAAAATGAATTTATATTAATATAATAATAAGAATTATTAAAATAACTTTGATGATTAAACTGTTGGACAATTGATTGATTTTAAAAAAAAATCTCAATCTTAAAAGATGTAGAACCTTGACGGAGTGCGGCTCTCGTGGAAAAAAAATGTGCATCATGCATAGCGATCCACATTTTTGATCATCTCACAGTACTATATGCATGTGCAGTAATATATTTTCTAAATTTCAGTTTTATCCCAGTTAATTTTGGCCAAATGTAATACATTTTGAGCATGATGCTGTAGCGGGCAAAAAGAAGAGACAGAAAGATTGAGAGATGGGTGGGAGTTCGGCCGAATAATGTCCAGGACCCGGATGTAAAACATCGCATGATAGTGGGGGTGATCAAGCAACCACGATGAAGCATTGACATTCTTCGAGAAAGTACGGCAAAGAAACTGTTGCGCAAAACAAAACCTAAGATAGTATTGATCGTAAATGATTGTAAATGAGTATAGGCTGCTAGGAATGAACGGTTACACTTTGGCCTACCACTTATTCAAAACAATTAATAACATGCAACTCCTTTCGTTCTCGGCGGCAGCAACATGTTGGATTGACCGAGTAAACGCCAGAGGCCACCACCTCTCTCATCGCCGGTATGTATGAATTCTCCTTCATTTTGGACGCGCCCCTATACTGCTGCCGGCTTTTCCTACGTTTCTGATCCCAAATCGACGGTAACTTGCTCATTTTCTGCTTTATTTGCTGTCGCCAACCTGCTTGCAATGGTTGCAATGGGAGATTTCCGAGTTTTTTAATCTCTATCATTTAGCTATTTTTTTTTTTGGATTTCCAAGTGCATCTCGAGATCCGTGCTAAAATAGAAGTATGTGTTGCTCTTTTTCACCTATGCTTCATATCTATTGAGCTTGTGCTACAAAAACTCATTAATGTGTATTTCATGTCATTCATCTCTACACAGTTCATGTTTCATCTAGCAACATCTTATTGAATTAATGTCAGTGCAATCTTCTAATTATATTGGTATATTGTCCTGCATTTATGTGAATTTCAAATTTGTTTTCTTTGTCACTTAATCGAGTATTTATGTACAGTTTACTTATATTCTTCTATATCAATATTTTGGTCTATATTGGGTTTCAATGCTTAATGAATTTATAGACGTCTTCTTTGTTTGTAGGATGGATGTAGATCAAAGGTAGTTGTTCAATGATAGGTCATGTAAAATCACTGAAGTCGATGTAGGAATGCAGTTTGTTACGGATATGATTTTCCCTAATAAAGAGGATTTGGTTTAGTGGGCTCGCAATGTTGTCAAAGGGTTAAGATTCATTGTTACTATTCAAAAAGCATATAAGATTGATGGTCAACTTAAGGCAAGGGTTTTTAGGATGTGATAGATCTAATTTTCCTCAGGATAATCAATAAAGAAAGAGATACGTTAAGAAAAATCTAAGAAAAAACCAGCTCAAAGAGATATAGATGTCCATTTGCTCTACTTGGACAAAAAGATGTGTAGAGGAGTAGAAAATATAAGTCAATTGTGGATCACATAATCATAATTTTGTTCATCTTAAGACACAACTACGCATGTAGATTAGATAATAAAAAAAAATCGTTGAAGAGATATACGCATCCAATTTTAAGCTTAGAAAGATATTATTGGCCTTGAAAAAGAGAAACTCTTCTATCATGAGAACAATTTAGAATGAAAAAGCAAGTTTTATAAGGAGTTGGATGACGAGACTCCTATTCAGTTTCTCTACAAGTGCATAAGGGATGCATAGTACATCAGTTACAATTTTGTGACCCCTGTCAATAGCAATTTTAAAAGCTTATATTTTGCTCATACAACATCAATCCAATTAAGAAATATGTTTCTGGATGTTTTCATCATGAATTGCATATATACGACTAATCATATAGATTACCGTTGTTTTTTTATAGTTGGGATGACTTCTATGAATTTGACATTTTTGGCTGCATTTGCATTTATCTTCAACGAAACAAAAGCTAGTTACAAGTGGAAATTGAATTGTTTTAAAAACATGTTAGATCATACTTCTTTGTCAAATGCATTGATAGCAAACAGAAAGATAACACTGATAAATACCATAAAATTGGTTTTCCCTCAATCAAAAATCATCATATTATGTTAAGTTCACATTAATGAGAATATTCTAGCACATTGCAAGAAATTTTTTAAACAAGGTAAATGATGTAAAAATTTTATATTTAAATGACAACATTTGATTTACTCACCAATAATTCACATTCATAATGTGTGATTCAACTCAAGTTAAGCAAGTACTCTAAAAAATGTCATGATGTTCTTCAATATGTGCTAACGACTTAGATAGATCCCTACAAAGACTACTTTATTTCTGCATAGATAGATAAGTTATTACAGTTTAGAAATTCTACCACCAATCAAGTAGAGAGTGGTCACATCACCTAGAGAAATTCTTGGAAGTATCTATTTGTTATTTGGCTTCTATATGAAAAATATTTCATCAAATGCTTACTTTGCGGTACACATAAATTAAGCGATCTTTTGACCAAAGCAATACATGTGAACACATGTTATATGAATCATTGTATACTAATCTACTTGGGCATATTTTGGTTGCTTCTTTAGAAGCAATCAAGAAAGAACAAAGAATTGATTAAGAGTAGTACTTCTTTGGAGTCTACAAAATGTTTACACAAAATGAGGTTCACAATGAGATTACCTTGTGTTCATGAATTAATGTCATATATACATTAATTTTCTATGTACTCATTATGGATGATTCATAAACATTGAAGACAACTCATTTTGCACGCTTCACCAATTGGGGCAACAAAAATGAACGAGGATAACGATTCATTTGACATCATACAAGTTGAGTTAGATGGCTTAACTAAAAAATACAATAACATAGGTGATGTTCAAAGGAGTGAAATGAAGAGAAAACTTCACAAAATAATGGAACCGACCATAAGTCAAACATTAGAACCACTATTGCCACCTGGAAGTAATACAAAGTATAAGGATGACTATAAATTTATAAAGAGAGATATTTCTATGTTTGAGCATGCATTGTCAGAGGAACATAAACTAAAACTAGAAGCTAATTCCAAGAAGAACTCTATTACAAATATATTTCTTGAATGAATCCATAAGGAAATGTCTCCATATATTGCTACTCATGGACTTGATGTTTTTCGGAGATGAACATTGCGATTACATGATGATAAGTACATTGACAATTAGTGATAATTGGTTGCAAATGTTGAAAGATCTTTCAGAAGAAATAAAAATAATAGTGAATATTTGTACAACATATTTGAGAATGTGAGACAGACAGAGTTGTTGTTATCTTAGTATTGTACTTCAGTTTTAGCTCCAATCGATAAATGGATGTTGATGTCGGACATGAGATTAGTTGCCGCATCATGTTACAATGCAGAAGTAGTTCATTACTTCAAATTTTAGTCTTTTACATTCCTACCTTTGCATTTAGCCCCTCCAACAACTTGGAAGACTGTCTTTATTGGATTTTAACAATAACCACTTCATTTAATTGTGGATGAGATATCATGATACAGTTGCAGAAGAGTGAGACTTGACTTATATCTCACGAGTTAGAGTTGTCGATTCCAAAGAACAAGTGAATGAATTCGTTAATTTGGCTTATCCTTGAACCTATGATATGTTTATTTTCCTATTACTATTTATACTAAAAAGAGATTTAGTATTAATAGTTATTGCGGGTCGCTTGGGTTCTTTCGGTAGACCGGTCGACTTGAACCACCTTAGAACTGAAGCGAACCAAACGCGCTAACAGTCAATTAGAGAATCGTTAAGTACACTGAGACTTTTTAACGTGGAAAACCCGAAAAGGGTACAAAACCACACGGTCGGAGCTATGTCGACCAAACTCCACTATCTCCTGGGGCGTTACAATTAGAGACTCAGAACTCGAGCGCGACAGGACGCTGCTTGTTACAGTAGTGGAGAGAAAAAGTGAACTCCGAGGGTGACAGACCACCTCTCGGAAAGCTAAGTAATTCCTCTTCTGAGAACAGGAGTGAGAACAAAAGTGAGAATGCCGAGTCGCCTTTCGGGAGAAGGGAAATCTCCAAGTCCACGAAGGCGATCTTCGAAGCTTCGAAGGAGATCTTCGAAGCGCGAAAGAGATCTTCAAGCTCCGGAGGAGAACTCAAGGGAAATCTTCGACAGAGCTCTCTCGGGTGCAGAAGGCAAGGTGTCCTGAAATGAAGGCTCTGGGCTCCTTTTATAGCTTTGGCCGGGGTAGCCCGGTAATTTTGCCGTCGCAACCATCGTAACCACCCGACGGGCGAATCACGCTGGTCGATTAAGAGCACACGGATCGTCATTTGTCGTAAATGATCGTCTTGCCCTTCGGTCAGCTCGGGCAATTCAGGTAGCTTTGTTGAAGGTAGGAAAGGCGACAAGCGGGTCCTGCAATCTGAGAAATTAGGAAAGACAAAAAGTGAGCGTGCCCAAAATGCGGAAGTGCTCTAAGCGCGCTCAGAAGCATTCTGAGCGCGCAACGAATGGGAAAGCATTCTGAGCGCGCAAGGAGGTCGAAAACGGGAAGTCGTACCCCCAAAGGAGGGATGGGGTTTCGGTCGGGCGCTCTGCTGGATCCCCTGCGAGAGAGGGATGCGGTCAGGCCGCACCTGTACGAGGGGGGGGGGGGGGGGTGGACGCACCCCGAGGGGGGTGCGGCTTGGCCACACCCAAAGGGGGATGCGGCGGCATGGCCGTCCGCCCAAAAGGGGGCGCGGCCTGGCCGCACCCCAAAAGGGGGCGCGGCGGCATGGTCGCACCCCAAAAGGGGGCGCGACGACATGGTCTCACCCCAAAAGGGGGGTGCGGCTAGGACGCACCCCTCTAGGGGGGTCGGCGCTACCGCGCGCGCTATCACACGGTAGCGCCGCGTGGTGCTGCCACGCGCGTCATGGCGGTAGCGCGCCTGCTCCCGCTCCCGCTACCGCATGTGGTAGCGCTTGCGGTTGCGCGCGGCATAGCCGTGCGCAGTGCTGGCGCGCACGGTCGCTTGCGGCCCTGCATCGTGTTCTGCGCATGTCTTTGCATGGGCGGTTGGCTGCGGAGATAGTGGGTTTGGTCCTCTTTCCCACTCACCCCCATTATCGTATTGGGGGAGTGGGTTTTGTGAATAACTGCCACTCGGTCATCCATATATAGATGAGAGCCCATGTATGAATGCATATCATAAGCCCCCCAAACCTTCGGAGTCCGAATTTTTATGTGGAGGAGTTCGGAGGTTTTGACTCTTCTGCTGCGGTTTCAGTCATCGTCATTTTTGTGGCTCCTTGGGTAGGAATTTCCATTGAGGGATGAGTGCACGGTTGTTTTTGTTTCCTGAAACCGTGGACGAACATAAGAGGGGCAGACCCTTACGACGTCAGGACCCGACCGCGGAGGAGAAGGGTGAACCTTCAATCAACGACAGTGCAAAGTCTCTGGGGCAGGGCCCCGTAGTGGCCGGTGAATAGCATGGGTATTCAAATCGTGGACTAACATAAAAGGGGCAGGCCCTTACGATGTCGGGACTCGACCGCAGAGGAGAAGGGCGAACCTTCAATCGGCGGAAGTGCAAAGTCCCCGGGGCAGGGCCCCGAAGTGGCCGGTGAATAGCAGGGGTATTCAAACCGTGGGCAAACGTAAGAGGGGCAGGCCCTTTCGACGTCGGGACCCGACCACGGAGGAGAAGTGCGAACCTTCAATCGACGGCAGTGCAAAGTCCCCTGGGCAGGGCCCCGAAGTGGCCGGTGAATAACAGGGGTATTCAAACCGTGGACGAACGTAAGAGGGGCAGGCCCTTACGACGTTGGGACCCAACCGCAGAGGAGAAGGGCGAACCTTCAATCGACGACAGTGCTAAGTCCTTGGGGCAGGGCCCCAAATGGATGATGAAAAGCATTCGTGATGGTGAAGAAGATAATAGTGTTTTTTTCTTAATCGAACATAGGTGTCGGTGTCAAATCATATTTTTCATAGTAGAGAGTCAGTTTGCGTGTGACTTTCGTAATATAAGATAAATTTGCGTGAGTCTGAGCTCGCGGCTTTGTGCATAATACAAGATAAGTTTGCGCGAGTCTGAGCTCGCGGCTTTTTGCGTGATAGAAGACTTAAATTACTGATAAAAATGGTGCAGGTTCTGGGCATTCCAGGTACGTGGTAGAGTCTTCCCTTCCGCTGTTCTGAGCATGTATGTTCCAGGTTTTACGACCGTAGTGACAACATACGGACCTTCCCAAGTTGGTGAGAGTTTATCTCCTTGGGGGCCTTTACCGGTCGCCTCGATGCTGCGTAGGACGAGATCCCATATATTGATTGGTCTGGGCTTCACCCTTCTGTCGTAGAGCCGGGCTACATGCCTTTGGTAGGAGGCACGCTGGGCAGCATTGTCTCGGATTTCGGGGATTAAGTCGAGATTTTCCTGAAGCAGCTCGTCATTCTTTTTGGGATCGAAAGTTAGCACCCGGATGCTGGGAATGTCGATGTCGACGGGGATGACAGCTTTAGTACTATAACAGAGGTTATAAGGCGTCTCTCCTGTAGGAGTCCTCTCTGTCGTGCGGTACGCCCATAGTACATTTGGGAGTGCATCCACCCATTGCCCCCCAGCTTCTTCTAAGCGCGTCTTCAAGCCTTTGAGGATGGTGCGGTTTGTGACTTCCACTTGCCTGTTGGTTTGTGGATGTTCTACGGCCGTGTGACTAAGATTGATTTTCAGATCCTCGCACATCTTGGTGAACTGAGTGCCGTTGTCGGCAATGATTGTTGCTGGGATACCGAAGCGGTAGATAATGCTCTTCCAGACAAATTATTTGGCATTCTTTTTTGTGATCTTGGCCATGCTCTCAGCTTCTACCCACTTGGTGAAGTAGTCGATGGCTAGGATGATGAATTTCCTCTGTCCAGATGCCAGAGGCAGGGGGCCGAGGAGATCGATTCCCCATTATGCGAATGACCACACACTTTGGAGTGTGGAGAGCGCGACCGGGGGCTGGTGAGGTACGTTTGCTTGTAGCTGACAGCTCCTGCACTTTTGGACTAGCTCGGTAGCGTCCTTCTTCATTGTTGGCAAATAAAAACCTTGGCGCAATATCTTCTGGGCCAAAGCTTTCCCGCCTAGGTGCTCTCCGCAGATTCCCCCATGCACTTCTCTTAGGGCGTAGTCCTCTTCGCCTGCCGGTAGACACTTTAGATAGGGACCTGAGAATGCCCATTTGTAAAGCTCTCCGTCCACGATGGCGAATGATGCCACTCGGATCCATAATCTCCGCGCTTCCAGACGGTCCTCGGGGAGGTGCCCGTGCTTAAGGTAGGCTCGCAGGGCGGTCATCCAAGATGACTCCTCTTGGCGGATGGTCGCGATTTCCCATGGCCCTTGAATACTTGGAACCATGATCTCTTCCACTCGGCGTCTTCAGGATTGATAGCTGGTGGGTGAAGTTGCAAGCTTAGAGAGAGCATCTGCTCTGGAGTTCTGTTCCCCGGGGATGTGCAGAATTTGGTATGACGGAATCTTCTGAAGGAGTAATCTTGCAAGCGCGAGATATTTCTCCATCTGGTCATTCTTGGCTTCGTAGTCTCCCTCAACTTGCGAGACTTCGAGTTGGGAGTCTGCGTGAATCGTCAGGTTCTCTACTTTGCAATCGATGGCGAGCCGGAGGCCGGCGATCAGTGCCTCGTATTCTGCGATATTGTTGGTTGCGGGGAACTTTAACCTGATGTCATAATCTAAGGTAATCTCATCGGGACTTATGAGGATCAATCCTGCTCCGGCTCCTTCAGCTCCTGATGCGCCGTCGACATAGATAGTCCAACGGGGAGTAGTGATATCTTTGACAGGAAGTGCTTCTGGTGGAATGATGTTCTCTGCAACAAAGTCGGCGAGTACTTGCGACTTGATGTCTGGTCGTGGCAAGAACTGGATGTCGAACTCGCCGAGCTCTACCGCCCACTTTACTAGTCTCCCTGAGACCTCTGGTTTCTGGAGGATTGTTTGTAGTGGGAGCTGAGTTAACACTTTTACTGTGTGAGCCTGGAAGTAGGGCCAAAGCTTTCTTACCGAGAATACAAGAGATAAAGCCGTCTTTTCCACCGCCGGATATCTGGTTTCGGTGTCGGTGAGGACTTTGCTAAGGTAGTAGATCGGCCGCTGCACCCCACCTTCATCTTTCACGAGCACTGAGCTAAGGGCTGTAGGCGAAATTGCCATGTACAGGAACAGAGTTTCTCCGGGGATGGGATTTGATAGGAGTGGTGGTGAGGCCAGGTACTGTTTGAGAAGTTCGAATGCCGTCTGACACACGTTTGTCCACTAAAATCCAGAGTGACGCGCTCCCCGGATAATTTTGAAGAAGGAAAGGTATTTGTCTCCCGTTCGTGATAGGAAACGAGATAATGCGTCGATCCTCCCGTTTAGGCGTTGTACTTCCTTAATTGAACGAGGTGGCGACATATCCTCCCACACCTTAATCTTCTCGGGGTTGGCCTCAATTCACCGATGGTTACCATGAAACCCAGGAACTTCCCTGCCGTTACACCAAATGTGCATTTGCTGGGGTTGAGCCGCATCTGGAAGCGACGAAGAAGCTGAAAGCACTGTCCTAAGTCTCTCAAGTGGTCGCGACGTTGGACGCTCTTCACTAACATGTCGTCCACACACACCTCCATCATCTCTCCGATAAGGCTCTTGAAGACTTTGTTCATCAGCCTTTGGTAGGTTGCTCCGACGTTCTTGAGGCCAAAGGGCATAACTTTGTAGCAGTAAACTCCATTGTCTGTTCGGAATGCGGTGTGCTCCTCGTCTTCCGGGTTCATCCTGATTTGGTTGTAACCTGAGTACACATCCATGAAGCTGAGGAGTTCGTGCCCGGCCGTCGCGTCGACCAGCTAATCGATTCTTGGAAGGGAGAAGCTATCTTTTGGGCAAGCTTGATTTAGATTGTTGTAGTCGACGCACATCCGCCACTTCCCCGAGGCCTTCTTTACCATAACCACATTGGCTAGTCATGTGGGGTATTTCGCTTCGTGGATAAACCGTGCTTCCAGGAGTTTCCCCACCTCCTCCTCTATCGCCTTGAGCAGCTCTAGGGCGAAGTTCTGCTTTTTCTGGATCCCTAGCCTGCAAGAAGGGTTAATATTCAAAGAGTGAAAGATGACCTGAGGATCTACCCCGGGCATATTTTCCGGACTCCACGCAAAGATATCCTTATTGGCGCGGAGGAAGAGAACATATTCCTCTCGTTCTTCCTTAGATAGGAGGGACCCGACTTGGACCGTCCGGGTCGGATCCTGTTGGAAGATTGGTACTTTGGTGAGTCCTTCGATGGGGTACCCACGCTGTAGAGTGGTTTCGTCCCGTAAGTCGAAGTCGTCAATATCGAGGGTGGTTGCTTCCATTGGTCGCGCCTGCTTTAAGAAACACGTTCGTACTGCTTCTTGGTTCCCTCTTACGACCCATATCCCTACGACGGCCGAGAACTTCATAGCCAGATGTGGAATAGAGGGGATTTCTCCAAAGATGGATTGGAGCGGCCTCCCAAAGATTGCATTATTGGCGGATGTGGATTCCACCACCACGAACTGGATGTTGCACGTCGACTGTCTTGGGAACTCGCCCAATGTGACTGGGAGAGTGATCATGCCTTGAACTGGAACATGTCTGTTATCGAAGCTGTAGACGGGCCCGACTGTAGGGCTGGCTGATCCTTCGTGAACTTCATACTTTGCAAAGTGGAAAGGAACAGAACATCAACTGAGCTTCCGTTATCGACCAATATGTTGGAACAACCCTATTACTGATTTGGGCTAGGATCACTATGTTTTAACTAAGGATCAAGTTGACCCCATTGTTTAGTTTAAGGGACAAGTTTTTAGGCTGTTAGAGTGGCTAGAACTTAAGGAAAATTTAAGTTCCCAGTGTTCGACAAATGTCGAGTGGCGTTCGACGAATGTCTAGCTTCGTTCGACAAATTGTTCTCAGCAGACTGAAGTATTATGGCCAGTTCCAGCGCTCGACATTCTCTGAGCAGCGTTTGACAAATGGCGAGCAGCGTTCGACGAATTCCAGCCAGAGCTCGACAAATTCTGTATTAAAGCTCAGTTCGACAAATACAAGCCCAGATTATTTATATAAGTTATTTGTCAACACTCTGAACACAGATCGACGACTCCAACGGATATATTCAATACATTTGGACGTATTCAAGGCAGGCAAGTAAGGATATTATTTTCTTTAAATATATTCCTTATTTCCTTTGTTCCAAGACAAAGATAGCCGTTGACAATTAATGCAAAGGAGCATTTCACGGCTAAGGAATTGAAGGACCTGACAAAAGTCGTTTTGTCTTTGTTGTTATTCCAAGAAAGAATTAAAGACAGGTTATTCTATTCCAAAAAATAGAATATATCAAAGACAGACATTATTGTCTTATCTCTCTCGACAGAATTCAAATTAACATTCTTGCAGAATACAGAAAGATAACAACAAGGATAAAAAAAGAGAAGAAGAACATCCAGTCTATCATTCTCAAGTCTTCTTCTCCTTCCTCAAGCAACACTCATCTTCTCTCTGAGAACATCATCTTCAAGATCCATCTCTCAGATATTCTGCTGCAAGTTCAAGTCTTCTACAAGAGCAACAAGGAATCTGAAGAACCTGTTCTTCCAGATTAATCTGCTACAGAAGATTTGTGTCTTCAAGAGAAAGCTTCTCCAACATCTGTCAAATACTTCAATCAGACAGGGGGAGCTTTACAACAAGTCCACTAGAGTCTTCTCTCAGCATCTTGACAGAGAAGAACACTATAACTCTTTATCACCTCTGTTGTACATGGTTAATACTCCCTTCAAAAGTGTAGTTCCTTGGTGGCAAGACACCTGATCAAAAAATCTAGTTGGTTTTGAGCACCTGATCAAAAGCTCTCTGGTGTGTGGACACCTGATCAACTCTCCTAGTGGACTCCTACCAAAGGGTGGTAGAAGAGTGGACTACCCAGATTTATTGGGGAACCACTATTAATTCCTTGTGTCTTCTGTGTGTGTTTATTTCTTTATGATGTGCTGTGTGCTTTTATTTATTCAGTTTTTCCGTTTATATATATCTCACTCTGCTTACACATATATATATATAACACTATTTTAATTACACTATAAAACTAAGAAAAAGTTTTTAACACTCTATTCACCCCCCTCTAGAGTAACTTAAGATCTAACCTCCACTTTCAATTGGTATCAGAGGTAAGTTGATTCTTTACAGGCTAACACCTGAATCACAAAGATCAATTAGATCTTAAATTAATTTAGAGTTTTTACTTTATCTATTTTCTGTTAAAAACTCATGGCACAAAACAAGGAGTATTCAAGCACAAGACCTCCAATGTGCAATCTTAGCAAATTTGCACTCTGGAAAGCAAAGATTAGGCTTTATATGAACTCTATTGATGAAGAAATTTTCAATGTTATTCTGACAGGGCCTCCAGCACCTACAACATCAACCAGCACTGAAGATACAGCAGACAATCATGCTGTCCCACCTCCTGAGTGGACAGAAACTCAAAAGAAGCAAAGAAGTGCAGATGCTAAATCCATGAACATATTGGCTCACACTATGTCTAATGACATATTTCAAAAAGTGGTTGAATGTACTTCAGCTAGAGAAATTTGGATTTCACTAAATAACATGGTTGCAGGTTCTGCAGATGAAAGAAAAGACAGAAGATCACACTTGATCTCTCTGTATGAAAACTTCAAGAAAGGAGACACAAAGACAGTGGCTGACATGTACAACAGACTCAGTCTCATAATTAATGAGCTGAAATCTCTGGACAAAGTGATATCTATCACTGAAATAAATGATAAGATTCTAATGTGCTTCCCCAGCACATGGGAATCTAGAATCTGGCCAATCAAGGAAGACAGAAGTCTAAATGAGATTACCACTGAAGCTTTGTTGGGCAAACTAAAATCTTATGAGCAACTCATCAAGTCCAGGGAAGCTGAATCATCCACTACATCTCCAGCAACAAAGAAGGAAAAGAGCATAGCTTTCAAAGCAGCTGATGCAGAAGAAGAAAAGACTCCACAAGATGAGGAGTTTATGAGTCTCATAGCCAAGAGATTCTACAAAATGGCTAAGAAGGACTTCAGAAAGAAGGAGTCCAGATCAAGAGAAAAGCAAAGGTATGACAAATCAAATCCTAAAGAAGTTATTTGTTATAGTTGCAGGAAACCTGGACACTACCTGACAGAATGTCCAGAAAATCAAAAGAAAGAAAAGAAAAAGGAGAAAGAGGAGAAAAGAAGCTCCAGCAAATCTTCCTCACACAAGCACAAAAAGAAGGGAAGAGGATTCATTGCAGAATCCTGGAGTGAAACTGAATCTGAACCATCATCCAGTTCATCTGATGATGATGAAGAAAAATCAAATGAAAGTGACAAATGTCTGATTGCAATATATGACTCAGGCAGTGAGTCAGAATATGCTTCCTCATCCAGCTCCAGTGATGATGAAGAAGAAAGAACATTCTGCATGATGGCTATCAATGCCTCAGGACATAATTTTGATAAGGAAAAATCAGACTCCGAAGCAGAAGATGATGTAGATTAGGTATTATCTCATTCTAACTTTACTTCAGTTGAATTCAAGGCTAAATTCAAAGTTTTTTGCTTAGACTTACTAAAATCTGAGAAAGAAATAATCTCACTCAGAAATAAGCTAGCTGACATGAAAATTATAAGTGAAGAAAATATAAACCTTAAAAAGGATTTGGCTGCTTCCAGGGAACATATTGTTCTCATTGAGAGCAAGTTGTCTGAAGCCAAAAAGTTTGAAGAATCCCTAAATGGGAGAAGTATCAAACTGATGGACATAACAAGCACAGTTAATGCTAGACTTAATAGCAAACTGGGCTTGGGTGCCTCATCAAGTGAGCCACATCTAGTTAAGAAGAATATATTATCTACACCTATAAAATTCATATCTGCTAAAAGCAAAGAGGCTGTAGAAGCAAATAAAGATGTTTCAAACAAGTCTGTTAAGAATAAGAGAATTCAGAAGAATTTGTCGAACGAAGCTCGATGAAAAGATTCAAATTTGTCGAACGGAGATCGACGAAAACTGAATACAGATTTTCAGTATAGTTATTACATGGACGACGCTCGACGAAATCATGTACATTCGTCGAACGGCGATCGACGAATTTACCCAAATTTGTCGAACAGAAAACTATACACAGAAATTCAGGAATTCTAATTCTAAACACGCTAAAAATCCTTTTACTGAATGGATTATACCTCCAAGGAGATATCATCCACACGGCTATAAGGATCAGCCTGAAATGTCCTTTATTTCTGAATATTGTGGACAAACAAAAGGACCCAAGGTAGTCTGGGTCAAAAACAACTAGTTTATTTTTCTGTCTTTGCAGGTACATAGCTATCCAAGGATAAAAGAATATTGGTACTTGGACAGTGGATGCTCAAAGCATATGACAGGAAACAAGGCCAACCTAAGCAATTATAAGGCAAAGCTTGGACCCAAAGTTGTCTTTGGAGACTCCAACTATGGACAGACAAAAGGGTATGGACAAGTCAAAGTTGGAGCAGTCACATTCAAAGAAGTATCATATGTCAAAGGTCTCAAGCACAACTGTTGAAACCGATTTCTCAGTCTCTGTGGAGTTCGGGGCCCTCACCGAGATGAGGGGCGGCTAGCCCTTACTGATCCCTTAGAGAAGGTAGACCGAAAACTAGGAAGATGACTAAGACCTTAGTCGCAGCGAGGAGGTCCCTCCACTAACCCGGAAGATCGTTGAGCGCTTCCCCTCCCAAGCCAAAGCTGAAACATGGGCACCTTGGAGAGCTCTGGAAATGCTAACCAAAGAAAGCCTAAGGAGAGAGAAGCTGAAGTTGTTGGAACATGGTCTTCCGCATCTCCTAGGTTTGAGAATAACAAATCCTATGTGTATTTGATCTTGTGTGTTTTAGTGTGCAGGAAAACAAAGTCCACATGACTCAAGGATGGTTGTCCCCAAAATTGAGGCCAGAATTCCAAAATGGCCACTAGCGCCGGCGGTAGCGATAGCGCCCGGCGCTAGCGATGATTAGCGCGATTCGGGCAGTATTTTTAGAAGGAGCTAGCGCCCGACGGTAGCTACTAGCGCTGGTGGTAGCATGGCGCACAAGAGGCATAGAGCAAAATGTTGCCGCGGATTGAAGATCCTGCCGCGCAAAACATTACTTAATCCGGGCTAGCGCCGGCGGTAGCGCTAGCGCCGGCGGTAGCGCTTTGGCTATAAAAGGACCCCCTCTCCTCTTGTTTTCGACACACCTATTTCATACACCTCAGAGAGAGAGTGCTAGAATTCCAGAGGCTTGTCTTGGCCGAAATTTGAGGTCCCAGCGAAGCTCTGCCAATTTCTGAAGGAGAATTCCATCACGCCGAATCCAGACGAAGTCCGCTTCGATAAACGCTGATTCTACAGTGGATCTTCGCCTCCATCTTCAGAAGTACATCTTAAGGGAAGTTTTATTATTTTATTTATCTTTCTTTGTAAACGGTAGTGAAATCGCCTCGTGTTGGCGACTAGGTCTGAGGTAGAACTTAGGGCTGAAATTCACCTCGTGTTGGCGACTAGATCTAGGCTAGGTCTAGGGGGGTGCTCGAGGCCACATCCGGGGAAGGATTGGCTAGAGCGGCTTGAGGCCGAATCCGGGAAGGAGAAGGCTAGGGCCACCGGTTCGTGGGGAAGCGAGTCGGGATAGAAAACGAAAAGAGCTTTTATTATTCGCCTCCGATCTCTAGCGCAATTGAGATCAAGTTTTGTAAAACTTATTTAATATCAATAAAGCTTGTCTCTCTTTTTGTTTTACTTGACTTCTTGTTTTAAATATTGCAATATTCCAAAGTTTTTCTAAATAAAATCTAAAGTTTTTGAAAACCCTTATTCACCCCCCGCCGACCGATCCAACAAGTGGTATCAGAGCGGTTTTGTTCCAATCGGCTTAACAACCAGGAACAATGGCGTCTCATGATCTCGCTTTCTCGGAGGGTCAAGGGATTAGTCGACCACCTCTCTTTACTGGGTCAGATTTTAACTATTGGAAAAATAGAATGATGTGCTTTCTTATGACGATGGATGTAGAAGTCTGGAATATGGTAGAAGTCAGATACTCTCCTCCTACAACTGTAGTGGGAGAGGCAACATTATTAAAACCTAAAGATAAATGGGACGATAGCGACAAACTAAGGTGTAAAAATAATGCAAAAGCAATGAACGCCTTATATTATGCCCTAAATAGGACTGAATTTAATAGAATTTCTGCTTGCACTACTGCTTATGATATTTGGAATCAATTAGAAGTAACTCACGAAGGTACATCGCAGGTGAAAGATGTCAAGCTGTTTCAACTGGAATCTGAATACGAGAAATTCAGGATGGACACAGAAGAGGACATCAACTCAATGTACATTCGCTTCACAAAGATCGTCAACGCATCCAAGGCGCTTGGAAAGACCTACTCCGACGGGGACTTGGTGAGGAAAATTCTTCGTTCCTTACCTCCAAGGTTCAATCCGAAGGTGACGGCCATCTCGGAGTCGCACAACTTAAGAACGCTCCAGATCGAGAATCTCATTGGGAATCTCAAAACCTATGAGGTAGAACTACAAATTCAACATGACGAATACAATAAGGAGCCGAAGAAAAAGGCGTTGGCGCTGACATCAAAGAAGGAGTGCATCGAAAGATGAAGATGATGATGAAGAAGGACTCCTGGTGAAGAATTTCAAGAAGTTCATCAGAAATCCAGAGAGAAGGAACACATTCCGAAATTTTTTCCAAAAAGATACTCGACGAAAGGGATCCTCCTCTTCATCGAAGAAAGAAAAAGGAAGCGATGACTAAGAAGAAAGGCCGCCTCCAGAATGCTATCACTGCAGAAAAACCGAGCACATTCGGAGCCAGTGCCCAAAATACCAAAAGGAGCGGAAAGAACAAAAGAAAGCAAAAGAGAGGAAGAAAGTGCTGAAGGCCGCTACTTGGGATGACTCTTCCTCTGAAGAGTCAAACGGTTCTGAGTCAAGTAGCGAGGAGGAAGCAAACTTGTGCTTAATGGACAAAAGCGATGATGACGACACTAGTGTTCTTAGCGACACTGAGGTATCTCCTCCTACCTTTGAAGAACTTTATGATAAATTTGTTTTATTAAATCATGAAAATGAATCTATTATAAAAGAAAATCGTAAGCTCACAAAAAAAATAGTCTCTCTTGAAAAAAGAAAAGTTTCATGTCAAGAATGTGAGCACTCTTTATTTAAGATAAAAGAACTTGAAGTTTCTCTCTCTAATGCCCTTTCACAAAACAAAATCATTGCAAAAGAAAAAGGGGGACTTAGAGAGAAAATTTAAAACTTCTATATTACAAATTGAAAAGAACAAAAAAGGATTTGAAAATAAATGTGTTATGATTGTTCAAGAAAATACATCTCTTAAAAAACAAAATCAAAATCTCAATTTAGCCATAAACAAATTCAGGATTGGTCAAAAATCCCTGGATATGCTTCTGGGTAATCAATGCTTTGGGTCTACAAAATTCAGACTCGGATATAAAAGTGAACACTACCGCCCGGCGCTAGCTTCTAACGCCGGCGCTAGCTCTAATGTTAAAAATTCTTTTGGTTTTTCTAATGTACAAACATCATCCTGCAAGGGCAACGTAAAAACTCAGAAAAGGGTCTCAACCCCCTTTATTTCGTGTGCTAATTGTCTTAAATTTGGACACACGTCTGGCTCTTGCAGGAATATAAAACAACGATCTTTAAAACAAATCTGGGTACCTAAGAAAACCACTTACTCTATGGGTGGTACCTCTTGGGTATCCAAATCTTTACTCTCATCTTCTTTCTAGATTTGCAGGAAGGCTAAGGAAACAGAAGACGTGTGGTATTTGGACTCAGGCTGCTCCAAACACATGACGGGCAATAAAGCAAAATTCCTTAGCCTAGAAAAGAAGAAAGGAGGAATAGTGACGTTTGGCGATAACGGTAAAGGAAGGATCATGGGAGTTGGTACAGTGGGTAACGCATCTTTTCTTATATCAAATGTACTTTATGTGAAAGGATTAAAACATAACCTAATATCTATAAGTCAACTGTGTGATAAAGGTTTAGACGTACTTTTTGAATCTTCCACTAACCTTTGCAAGATTGTTAATCCTAAAACAAAAGATGTGTTATTAACTGCACCTAGAATTCATAATGTTTACATAGTTTCATTTCATGATCTTTCTAAATCTTCTATAAAATGTTTTATAATGAAAAATGATGAATTAGAATTATGACATAGACGCTTAGGTCACGCTAGTACAAAGCTCATCTTAAAACTAGCAAAAAGAGAATTGATTAGAGGATTGCCTAAGTTAAATGGAAATTTATCTTCATTATGCTCTCCATGCCAAAAAGGCAAATCTACTAAGTCATCTTTTAAAAGCAAAAACGAAATTTCTACATCAAAACCTCTGCAATTAATTCATATGGATCTCTTTGGTCCCGTTAACACTGCGAGTCTTGGTGGTAGATTATACACTTATGTTCTCATAGATGACTATTCTAGATATTGTTGGACTTTATTTCTCTCCTCCAAATCTGATGCGTTTTGCGAATTTTCAAAAATATGTACTCGCATTCAAAATGAATTAGATTTAAAAATAAAATGCATTCGCTCAGATCATGGAGGTGAATTTGAAAATGAAAATTTTAAATCTTTTTGTGACATGTGATGAGTCCCAAATATATACACATTTATGGACTCATCTGGGCCGATTTTATAGTCTATGCACTTCACTTTAGACATGTTTTCACTTATATTTGATTCTCCATGCTAAGTGCACCTTTAGGCCCGTTTTGGTGTCATTTCTTGTTTATCTTCATTATTAGTTTTCATGCATGGTTAAGTGCCACTTTCAGTGGTTTGATTAGTGTTGTATGCTGGAGCAGGAGTCGTGCAGGTGTTTCCGGTACAAATCTGTACAGGAACACTGCGCACGATCACTGGTTCTACTGCGCACGACCACTGGTCGTGCGCCACTGATCGTGTGCACTTAACCCCTGAAAACTGAGTTCTGTTTTCCTTATCGCACGACCACTTACGATAGCGCGCACGATCACTGGTCGTGCGCCACTGGTCGTGCGCCACTGGTCGTGCGAACATTGTATTTTATAATTTTCTTTCCTTTCAGGCTCCGTCCAGGCAGGCGCACGATCACAGGATGCTAGTGCGCACGACCACTGGTCGTGCGCCAATGACCGTGCGCGCTGTTCATTCCAGCGCCTATATATTATCCTGCTCGCGAATTAGGTCGGGACCTCGCCGTTTTTCCGCCCAGCTTCGTCGTTTTCGCCCCTTCCGCAGGTTTTTCGCCCCATCCATCGCCGCCCACCATATGGAGGTGCTCCGGGCTTGTTCTTCACGCCAATCTTGAGCCGGAGCTTCCTCTCGGCCTCCTCCTTCATCCTAGCGCTCCAAGGGAAGACCTAGCCGCCATCACCATCAAGCAAGAGGAAGTTTGCAACCTCTACCGGATCGTGACACGAAGAAGACGGGCTCATTGGAGAGTAGTGACAGCTCTCTCTACCCCGGACGTAGTTGCGGACCGAGCTTGGGCGCGGATTGACAACCCGGCGATTCCAACCGTGAATCTACAACGAGACTTCGGATTCGGTCGATTTCGTGCCTTATTCTTCTCTTATTGATGTGTGTGTGCAGTTAGATCTATGTATTAAGATGAAGTTGCACTTAAACTAGTTTGTATTTCTATATATTTCATGTCTATGTGAAATGTTTGTTGTTTGAGTTGCTTTAGGTGCGCCACCATTCCATCCTCCATACCGCCGTCACGTTCGGTGCCGCACTAGCAATTGCTAGTGGCGTGCTTGTCGAAGAGGTGCTTGCAACCCTCATTCCGTTAGCCTACTCGCCCATCCGCCTACCGAAGCGTGGCATAGCGGCCCGTGTATTCCATCCCGCCTAACGAAGCAGCGCGCTCAAGGCCTGCATAGTTCGATTCGTTTGCCTACCCATCCATCCGCCCTTACGAAGTAGCGCGTTCAAGGCCTACGTAGTCTTCCATCCCGCCGAGCGAAGCTTTGCATAGCGGCATTGCATAGGAGTAGTTATAGTATTTTCTCTTTATTGTCCACAATCCAAAACCCCCATTTCCGCATCCATCCGCTCGAAAGGACTTCAATCTCAAGTCCTTCCTCGATAATAAACTCCACCTTACTGTGTTCCTTTGAGATCGATACTTGGGGATTCATTCCCATTTTATATTACTTGAACGATCGGTACACTGCCGTTTCGTGTCGCAGTTGAGCTACCGCCTATAGCGGTGTGTGAGATTTGCGCCATCAAGTTTTTGGCGCCGTTGCCGGGGAGCACAGTCGTGTGAGTTTTCTGGAGAGGGAGAACCTGAGAGAGAAGCCCTTCCATTTGTAAATTGCATTTTTTTGTTTTATTTCTTTTTATTCCATTTTCCTGCTTTAATTAGGTTGCTTTAGTAATTTTTGTTAGGTGTAGTATTTTGCACAATAGCATTTTTATTTTTGAATCATTTTATCTTCACACTATGTGGGCACATCTTAATTTCCGTTGCCGTTGGTGTGGAGCTACCTCCCACTCTAGTGATGAATGCCCTATGGAGAATAGTAGGCATAATTCTTATAGCCCAGCATATGGAGCACCAACTTCGTCTGATACTCCATATGGTGCGCGTAAGTCTTATGGCTACTCTGCTGAGCCTTTACCGTCTTACTTCTTTTCGGCTTCAGCACCCGCTGTGCCAAAGAAGCCCGCTAGGCAGTGCCGGTTTTGTCGGAGCACTGATCATGTCTTGAAGGACTGTGCCGAGTATCTTCGCCAATTGGATGGGGATGACGAGCCGGATATCCAGATCGTCCCAACTCCTAACTCTGGCGGCACACCTTCAACATCTGGTTATGTATCTTTGTCACCTTCACATCTTGAAGGGAATGGCATGGATACGGTCACCGGATGTGCGGCTGATCTATGCACCGACATTGCTGAGCTTATTCTCCCAGTGCATCCACCACCCCTAGTGGATTCGATTCTTTGTGAGGAATCAGAGCTCGACTTTTATCCGAGCACTACTCCTCTCCCTGTTGTGCATACTACTTTCGTCTCTGACGACATTGTTGAGGATGTGTCGCGGGATGAAGCTGGCGATTTATGTGTTATGCCTGCTCCTATGGAGGAGGACAACCTTCTAGGTGAAGAGGAGCTTTCCTCAACACCGGTGGAGGAAGTCCAAATCTTGGGCATGGCCACTGTCGATCCCGCTGAACCTTGCGGCATTGATGACAATGCCAACATTATTTTACTTCCCCAACCTGATGGGAGTGAGACCGGGATCACTTCCCCGATTGATGTTTATTTATGTTCTTCGTCTTCTTTATTTCTTGATCCCCTTCCTTCATCTGAGTCTGTGCAGGTTGAATCTTCACGGGTACTTCAGGAGGACTTGGAGCTTTTTGCTCAAGTCAATGATGAGAGCATCCTTTCATGTGAGGAGGATTACTCCCCCTCCGTTGAGGAAGCTCCGCTCATTGCCTTCGCCTCCTGCTGTCTCCCTGTTGACGACACCTTGCTGGACAAGGATAGTTTTGGTGAGATGAGTGAGGACCAGGCCTCCTCCTCTTCTTACTTTCTTTTCCCTCTACCTGTGAGGAGCAGGTATTTATATTCGGGTAAAGGCGTGACTGTTCTTTCTCCGTATAGGTACCCGCTACCGACACGGATATTGGGCCAGTTACCTGTCCACTTCTCCTTCCATACTCCCATTAGCTAGATATTATAAAGTTTTGAATAAGTCATGCTGGGATGACAATAACCCCAGTAGTTATCTTAATTTTTCCTGCATTTTCATTTCTTTTCTAATTTTATTTAGTTAATTGCACTTTATTTCAGTTTTCTATTTTCTTTTGTTTTTGCGGAGCTGACCCCTGCAGGTATCCTTCTTCTGGATGGCGGATGTTGTAGCTTCATTTTAGCTTACACGCCAATCTTCTGGTATGCTCATTTCTGAGCATTGGGTACTCTCTTCCCCTAGCTCTTTTCTGAATATCATAGATATATTGTGTGTATTATCTAGTTTAAGTCTGGGGGAGAGTAGTTCTGTGTGCCCACGCACGTGCACTATTGCATTTGCATACTAGGAGTATTTTAATTTCAATTATTTAGTTATGTTCAATTGCACTGCACACCACTACACCCACTCGAGCGTGCACTTAGCTGTTGGCACGTCTTGAGCCGAACTCATTTCTTTTCGTATGATTTGGAAAATCACTGTGCTGGCTTAGGATTATGAGGCGGAGTAAAATGTTGACTCCGGTAGTGCTCCTAGTCGAGTGCTCATGTCTCGTTTAGAAAATCGTGTAGATTCAATTTCTTTTTATGCTTTTAGTTTATATTTTTTTCTATTAGCGTAAATATTGTTTACTCTACTCAATTGGTGAATCCGGTGTGAATCAAACAGTAGCATAGGAATGTGTGTAGATGCTCGTTAGCCTCGCATTGCCCGAGTCGGGAGAAAGGATTATCTTTCTCGGTGGCTAGAACTTGCCCCAAGCGATTCTTGAAGCATGGGTATACGGTTAGTCAATTGCGTGAATGTGATATAGGCCATCATTTTGGCCCGGTTGAGCCTTTGTGCCCACTCCTATCGCTTTATCCTCGTTAGCCCAGTGAGTTCTCCGCTCCACGCACACATCAACAAAATGGTGTTGTAGAACGGAAAAATAGGACAATACAAGAACTTGCACGCACCATGCTATCTGAATATAAATTACCTAAGTATTTTTGGGCAGAAGCCGTAAGCACTGCATGCTATGTAATGAATAGAGTCATGCTTCGCCCATCATTCACTCTCACACCATATGAACTCTACTATCAAAAGAAACCCAACGTATCGTATTTTAAAGTATTTGGATGTAAATGCTGGATTCTTTAGGAAAATTTGACGAAAAATGCGATGAAGGAATATTTCTTGGTTATTCTTCAACTAGTAAAGCATATAGAATATTTAATAAAAGATCAAGTAAGGTTGAAGAGTCAATTAATGGCAGATTTGATGAGTTTGTTCCATGTGCAGAGAAGCTCCCTACAGGTACCGATGATGAACCTTTGCCATCCTTGGAGCACGATGAAGAAGAACCGTCCAAAGAAGAGGAGGAGAAGTCCAAAGAAGATGAGTATGTACCTCCAAGCATTCTAAACTTCTCCAAAAATCATCCAAAGGAGCTAGTCATTGGGGAACCTTCTACTGGGGTAAGAACTCGGTCCTCTCTTCATGAAACATTTTCAAATATTTGCTTTGTGTCTGAAATTGAACCTAAAAATGTTTTCACCGCTTTAAATGACGAATTTTGGTTTTTGGCAATGAATGAAGAGTTAGGACAATTTGAAAGAAATAACGTTTGGAATTTAGTAGAAAGACCATCTAATCATCCAATTATTGGCGTAAAATGGATTTTTAAAAATAAGCTAGATGGTGAATCTAGGATTGTAAGAAATAAAGCACGCTTAGTTGCTCAAGGCTATTCACAAATCGAGGGGGTAGATTTTGAAGAAACTTTTGCACCCGTAGCTCGCTTAGAATCTATACGAATATTTTTGGCATTTGCCAGTTTTAAAAGAATAAAATTATTTCAAATGGATGTTAAAAGTGACTTTTTAAACGGGTTTATTAAAGAAGAAGTTTATGTAGAACAACCCCCCGGTTTCATAAATGAAAAATTTCCAAATCATGTTTACAAATTAGAAAAATCGCTTTATGGTTTAAAACAAGCTCCCCGTGCATGGTATGATCGTCTTACATCGTTTTTGTTAGAGCACGGTTATGTTATGGGAAGTGCAGACAACACACTCTTCATTAAGCATAAAAATAACGAATTAATTATTCTACAAATATATGTTGATGACATCATTTTTGGAGCCACTAATGAAGAGTTGTGTAATGAAGTAGTCTTAATAATGAAAAATGAATTTGAAATGAGTCTTGTAGGAGAACTATCATATTTTCTTGGTTTTCAAATTTCACAAAGAACTGATGGTATTTTTATTTGTCAATCAAAATATGTTCACGATATGCTTAAACGATTTGGATTTGAAAATCTTAAACAAGCTTCTACTCCTATGAGTGCTTCTTTAAAACTAGGAAAAGATGAATCTGGAATTTCTATTGATCAAACGCTATATAGAGAAATGATAGGTTCTCTTCTTTATTTAAGTGCATCTAGACCAGATATAATGTTTGTCGTATATTTATGTGCTTGCTTTCAAGCCGATCCAAAAGAATCTCATTTAAAAGCGGTAAAACGTATTTTTCGTTATTTAATAGGGTCATCTAAACTAGGTTTATGGTACCCACATAATGACTCTTTCACACTCCACGACTATTCTGATTCGGACTACGCCGGGTGCTCACTAGATAGAAAAAGCACTAGCGGTACATGTCACTTTTTAGGACCCTCTTTAGTTGCCTGGTCTAGTAGAAAACAATCTTTGGTTGCACTCTCCACCACGGAGGCCGAATATATAGCACTTGGTAGTTGTTGTGCACAAGCGTTATGGATGAGCCAAACACTAGAGGACTTTGGATTTCATCTCAAAAACATAGATCTTAAATGTGACAACAAAAGTGCAATAGACCTCATATATAATCCCGTACACCATTCTAGATCCAAACACATCGACGTTCGTCATCATTTCATTAGGGATCACATTAAGAAAGAAAATGTAAAAGTAAGCTTCATTGGGACGGACTCTCAACTTGCTGACATATTTACTAAACCCCTTCCCGATGCAAGATTTCGATTATTACGACTTGAATTAAGTGTCCTAGATCTTTCAAGTTAAAACATGCTCACAAATACAATTTTCTTCATTTTAACCATCCAAAACATCTCCTAAAAATCTGCAACTTCAGCATGGAACTACTATTGGGACACTTAATCAAGATCCAAAATTAAAATTTCCAAAATCCTAGAAAATCGTTCATTATCTCCCGCGCTAGCGCTACCGCAGGCGCTAGCGTCCATGTTCGATTTTCTGTATTTTTTAAATTTAGAAAAATTTCTAAAAATATATTAATCTATATTTTCTACTTAGTTTTGCACTTCTGTGTTTCTTTAGTTTTTGAAAAATCAAATGCAAAACTACAAAACCCAAATTACAAAAAATATGTTTTTCTTTTTCGCTTGTGTTGTTTCCTTTGTTTAAAGTTCATCTTTATGCAAAAATCAAATATAAAAATTACAAAAGCAAAAATTACAAAAATATGCTTTTATTTGCTAAAATCAAATACAAAAATATAAAACTTTAAAACTATCAAAAAAACTGTATGATTTTTTGTGAAAAAATCAAGCATGATTTAATCTATTATTTAGAAATTCTACAATGTTGCAATTTATCTTTTCAAACTACTTTGGACATTGTCTTTCTTCATGCTTTGATATATTTATTCAAATGTGCATCAATTATAGTTTAAAAGTTGTGTTGGATCAAGCTTAGCATGCCTCTAAGTATGAGAAATGTTTTATGTTTGATAATGATATTTATTCACTCACTTTTTTTGGCATTGTTTACATATGTATTTAATCTAAGAATGCTTGTGTATGTTTTGTATTAGTACAATGGATTAAAATTGCACAAGTATCTTACCTACATTCCTTATTTGCACTCTTAAAAATTAAGAAAAGTGGTTATGTTTTTCATAAAATCTATTGATTTGCAAAACAAGTGTATTCGGAGAACTTTGTAGAAAACACAAAATTATAAAATAAATCACAAAGATAACTCCACCAAGCACTACTTGAACCTCCTGATAAGTCTTAATAAGCATTGTGAGGTTGACCACCTTGGAAAGAATAGTAAAGTGTCTTGTGCAAATCAAATCCTTCTTTCAAAAATAAGAAAAACCACTTACTCTTAAGTACACCGGATCACTAGTTTCAATCTTAAATTTAAATATGTGATTCCCCAAGCACTACTTTGCACCCTGATAAGTCTTGATGAGCATTGTGTGTGCAGAGCACCTTGGTAGTTGTACTTTTTATTGTGCATTACCGTGTGTGGAAGTAATCTTATTTGTGTTTTATTGTGCTCGTACTTTGCATATATCTTGTATTTTTGATTAAAACATTTGTTTACATTACTCAAAAATACACTTTTGTGCACATCATTATCTTCCATAACACTTCTTCTCATGAGTATTGGATCCTAATGCTAATTCTATATTACTTTTTATTTATGAAATGCACTAGATAACCTAGCATGTGTTCTACAATGTTTTGTATGTTCTTAAAATTATGAATTAAAGTAACATTGTGGTAATCTCTTTTTGATAAACATTATTTCATGCTTGGTTATTATCAAATTTATAGATCTAACTGCAAAATGATTTACAAAAACATCATCTTTTGTGAACTTTAACTCATATTTGTTTTGGATTATCATTACTATTTGATGTTTTTTGTATTGCTATAAGTCTTCCGCATCTTAACCATATAAGTGTTTTACCTTGCGCTTTCATGCTTACTTAATATCTTGTATTCTTTGCATCATCACTTATTCTTAAAAATTCCTATCTTTCATTAAGTGATAGATTTACTTGGAACACTTGTTATTGGTTACTTCAAACATAAAAATCATTTATGCTAAAAACTCTGAAAATTTTGTAATGCTCATAACTCTGATCTATTTCGATGAAAAACAATTCTAAAACTCCTTATCATTTACTTAAAAAGCTCGATCATGCCTTCTCTTTTATTTCTACATTTTTTAGTGCTTTGTTTCCCTACCCACTTTTGCTAATAACAAAGGGGGAGAATAACATGATAAATATAACCCGCTATCAAAAACCCAACATGACAAATTAAGATGATAACTTACATATTAGGGGAGCAATCACTTAGGGGGAGCATGTATTTAGGGAGAGCAATTCTTAATGCTAAAATCAATAATTATCCTAAAGTCATCACTCTCTCACACACACAAGTATAGTCTCATCATGCTTATTTATTAATGCTTTGATTTATCATTAATGGAATTATTATTATCAAAAGGGGGAGTTTGTTGGAACATGGTCTTCCGCATCTCCTAGATTTGAGAATAACAAATCCTATGTGTATTTGATCTTGTGTGTTTAAGTGTGCAGGAAAACAAAGTCCACATGACTCAAGGATGGTTGTCCCCAAAATTGAGGCCAAAATTCCAAAATGGCCACTAGCGCCGGCGGTAGCGATAGCGCCCGGCGCTAGCGATGATTAGCGCGATTCCGGTAGTATTTTTAGGAGGAGCTAGCGACCGGCGGTAGCTACTAGCGCTGGCGGTAGCATGGCGCACAAGAGGCATAGAGCAAAATGTTGTCGCAGATTGAAGATCCTGCCGCGCAAAACATTACTTAATCCGGGCTAGCGCCGGCGGTAGCGCTAGCGCCGGCGGTAGTGCTTTGGCTATAAAAAGACACCCTCTCCTCTTGTTTTCGACACACCTATTGCATACACCTCAGAGAGAGAGAGTGCTATAATTCCAGAGGCTTGTCTTGGCCGAAATTTGAGGTCCCAGCGAAGCTCTGCCAATTTCTGAAGGAGAATTCCATCACGCCGAATCCAGACGAAGTCCGCTTCGACAAACACTAATTCTATAATGGATCTTCGCCTCCATCTTCAGAAGTTCATCTTAAGGGAAGTTTTATTATTTTATTTATCTTTCTTTGTAAACGGTAGTGAAATCGCCTCGTGTTGGCGACTAGGTCTGGGGTCGGACTTAGGGCTGAAATTTGCCTCGTATTGGCGACTAGATCTAGGCTAGGTCTAGGGGGTGCTCGAGGCGACATCCGGGGAAGGATTGGCTAGAGCGGCTTGAGGCCGAATCCGGGAAGGAGAAGGCTAGGGCCACCGATTCGTGGGGAAGCGAGTCGGGATAGAAAACGAAAAGAGCTTTTATTATTCGCCTCCGATCTCTAGCGCCATTGAGATCAAGTTTTGTAAAACTTATTTAATATCAATAAAGCTTGTCTCTCTTTTTGTTTTACTTGACTTCTTGTTTTAAATATTGCAATATTCCAAAGTTATTCTAAATAAAATCTAACATTTTTGAAAACCCTTATTCACCCCCCTCTAAGGGCGCCGACTGATCCAACAGAAGTGAGATCCTCTCCAAAGGTGCCCTTAAGGTCCTATTTATAGGTTTTCTGACATGGCCTGCAAATAGCAGGATTCCGCCTTTTGATATCACTATACGCACCCCAAATGGGTCTGCTAACAGCCAAACTCCGCTGTTCGGAGAGGCTAAAGGCAGACCACCAAGGGTAAAAGGGTAATTTGACCCTATCGGCTTATGGGCAAGAAGCTGCGAGAACCTTTCTGTGGGGTGTTCTCGCGGGCCCTCTCGCGAGTCCTGCTCGTGGTGCCTCTTCAAGGCGATCGCCCTGCGAGGACCTCGCTGGCCCCTTCCTAGCGGTATCTGCCGAGGTCCGGTCTTGCGAGGTCTGGATCTCGCGACCCCCCTTCGAGACCGTCCCCTTGGCTTTAATGAGCATAGAATACGAGGCCAGGGGAGTTCGACAAACACACCCACGAGCGCTTGTCTCGACGACCCTTCTCGCTCGCCTTTCAGCGAGCTCCGTTCCACTGCCTCCTTTTAACCGTCTCTTTGCCTGGCGAATATCGGGGTTGTACACAATCCCCTCTCTTCACGAGGACATTTGTGCTCGCGAAGAATCATCCAACCCCAGGTATTCGCCCGCTACTTGATGATCTGTCGGGAATCTTTGGTGGGACCCGCTCTGTGAGCTATAAATATCGTCTTGAGTCCCCAGTGGCGTGCGCCGCCACTTCTTTTCTTTTCCCTTTGCCTGACACTGTAGGTGCCTGTAGATGCCTCTTACTGAAGAAGTCAAGGCTCGCATGGGGGAGGTGAGAGTCGACGGGCTCCCTTCCACGACCAAGGTCCCCGCCTGGATGAACCGGCCCCCTCCCGCTAAGTCGCCGAATGTTAAGAAGGCGAGGGCGGCTCGCCAAACCGGGGATGACTCCGCGATGTTGGATTCCTCCCCCGACGATCTCCATCCCGAGAAGGTACGAGCCACCCCTCCAATTCACGTCAATAAATTTTCTTGTCATTCATTTCAACTCGCAGGATGCTTTGCCGTGCGAGACCGCTGGAGAACCCGCTGAGGGGTCTCGCAAAAGCCCGCAGGCGGATATGAACCTCGCTGGGAAGAACGTCACCGGTATGATCTTAACCTCGTGCGCCAGAATGTTTCTTGTCAACTATCTGACCTCCGTTCCTTACTTCTTACAGTCTCGCCCCTGAAGTCCCCGGCCCGCCAGGCATCGCGGCCTCCGTCTCCGCCTCCGCCTCCTTCTGACAAAATCATAGACAAGCCCGGATTCCAGCTCTTGACGAGCGAGGAGACCGGGGGCTCGGCGGCACCGAAGATCCCCCTACCAACAGTGCAGCCTACCCTGCCGGCCTGGGCAAATCTCTCTATCCTCACTACGGCAACGTGTTCCAGGGCCGTCCCTCGACTTCTCGCCCCCCGCTTGGTAAGTATTCTGACCTCGCCGAAACCCTGCGCGAACTCACGCGTGCCATCTGATCTCTTCATAATATCTTGCAGACAATATCGAAAATCCGCCTACCGATTCCGAGCTGGGCGACGACGAGATGTCCCCCCTTCCGGACCAGGTGGAGGACTTCTTAGGGGATCCGCGAGACCCCGAGATGTTGAAGCAGCGAGATGCGGAGTTGCTGAGGAAACACGGGAGGATGCTGATGGATCTCAACATGCAGGCGAGGCGGGACAGAGAAGCCACCGAGGACAGGCACGCGGTTTTGATGGAAGAGTGTGCGAGGCTCCGGCAGGCGAGACAGCGTGACCAGGATGAGAGCGCTACGACGCCGGAGGTTCATATAGCTAGGATGAGAGATTACGCCTACCTCACGGACAGGGAGGGCCGATTGGCCGAGGAGTACTACAACTCTAGGGTACCGCCGAGATCCGGGTCGCGGGGTGGGGGCAGGTGGAAATGGCTACCCCATGATTCTCTCTAACTGTTATGTCGTTGTGGACTTATTTGTAATGGGTGTCGTTGTTTTTAGACAATCTCGCTACGACTCATGACTCGCGTATCGGCCACTCGTTGGTTTTATTTCCTTTACCCTAAGCATCATTGGCTTTTTATTATTTCTCGCTAGTTGCTAGTACATCTGTTTTATTTTCATGTTACGTTGTGTTCGTGAGGACCTTCTGTTCTCGCTAAATATATCTCGCGAGGTGTTGTTTGTGCTAACCCCGAAGGTCTCTCTCGCCCGCGTCCATGATGTGATGTTTTAGCTGCTACCCGCGCCCGCTGGCGTTTGGACTTCTTCCCGCCCTTTTGCTTTGGCTATAAATAGGCGGCCATAACTGAGCCAACCACCGCATTTACTCCCGACCTTCTTCCTCCTTTGCTTCAGAGCTCTCGCTCCTTCCCGTTCTTGCTTTTCTTCCTTTTTCGCAGGTTATTAAAATGGGTGGCGATGCTAACGAGTCGGAGGGCCGGCGAAAGATCGCGAAGGCTTTCGCCGAGCACACCTTCTACCACTGCAATTTGACGGACGAGGAATATCTCAGCGCGGTCGCTGATTATGTCACCCCTCCCTTCGAGGCACGCCGTCCCAGCGAGGACGATGTGATCAATGCCACGCGGGTCAACGAGTTAGCCATTCCCACCGCCCATTTCGCGGTCGGCCTGCGTCTTCCCCTGTGGCCGGAAGTTCGCCAGGTAATGGTCATTCTCACTCGCTTCTTGTTTTCTGTATTTCAAGTCTCACTCATTCTGTGAACTAACCCTGCTTTTACTCATTGTTCGTCAGGTGCTCAAGCACTATGGCGTTGTTCCGGGCCAGTTCACGCCTAATGCCATGGCGGTAATCACGGCGTTCGCCTGCTATCTTCGCGAGGAGCGCATTGAGTTCAACCTCGCGGTCTTTCGGAAGCTGTTCTCGTTCCGCGCCTTCAAGGATGGGACGGCCTACTTCGTGGGCTCGGGCCCCAAGGTTGACGAGACCGTCAACAAATCCCACTTCTAGGCCCAGAAGTTCCTTCTCGTCAAGGGGAACTTTGGCAACATCCCTATCTCGCCCGTCCAACACGGCGAGACCACCTACCGACCCGCCGCCCTTGGAGGCCACGACGCCCTTCTCTACCAGTTCTTCTGCAAGAAGAACTTCGAGGTCGTCCATCTCCACCGCAACCTCGACAAGCTACTTCCCGTACTCGCCGGGGAAGGTAAAAGATCTCGCTCCATCATCGAACCCCCTTTTCCTTTCCGGTACTCGTACTTATTAAAGCTTCAACTATTTTCTAGGCGAGCGAGATCTTCCTCTCCATCCACCCTACGCGAGCAATCGGAAAACCGACGCTACCCTGGCTCTCGCGACCAAGGGGGTGGAGGCTTGCCGAGGCACCGACACTCTGGGTGAGCCCTCTTCTCGCAAGAGATCGTGAGCTCCTGGGGGTCATGCCGTTCCCCCGAAATCTCCGCAAAAGAACAAGAGTAAGACGAGTGGATCTCGCTCGCCTCCTCGAAAGGAAAGGAGCCCCGCGAGGCGGCTTTCGACGAGTTCGACCTCACCGCCCTCTCCGCATGGGGTGAGGATGACGAGCCCTGCCAGGAGGTTTCCAGAACTTCCGTCCTGCCCATCCCCGTCAACCACTACAACTTCGGCCTCGGCCAGAGGCGTCGCGATGAGACCGGCGAGCTCCTGATCAACCGGAAGCCGGAGACCAACCGGGTGGACATCTCCACCATCCTTCCCTCCTGGGTGGAGAAGGAGACCGTCAGCGGTCACGCCTTCGACCTCTCGTTCGCTCTCTATGGGCGCGAGGATGCGGGGTCTTATAAGGATGAGACCGCGAGAACCCTCGCTTTCGAAAGCGCGAGGTCGCAGTTGCGCTCTGCCGAGCTCGCCCATATGACGGGGAGGCGTTGCTTACAGCTGGAGCTTCAGAACGTGGAGCTCGCGAGGGCCTATCAGGGGCTCCTTGCCGAGAACACGCAGTTGAAGGAGAAGCTGCTCGCCGCAGAGGGCAGTGTGGTGAGTTACTTATACTTCCTCATCCTTCTTTCCTTTGGCTGTTTCAGTTTTTTAATTGAACTTAATTGCAGGATGTCGATTCTGCCGGGAGAGTCGACGCTCGCATCAAGGATTTGGAGGGCAAGGTGGCTGGGCTGAAGGCCCTAAACTACGACCTCACCCGTGCAGTCGTTCCCCCCTCACCTCACCGTCTGAAGGAAGAGCGGCGAGCGCGAAATGAAGAAGTTCGCTTGGAGTCTACGGATTTGGCTCGCTACATCTTCCAGATGATGAAGGCGATTGGCCTCTTAACCGCCGACGCGGCCGATCTGGACCTGGAAGATATCGTCCCTGAGCTCTTCCACCCGCTTTCGCCAGTGAAGAGCAGCGACGACGGGGAGGTGTCCGCGAGCGACCAGTGAGGCTTACAGCTTTATTTTGTTCAATTTTGTTTTTTGGCTGGCGAGATCGCCGCTTTATGTAAATCAGACTTTTAAAAGGAATGAATACATATTTGTTGCTGTGTTGCGCTCGCTCCTTTCTTTGTATTGTTTTTTGTGTTGATATCTCGCTCTTGCTTATCTCGATGTTTACCTATATGTAGGCCACTCCCGCGATGACCGCTCTCGCGTTTTACGTTGTCGAACTCCCGCGATGACCATTCTCGAGTTTTACATTGTCGAACTCCCGCGATGAGCGCTCTCGCGTTTTACGTTGTCGAACTCCCGCGATGACCGTTCTCGCGTTTTACGTTGTCGAGTAGGCGAGTGCAGGACCTTTTCGGCTGCTCTGGCCTTTCGCCATTCGCCTTAGTTACTACTCTTTATGTATGCGTTTTTCTCTAGGTCTCGCAGAGTGTTTTCCTTTCGGTGAGAGTTCGCCTGTTGCCCTACGCCGGCGACCTTTCGATCGAGCACCGGATTCCCCAGCGTGCGTGGGGTTGTCCTTCATCACTCGCCTGCTATTGCGCGAGATCTCTCTTTTTCGTGCGAGCGAGCCCGACGAGTGAGAAGGATAGGGCCGGCGCCGAAACCTTGCTAAACTGATGCATTTCATCCTGACCTCATACAGATCTCCTCTCCTTGTCCGGGAGCGGGATGGACCCGACGCCCTCTGGCATTGAAATTCATCATTTTGCCAGCCTTTCCTGAAATAAACTGTTGAAACCGCGCTAGCCTCTCCAGAGATCAACCTGAACCCCCCGTCTAATGAGAGCCCAGGAGCGGAATCGATCTGGGGCACTCCAGCATAAGAACTTGTCACCGTGCCAACCTCTCCAGAGATCAACCTGAACCCCCCGTCTAGTGAGAGCCCAGGAGCGGAATCGATCTGGGGCACTCCAGCATAAGAACTTGTCACCGTGCCAGCCTCTCCAAAGATCAACCTGAACCCCCCGTCTAGTGAGAGCCCGGGAGCAGAATCGATCTGGGGCACTCTAGCATAAGAACTTGTCACCGTGCCAGCCTCTCCAGAGATCAACCTGAACCCCCCTGTCTAGTGAGAGTCCGGGAGCGGAATCGATCTGGGGCACTCCAGCATAAGAACTTGTCGCCGTGCCAGCCTCTCTAGAGATCAACCTGAACCCCCCGTCTAGTGAGAGCCCGGGAGCGGAATCGATCTGGGGCACTCCAGCATAAGAACTTGTCACCGTGCCAGCCTCTCTAGAGATCAACCTGAACCCCCCGTCTAGTGAGAGCCCGGGAGCGGAATCGATCTGGGGCACTCCAGCATAAGAACTTGTCACCGTGCCAGCCTCTTCAGAGATCAACCTGAACCCCCCGTCTAGTGAGAGCCCGGGAGCGGAATCGATCTGGGGCACTCCAACACCAATTCTTGTCACCTTTGTTTCCCTCACCTAGCAGTTACAACTTATCATATGAAGGAGTTAGATACTCAACTAAATAACGTAGTAAAAACTTTCAAGGGTAGAATCGTTTCAAATCATCTCCGCTTCTGGCTCGGCCGAGAGGTACCCCTTCCACATCCCGGAGGTGATACCCCCCGACTTGAGCACTTCGCTTACAATGTACGGACCCTCCCAATTGGGGTCGAGCTTACCTACCGCGACTCCTCTCTCGGCCGCGTCAACCTTCTTTAGCACTAGGTCTCCTTTCTGAAAGTGTTTTTTTGGGATGTGCTTGTCGAAGTATCGGGCCATTCGTCGCTTGATTTCTTCCTGCCTGATGGTAGCCTGGTCTCGGAGTTCTTCCACCAGGTCCAAGGATAGCCTTTGTTCCTCGTCATTGGCCACTAGCCACTCTTCGTCTCCTTCACCTGCGACGGTCACCCTGGGGGTCTTTACTTCGAATTCAATGGGAAGGACTACTTCGGAGCCATGGGAGAGTTTGAACGGGGTCTCCCCGGTGGCGGTGTTAGGGGTAGTCCTCAGGGCCCTGAGAACAGATGGTAGTAGTTCTACCCAGTTCCCTCGGAGGTTCTCCACCTTCTTCTTCAACAGGTTGACGATTATCTTGTTCGCCGCCTCCACCTGGCCGTTGCTCCTAGGATGGTGAACCGATGCGAACCTGAGGTCGATGCCGAGTTGGGTGCAGAAGCTAACAAACTCCTCGCTAGCAAACTGCGGCCCATTGTCCGTCACTATGGCCAGGGGGAGCCCGTGCCTACAAATTATCTCTCCCTACACAAAATTTCTTACAACCTGAGATGTTACCTTAGCGAGCGCCTTCACCTCTACCCACTTAGAAAAGTAATCGATCATGACCAGCAAGAACCTTCTCTGGCCGCTAGCTTGAGGGAAAGGGCCGACGAGGTCCAACCCCCATATGGCAAAAGGCCAGGGAGCTGTGATGGTCCGAAGTCTCTGGGCTGGGAGTAGTTGGAGTGGAGCATAGAGTTGGCACTTCGAACACCTCCTTGCAAACTCAGCCGCATCTTTGCTGAGGGTGGGCCAGAAATAGCCTTGCCTCAACACCCTTCCTTCTAGAGTCTGGCTCCCGGAGTGACTCCCACACTCCCCGGAGTGAATTTCCTCTAGCACTCTCGGAACCTCCTCCTCAGAAACACAACGGGCCAGGAGTCCCGAGAGAGTCTTCCTGTACAGCCCTCCTGCATGCAAAGAGTAATAAGCCGATTTATACCTGAAGCGTCGCCTGTCTATGTCTCCTTCGGGGAACTTTCCTGACGTTAAGAAAGAGATGAAAGGATCCATCCACGAGATCCGCTGATCTACTTCCATCAGTTCTCCATCCTCGATGGAGGGCCAGAAGAGTTATGAAACCGTCCCTCCAGCTCGAGGACCAAACTTGGGTAGGAGGTCCGCGGGAGTGCTCTCTTCCCTTGGCACATGTTTGATGGAGAAAGTGTGGAATTGCTCGATGACTCCCCTGACCTTCTCCAAGTATCGCAGAAGAGTCGGGTCCTTTGCCTCGAACTCTCCCCTGATTTGGCATGTTATCACCATGGAGTCCGTCGAGACCTCCACGTCTTCCACTCCCAGCTCTCGAGCCAACCGCAGGCCTGCTATAACTGCCTCGTACTCCGCTTGGTTGTTGGTAATTGGGAAATGGATGTTCAGGGCTTGCTCGATTCTTGTCCCTTGACGACTCACTAGGATGATTCCCCCCCCCCCCCCCCATAGGAGTGCTTTCCTGAGGAACCATCCACCAACATTCTCCATGCCACTGGTGGGGGGGGGGGGGGGGGGGGGTCATCTTCCCCCACCTCGGTCGTGTAGTCGGCCATGAAGTCCGCCACCACTTGGGCCTTGATTGATGTCCTGGGTATGAACGTAATATCGAACTCGCTCAGCTCCACAGACCATTTGGCCAATCTTCCCGAGTGCTCCACCCCTTCCATGATTTTGCGAAGCGGGTGGTCCGTCACTACTCTGATGGAGTGTGCCTGAAAGTAGGGTCGGAGCCTCCGCGCCGCCACCATTAATGTGAAAGCCAACTTCTCCAAGATTGGATATCGGAGCTCCGCCTTCTTCAGCACTCGGCTGACATAGTAGATAGGGAATTGTTTTCTCCCCTCCTCCCGGACCAACACTGCACTCACTGCCTCTGACCCTACTCACAGGTATAGGGATAGGTCTTCTCCCAACCTCAGCCCTTGGAGCAAGGGGGTTTGGGTGAGTTGTTCTTTCAAGGCTTGGAAGGCTCCCTCGCATTCCGAGGTCCACTCAAACTTTTTGTTGCCCCTTAGTGCCTTAAAGAAGGGTGCACACTTCTCCCCCGCCTTGGAGAGGAACCTGCTGAGTCCGGCCAGCTTCCCTGTGAGGCTCTGAACCTCCTTTGGGTTCCTTGGCGACCCCAACTCCATTATTGCCTTGACCTTGTCCGGGATAGGTTCTACTCCCGCCGGGGTTAGTAAGTGGCCTAGGAACTTCCCCCGGCTAGCCCCGAAGACACACTTCAAGGGGTTGAGTTTCATCTTGTACTTTCGCAGAGTCCCGAATGTCTCATCAAGGTCTCGGAGGTGAGACCCAAGGTCCCGACTTTTCACCATGAGGTCATCAACATAGACTTCTAAATTTCTTCCTTTCTGCTCGCGGAAGACCCTGTCCATCATCCTTTGGTACGTAGCACCTGCGTTCTTGAGCCCGAAGGGCATCATCTTATAGCAGTAGCATCCGTCCCCCATGATAAAAGAGACATCTTTAATGTCTGAGGGGTGCATGCGGATTTGATGGTAACCTAAAAAAGCATCTAAGAAAGACATTACAGAAAAACCAACGGCTGAGTCAACCAGCGCGTCGATTCTGGGCAGGGGGTAGCAATCTTTCGTGCATGATTTATTAAGAAGTGAAAAGTCGATACACATACGCCACTTACCTCCTCCCTTTTTTACCATAACTACGTTGGAGACTCAGCCTGGGTACAGGATCTCCGATACAAAACCTGCCTGCAGGAGTTTACCCACCTCCTCTCGGATGGGTTCTTCAAGCTTGTCCGCTACGGACCTCCTCTTCTGACGGATGGGGCGGGTGCCGGGGTTGAGGTTGAGGCAGTGGCAAGCCACATCCGCATCGATCCCGGGCATCTCTGCGGCGCTCCAAGCGAAGACATCCACATTTTTCTGCACGTAGGCTAGGATCTCGGCCTGCTCCTTCGGGTTGAGCTCTCCGCTGACTCGGACCTTTTCCACCACCCCGAGCCGAGTGGTGACTTCAAGTTCCACGACCTCATCCACGTCCTCCAACCTGGATTGCTCTCCCCAAGAATTTTTCTCCTCTCCACCGCGAGCGAGCGCTTGGGCTCCTTCCTCCGACTCTGCCCCTCCAACCACCATCGACTCTTCCACCCCTCCTTCCTGGGCACCCTCTCCTTTCCCCTCTTCTTCTCCTCTTCCCGCCCTGGGCCTCTCCGCGACCCCTTCCTGGGCATGAACCTCCTCTCCCTCCATCTTCTCCTCGGCTCTTTTCTCTCCTCCAGCTTCTGCCTCCTCCTCCATCATCTTATCGAACTCTTCCGCCTCTCCCATCCAGGCGATGGTGTTGACAGCCGTCACGTAGCACTGTCTCGCCATCTTGGGGTCTCCTCGGATCTGGACTTGGACTTCACCCGCGTTGAACTTTAGACATTGGTGGAAGGTGGAAGGGACGCATCTAAATGCGCTGATGAGAGGCCGTCCGAAGATGGCGCTGTAGCTGCTTGGGGCATCCACTATCACGAAGCGGCAGTTTCGGGACTGCCCTCCGAGGGTCACATGGAGCCCCACTCCACCTTCTACTTCCTTCCTTTCTCCTGAGAAGCCGAACAGGGGACCATCCGAGGCCAACGCCCTCTTGGATTCCACCTTCATCTCATCAAACGCCTTCTTGAAGACGACGTTGACTGAGCTACCGTTGTCGACTAGGATCGACGAGACGATGAAGTTCTCGATGGCGGTCTGGATGACCAACGCATCGCAGAACGGGTCTTCGAAGCTCGACATGTCCTTCTGAGAGAAAGTGATTCTCTTCGCTGGGGGTGGAGCAGTGGATGTTGAGGCCACGCTCCGCCGATAGATGGTATGGAGGCTAGCCTTGCGGGTCGCCTCCACCCCTACCCCCCCCCCCCCCCCCCATGGATCACCCCGATCCCTCCTCTACTCCCCACATCAACTCTGTCCTCGCACCTCTCTTCCTCCTCTCCTCGAGGCTCGACCTCCTCGATTCTCACCTGTTGTTGTTGCCCTTGCGCGGGCACTCGGCCCCTTTTTGTCTCTAGGAACTCCGGGCAGGTGGCCGTCGCGTGACCTTCCTCATCGTGGAAGTCACAATACGGTAACGCCACCCCGCCTGCTTCACCTTCTGCCACTCTATTCCTCCTCCTTCTTGCTCCCGCTTCTTCTCTCGCCTCTTCTCTCCTTCCCCTTCCTCTTCCTCTCCTGATCGCCATGGCTTGCTGAGGCGGGGGAGGCAACGGCCTCGGACCCTGCCTCCATCCCAACTGGGGTGGTCTTCCTTGCCCTTCATAGAAGTTACCCCTTCCCGGGCCGTAACCTCGTCCCTGACCTTGCATTCCTTCGGCACGTTGCCTCCACTCCCCCTCCGGGACCCTGGGCTCCTCCCTTCTCCTGACTTCCTGCTGCCTGACCTCCGGCTCACTGAGCTTCGCTAACCGCTTAGTGAGTTCTGGGTTGGCCTCCTCACTCTCAATCTCCTCCGCCACCCGTTCCATCAACTCTTCGTAGGAGACGGGGGTTTTTCTCTTCAAAGCCATTTTGAAAAAGCTCTCCCTTAGCCCGACGGTGAAGGCGAGCTGGAGTGCAAATCCTGGCATCTCCTGAGTGAGTAACACCTCCTCTTGAAACCGATCCGTGTAGCGAGCCAACGACTCCTTTGGATCTTGCTTCACTTTGAAGAGGGACTCGGCGTCCTTCTTCCTCTTCTTTGCGGTTGAGAATCACAAAAAGAAGCTCCTGCGCAAATCCTCGAAAGCGTAGATCGACCCTGTAGGGAGTTGATGGAACCAGTCCCTGACCTTTTCTTTAAGAGTGACAGCGAAGAGCCGACACTTGAAAGCATCCGACATCGGCCTGATGGAGACCGAGTCCTCAAAAGACTGAAGATGCTGGACAGGGTTGTCCCTGCCGTTGTAGTACACCCTGTCCCACTCTTCGAACCCCGCCGGGACAGGTGCTGAAAGTACCAACTCGCAGAAGGGGCTTCCCACTTCTACCACCCTTTCTCGCTCCGCTCTCCCCCGAGCTCTCTCGCCAGACTTGAGCTCGCGGGGACCGCGCTCGCGAGAACAGCCTTTGCCTGGGCCACTCCCACGGTCGCCATGTCTAACAAACTTTCTCAGGTCCATCAAGACTGAGTACTCTAGTTGCATTGATCAGAAGTGATCATGACACTGAGTTTGAGTCTCTTCTGATGAGAGAATTCTGTGGAAAAGAAGGGATCAGGCAGTGTTTCTCTGCTCCTAAAAGCCCTCAACAAAATGGGGTAGCTGAAAGGAAAAATAGAACATTAATTGAATCAGCAACTACATTGCTTGCTGATGCTCATTTGCCACTCTCCTTTTGGGCAGAGGCAGTGAACACATCAAATTATGTGTTGAATAGAAGCCTGATACATAAGCTTAAGGGTAAGACTCCCTATGAACTACTCAAGAATAAAAAGCCTAAGGTTAGCTATTTTAAGATTTTTGGTTGTAAATGTTATGTGCATAACAATGATAAGAAATATCTGAGGAAGTTTGAAGCTAAGGCAGCTGAAGGCATATTCCTTGGATACTCTCTATCTAGTAAGGCATATAGAGTCTACAACAAGTCTACTCTTAAAATAGAGGTGTCCATGCATCTTTCTTTTGATGAAACTAACCTATTGAATGAGGAGAGGAATACCACCTCTACCATAAATACCTTGCAGGTATCAGATTTATGTGGAGAGCTAAATGAGCTAAATCTAGAGAAAAGAGATTCTTCACTTCCAACAACTCAAACACTTGAAGATAGTGAAGAAGAAGATTATCCAGAAGATCTTGCTGACAAGTCAATTCAAGTGACAGGTGATCAAATTCCCCAAGAAGATATTATTGCTGAACCAACTCCAACTGTTGACCACATCACAATTAGAGATCATCCAATATCACAAGTAATTGGAGATATTTCAGCAGGTGTTCAAACAAGGCATCAACTACACCAAAATTAGATGCATACTTGTTTCCTATCACAAGTTGAACCTCAAACTATAACAGATGCAGAACAAGATCCAAATTGGATTCTTGCAATGCAAGAGGAGCTCAATCAATTTGAAAGGAACAAGGTTTGAGATTTGGTTCCAAGACCAAAGGGCCATCCAGTTATTGGCACTAAATGGGTCTTCAGGAAAAGCTAGATGAACAAGGCAACATTGTGAGAAATAAAGCAAGACTGGTAGCCCAAGGTTATTCACGGGAAGAAGGGATTGATTATGATCAGACCTTTTCTCCTGTTGCAAGACTTGAAGCAATCAGAATCTTTCTTGCATTTGCTGCATATAAAAAGTTCAAAATATTTCAAATGGATGTGAAGAGTGCATTCTTAAATGGAGAAATTAAAGAAGAAGTCTATGTGGAACAACCACCAGGTTTCATCTCTCCAACTCAACCCTCTTTTGTATTTAAGCTTAAGAAAGCTCTTTATGGTCTCAAACAAGCTCCTAGAGCATGGTATGAGACTTTAGCTAGTTTTCTATTGGAAAACAATTTCTGTAGAGGCATAGTAGATAAAACCTTATTTTTCAAAATACATAAAAATCAAACTTTGCTAGTTCAAATATATGTAGATGACATTATCTTTGGCTCTACTGATTCAAATTTGTGCAAAAGATTTTCTAATCTAATGCAATCTAAATTTGAAATGAGTAGTATGGGTGAGTTATCATACTTCCTTGGTCTTCAAGTGAAGCAAACTCCAAATGGAATCTTCATATCCCAATCTAAGTATGCTAAGGAATTAGTGAAAAGGTTTGGTATGTCTGATTCTTCCACCATGAAAACACCCATGCCCTCAAATGCTGTTGTTGATAATGATGAATCAGGGAAACCTGTTGATTCAAAAGTATATAGAGCAATTGTTGGCTCACTACTTTATTTAACAGCTAGTAGGCCTGACATAATGTTTGCTACCTGTATTTGTGCTAGATTTCAAGTTAACCCCAAAGAATCTCACCTAATTTTATTAAAAAGAATTTTGAGATATATAAAGGGTTGCCCTAATCTAGGACTTTGGTATCCAACAGCATCTGAATTTGAATTAACTGGATTCTCATATTCAGATTATGCTGGATGCAGAGTAGACATGAAAAGCACATCAGGAACTTGTCAGTTTCTTGGTGATAGGCTTGTGTCTTGGTTTTGTAAGAAGCAGACATCTGTGTCTACATCAACAGCTGAAGCTGAATACATGGCTGCTGGCAGTTACTGCTCACAGATGTTGTGGATACAAAATCAACTTCTAGACTATGATGTCAATTTAAATAATTCAACTATATTTTGTGACAATACTAGTGCAATATCTATAGCACAAAATCCAGTTATCCATAGTAGGACTAAACACATAGAAATTAGGCACCACTTCCTTAGGGATAATGTGGATAAAAATAAAATTTGCCTACAATTCATTTCTACTGATTTACAAAGAGATGACATTTTCACCAAGCCCTTGGATGAAAAGAAGCATATCTTCTTTATAAATCAAATAGGAATGATAGAAGGAGATTCAATCTGTTAAAAAATTAAATTTCTATTTATCCCCCAAATTCGTCGAACGGAGGACGACGAATTTGAATCATTTGTCGAATGATGGTCGACAAAACCTTTTAACTTCAGAATCGATAAAGAAAATCTCATCTGTCGAACGGTGGTCGACGAAAAAGATATTTTTGTCGAACACTGTCTGACGGAGACCTAAAGTCTTTTCGACTTCTGTTTTTATTAGGTTTTTGCCGAACGCTGCTCCACAAATGCGCCCCCTTCTCCGGTCCATATAATCTCTAATTTACTTCTTAATAGATCGCGCCTACAGAAATCGTTTCCCCGAGTTCCCCTCTGCACTTGATCTTTCTCTCTTGCAGGTACAAATGGCGATTTCTCAATCCGCGCTCTACTCGATGAAGTTCGATGCCAGGTTTGACATCGACATGGAATCTTTCGCACAATCTGACCAAGTCTTCAAGGATATTCTTCAACTTTTCGAAGAGCAACAGTTAAAGAAGTTAATGAGCATGAGGATAAAGCTGCACACAGCAGAAATTAAGGAATGGTGTTTCACGGCTAAGCCAGATGATGAAAGTCTAACAGGAACCATCTCAGGACATCAGGTCTCTCTTACCCCTACCATTCTATCTGAGGTTTTTGGTCTTATAAATGGTGATGATGAGTTAGAGCTAAGCTCTGTTGAAAATGGTGAAACATTGATTAAAATGGGTCATTCCACTGGAAACTCTAATCATCTGCTTAAGAAAAACTTATCTTTGGAATATAAGTTTTTTTTCTGATATTGTTGGAAAAGTGTTGTTAGGGAAAACAACAGGTCATGATTATATTAATAGGCACCAATTTATGTTGATGGTGGCTTTAATGGAAAAGAAGAAAGTGAACTGGGGATCCATTCTCTTTGGATCGATTAAGAAGAAAATATCTAAAGAAAATGTCTGTTTTGGAAGAATTATAGGAATTATATTGCAGGAAAGACACCAAGACCTTCTGGTCTCTCCCAAGGTGACCATTAATGCTAGCAAGAAGCTGACCTCATCTCTCTTTGCTAAATGGGACAGGGTGTTTACCAAGAAGAACCCAGGAGCAGCTACACAGAAGAAAACTTCTGAAGGCACAAGGACTGATCCAGTCACTCCCTCAACCCTTCTAGAAGCTCCTTCTCCTCCTCCTCTTGTTTCTTCTCCTCCTCTCCCATTTCCACCTCAGAATATTTCCCCTGCACAATCTCCACCTCCAAATTCTCCCACACTCATTGATGACATTCCATCCTCATCTACCCTTCTACTTCCTCATACTTCTCCACCTCCATCTCCCATGCATGATGACCATCAGTCACCCATCCATCACTCTTACCCTATTCATTCTGACATCCCTCAACAACATGCCAATGTTGCAAACATCTTTGTACCAACCTCCATTCCTTCCACTTCTCAACCATCTTCATCTCATCCACCTGAAATGCTATTTCTACATTTCCAAACTGTTGCAGATCAAATTCTTGACTACATTGTTCCCAAGATAGATAAAATCCTGGATGCAAAACTTGCTCCAGTCCATAACATTCTTTCTACTCTTGACTCCACCTTGGATGCGAAAATTGCTCCAATTCTTCAAGCAATTTCTGAACTATCTTCTACAATATCTTCAATTCCTTCCTCCTTTTTTGTCCCTTCTTCTAGGGGCCTAGATTCAGGTCTCCCTGAAGCTAGGCAGGGGGAGATGCCTAATGAAGAAGCTTCAGAAGCTCCTGTTTCAGAGGCTACAGTTTTTATTGAAGATACAGTTCAAATTTCTGATTTAGAAATGTTTGATTTGGTTGAAGCATCTGAATTGCCAGTCATAGAAAAGACAAATAATATCTACATTCATCCTTCTTTAGATATTACTCATTTGCTGTCTAAGTTCAGTTCTATTTACTCAGTTCTGCCAAAACATCAAGATTATTCTAGAGCAATTGTTCCTTATACTGCTCCAATTGATAAAGTTTTGCTGAAAAAGATTATCAGCAGTTTTGCAGTTCAAAGTGCAGATCCAGTTCATGTTTCAGTTCCAGTTCTAAGTCATGCAAGTGAATCAGTTGAAATTTCAGAGGAATTTGTCAATAGTTTTGATGTCCCAACCTTTATCTTTGATGAATCACCAATTCCAGATTTTGATGAAATTTGGAAAGCAGAAGATGAAGCTTTTGAAGCTGAAGAGCAAAAGCTCAAAGCTCTGAAATTGGTCAATGAATTATATGATGATCCAATTCCCTCTTCTGATTCTGATGAAGAAGACAATGATAGTGATTCTGATGATACTTTATCAAGGAAGAGAAAGAAAAGAAAGACAAAGTCTTTGGCTGTCCCCAAGCCTCCTAACCCACATAGTGATATTCCCTATTACATTCTTCATAATATCACTCTTGACAAAGATACCCCTCACTGGATGAAGTTCTCCAGAAATGAAATTAAGAGGAGAAAGAAATTCAAGAAAACTGGTTATTATTCTGATAAGCCAGTTAGGTTTAATCCACCTCCTCCTCCTCCAGCAGGATCAGCAGGCTCAGCAGGACCTTCTTCTTCCTCTCAAAAGTTCACTAATCAGCAATCAAGTAAACCAGCTAACACAAGTGGTTATCAGAGTTCCTGGTCTTCAGGATTTTCTTCAACCCCTTCCAAGAATGTTTCCACAGTATATAAGCATACAATATCTGATGGATCCTTGCACAGGAAAATTAACATTCCTTTTGAAAAACCTTCATTTCAGGCTATTGATTCTGATGATAGGCCTTTGTCCCCAGTGAATACAGAAGTTGATGAATTAGCACAGATGGCTAGGTTCAAAGAGACAATTGCCTCAGCTCAGATTAATAAGGCAAAAGCTGAAGGGAAAGACCATTCTCAGTTCTCAACCATGTCAAAGTACAGAAGAAAGGAGTTTGATAAGTATAAATCAAAGAACTTTTTCAATGCTGAAGAATTCCTGATGCAGTACCCACAAGCAGTTGTTGTTCAAGCTAGAACTCAGACTATTATTGGAGCTCAGGATCTCTACATAAGCAAGAAGAAATCTGAAGATCCTAACAGGAAAATCATCTTCAAACCTTCATCAGCAAAGAAGTGAAAAAGGTTCAGACTTATTTATTCTGTTATTGTTTAAACATTTTGGTTGTAATGATTATGAACTCAGAGCACTATTTTTACCCTATCTGCTGAAATGAATTCTCATTCTGTCAGATATATTTTTATGCTCTGCTGTTTATTTTTCTATCTGTATTTATTTAATTGATTGTCAAATAGTATCCTAACCCAAATAGGGGGAGATTGTTGGAACAACCCTATTACTGATTTGGGTTAGGATCACTAAGTTTTAACTAAGGATCAAGTTGACCTCATTGTATAGTTTAAGGGTCAAGTTTTTAGGCTGTTAGAGTGGCTAGAACTTAAGGAAAATTTAAGTTCCCAGTGTTCGACAAATGTCGAGTGGCGTTCGACGAATGTCTAGCTTCGTTCGACAAATTGTTCTCAGCAGACTGAAGTATTATGGCCAGTTCCAGCGCTCGACATTCTCTGAGCAGCGTTCGACAAATGGCGAGCAGTGTTCGACGAATTCCAGCCAGAGCTCGACAAATTCTGTATTAAAGCTCAGTTCGACAAATACAAGTCCAGATTATTTATATCAGTTATTTGTCAACACTCTGAACACAGATCGACGACTCCAACGGATATATTCAATACATTTGGACGTATTCAAGGCAGGCAAGTAAGGATATTATTTTATTTAAATATATTCCTTATTTCATTTGTTCCAAGACAAAGATAGTCATTGACAATTAATGCAAATGAGTATTTCACGGCTAAGGAATTAAAGGACCTGACAAAAGTCATTTTGTCTTTATTGTTATTCCAAGAAAGAATTAAAGACAGATTATTCTATTCCAAAAAATAGAATATATCAAAGACAGACATTATTGTCTTATCTCTCTCGACAGAATTCAAATTAGCATTCTTGCAGAATATAGAAAGATAACAACAAGGATAGAGAAAGAGAAGAAGAACATTCAGTCTATCATTCTCAAGTCTTCTTCTCCTTCCTCAAGCATCACTCATCTTCTCTCTGAGAACATCATCTTCAAGATCCATCTCTCAGATATTCTGCTGCAAGTTCAAGTCTTCTACAAGAGCAACAAGGAATCTGAAGAACCTGTTCTTCCAGATTAATCTGCTACAGAAGATTTGTGTCTTCAAGAGAAAGCTTCTCCAACATCTGTCAAATACTTCAATCAGACAGGGGGAGCTTTACAACAAGTCCACTAGAGTCTTCTCTCAGCATCTTGACAGAGAAGAACACTATAACTCTTTATCACCTCTCTTGTACAGGGTTAATACTCCCTTCAAAAGTGTAGTTCCTTGGTGGCAAGACACCTGATCAAAAAATCTAGTTGGTTTTGAGCACCTGATCAAAAGCTCTCTGGTGTGTGGACACGTGATCAAAATCACCTTGGTGTTAGGGCACCTGATCAACCCTCCTAGTGGAATCCTACCAAAGGGTGGTAGAAGAGTGGACTACCCAGATTTATTGGGGAACCACTATAAATTCCTTGTGTCTTCTGTGTGTGTTTATTTCTTTGTGTTGTGCTGTGTGCTTTTATTTATTCAGTTTTTCTGTTTATATATATCTCACTCTGCTTACACATATATATATAACACTATTTTAATTACACTATAAAACTAAGGAAAAGTTTTTAATACTCTATTCACATCCCGCCCTCTAGAGTAACTTAAGATCTAACCTCCACTTTCACAATATCCTTTTTACATTAAAGCAAGGGTCCCCAATCCCTCCGATGATTACGAGGGGATCCTGATGCGGTAACCGTAACCCTTGCAAGTCCTCCTCCCCGAAAGCAATCGTAATGTCCTGCTTGAGTTTCTTATATTCGTGGTCTCTTGGGGGTTTGGCGATCGAGAGGATTTGCACCGTTAGGATGGGAGGTCCAGCGATTGTTTCGATTTCTCCCACCATCGACCTTCCTCCTCCCGCGCCTCGGTGAGCGGGAGTCTGCTCCCTCGCTTCCCTAGGTTGCTGAGGCAGATTGGGAACCTGGCCTTGCAGGAATCTTCCCAGGAATCCCTGGCGGACAAGGCGCTCGATCTCGTCTTTAAGCCTTGTACACTCTTTAGTGGTATGCCCAGTTCCTCGATGGAACTCGCAATACCTGGATTGGTCGCTCCTCGGGTTTGGGGCTGGCACCCGAGGAGTGCGGAGCTATGGGTTGCTCTGAATGTCATAGAGTACATTTGTTCTGGTGGTGTTCAATGGGGTGTAGACCCTGGGCGGCTGCGGACCTAGGTTTCTTTGGTGATTACGATGATGTTCATCATTGCGGCGTTCCTCGCCGCGCCGTTCTTCTCGTCCACTAGGGGCTTGATCTAACCCCCTCTTCCTCCTTTGGCTGCCTTCAAACTGCTAACGGTGCGCATCGATGGCCTTGTCGGTAGCTATCTGAGCTTCAACTCGGTGAACGAGGTCAGGATAACTTGGCATGGTTTCTCTCATTAGAGATGAGTAAAAGCCACTTGGGAGGAGTCCTCCAAGGAAAACTCCTCGCAAGAGCTCGGGGTCGACCCCCGAGATGTAACATCCCGACTTTTATTGGGCCACTAGGCCCTAGTGAGCCCAATAAAAGTAGGCCCGAGCGATAGAAAACTACCATTTTAAGTGGTGTTGCGCGCCGCAACTAAGTCGTTGGGGTACAGTGACCAAATGAACCCTGATTTGACTCCAGTCAGTTCCATTAGACTCGTATAAACAATACGAGCGCAACGGAATTCGTTGCACTTCAATCCGAGGTCGTTTGGAGAAAACGACCATTTCGGGTGTCGTAGCGCGCCACTATCTCATTATTATGAATAGTGACCGTACGAACCCCGAATTGACTTCTGGCAGTTTCGTTAGACTTGTATAAACAATACGAGCGCAACGGAATTCGTTGCACTTCGATCCGAGGTCGTTTGGAGAAAACGACCATTTCGGGTGTCATAGCGCGCCACTACCTCATTATTATGAATAGTGACCGTACGAACCCCGAATTGACTTCTGTCAGTTCCGTTAGACTCGTATAAACAATACGAGCGCAACGGAATTCGTTGTACTTCGATCCGAGGTCATTTGAAGAAAACGACCATTTCGGGTGTCGTAGCGCGCCACTACCTCATTATTATGAATAGTGACCGTACGAACCCCGAATTGACTTCTGTCAGTTCCGTTAGACTCGTATGAACAATACAAGCACGAAATATAAAACAGACCATCTCAGTGCAACGCACGAAATATAAAGTGCACGAACCCGACATCAGCCCCGGCAAATCATAATGGACCCCGGGACCATGGAAGACCCCGTCCTAGGTTGACCTCGGTCAAACTCCCCCCCCCCCCAGCTGGAAATTATTGGAAAAAGAAAAAAAGAGGGGGGGGGGGGAGAGAAGCCCCTTCCCCAAGGGAAGGGGGATGCCCATGAATAGGCAGCCCCCTATTGGGTCAAGGGGGCAGGTGAGAGGAAGGGAGGGAGGGGGAGAAAAATATCTCCCCCCCCCACTCACCCTCCCTTATCCCCCACGTGAGGAAAAGAGGAGAGGGGGGGGGGGGGGGGGGGGAGGTCTCCCCTTCCTATAAAAGGAGAGCCACACCCCCTCCTTTCAGCACACCACCACCATCTCTCAAGCCCTCCCCCTGCCGGCTAGCCCAGCCACCACCACCTCGCCGGAGCCCTGCCCAACCAAACCGCTGCCACCCTCCCTCCTCACCATGGCCGACCGCCCCTATATCTCCCGAGCTCCCCCTCCATCACAGGTAGAACACCTTCCCCCTCCTCCTTCTTACCTCCCGGAGGCAACCCGACCCCCTCCTCGTCGCCGGAGCGCCGCCAGCACCACCCCGAGGCTTGCAAGCCTCGGGGAGGGGGGCTGGCCGTGGAAGCCAACCCCCCCAGTGCCGGTGGTGGCGCTGGGGGAGCAGGTCCCCACTCGGGGACCTTGGCGCCGACGAAGGGGTGGCGGCCGGGCCGCCGGAGGACGCAGCCCCGGCGGCGCCCGAAGCCCCCTCCCCCTCCTCTGTTTTCCTGTAGGGAAAAACCGCCACCCCCGGCGGCGGCTCCAGGCCGTCGGGCCCCCGCTGGAGGTCTGCCCCTCCCCGGCGCCCCGACCAGGGGCGGCAGGGAGGGCCCTCCCCGAGGAGGCGGCGGCGCAGCAAGCTGCATGGACCATGCAGGCTGTGCCGCGCCTCCCCGCCCCCTTCTGCTCAGTTTTCCGGTGGGGTCCGGCGGCGCCAGGCCGCCGGACCACCACCGGAGTGGTCGCCGACCCCCGGCGCACCGACCGGGGGGCGGCACCGGCACCCTCCCAGCGGAGGCGGCGGCGCAGCGAGCCTGCATGGCGCATGCAGGCCGCGCCACCGCCTCCCGCCCCTTCTGTCTCCTTTCCCGGTGGTAGCCGGCGGCGCCAGGCCACCGGACCACCCCTGGAGAAGTCGTCGGCCCCCGACGCACCGACCGGGGGCGGCGCCGGCCCGAGCCGGCCGCTGCCCGGCGGTGGCAGCGGCCGCCTCCCGTTATGGCTAACGTGAGCCGCCCGATCTCCCCCAGGAAATCGGGCGGCTCCCCTTTTCTCGTTTCCCGCCTCCCGCCTCCACTTGTGTGCCCCCCACAGCGGATCCGTCGCAGATCCGCTGTGGGAGCCGCGGGATGGCGCGCGGTGCAGCACCCCCCTGCGCCTCCTCCCTTTCCCTAACCGCACCCCAACCTCCCTTTCCCCTTACTCATTTTTTTGAGAACAAATGGGGCAGATTGGGAAGAAACTTCCTAAATGAAAAATGTGTCCCACCCTAAGGGGCACCTCCAGTATTTTTTTGGGAATTTTTGGATTAAGTTTAATATTTTTAAACCTATTTATAAGGTTTATTTTAAGGAAATAAAAGCCCAAAAGAGTTGGGAAAAATCACCAAAAATTATAGGCCCTAATTAAGGGTGTTTTACAACTGCTATTAAAATTGGGAGGTGTGGTCTCTTATTTTGGTCCTCCAAAAGTATTTTGTAAGCAAAATAAACGCCCGAAAAGGAGCGAAATTCATCGAAATAAACCGACATCCTCTCGACGTATAATTTTTAAACGCATAATAAAGATTACGTGTATCGATCTAAGGAATCGACTAAGTTAAGAATATCGACGCAAAACTCGGGACGAAATCACGGTGCGACGCTGCACCTCAATAATGCCGGAATAATCATAAAAGAACGAATCCACGACAAAGGAGGAGTTACTAAAAATATCATGAAATGTAAATAGACTCCCGAGACGGAGTAGAACCCCCATGAACGGGGAGAAAGCAGAACCTCCTCCTATGAACGGAGTCGACATTGAAGCCTCCTCTGATGGAGTGATTGGACTACTAACCATCTACTTATTTACTGCTTTCTGTACTTCTATCTAAATCCAGTCTTGTATTGGTCCCCTGCATTTACTTCATGTACTTTTCTTTAAATCCAGTCTCGTACTGGTCCCCTGCATTTACTTTCTGTACTTTTCTTTAAATCCAGTCTCGTACTGGTCCCCTGCCTTTACTTTCGGTACTTTCAATTCTCCAGTCTCGCACTGGTCTTGATAATATGGCCTTTTCTTTCGGCCTAATTTTCTGCTTAATATCATGGCCTCTGCTTTCGGCCTAATTTTATGCTTATATCATGGCCTCTGCTTTCGGCCTAATTTTATGCTGATATTATGGCCTCTGCTTTCGACCTAATTTTATGCTGATATTATGGCCTCTGCTTTCGGCCTAATTTTATGCTAATATTATGGCCTCTGCTTTCGGCCTAATTTTATGCTGATATTATGGCCTCTGCTTTCGGCCTAATTTTATGCTGATATTATGGCCTCTGCTTTCAGTCTATTTTGCTGCTGCACTTATTCCTATTTTGGTACTAACTGCAGCCCTACGCTGGCAAGCAGTGCTTATCCTCCCTTGCGAGGCCTTAGCTGGGGAAAACCCGGAGTTGAGCCCCTCCTCCCAGGTTAGCCCAAATAAGGAGCCCCGATACCGTTAAGCCTCCCGGTCAAAGGTTGCGTGACCGCTCGAGTAAGAGCGCCGCGTCAAGTTTTTAAAGCGCTCGCTTTAAGTTTTGAAGATTGTTTGAAAGTGGTGGGTCGGTCACGCCCACAGACCGTTCGTACCGGTGTGGGAGGGTTGACGACTCATGGCAACAGGGAGATGTGCGAAGCGGGTTATCTCCACTCTGAACCCGCAATTTTGCCTCCGCTGGTCGGCCTAAAAATCGGTTCGCCGGATGTCGCTCACATCCAATTAGTACACCAAGTTGTACCGGAGGGCCTGAGTGATACGGTACGACTACACTCAGAAGTGGCAAGACTGGACACTGTCACCGACGGCCACATCGGTGAGGCCCGCGGCGTTAGCTCCCCTGCTTGAAATATAGCGGTCTAAACTGTGTCGACACGGGGTTTTTGTGTGTGTACAGGTTTGAATACATGGGTGTGTATAGGAGCGAGATAGTGTTGTGTATTTACTATTCGGCGCGATTATGGACAATAGGGCGGGAGCCCCTTTATATATATATGCATACCTGTTGCTAACTCTCTTCCTTGCTTCGGCTATTTACTTCTGTCCTTTAGCCGCCCCCTGGATATGGATCCGGGGAGGGGATGTATTTTCTACTTAGCTCTGTGACTAGCGGTTATTTCTTATAACCAATCACAGGAGATGGGACAGCACGAAGCCCTCGCACCACAGGATGAGATACCATCCTTGGAGATGGCCCGTTGGATTACCCCAGCCTCGCCCCCTATCTTCCGCGACGTGAGTCCTAGAATATAGGACTAGACTAGGATCTTTTGTTTCGTCGATGTAGCCCCCGAGGCAATAGTTGTAAACATTAGGCTCCGGCCCTGTTTAAATATGTGAATATAAGCTGTGTGGTCGATTTTCTGTCTTTCGATTGCTTCCGCTATGCGTTCTGATGTGATGTTGTGATTCTTGTGCCTGACAAGGAGACCGCTCGGTGCTTAAGAGGGTGGGACGTTGCCACCCGCAAAGCGCTAAGTGGTCATCCTTGGGCAGTAAGATCCCCCCTCCCTGAACCCGGTTCAGTTTGGGGAGGGGGGGTCTTACACGGGATTTGCCGAGCTTCTGAAGTGAAGCATCAGAAAAAATCCTTGAGAGTCTCTCCGTCGTTTTGGCGGATTCCTGAGAGATGGGAGGGAACTCGGACAATCCTACGATTGGCGATGAACTGGTCCACGAATTGCTGCGCCATTTCTGCGAAGTTGTTGATGGCCCCATCCCGCAGGGAGTGGAACCAAGTGCGTGCTTGTCCTTTCAAGGTTGATGGGAACACTTGACAGAGGATCTGATCGGGGGCACTGTAAATCCTAATGATAGTGTTGAAGTGATTGGCATGTTCCAATGGGTCGTCCGTCCCGTTGAATATTTCGATGTTGGGAAGCTTGAAACCGTTTGGAACTGGATGGGCCAAGACGGCGATAGTGGGGAGCCGTGGTGCGCGGGACGACGGGCGAGGGCTGTGCGTCGCCCTGCCTGGCCGTATTCTCCTGCTATCATATCGCATATATCCTCTCTTGTGGTTCTTTCTATTGCTCGGCCAGGAACTGCTCTTCCCTGGTGGTGGTGATGGTGGTCAGCTTCTGGTCCTCTGACCGGCCGAGCGGGATGAGTGGAGCTTGTGGCGTCGGAGAATTCTTCTGAGGCTTCTTCTTCTCCAATGACCTCCTCATTCGGAGCATGATTTGGACCTGGGGGTGGCGGAACGTTCAATGCTGGAGGTTGAACGGGAGCTCGCGGAGCCCCAAGATTTCTTACGTTTGCCAGCATCTCGACCTGCTGTTCTTCCTTCTGCCGTATGAGCCCTTCCAGTACTGTCCCGGGCGCAAGTACTGCCTCTTCTGTGAGAGGCGCGTTGATAAGTGAGTGGGAGGGAGACGGGTCGACGCGTCCCTCCGGGATTGATCCTTCAGTGGTGCGAGCACTTCTTCTTGCCATTGCAATCGATGTCAAGTGCTACCTCCACTGAGTCTTTGCAGAACTTTGGGAATAAGTTCCCACAGACGGCGCCAAACTGTTGAGGGTCGCTTGGGTGCTTTCAGTAGACCGGTCGACTTGAACCACCTTAGCTCTGAAGTGAACCAAGCGCGCTAACAGTCAATTAGAGAATCGTTAAGTACACTGAGACTTTTTAACGTGGAAAACCCGGAAAGGGTAAAAAACCACGCGGTCGGAGCTGTGCCGACCAAACTCCACTATCTCCTGGGGGGTTACAATTAGAGACTCAGAGCTCGAGCGCGATAGGCCACTGCTCGTTACAGTAGTGGAGAGAAAAAAAGAACTCTGAGGGTGACAGATCACCTCTCGGAAAGCTAAGTAATTCCTTTTCTGAGAACATGAGTGAGAACAAAAGTGAGAATGCCCAGTCGCCTTTCGGGAGAAGGGAAATCTCCAAGTCCACGAAGACTATCTTCGAAGCTTCGAAGGAGATCTTCGAAGCGCGAAGGAGATCTTCAAGCTCCGGAGGAGAACTCAAGGGAAATCTTCGACAGAGCTCTCTCGGGTGCAGAAGGCAAGGTGTCCTGAAATGAAGGCTCAGGGCTCCTTTTATAGCTTTGGCCGGGGGTAGCCCGATAATTTTTCCCTCGTAACCACCGTAACCACCCGACGGGCGAATCACGCTGGTCAATATAGAAAGGCGACAAGCGGGTCCTGCAATCTGAGAAATTAGGAAAGACAAAAAGTGAGCGTGCCCGGAATGCGGAAGTGCTCTGAGCACGCTCAGAAGCGTTTTGAGCGCGCAACGAACGGGTAAGCGTTCTGAGCGCGTAAGGAGGTCGGAAACGGGAAGCCGTACCCCCAAAGAAGGGATGGAGTTTCGGCCGGGCGCTTCGCTGGACCCCTGTGGTAGAGGGGTGCGGTTAGGCCGCGCCTGTACGGGGGGTGGTCGCGGCCCGAGGGGGGTGCGGCTTGACCGCACCCCAAAAGGGGGCACGGCGGCATGGCCGCACCCCTCGAGGGGGGTCGGCGCTACCGCGCACGCCATCGCGTGGTAGCGTCACGCGGTACCGCCACACACGTCATGGCGGTAGCGCTCCCGCTACCGCGCGCGGTAGCGCTTGAGGTTGCGCACGGCATAGCCGCGCGCGGTGTTGCGCGCACGATCGCGTGCGGCCCTGCGGCGTGTTAGTATGGGCGGTTGGCTGCGGAGATAGTGGGTTTGGTCCTCTTTCCCACTCACCCGTATTATCTTAGTGGGGGAGTGAGTTTTGTGAATAACCGTCACCCGATCATCCATATATAGATGAGAGCCCATATATGAATGCATATCAATAGTAATTTTCACAATATATATAATTTCTCATTCATAGAGCTGAGTTTTTGTATGCACTGGATCTTCATCGGGAATCATGATTACAACGTATAAAGGTGCAAAAAATGATTTTATTACACTGGTTACTAATGTATATATTTCTTTGTTTTAATAGTTTCATATTTACGTAGATCTTTGAGATTGGTGGAGATTTGGAGACATGGATGAAGTCTTGAAATAAATGCTATTAGCATAACAAAATTGTCATGAAACTTATATGATTGACGTTTTATTTTAATGAATACTTTGTCATTAATAATGATTGATATTTTCTTTGCATTATTAAAAATCTATTGCACAATTGTATTATTGTACTAAATATTTATCTATCATATGCAAAATGGAGAGAGTAAAATTAAAAAAAATGCAATTAGCTTTTTGGTGTGTCAATAAATTTTAGCGTGTCAATAACTTGTCATAAATGTTTTTGGTCTGTCAATATAATGACTGTAAATAGTCAATATCGGTATTCTTGTAACATTACTCTAAAATTTTATCTTCACAATGGTTTATAAAATTATGTAAATTAAAAAACTAATCATTTATGAATTTCTTTTTGGAAAAGCATTTAGAAATTAAATTTGAGATTCACAAAAATTGTTTGTATTGTTTCGTGAGTACTATAGTACTATTTATGTATGGATAATTGCTCCTGATTCTTGTAGGATTTTGTGCTATCATTTATTGTGGGTGTTAAAAAAATTGTTATATATGCAACTGAATTTGGCTATTCGTTGCTTGAAAAATCTGTCTTTTATTTGAATTCAAATTATTCTAAGAAGAATAATGAATAGCCAAATTCAGTTGCAACTACTACCACAAGAAGGGCCACATACATAAGTTCTGTTATTCTAAGAAGAATAACGAGAAGCGAAAGGAAGTGACTATTGATAATATGGAGAGTCACACTGCAACTACTGTATCTGTAGAGGAGGACGATGTCATCATTGTTGGAGATGATGTCATAGTTGTACTCTCATGTGATGATCGAAATTGGATTGTTAATTCAGGTGATTCTGCACATATCTCCCATAATAGGGAGTTATTTGCCACATATATCACTCACAATTGTGGGGTGCTTAGTATAACACCTCCATTGTAGTAATTATATAATATGGGTCCGGTCCGGACCCCACAACATAAAGTCAACACAATTTATGCATTATAACGTGATATAAGAAAAGAATGAATAAGTAGCCATCGAAAACACTAAACCAAACACCCAGAGTTTGTCCACATCCAGAGATAACACCAAAAGAGTGTCTCGGCCTTATGACATTACAACACATCAATCCAAATTAACAATATACATCTCATAAGTTCATTGCATAGAAAACTCATAATCTACCTCAACGTGCAAGCCAGAAACAAAAGCAATGGAAAAGTAGTAAGAAAGGAAGGAAGAAGAATGCATCATGAGGCTTTGACCTTTTTAGTTGTCTAGCGAGCTCCAACTTAACATCCTTGCCCTGCATCCATCATAACAAAAGCGGTGCATGAGGGTCAGCCAGGTTTGAACACAACTTCGTAACATCACCCCTCTTCCTGGCCACTTTAGCAGACCATAGAGAACTACATTACACTGCAAGTCAGTGTTTCGTATGCAATATAAAAACAAACATATAAATAAGCAACATATATGCAACCGGGTCTCACCCACGACACCCTATTACATGTATGAATCTAACACATCATCACCACACATTCGCATCACAATGTTCAGTGGGGGTACTCACACCCCTAAAGGCACAATAATTGATTCTAAGAACTCCATCTGAGACCTCTACCCGCGCATGGATGCTCACACCATGGGGAATCGCCAACCAAGCATGGCTGTCATAATCAGTTACATAAACTCCAGTAGGTCCTCTACCAGCACATGGATGATCACACTACAAGGACTTAACATCCAAGCATGGAGGTTCCAACTAAGGGGGCTTATCTCGCCGATACATCTACCACACATGTATGATCTCATCACGAGGCTAGTCAACCAAACATAGAGATAAAGTAACTCCTTATGCATACAGCTCATATCATCAATATTGGATATCACATTCGAATCTAGGATTTTCACGTATTTTCCTCGCCATAAACTCATCATCCGCCAACCTCACAAAAATTGGGCATTACAACAATGCTTTTTTCCGCAATAGTACTATTGGGAACAATGCCCAGCAATGTTCCTGATTTGAAGAAGTGCTCAGATCAATGATAAGTACAATATGTATTTGATGGTGTGTTCAGTTTATGCTTGCAGAGATTAAACAATATGTCCAGTACTTCTCAAATTCCACTAAGTACAATATCGTCGAGAAGGACTGGACATATCATCAAATAAAGTACTCGTACATCGTCGAGATTACATACATAGATAAGCTGAAGGATCATGATAGTTATCGTCGAAATGGTATGGACAACTCGACGATATCATTGTGACAACAAAGCTCACACGATAATATCGTCGTACATAACAAGAAGAATCAATCAAGTTGTATATCGTCGTGTCGATTTGTATCTCATGACGATATCGCTGAAATGCTAAAGTCAAAGTATTCGGGAGTGTCGACGACATCGTCGTAAAGAAGTCTTATCACTGAGAAGACTAAGAAAGAACTTGTAAAGGCAGCCGATAGAAGAAGAATAGATTATCGTCGAAATGATCAAAACGATATCGACGAGAAGTTAGAATGATCAAGACGATATCGCCGAAAAGACAGCATGGTTTCAACGACATCGTCGAGAAGACGGAAGTTACCAACAAGATTACGACGACATCTTCATATCATCGTAAATGCAAGTAGAGCTATGATATCAAGTATCGTCGAGATATCATTCTCTGAAGAAGACTTGAAAAATTGTCCAAGTCCAAGATGGATCGTCGTAATGGCAAGATATGTCATCGAGACGCTGCAAATATCGTCGAGACAAGTAAAGACATTTCAAATCGCGCTGACTGCATTTAATGCCATCGCATGATGGTCCAATCAATGTGTGTCATTAAGGAATGGGCTTCTGACACTTAAAGGTACATTCTAGGAGACCGTTAGCCGGCTCCTCAGAGATATAAAGGGATTAAGTGTCTGCCCTAGTTCAACACAGAGAATACTCACAAACTTTTCAATTGAACAGTAATACGGCTGCGAGGAGGAACAAGAACCGGCAAACTAAACTTTCACATCAAGTGTTCTCCAAGTTTCAATTTAGCACCATCGACTGATAAGAAGTGTTCCAGATCGAAGAAAGGATTAAAAGAGGAACCTGTGCTTTTCAAGAAAAGATCTGAAGTATTCTCTTCATATCAAAGAAGCCAATCTCCATTCGACTCAAGTTTCAGTCCAGCACCATCGACTGATAAGAACGGTTTAAGACTGAAGAAGGGATTGAAGAAGAGTCCGTGCTGTCCAAGATAACATTAAAAGCATCTTCTTCAATTCCAAGAAGTCAATCATCAAAAGGCTAGAGAAGTTATTTCTCAAATATTTTTTTTGGGCTTGAGGGCCTGAGCTGTAGGATCTGTTTCAGATCTGAGATTTGTAGGGCTTGAGGACCTAAGATTTGTTGGGCTTGAAGGCCTGAGACTTATAGGGCTTGAGGGCTTGAGTGTAGGGCTTGAGGTCCTGAGATTTGTAGGGCTTGAGGGCCTGAGACTTGTAGGGCTTGAGTCTAGGGTTTGAGGGCCTGAGTTGTAGGATCTATTTCAGATCTGAGATTTATAAGGCTTGAGGTCCTGAGTGTAGGGATTGAGGGCCTGAGATTATAAGGCTTGAGGGCCTGAGTATTTGGCGGAGTTTGCCGACTCTAGCACACTGCTAGATAGGCGCAAAGGGACAGTGGACTACTCACTGTCTTGAGGAACCACTATAGATCCTTGAGTGCTTTCTGTGATTTGCTCTTAATCTTTAAAACATTACTCTATGATCTTCATAAGAACAGACTCAAAAGAAAGAGGGGCAGTATATTTTAAAATACTTATTCACCGCCCCCCCCCCCCCCCCCCCCCCCCCCCCCCCCCTCTAGGTGATTTGGCAACATCCATAACTAAAAAGTGGTATCAGAGGTAGGTTGTTCAAAGTAAGCCTAACAGCTTGAACAGATCTGCCCTTGGGTGTGTCAAATCAGCAACTCAAAAAGGAATAGAGACTCGTGAAGAAAATGAAAATATCTGATGCTAAGGAGTTCAGATCTCTTAGTGAAAGCAGATGCAACACCTCTTATTCTGAAGAAGATAGATGGATATGGCCAAGTGAGAAAGGAATCAGAGCACCCCTGACCCTCTCAGACAGTGAATCTGATGATGAAGAAGGTTCTATGGTTAGAGAAAGGATAAGGGCACTACTCACTCTCTCAGACTGCGACTCTGAGGATGAGGAACTCCGTGGGTTGGTTTCCATTTCAAATGAAGAAAGTGATGAGGATTCATATCCTGCTCAGGTAAGTACTACTCTCATATGCTGCTCAAGATAAGAAAGTCATGAGGATTCACATCCTGCTCAAGTATGTCAAATTCGATTCGACGCAACTCTGAATTAGCGGTTGTATATTGATTTTGGAGCTAGCGTCGAGTATAGTTAGATGCCACGTCAAATTCTTTTAGCCGCAACTCTGAATGAATAATTCTATTTACTTAGAAAGTTCTTGCTGTTTTTCCCAGTAATAATTTTTATTAAAAATAGTATTTATACTAATATTTTCATGAATTATAAACTCATCAGAGAATTTTGGAGTAGAGATTACTCCCTTTGCATATGAGTTTTTTATAATTGATTATCAACTTCTTTCTTTTCCCTTCACTTTCTCTGGGAAAAGAACTCTACATCTTTCTGCACAAGTAACTCAAACATCAGAAGGTACCCAGTTACCTTGAGCCCTTTGCTTTTACCATTATAGTGTTCTATGAAAGAGTATAAGGGTCTTTCATGATATCCCTTTGGATGGCAGAGAGTGAGTTTATCAAACCTTGATCTATTATTTTGATACTTCAGATGTGTATAAAATGTATTTAAATATAATAAATCAGCAGAATGTTTAATTATTTTACTTTTGGATTTAACCTTTTGATTATTTTTGGTTAGTTTCTCTGCATTATTCTTGCCTAGAGGTTTTTTCTCATTGTTTAGAATTATTTTGTTAAGCACAGTTAATTTATTTGGATTATTAATATTCTGATCTTTAAATATTGCACTCTTCTCACTTGATCGATATTCACTAGGTCTAATAAATCTAACTGGATTTTTCCGGGCTGGTCTACTAGTGAATTCAGTGTTAGTGCAAGGGTCTGCTTCTAGACCTAGATGTTTAAATCTCATAGAGAGATTTTGTGTAATATCTTTGAGTTTTTGACTCATCTCATTGAGAGATTTCTTTTCTTATTTCGCCTAGTTCTGATTCTTTATTATGAATCTCTTTTCTTAAGTCTTGATTTCTCAAATATAACTCATCTTCCTATAGGTTTTCTAGTTCTAGCCTAGATGTTTCTATTTCTTTTTGTACCTTAATATGGTCATTGCAGAATTCTTTAAAGCAAAATTTAAAATCATCAGAATTAAAATCAAAATTATCAAACATGGATACTTGTTCTTCCTCATCATCTAAGGATATCCCCAATGCCATCATGTAGGCTGCTTCTGTATCTCTTTCTTCATCACTCTCTGATGAAGAGGAACTTGATTCTGCTTCAGAGTCACTCCAGGTTTCAACAATGAAACCTTTGGCTTTCTTCTTTTCTTTCCTCCTGAAAGACTTCTTCTTCTTTTCATCCTTATTGCTGCTTCTATCCCTTTGTTCCTATGGGCACTCAGGAGCTATGTGCCCTGGCTTGTTGCAGGAGAAGCAAATCACCTCCTTCTTTGGAGTCTTATCATATCTGGGCTTTGAGCTCCTTTCTCTTCTCCTTGAATCTTCTGTCTTGACCCATTTTCTGAATCTCCTTGCTAGGAGGCTGGACATTTCATCTTCAGGAGTGGAGGGCTCTCCTTCAGCAGCCTTTAAAGCAAGGTTCTTTTGGATGGGAGTTGAGGTTATTTCCCTTGCCTCTGATTCAGCTCTGCTCTTCAGAAGCATCTCATATGACTTAAGCTTTCCTAGCAAAGCATCAATTGAGATTTCTCTGTGGCATCTGGACTCTCTGATGGCCCAGATCCTTGAATCCCATGAGCTAGGGAAGAACATAAGGATCTTATCATTGACCTCTGTCAAGGAAATTTCCTTGTCCAGACTCCTTAGCTCATCAATAATGATGTTGAATCTGTCATACATTTCAGCAACACTTTCATCAGCTTTCTTTTGAAAGTTCTCATATTGAGATATGAGAAGGGACTTCCTGTCCTTTCTTTCATCAGAGCTTTCTTCTACCATTCTGGTGAGATATTCCAAGATCTCTTTTGCTGATTGTCAGTCAGCAACTTTCTGAAAAATGTCATCTGACATGGTGAAAACCAAAATGTTCATAGCTTTGGCATCACATGCCTTCTGCTTTTTCTTTGTCTCTGTCCACTCAGCCCTGGGCACAGGTTCCTGTGTTGAAGATCTACTGGCATCTTTCTTGTATGGGGATGGAGGACCTAAAATGATAACATCAAAGATGTCTTCATTAATAGAGTTCATATACAATTTTATTTTGGCCTTCCAGAGTGTAAACTTATTCAGGTTACTCACTGGTGGTCTAGTTGATGCATAATCCTTAGAACTCAATTTTTAGAAAATAGTTTTAATTAATTTTAAAATATAGAAAAGAGAGTATGAGATCTTTTGATCAAGGTGTTAACCTTTTGATGATCAACCTGCCTCTAATACCAATTGAAAGTGCACAGTGTGCCTCTGAGAATTCTCTAGAGGGGGTGGGGTGAATAGAGATTAAAAAAATTTCTATACTTTTTATGCACACACAATAAAAATGCTAAGGTATTATGCAATCAGCAAAAACCTAAGGCAGAATAACTGAAATAAAGTTTGCTGAAATAAACACAGAATAAGTAAATGGGACAGCACAGAAAATCACAGAGCAAAAACACAGGAATTTTATAGAGGTTCCCCAAAATGTGGTTAGTCCTCTCTTCTACCTCCCTGGTAGGATTGCACAACATGTTCCTAAGTCTTTTGATAAGGAGACTCTTAGAACCAAACCAGATCTTTTGATAAGGAGATCTTGAACCACTGAGTCTTTTGATAAGGAGACTCTTAGAACCCCTGAATCCTTTGGAAGAGAGATTAATAAAATTCTTTACAGGTGAAGGAAATAGTAAGAAGAAAATAAGAGGGAGAAGACAAGAATTCTGTTCTCAGAATTCTTCAAAAGCTCTGGGGCTGCTTCTATCTTTCGTTCACTGGATCTATAATGATGAACCCTTGCTTATGATAGTGATGATTTGCAAGGGTTGTTTTGCTTGATCCTTTTCTCTCAGCACTTCTTGTAATCTAGTTGCTATATGATGATGAAGAAGAAGCAGCTGTATGTAATCCTGTGCAGAGAGAGCACTTCTGTATCTCTGTCTTTTAGGGTTTGAGGAGGAAGAAGATGAAGGCCCTATTTGACAGACAGAAAATGATATGATAACAATTGTTCTGTATTCTCTCTTTTTCTTCTCCTCTCTTTGCATACTTATTGTGTATGATTGAGATTTCAAAAACCTTTTTCCTTTTGGCTTGTCATAAAAAGGAATTCTTCTTAGCCACCTAAATTCCTTTCCTCTTTTGTTCTCGAACCGTCCATTCATTTTTGAATACATTCCAAAAGTGATTTGCTGTCTCCTGGAAAGCTTCATTCTATTAATGGCAACAAATGAGCCGTTGGAGAACTGTCTCTAGCCTGGTGGTCCTTCTGAAAAGGTCTCAAAAGGATAGTTGAGAAAGCTTCCTTTTTCTGACTGTATTTGACGTTGCGACGACTTCATCAATCTTCATGTCGACGCACCACTGAGATCTTATCGATGTAGCTTCGAATTCCTTCTTAGCTTTAGCTGAACTCAGATGTCGATGTTACGTCGATTCCTTTTCGACGTATCCGTCGAGTTGAAGCCTTGGACTTGAGCTTTTATTTTCTGCGTCAAATTGTAGTCGAAGTTGTGTCGACTTCTGAGATGGATTCAACAAGCACTTCCTTCTGCGTTGAGTTCCTTTCGACGTTGTGTCGACTTGACTTATACTTTGACAGACTGAATAAGTTGCTCCGACTTGTAGTCAGAGTTACGTCGATTTCAAGTCGAAGTTGCGTCGACTTTTATTCGATGCAAGTCTTAACTTAACTTATTTTGTGATTGTCTTGACTTGGTCTTGACACTCTAAGGTGAGTGTGACATCCTAAGACATCTAATGACCAATTTACGCTTACTATACAATGTAGGTAATATAACGTAAGAAGTAAAATCATTTATTGTTAATTTGTTAAGTTAAATCAAAAAGAGTTTTTCCCAATAATCTCCCCCTATTTATCTTAACAAATTTTACAAATTGTTTAAAGTGATTTTACACATACATTGACATAACCACAAATTCAAATAAAATATACATAGACAATATGATATGATAGAACAAAATCACCTGCCATTTCATTCATTGTCAAGTAAATATATTGTTCACCATAGTTGTTTGACAGAATACCTGAGCTTCAACATTCCTTCTCATAAGTTTTCCTTTTCCTGGAGAATACCTTTGGAATTACCTTCATTGTAGCAAATGTAAGAGGTTCGTTATCCTAAGCAGCTTCATCATTGATTTGATCTTCCTTGAGAAGCTCCCCGTGAGATTATGCATTCTCCTCAGCATCCTGAGCAGCTTCCTGTGCAATTTTTGATACTTCATTTAAGAGTAGATCATCTTCAAGGAGATCCCCTTGAGTTGATGGAAGCTCCCCTAGTTTACTGCAGACAATGCTTCAGTATTTTATATTAGATTATCTTGAGGACTTGTATGATGCTCCCCCTGGACATTTGCAACTGCATTTGCATCTGGACTTACTGTTTGGAATATAGTAAGTTTATTAGGATTTTCATCATCCTTATCCTTCTCCTGGTCATTCTTTTCCTTATCTGGAGAGATATGGTATGGTGGTGATGGTGGAGGAGCAGACTGATTGTCTGGGAGTTGTTACTGAGTCTGGAGAGGAATTTGGGGTGCAGGATCTGTGGGAGGAATGGAAGAGCTGGCCTGGTTGAACTGAGTTGGTTCAGCATCTAGAGCAGCATCTGTTGACTTACTGGATTGTCCTGAGGAGTAGAATTATCCCTTGGGGGATATGGTAGATGTGTTTCTAGATCTTGAGGAGGTGGAGAAGGAGGAGGTGAGGGTGCAGATTGACCAGACTTTAGAATCTGCCTGGTCCATTTGGAGAATATTCCTATGTTCATACTTTTTCCTGGATGAATGGGCACTCCTTTGGGCTTGCATACCATTGGGTAGTGATGGAGGAGCACCTGACTCATGATCCTCATATAGACATTTTCTTTGTGAGCATATTTGTGCCCAATCATTTTCAGGAGGCATCTCCCCTAGTTTATCTTCTTCTTTAGAACAAGAACTCCCATTATTTGAAGTTGTTGCTGGGGAATAACATCATGTGCTGAATTCTTACACACCAACACCTGTATTCTTCTCCAAGATCAATCTTCTCCAGATTGATGGCCTTGTCTTTCTTGAACTTCATAATCTCCAGAGCCCTCTTGATTTCATCCCCTGTCAATTCATCTGATTCATTCCCCATTGTAAGACCATATGCCTGATTTAGTAATTCCTCTGTTATATGTATATCTATCTCAGAAATTTTCCCCTTGAGGGATCCATCCTTTCCTATTTGAACATTATCTTTGAACTCAGTCAGTTCAATATCCTGGATCTTGCATTTTGTTGAGATCAGTTTTGTTAATCCAACATCTTGAAATAAGCCGAGAATGTCTTTGAAGCTTTTGGCAGCTGCACTGAAAGAGTCGACATCCACATCAAAACCTGAATTCACCTTAGGTGGAGCCATCGATTTTGAGGTACCTGCAAACACACGAGAAAATGAGATAGAGAAAGAGAGATAAGAGCACGAAAGAACTTGATAAGGCGAGAGCACGAGAGCAACGAGAAGATAATTCGAAAGCGTAAATAATTCGACGCTGAAGTTGCTTAAAAGAAGATTATTCGTCGCAACTTAGGGTTTTATCCGAAGCACCGTCGAAAAGATTAATAGATAGCGCTCCAAAATGTGTCTAAGCTGCTCCTAGAAGTGAATCTGCGCACGCTTGGCATGTCAATGTTGCGTCGATTAGAACTCGATGCATCTTCAAATTTGACGAGCAACTATTAATTCGACGTATCCGACGATATGAAATCGACTATGCGACGAATGCTATTCGAATTGCCTGATTTAGAGGACTCTCGAAGCTAGCATCGAATAGAATTAGACGGTACGTCGAATTCGATTCGACGCAACTCTGAATTAGCGGTTGCATATTGCTTTTGGAGTTAGCGTTGAGTAGAATTAGACGGTACGTCGAATTCTATTCGACGCAACTCTGAATGAATAGTTCTATTTACTTAGAAAGTTCTTGTTGTTTTTCCAAGCAATGATGTTTATTGAAAATAATATTTATACTAATATTTTCATGAATTATAAACTCATCAGAGAATTTTGGAGTAGAGATTACTCTCTTTGCATATGAGTTGTCTATAATTGATCATCAACTTCTTTCTTTTCCCTTCACTTTCTCTGGGAAAAGAACTCTACATCTTCCTGCCCAAGTAACTCAAACATCAGAAGGTACCCATGTTACCTTGGGCCCTTTGCTTTTACCATTATAGGGTTCTATGAAAGAGTAGAAGGGTCTTTCATGATATCTCTTTGGATGACAGAGAGTGATTTTATCAAACCTTGATCTATTATTTTGATACTTCAGATGTGTATAAAATGTATTTAAATATAATAAATCAGGAGAATGTTTAATTATTTTACTTTTGGTTTTAACCTTTTGATTATTGTTGGTTAGTTTCTCTGCATTATTCTTGCCTAGAGGTTTTTTCTCATTGCTTAGAATTATTTTGTTAAGCATAGTTAATTTATTTGGATTATTAATATTCTGATCCTTAAATATTGCACTCTTCTCACTTGATTGATCTTCACTAGGTCTAATAAATCTAACTGGATTTTTTCAGGCTGGTCTACTAGTGACTTCAGTGTTAGTGCAAGAGTCTGCTCCTAGACCTAGATGTTTAAATCTCATAGAGAGATTTTGTGTAATATCTTTGAGCTTTTGACTCCTCCCATTGAGAGAGTCCTCAAAGGCCTTTGCCTTTGATAGCTCTTCCTTTAGTTTTAAATTTTCTTTTCTTATTTCAGCTAGTTCTGATTCTTTATTATGAATCTCTTTTCTTAAGTCTTGATTTCTCAAATATAGCTCATCTTCCTTTAGGTTTTCTAGCCTAGCTGTTTCTATTTCTTTTTGTACCTTAATATGATCATTGTAGATTTCTATAAAGCAGATTTTAAAATGATCAGAATTAAAATCAAAATTACCAAACATGGATACCTGTTCTTTCTCATCATTTGAGGATATCCCCAATGCCATCACGCATGCTGCTTCTGCATCTCTTTCTTCATCACTCTCTGATGAAGAGGAACTTGACTCTGCTTCAGAGTCACTCCAGGTTTCAGCAATGAAACCTTTGGCTTTCTTCTTATCTTTCCTCCCGAAAGACTTCTTCTTCTTCTCATCCTTGTTGCTGCTTCTATCCTTTTGTTCCTATGGGCACTCAGGGGTATGTTCCCTGGCTTGTTGCAGGAGAAGCAACTCACCTCCTTCTTTGGAGTCTTATCATATCTGGTCTTTGAGCTCCTTTCTCTTCTCCTTGAATCTTCTGTCTTGACCCATTTTCTGAATCTCCTTGCTAGGAGGATGAATATTTCATCTTTAGGAGTGGAAGACTCCCCTTCAGCAGCCTTCAAAGCAAGGTTCTTTTGGATGGGAGTTGAGGTTGTTTCCCTTGCCTCTGATTCAGCTCTGCTCTTCAAAAGCATCTCATATGACTTAAGCTTTCCTAGCAAAGCATCAGTTGAGATTTATCAGTGGCATCTAGACTCTCTAATGGCCCAGATCCTTGAATCCCATGAGCTAGTGAAGCACATAAGGATCTTATCATTGACCTCTGTCAAGAAAATTTTATTGTCCAAACTCCTTAGCTCATTAATAATGATGTTGAATCTGTCATACATTTCAGCAACACTTTCATCAGCTTTCTTTTAGAAGTTCTCATATTGAGATATAAGAAGGGACTTCCTGTCCTTTCTTTCATCAGAGCTTCCTTCTACCATTCTGGTGAGAGATTCCCAGATCTCTTTTGCTTATTAACAGTCAACAACTTTATGAAAAATGTCATCTGACATGGTGGAAACCAGAATGTTCATAGCTTTGGCATCACATGCCTTCTGCTTCTTCTCTATCTCTGTCCACTTAGCCCTGGGCACAGGTTCCTGTGTTGAAGATCCACTGGAATCTTTCTTGTATGGGGTTGGAGGACCTAAAATGATAACATCAAAGATGTCTTCATCAATAGAGTTCATATATAATTTTATTCTGGCCTTCCAGAGTGTAAATTTATGCATGTTACACACTGGTGGTCCAGTTGATGCATAATCCTTAGAACTCATTTTCTTTTAGAAAATAGTTTTAATTAATTTTAAAATAAAGAAAAGAGAGTATGAGATCTTTTGATCAAGATGTTAACCCTTTGATGATCAACCTGCCTCTGATACCAATTGAAAGTGCATTGTGTGCCTCTGAGAATTCTCTAGATGGGGGGGGGGGGGGGTGAATAGAGATTAAAATATTTTCTATACTTTTTATACACACACAATAAAAATGCTAAGGTATTATGCAATCAACAAAAACCAAAGGCAGAATAACTGAAATAAAGTTTGCTGAAAAAAACACAGAATAAGTATATGGGACAGCACAGAAAATCATAGAGCAAAGATACATGAATTTTATAGAGGTTCCCTAATATGTGGGTAGTCCTCTCTTCTACCTCCCTGGTAGGATTGCACAACATGTGCCTGAGTCTTTTGATATGGAGACTCTTAGAACCAAACCAGATCTTTTGATAAGGAGATCTTGAACCACTGAGTCTTTTGATAAGGAGGCTCTTAGAAGCACTGAATCCTTTGGAATAGGGATTAATAAAACTCTTTACAGGTGAAGGAAATAGTAAGAAGAAAATAAGAGGGTGAACCCTTGCTTATGATAGTGATGATTTGCAAGGGTTATTTTGCTTGATCCTTTTCTCTCAACACTTCTTGTAATCCAACTGTTGTATGATGATGAAGAAGAAGCAGTTATATGTAATGTTGTGCAGAGAGAGCACTTCAGTGTCCCTATCTTTGGGGTTTGAGGAGGAAGAAGATGAAGGCCCTATTCGACAAACAGAAAATGATATGATAACACTTGTTCTGTATTCTCTCTTTTTCTTCTCCTCTTTTTGCATACTTATTGTGTATGATTGAGATTTCAAAAACTTTTCTCCTTTTGGCTTGTCCTGAAAAGGAATTCCTCTAAGCCACCTAATTTCCTTTCTTTTTTTGTTCTCGACCCATCCATTAATTTTTGAATACCTTCCAAAAGTGATTTGTTGTGTCCTGGAAAGCTTCATTCTATTCTTGGCAACAAATGAGCCGTTGGAGAACTGTCTCTAGCCTGGTGGTCCTTCTAAAAAGGTCTCAAAAGGACAGCTGAAAAAGCTTCCTTTTTCTGACTGTATTCTACGCTGCGTCGACTTCATCAATCTTCATATCGACGCACCTCTGTGTTCTTATCGACGTAGCTTCTAATTCCTTTTTAGCTTTAGCTGAACTCAGATGTCAACATTACATCGATTCCTTATCGACGTATCCGTCGAGTTGAAGACTTGGACTTGAGCTTTTATTTTATGCGTCGAATTATAGTCAAAGTTGTGTCGACTTCTGAGATGGCTTTGACAAACTCTTCCTTCTGCGTCGAGTTCCTTTCGATGTTGCGTCGACTTGACTTATCCTTCGACAGACTGAATAAGTTGCTCTGACTTGTAGTCAGAGTTACGTCGATATCAAGTCGAAGTTGCGTCGACTTTTATTCGACGCAAGTCTTAACTTAACTTATTTTGTTATTGTCTTGACTTGGTCTTGACAATCTAAGGTGAGTGTGACATCCTAAGACATCTAATGACCAATTTACCCTTACTATACAATGAGGGTAGTATAACCTAAGAAGTAAAATCACTTAATAGTTAATTTGTTAAGTTAAATCAAAAGGTGTTTTTCCCAACACAAGCTTCAGTCTCAACTACTGAAATAATCCTTGTCTCAGCGGATCCTCTGAGATGGATAGTCTTCTCAGCGGTTTACTTTAGCAGAGACAGACTTCTTCTTAGCGGTTGTACTGCTGAGTCTCAACTGTTCAGCTGAGACCAGTCTGTTATCTCAGCTGATGTTTATAGTGATATAATCAATACTATTCAAAGGTTTGGAATGTCTAAAGCATGTATTAAACATGAAATTAACAGGCTTATCAAATACAATATGCACTTAGCATTGTATGTGATGCATCTTCAAATCTAAGGGACATTGAAGGGCAATATTCCCAACAATCTCCCTTTATTTGAAGAAGGCAGAACATATAACAATGTTAAGATACATTAACACAATAAATCATATCATGACATTTTGAGATAGCAGAATAAGTAGTCATGAGAGCATAACAAATTCATTGTTAACAAATATAGGCAACACACACCATAAATTAAGCTTAATAGAAAATTTTTCCTATCACAAAAGGTTTCAGATATCAAATGGAAGATCAATTGTATTAGTAATAAAATGTTTACAGAAGATATTATGATTTTCAGTGCAACATTTTATCAAAGGAAAATTAAACATTTGTTTAGATTTTTCTTTTCTTGGAAGCACAGGAACTTTCAGTTTGGTCTTCAAGAGCAATCTCAACAACCTTACTTTTGTTCTCTTGCCTCTTAAAGTACATGAAAGGCTTTTGTAAGTATTTGGAGGGCATCCTTTTGAGATTATCTATGTTCACAAGATTTTCTTTGAATATTCTCTCCCTTGGGGAATTCCTTTCCAAATGCATTATCCATCCTCTGCTGAGTAGATGTTGTCATTGTTTTTGCACATTTGTACATGATTTAACCAATCATTAATGATTATCTTCTTTGAGTCATCACTCCTATACTCATAATTTGGATCTCTGGCTTGATCAACTCTGTTCTTTGGGTTGAATTCTTCATCCATCATCACTCCTTCTCTTTTTCTTCTAGCTGCAAGCAGTGCATCCTGTGCAACCCTTACTTAATCTTGGAAGTCAAAGTCTTCTGGTCTTGATGTGTCAAGGAGAGGAAGATTGAGTGCAATCCTTATTCCTTATAGAACCTTAAGTGCTTGCTCGGCATTGTTCTCCTCCCCCTTTCTGGCTTCTTCAATTATCTTCTTTTCAAGATCTTGAGAGTGTTATCAGTGAGCCAGACAAGGTTTGAAAGGCATTTTCTAAGTCAATTTTTTAAATCATCTTTCAACTTCTTAGCTTCTCCTAACATGGTTGTTGTTGTGGTCCATACATATTCTTCAATATGATTGGAGGCTTGCTCTATTACCTCATCAGTCTTGTTGGCATAGTTCTTGACATATCTCATGTCTTGTTTTGAAAGTTTGAGACTTTTGTCCATAGATCTCAGAATGGTGCTTTGAGCTACAACTAAGTTTTCTGCTAGATCAAACCACTTGGTCATTTGCCTGTTAAGATGGGATGTGTCCTCTTTTGAGAGTCTTGATCTCAGCCATCACTTCAGCTCTTACTTCTGAAACTGATTTATCTATATAGTCCTAGATTGAAGACATTTGACCATCAATCAATGACTTGATTGAACTTGAAGATGTTCATCTGAAGATGTAGAGGTTGAGGTTTGTTGTTCAGCAATTATAGGTTGCTTGAAGATGTCTGGCTGAACTGTAGGTGAGCTTTTCTCTTGATTCTGTAGACCATCACACTCAAGTAGAGTGGATGTCCCAGTTGCTGGGGTGGATGGAACCATCTTATTCTGAGTAGGGACCCTTGTATGCTCCCCCTCAATTGCAACATTATTCAGTGTGGCAGCATCTTCACTATGAGCATCAACATCATCCTTCTGACTTTCATCATCAGTTGACATCTCTTACTCCCCCTCAGATGGAGCATTCATATTTTCTTGACTAATCTCCAAGAATTCCCGGGGATCATCAGGAATTAGACAAATCCTTCTTTTAATGTTGGGAATAATCTTATCAATTTTACCTTGTAAAGAATAATCCAACTGCTCCTCATCATCTCTTTCTGAAGCAGCAGACACATTCCGTGCATCATCATCAACTGGCAAATCCATAAGATTGGAAGCATCAGTCTTGTATTTGACATGATCTTCTTCATCCTACTCCTCTTTATCTTGAATGCTTTCTGATTCAAGATCAGCTTGGCCAGAGAAATCTTCTCTTTGGTGTTCAGATTCAGATTCTGAACTTACTATTCTTGCATTCCTAGGTCCTTTGATTAACCCTTTTCTCTTTTCTTTTGCCTCAGAAGGTTGACTCATTGGAAGCACCCTTGTGAATCTATCCAATGTCTTGATGTCCATCCTCTTCAGATAATGAATCTTTGAACCTTTTGAACTGTCAAATAGCTCTGGATAGGTGTTCAAGAGGTAAAGAGATATTAATCTTCCTAGATTTGGGGCGAGGAAACATTCTTTAATTCTTTAAAAGATCACATTAGACCAGGATGTATTTTTCTACAAAACAATCCTTACTATTAACTCAAACATGTGCTTGGAGATTGTGTCATGTGATCAGGGTTTGCAAAGAATAGCTTTTACAACAACCTCAGCCAAGAGCTTTCCTCTTTGATTGAAGTTTTCGTTCTTAGAGAGCTTGTCTTAGCATCACTGTACTCACACCATTTTAGCACTTTTCTTTGCCTTTTTCAAAAAATTTATCTTCATCCTTGTTGGTTGAAGGCAACTGCAAAGCTTTCTCCAACTTCCTTAGGGTTATCTTTATCTTATCACTTCCAATTTTAGATTTTAGAGAAGACTTGGAAGAAGATAACTTTACATTGCTGTAGAATTCCAGAACTCCAGTTCTGAGAATCGGAGAAGGTTCAGACAATATATATTCCACGCCTTGGAGATCAGGTAATTGGATCACCTCCTTTATTTCCTCTGGAGCATGTTGAAATCCATTTCTCATAATCTCATACCCTTCCAAAAGATTCTATGTGTTGGGAAAAACCCCTTTTGATTTAACTTAACAAATTAAAAATAAGTGATTTTACTTCTTAGGTTTATTACCCACATTATATAGTAAGGGTAATCTGGTCATTAGATGTCTTAGGTGTTGGACATGTGTGTCACATCCCTTTGTTTGAGAATAACAAATCTCATATTGTATTTGATATTGCTTGTAGTGTGTTTATAGTGCGCACGAACTATAGGTGCAATACTCCACAGGTATAAAGCAGCTCGGAACAATCTTTTGAAAGGAGCAACGCTACCGCCAGCGCTATCGCTAACGCCAGGCGCTAGCTCAGTTGGTTTCGTCTCAGCGGTTTCCTTAGCGCTACCGCCAGCACTACCGCCAGCACTACCGCCTGGCGCTATCTCCGCTACCGCCAGCGCTATCGCTGCCGCATGCGCTATCTCAAGTTCGTGCACAGAGCCACGCCGCCGACGGTTTCGCAACCGCTCCACACGAACGCTACCGCAGGCGCTAGCCACTACCGCAGGCGCTAACTCCAAGATCTATAAAATGATGTGTTCTCTCTCGTTTTGGTTAGAACTTCCAGAGAGGTTGCTTGTGCCACAATTCCAGTGCTGTTATGCTGCCGAAGATGAATCTCCCACAAAAAGCTTAAGGAGAATTCTGGAGGAGGGCTACGTCACGCTACATCCGAAGGATGATCGCTTCGACCTCGCTTATACTACAGCGATCCTTCATCCTCAACTCCAGAGATCTCATATAGGGAGTTTTATTATTATTTTCATTATTTCCATTCCATACTTTTTGTAACCGTTTAGAGAATTCGCCTTGTGTTGGCGACTAGGTCTGGGTAGGACTTAGGGGGAAATTCGCCTTGTGTTGGCGACTAGGTCTTGGTGATTAGATCTAGGGGATGTCACACTCAATCTCAGAGTGTCAAGACCAAGTCAATACAAGTAAAATCAGTTAAGTTAAGACTTGCGTCGAATATAAGTCTACGCAACTTTGACTTGATATCGATGTAACTCTGAGTTGATGTCAAAGTAGATCATTCAGCCTGTCGAAGTATAAGTCAAGTCAACGGAACATCGAAAGGAACTCGACGCAGAAGATAGAGCTTGTCGAAGCCATATAACAAGTCGACGTAACGTCGACTACAATTCGACGCAGAAGTTAAGAGATCAAGTCCATTGCTTTAACTCGACGGGTACATCGATAAGATATCGACGTAACGTCGACATCTGAGTTCATCCAAAGCTAAGAAGAAATTCGAAGCCACGTCGATAAGAACTCAGAGGTGCGTCGACATGAAGGTTGATGAAGTTGACGCAGCGTCGAATACAGTCAGAAAGAGGAAGTTTTCCAGCTATCTTTTTGGGACCTTTTCAGAAGGGCCACCAGGCTAGAGACAGTTCTCCAATGGCTCGTTTGTTGCCAAGAATGGAATGAAGCATTCCAGGACACAACAAATCACTTTTGGAAGCTATTCAAAATGGATTGACGGGTCGAGAACAAAAGAGGAAAGGAAATTTGGTGAATTCCTTTCCAGGAGAAGCCAAAAGGAGAAAGACTATTGAAAATACAATCATTCATCATAAGTATGCAAATAGAGGAGAAGAATGCATAACAATTATTACATTATTCTGTCTGTCGATTAGGGTCTTCTTCTTCTTTCTCCACAAACCCTAAAAGACCCATTCACAGAAGAACTCTCTCTATACAGGAATATACACTGCTACTTCTTCTTCAACATAATATAGTAGCAGAACGACTACAAGTGCAAAGAGAAAAAGGATTAAGTAAAACAACCCTTGCAAATCATCAGTATCATAAGTAAGGGTTCATCAAATCAGATCGAGTGAAAGAAAGATTGAAGCACCAACAAAGCTTCTGAAGAATTCTGAGAACATAATTCTCTTCTTCTCCCTCTCTCTCTTTCTCCTTCTTATTTCCTTTACTTGTAAAGAGTTTTAAGAATCCCTCTTCCAAAAGATTCAGTGGTTCAAGATCTCCTTAGCAAAAGATCTGAGTGGTTCAAGATCTCCTTATCAAAAGATCTTTGGTTCTAAGAGTCTCCTTAACAAAAGACTCATGCACAGGTTGTGCAATCCTACCAGGGAGGTAGAAGAGAGGACTACCCACATTTTGAGGAACCTCTATAAAAATCTTGTGTCTTCTGTGTTGTGCCTTTTCTGTGCTGTAACTTTTATAGCTTATTGTTTTTCTGCTAACATCTATCTATTTTGTGTTAGTCTAATTTAGTGCATAATACCTTAGTATTTTATTGTATGCATAGTTAGGGTAAATATATTTTAAATCTCTATTCACCCCCCCCCCCCTCTAGAGAATTCTCAGAGTCACACTGTGCACTTTCAATTGGTATCAGAGGGAGGTTGATCATTAAAAGGTTAACACCTTGATCAAAAGATCTCCTACTCTCATTAATTCATTTTAAAATTAATTAAAACTATTTTTAAAGAAAATGAGTTCTAAGGATTATGCATCAACAAGACCCCAGTGTGTAATCTGAACAAGTTTACACTCTGGAAGGCCAGAATAAAACTTTATGTGAACTCTATTGATGAGGACATCTTTAATGTTATCATTTCAAGTCCTCCGGCCCCATATAAGAAAGTTGCCAGTGGATCTTCAACACAGGAACCTGTACCCAGGGCTGAGTGGATAGAGATAGAGAAGAAGCAGAAGGCATGTGATGCCAAGGTTATGAACATTATGGTGTCCACCATGTCAGATGACATCTTCCAGAAGGTAGCTGTCTGCCAATCATCCAAAGAGATATGGGAATCTCTTTCCAGAATGGTAGAAGGAAGTTCTGATGAAAGAAAGGACAAGAAGTCACTTCTCATATCCCAATATGAGAACTTTTGAAAGAAAACTGATGAATCTGTTGTTAAGATGTATGACAGATTCAACATCATTGTCAATGAGCTGAAGAGTTTGAACAAGGAGATATCCTTGACAGAAATAAATGATACGATCCTCACATGCTTCCCTAGCTCATGGGATTCAAGGATCTGGGCCATCAGAGAGTCCAGATGCCACAGAGAAATCTCAACGGATGCTTTGCTAGGAAAGCTGAAGTCATATGAGTTGCTTCTGAAGAGCAGAGTTGAATCAGAGGCAAATGAGACAACTCCAACTCCTATCCAAAGGAGTCTTGCTCTGAAAGCTACTGAAGGAGAGCCCTCTACTCCTGAAAATGAGATATTCAATCTCCTAGCAAGGAGATTCAGAAAATGGGTCATGACAGAAGACTCAAGGAGAAGAGAAAGGAGCTCAAAGCCCAGATATGATAACACTCCAAAGAAGGAGGTAATATGCTACTCCTACAATAAGCCAGGGCACATAGCCCCTGTCTACCCATAGGAACAAAGGGACAGGAGCAACAACAGAGATGAGTAGAAGAAGAAGTCTTTCAGGAGAAAAGACAAGAAGAATGCTAAAGGTTTCATTGCTGAAACCTGGAGTGACTCTGAAGCCGAGTCGATCTCCTCTTCATCTGAAAGTGATGAAGAAGTAGAAGCAAAAGTAGCTTGCATGATGGCATTGGGGATGTCATCAGATGATGATGTAGAAGAACATGTATCCATGCTTGATGATTTTGATTTTAATTCTAATGATTTTAAAACCTGTTTTAAAGAATTCTGTAATGATTTTATCAAAATTCAAAAAGCGTTAGAAGCAGATAAGGAAGAATCAGTAAATCTTAAGAAAGAAGAATTATATTCAACATATAATGAATTGAGAAATGAAATTCAAATTAAAGAAACAGAATTAATAGAAATAAGAAATGAAAACCTAAAGTTAAAAGAAGAGATAATAAAGGCAAAAGCCTTTGAAGACTCTCTCAATGGGAGGTGTCAAAAGCTTAAAAATATTACACAAAATCTCAGCATGAGATTTAAGCACCTAAGTCTAGCATCAGACCCATGCACTAGCATAGAAGTCCCTAGGAAACCTTCCTGGAAAAATCCAGTTAGATTCATTAGTCTAATTCTACTCGATGCCTACTCTGAAAGCAATATGCCACTGTTAATTCAGAGTTGCATCGTATGGAATTCGACGTACCACCTAATTCTAATCGACGCTAGCTTCGAGAGCCGTCTAAATCAGACAATTCGAATAGCATTCGATGCAACATTGACTTCATATCTACGGATACGTCGAATGAATTGTCGGTCGTCAAATTTGAAGATACGTTGAGTTTTAATCGACGCAACATCGACATGACAAGTGCACGCACTAAAATCTACTTAGACACATTTTGGCGCGCTGTCTATCAATCTTTTCAACGATGCTTCGAATAAAACCCTAAGTAGCGACGAGTCATCTTCTTTTAAGAAAGATCGACGTCAAATTATTTACGCTTTTGAATTCTCTTCTCGTTGCTCTCGTGCTCTCCCCTTCTCCAGTTCTCTCGTCCTATTTTCTCTCTCTCTCTCTTCCCCATTTTCTTTGTGTTTGTAGGTACTTCATAAAAGAGTTAATGGCCCCTCCAAAGATTAACTCTGGCTTTGATGTTGATGTGGATTCCTTCAATGCTGCTTTAGATAATTTCAAAGCCATTCTTGGCTTATTTTAGTTGGCTGGGTTAACGAAATTAATATCCACCAGGTGCAAAATCCTTGATGTGGAGATGACTGAGCTCAAGGACACTATCCATATCAGAGAAGATGGATCACTGAATGGGAAAATCTCAGGAACATATATCAACATAACAGAGGAAAGGTTGTCACAAACCATTGATCTTCCAGCTGGGAATGAGTCTGATGAGCTTTCAGGGGAAGAAATCAAAAGGGTCTTAGAAATAATGCAGTTTAAGAAAGAGAAGGCTATCAATCTGAAGAAGATTGATCATGCAGAGGTATATAGATTTCTTGCAGACATTATAGGTAAGGTGCTGCTCTGTAAAATCTCTGCCCATGATGCCTACTCCTCCACAGCAACAACCATCCATCATACTTACAGACAGTCAACCTGCTCCTCCACCACCACCAGCACATATCTCTCCAGAAACCTACCAATCTCTTTCCCCTGTCTACCAAGACCCCCTAATCTGAATGAGAACTTCCCACCTCCACCTCCACCTTCCTCTACCTCTCATTATACACCCTCAATGGATATAGAACAAGCAATAGCAAAAGCTATAGGGCTGGATTCCAACACCTTTGCTGACCTAATGGCCACTCAAGACAGAAGGTTTAATAAAAAAGTATTCTCAGATGGAAAGTGAGATACTTGATTCAAGAGGGGCTCTCATGGTTCTCAAGGAAGTTGTGTCCTCCTCCATGGTTAGTAAGGAGTTCTTAACCTCTCTTGTCAGCAAGGTTAAGAAGGGGGAGAATATTCAGGAGGAGGAAAGGTCAGTTCCAGAAAAAATGACCAGGTGAAGGATAAGGATGTGGAGGATCCTAATACACTCACTGTATTTCAAACAGTAAGTCCTGCTGCAAATGTTCAGGGGGAGCATCATACAAGTCCTCAAGAAGATCCAGCACAAGATGATGAAGCACTGCCTGCAGTAAATCAGGGGGAGCTACCATCAACCTAGGAGGAGCTTCTTGCAGATGATTGATGGCGCAAATCTCACACACCGCTATAGGCGGTAGCTCGACTGCGACACGAAACGGCAGTGTACCGATCGTTCAAGTAATATAAAACGAGGAGTAATCCCCGAGTATCGAATCTCTCAAGGAACACAGTAAGGTGGAGTTAGGTTTCGAGGAAGGACTTGAGATTGAAGTCCTAAAATCGGATGGGATGCGGGGGAGTTGGGTTGGCTTTTGGAAAATAAAATAAAAGCTATCAACTACTCCTATGCAATGCCGCTATGCAAAGCTTCGCTCGGCGGGATGGAAGACTACGTAGGCCTTGAACGCGCTACTTCGTAAGGGCGGATGGACGAGTAGGCAAGCGGATCGAACTATGCAGTCCTTGAGCGCGCTGCTTCGTTAGGCGGGATGGAGTACACGGGCCGCGATGCCACGCTTCGGTAGGCGGATGGACGAGTAGGCTAACAGAATGAGGGTCGCAAGCACCTCTTCGACAAGCACGCCACTAGCAATTGCTAGTGCGGCACCGGACAACCAACAATCCACACCACAAGGCACACCTCAAAATAATAAGCAAGAATACTCAAATCACATAGACATAATCAAGTATAAATGCTAATAATCAAACGCGCTTCATCATAATGTTAGATCTAACTACATCAACATCAATAAGAGAAGAATAAGGCAAGAAATCGACCGAATCCGAAGGCTCGTTGTAGATTCACGGTTGGAATCGCCGGGTTGTCAATCCGCGTCCAAGCTCGGTCCGCAACTACGTCCGGGGTAGAGAGAGCTGTCACGACTCTCCAATGGACCCGTCTTCTTCGTGTCACGATCCGGTGGAGGTTGCAAACTTCCTCTTGCTTGACGGTAATGGCGGCTAGGTCTTCCTTTGGAGCTCGTGGATGAAGGAGGAGGCCGAGAGGAAACTCCGGCAAAGATTTGACGTTGAAAGCTTGCCCGGAGATCCTCCCTAAGGTGGGCGGCGATGGAGGGGCGAAACTGGGCGAACGGGAGCAGAAAACGGCGGAGTCGGGCGAGAGTCAACCTAAAATCGCGAGCAGGGAATTTATAGGCGCTGGAATTAAACAGTGCGCATGGTCATTGGCGCACGACCAGTGGTCGTACGCACTAGCATTCGGTGATCGTGCGCTCTGCCTGGACGGAACCTGCAAAGACAGAAATTATAAAATAACATGTTCGCACGACCAGTGGCGCACGACCGGTGGTCGTGCGCACTAGCGTCAGTGGTCGTGCGCAATAGATGAAACAGAACTCAGAAATTTAATGGTCAGTGCACACGATCAGTGGCGCACGACCGGTGGTCGTGCGCACTGGCATTGGTGGTCGTGCGCACTGCACCAAACAGAACTCGTGAAAAAGGCGTTAAGTGCACACGATCAGTGGCGCACGACCAGTGGTCGTGCGCAATAGAACCAGTGATCGTGCGCAGTGTTCCTGTGCAGAATTGCACCGGAAACACCTGCACGACTCCTGTTCTAGCGTACAACCACAAATCCAGCCACTAAAAGTGGCACCTAACAGTGCATGAAAACTAGTAATGAAGATAGACATGAAAACACACCGAAATGGGCCTAGAGGTGCACCTAGCATGGAATATCAGATATAAACAATAACAGGGCTAAAGTGCGGTGAAATGACTAAGTAAATGGCCTAGATGAGTCCATAAAAGTGTATATGATCAGGACTCATCACACCCCGAGACTTAACTGTTTGCGCGTCCCGAGCAAACAAATTCTAAGCGAACGGGGAAAGAAAAGTAGATGGCTTAAAACTACAATATAGAGTACCATGCGAAGTCGCATGCTCACGTGCATAGGAAGAATAGTAGAGAAGATTTCTGATTATATAAACAGTCTATATATTTCTAAAAGAGTAAAAGCATATTACAACTACTCAAACTGGTGAACAACGGTGAATCATTCGGTCGTGCATACGGAGAAAGTAAACTAAACGCTGAGACGAGCATTGCTCAAGATCGGGATGCGGGAAAAACTCCACCGAAATCCATCGGTGTCGGTGACCATAGGCTTGCCCGGTCACATTCTCTCCACGACACTAGATTGGTTCATAGCGTGAGTCGGTAGGACTTTAGGTTAAAGATGGGGCTTGGGTTATGGTAAGGTAAACAATGATAAACAAAATAGCTTAAACACATAACCCAAATGAGCTTTAAAATAACTACCCGCTCACCAAAATCGAATCCAAGTGCACCACACCCCCAGACTTGGGCTTTTGCAACATAGGTGTGTGCACCGCCTACTCCCAATACATAATATTTCTACATGATTTTTCAATAAAACTAATTTTTCTTGCTTCTCTTTTTTTTTCATTTTCTTTCTATCTTTCTTTTTCTTGTCTTTTTTTTTTCTTTCAGCAAAATTTTCAAATGAGCACATCCACAGATTCACATAATAGACACCACAATCAACACCCCCCAAAATGTAAATGAAACTACAACTAAAGCTCAGATTTGGGTGTGCGACTAGGCTAGGCTTTTAGGCTTTGGTGAGATAAATGTGGAGCTGAATCAAGAAAAGGGTAGGCACAAAGGGGCTAGCAAGGGTAGACGATAGGCATGAAATAAAAAGTTCAACCGGGCCAAAATAATGGCCTACGTCATTCTCACGCACTAGAACTATCCTATGCCAAAGCTTCAAGAATCGCTTGGGGAAAGTTCTAGCCACCGAGAAAGATTCTCCTTTCTCCCGACTCAAGCAATACGAATCTAGCGATCGTTTACACACATCCCTATGCTACCGTTTGATTCCACCGGATTCACCATTTGAGTAGAGTAAACAACATTTACACTAATAGAGAAAAATATAAAACCATAGTATAAAGAGAAGTCTAATCTACACAAATTCCTATGCAACCGAGCACTCGACTAGGAGCACTACTAGAGTCAACATTTTACTCTACTACATAGTCTTAAGCCATCACCTAGACTTTCCCACATAAGCAGAAGAATTAAATTCACAACAGAGCAAGCAAACAGATAAGTACGCGCTTAAGTGGGTGATGTGGTGTGCAATGAAAATAAACAAAACATTTTTAAATGAAATCTTCTAGTATGCAGTGCAGTAGTGCATGTGAGCGGGTAAACAAATCTACCCTCCCCCAGACTTAAACTAAACAATCCACAAAACATATGACATGAAAATCAGAATAGGGCTAGGGGAAGAGAGTACCCAATGCTCAGCAAGTGAGCATACCAGAAGATTGGCGTTTAAACCCAGACTAAGCTGCAGCATCCGCCATCCAGAAGAAGTACCTGCAGGGGTCAGCTCCGCAAAACAAAAGACAAAAGAAAACTAAAAAGAAAGTACTACTAACTAAACATGATTAAAAGAAATAAAAATGCAGAAAAGAAAGATAACTACTGGGGTTATTGTCCTCCCAGCACGACTTATTCAAACTTTAAGAGTTCTAGCTAATGGGCCTATGAAAAGAAAAGTGCACAGGTAACTGTTCTAATATGCGCATCGGTAGCGGGTACCGATACGGAGACAGAGCAGTCACCCCTCTACCTAAATATAGATACCTGCTCCTCACAGGTAGAGGGAAAAGAAAGTAAGAAGAGGAGGAGGCTTGGTCCTCACTCATCTTACCAAAATTATCCTTGCCCAGCAAGGTATCGTCCGCAGCAGGTCCGCAGGAGGAGAAGGCAACGAATGAGGCTTCCTCTACGGAGAGGGAATAAACCTCCTCACATGAGAGGATGCTTGCATCATTGACTTGAGCAAAAAGCTCCAAGTCCTCCCGAAGTACCTGTGAAGACTCAACCTGCAAAGGCTCAAATGAAGAAGGGGGGTCAGGAAATAAAAGAGAAGAATGACAAAAATAATCTGAAATCGGGGGAGTGGTCCCGGTCTCACTCCCATTAGATTGGGAAAGTAAAATAATGTCAGCATCATCGACAATGCTGCAGGGCTCGGTAGGTTCATCAGTGACCTCCTCCACGATTTGGACTTCCTCCACCGGTGCTGAGGTAAAATCCTCGTCACCTTGGAAAATATCCTCATCCATAGGAATAGGCACAACACATAAATCACCTGCCTTATCCTGTGAAACATCCTCAATAATGTCATCAGAGACGAGTATAGTATGCACAACAGGGGGAGGAGTAGTGCTCGGATAAAAGTCGAGCACTGATTCCTCACAAAGAATCGAATCCACTAGAGGTGGTGGATGCACCGGGAGAATAGGCTCAGCAATGTCGGTGCATAGATCAACCGCACATCCGGTGACCGTGTCCATGCCATACCCTTCAAGATATGAAGGTGACAAAGACACATAACCGGATGTTGAAGGTGTGCCGCCAGAGTTAGGAGTTGGGACGATCCGGATATCCGGCTCGTCATCCTCGTCCAATTGGCGAAGATACTTGGCACAATCCTTCAGGGCATGATCTGTGCTCCGACAAAACTGGCACTGCCTAGCAGGCTTCTTTGGCACAGCGGGGGCTGAGGCCGAAAAGAAGTAAGATGGTAAAGGCTCAGCAGAGTAGCCATAAGACTTACGCGCACCATATGGAGTACCAGACGAAGTAGGTGCTCCATATGATGGGCTATAAGAAGTATGCCTACTATTCTCCGTGGGGCATTCATCACTAGAGTGGGAGGTAGCTCCACACCAACGGCAACGAAAATTGAGATGTGCCCACATAGTGAGAAGATAAAATGATTCAAAAAGAAGAACACTATTGTGCGAAATACTACACCTAACAAAAATTACTGAAGCAACCTAATAAAAAAAACAAGAAAATAGAAAATGAGGAAATAAAACAAAGAAATGCGATTTACAAATGGAAGGGCTCCTTTCTCAGATTCTCCCTCTCCAGAAAACTCACACGACTGTGTTCCCCGGCAACGGCGCCAAAAACTTGATGGCGCAAATCTCACACACCGCTATAGGCGGTAGCTCGACTGCGACACGAAACGGCAGTGTACCGATCGTTCAAGTAATATAAAACGAGGAGTAATCCCCGAGTATCGAATCTCTCAAGGAACACAGTAAGGTGGAGTTAGGTTTCGAGGAAGGACTTGAGATTGAAGTCCTAAAATCGGATGGGATGCGGGGGAGTTGGGTTGGCTTTTGGAAAATAAAATAAAAGCTATCAACTACTCCTATGCAATGCCGCTATGCAAAGCTTCGCTCGGCGGGATGGAAGACTACGTAGGCCTTGAACGCGCTACTTCGTAAGGGCGGATGGACGAGTAGGCAAGCGGATCGAACTATGCAGGCCTTGAGCGCGCTGCTTCGTTAGGCGGGATGGAGTACACGGGCCGCGATGCCACGCTTCGGTAGGCGGATGGACGAGTAGGCTAACGGAATGAGGGTCGCAAGCACCTCTTCGACAAGCACGCCACTAGCAATTGCTAGTGCGGCACCGGACAACCAACAATCCACACCACAAGGCACACCTCAAAATAATAAGCAAGAATACTCAAATCACATAGACATAATCAAGTATAAATGCTAATAATCAAACGCGCTTCATCATAATGTTAGATCTAACTACATCAACATCAATAAGAGAAGAATAAGGCAAGAAATCGACCGAATCCGAAGGCTCGTTGTAGATTCACGGTTGGAATCGCCGGGTTGTCAATCCGCGTCCAAGCTCGGTCCGCAACTACGTCCGGGGTAGAGAGAGCTGTCACGACTCTCCAATGGACCTGTCTTCTTCGTGTCACGATCCGGTGGAGGTTGCAAACTTCCTCTTGCTTGACGGTAATGGCGGCTAGGTCTTCCTTTGGAGCTCGTGGATGAAGGAGGAGGCCGAGAGGAAACTCCGGCAAAGATTTGACGTTGAAAGCTTGCCCGGAGATCCTCCCTAAGGTGGGCGGCGATGGAGGGGCGAAACTGGGCGAACGGGAGCAGAAAACGGCGGAGTCGGGCGAGAGTCAACCTAAAATCGCGAGCAGGGAATTTATAGGCGCTGGAATTAAACAGTGCGCACGGTCATTGGCGCACGACCAGTGGTCGTGCGCACTAGCATTCGGTGATCGTGCGCTCTGCCTGGACGGAACCTGCAAAGACAGAAATTATAAAATAATATGTTCGCACGACCAGTGGCGCACGACCGGTGGTCGTGCGCACTAGCGTCAGTGGTCGTGCGCAATAGATGAAACAGAACTCAGAAATTTAATGGTCAGTGCACACGATCAGTGGCGCACGACCGGTGGTCGTGCGCACTGGCATTGGTGGTCGTGCGCACTGCACCAAACAGAACTCGTGAAAAAGGCGTTAAGTGCACACGATCAGTGGCGCACGACCAGTGGTCGTGCGCAATAGAACCAGTGATCGTGCGCAGTGTTCCTGTGCAGAATTGCACCGGAAACACCTGCACGACTCCTGTTCTAGCGTACAACCACAAATCCAGCCACTAAAAGTGGCACCTAACAGTGCATGAAAACTAGTAATGAAGATAGACATGAAAACACACCGAAATGGGCCTAGAGGTGCACCTAGCATGGAATATCAGATATAAACAATAACAGGGCTAAAGTGCGGTGAAATGACTAAGTAAATGGCCTAGATGAGTCCATAAAAGTGTATATGATCAGGACTCATCAATGATCTACTACTAGATGAGGTATCAAGAATTGCAAAAGAAACTGCTCAGGATGCTGAGAAAGAGGCACAATCTCAGGGGGAGCTTCTCAAAGATGATAAAGAAGTTGAAAGAGATCTTGAAGAAGATGAAGAACCACTTGCATTTGCTGCAAGGAAGCCAATACCAAAAGTATTTTCAAGAAAGAGAAAAACTCCTGATAAGGAGCATTGAATTCTCAGGTATCTTGCCGATTAGACATGGTGAACAATAAATCTACTTGACAATAAATAAAATGGCATGTGATTTTGCTCTATCATAACATATTGTCTATAAATGTCTTGTTTGTATGTATTTGTATTTATGTCAAAAATTGTGTAAAATCACTTTAAAACAAACTGTAAAATTTGTTAAGATAAATAAGGGGAGATTGTTGGGAAAAACCTCTTTTGATTTAACTTAACAAATTAAATATAAGTGATTTTACATCTTAGGTTCATTACCCACATTATATAGTAAGTGTAATCTGGTCATTAGAAGTCTTAGGATGTCACACTCAATCTTAGAGTGTCAAGACCAAGTAAAGACAAGTAAAATCAGTTAAGTTAAGACTTTTTGTCGAATACAATTCGACACAACTTTGACTTGATATCGACGCAACTTTGAGTTGATATCGAAGCAGATCATTCAGCCTGTCGAAGTATAACTCAAGTCGACGGAACATCGAAAGGAACTCGATGCAGAAGATAGAGCTTGTCGAAGCCATCTATCAAGTCGACGCAACGTCGACTATAATTCAACGCAGAAGTTAAGAGATCAAGTCCAATGCTTTGACTCGACGAGTACGTCGATAAGATATCGACGTAACATCGACATCTGAGTTTTTCCAAAGCTAAGAAGAAATTCGAAGCCACGTCGATAAGAACTCAGAGATGCGTCGACATGAAGGTTGATGAAGTCGACACCGCGTCGAATACAGTCAGAAAGAGGAAGTTTTTCCAGCTGTCTTTTTAGGACCTTTTCAGAAGGACAACCAGGCTAGAGACAGTTCTCCAACGGCTCGTTTGTTGCCAAGAATAGAATGAAGCATTCCAGGACAAAATCACTTTTGGAAGCTATTCAAAATGGATTGTCCGGTCGAGAACAAAAGAGAAAAGGAAATTAGGTGAATTCCTTTCCAGGACAAGCCAAAAGGAGAAAGACTTTTGAAAATACAATCATACATCATAAGTATGCAAACAGAGGAGAAGAAGACATAACAATTATTGCATTCTTCTATCTGTCGATAAGGGACTCTTCATCTTCCTCCCCAAACCCTAAAAGACCCATTCACAGTAGAACTCTCTCTGCACAGGAATATACACGGTTGCTTCTTCTTCAACATAATATAGCAGCAGAAATACTACAAGTGCAAAGAGAAAAAGGATCAAGTAAGACAACCCTTGCAAATCATCACTATCATAAGCAAGGGTTCATCAAATCAGATCTAGTGAAACAAAGATAGAAGCATCAACAAAGCTTCTGAAGAATTCTGAGAACATAATTCTCTTCTTCTCCCTCTCTCTCGCTTTCTCCTTATTATTTCCTTTACTTGTACAGAGTTTTAAGAATCTCTCTTCCAAAGTATTCAGTGGTTCAAGATCTCCTTAGCAAATGATCTGAGTGGTTCAAGATCTCCTTAGCAAAAGATCTGAGTGGTTCAAGATCTCCTTATCAAAAGATCTTTGGTTCTAAGAGTCTCCTGAGCAAAAGACTCAGGCACAGGTTGTGCAATCCTACCAGGGAGGTAGAAGAGAGGACCACCCACATTTTGAGGAACGTCTATAAAAATCTTGTGTCTTCTGTGTTGTGCCTTTTCTGTGCTGTCCCTTTTATAGCTTATTGTTTTTCTGCTTTATATTTACAACATCTATCTATTCTGTGCTAGTCTTGTTTAGTGCATAATACCTTAGTATTTTATTGTATACATTCTTAGGGTAAATATATTTTAAATCTCTATTCAACCCCTTTAGAGAATTCTTAGAGGCACACTGTGCACTTTCACTATGCATTCTTTGGCTCCATTGCTATAGAAAAATGAGTCGCTGAGACAGGGGGGAAGGAGAGTTCGTCTCGTCCGCTGGATTAGGTTTAGGGTGTATAAAAGTTTAATTAACATTGTTCTTATTTATAGGGATTAAGTGTAAGTTTTCCCTAAAGAGTGATGTTGATTTGACTTTTTAATATTAATTGATTTAATTAACACAGCCTGTCTTAGTGGATCTACTGAGACGGAGTGATGAACCATTGGGACTGGATAATAAACTGCTGGGACAGGGTATTATCTACCGCTGAGACCATCTCTGTTGTCTAAGCGGTTCAGCTAAAACTTTCTCAGCTGTTTTAGCTGAACTCACTTCCTAGCAGTGAACCATTTATGTAGGATTATTTGTAGACCTATCATGCCACTAAGAGTTTAAGTAGCACCCATGTTCTAGCAAGGTTAAGGTATAAATTAAAACATATGAAGAATCATATGAAATGTAAATGACTATTCAACATTTAACATTGCTAACTCAATTTTAAAGAAATTAAATTTAGCCTCATCCAATGGCTTTGTAAAGATATCAGCAACTTGATTGTTAGTGGAGACATATTCAAGGCAGATATCTTCACTCTCTACATGCTCCCTAATGAAATGATATCTAATTTCTATGTGCTTGGTCCTGCTATGAGAAACATTATTCTTAGCAATTGAAATTGCACTATATGAGTCACAATACAATGGAGAATGACTTACCTTGAGGTTGTAGTCCTCTAGCTGGTGCTGAATCCATAGTAGTTGTGCGCATCAGCAATATATTCAGACTCAGCAGTGGATATAGCCACACTGGTATGCTTCTTACTACTCCAAGATATCAATCTCCTGCCTAGGAATTGACAAGTCCCACTTGTACTCTTCCTATCTTCCTTGCAACCTGCAAAGTCAACATCTAAAAAACCTATTAGTTCAAAATCATTGTTTCTAGGGTACCAAAGGCCAAGATGCTGGCTGCCCCTAAGATATCTCAAAATCCTCTTTGCAGCTGAGTAATGAGATTCCTTAGGGCATGCCTGATACCTAACACATACATTTGTTGCATACATAATATCCGGTCTACTAGCAGTCAGATATAATAAGGATCCAATGATATATCTGTATATGGATTCATCAAAGGGTTTTCCCTTCTCATCCTTGTTCAGGGAAATGTTGGACCTCATGGGAGTTTTCATGGTGGAAGCTGATTCCATCCCAAATTTCTTAATGATCTCCCTAGTATACTTGGTCTGACAGATAAATATCCCTTCATCAGATTGTTTCACTTGGAGGCCTAAAAAGTACTTGAGCTCTTCCATACTGCTAATTTCAAACTCCCCCTGCATAAGGTTGGCAAACCTTTTGCAAAGGTTGTCATCAGTATACCCAAAATAATTTCATCCACATATATTTAGACTAGGAGACACTTGCCCTTTGTTTCCCTAAGAAACAATATACTATCTATCTTTCCCCTTAAGAACTTATTCTTGATGAGAAATCTAGACAAGGTCTCATACCAGGCCCTAGGGGCTTGCTTTAGACCATATAAGGCTTTCTTAAGTAAATATACATGAGCGGCAAGAGCGTGATGAACAAAACCTGAGAGCTGCTCCACATATACCTCTTCCTTCAGATTTCCTTTTAGGAATGCAGACTTGACATCCATTTGGTAGACTTTGAATCCCTTGTAGGTAGCATAGGCAAGGAATAATCTTATTGCCTCCTGTTGAAACCGATATCTCGGCTTTTGTGGAGTTCGGGGCCCTCAGCAAGCTGAGGGGCGACCAACACTTACTCCCCCCAAGGGAGAGCTCTGGGATGAAGGTTGAGGAACTAGGAACCGGACCAAGGGCTTAGTGGGGAGGTCCCACCACATACCCGGAAGTCCCTTAGGAACTTCCCCTCCCAAGCCACTACTAAGCTTGGGCACCACTGGAGGCTCTCCTCACCCCTTAGAGAGAGAGTTGGGGAGAGAGAGAGAGGGAGAGAAGAGAGCTAGCCTGGAATGAGAGATCCCTCCAAATGGTGCCCCCTTGGTCCTATATATAGGATTTTTGGATTTGGGCTACAAATAGCCAAAAACTAGTCTGCCAGATTACCAAAATGCCCTTGAACTGGGCTGCAGATAGCCAAATCCCACTGTTCTGAGGCGCTAAACGCAGACTGACACCTCCCCCCGAAACTGGGCGAGAGGGGTACCTCGCGTGGCTCGGCGAGCACCTTTGCTGGGCGAGGGCGAGAGGGGGGGGGGCACCCGCCCCTCCTCCTCTCGCCCCCTTGCTGGGCGAGGGCGAGAGGGGGGACCCTCCCCTCTTCCTCTCGCCCCCTTGCTGGGCGAGGGCGAGAGGGGGGCACCCGCCCCTCCTCCTCTCGCCCCCTTGCTGGGCGAGGGCGATAGGGGGGCACCCGCCCCTCCTCCTCTCGCGAGAGGGGGGCACCCCCCCCCCCCCCCCCCCCCTCCTCCTCTCACCCCCTCACTTGCCTCTTACTCCAGCTGGGCGAGCGGGAGGTTTCCGCCTCTACTGCTCTCCCTCCTTTCTCTCTGTCTTGGATCATACTATAAACGAGGCCCTGATGAACTCTTGGGTCTCGGCAACCTACTCGGCGAATACAGGGTTATACACACGTCTCGGCGGCCTTCCACGCTGGACCTCACTCGATGGATATGGGGGTTGTACACAATCCCTGCTCTTTGCGAGGTTGGCACAACCTCAGAAAGAAAAGTCCAAGCCCAAATATCCATCGAGGGGGGACAGAACCTCGCTCCCGAGGATCATTCGACTCACCCAACTAGTGAGAGCCTGGAGTGAGGAGGACATCTCGGCATTGAACTTACCCATCCGAGGATCACTCGACCCACCCAACTAGTGAGAGCCTGGAGTGAGGAGGACATCTCGATGGCAAGCTCTTCCTTCCGAGGATCATTCGACTCACCTAACTAGTGAGAGCCTGGAGTGAGGAGGACATCTCGGTGTTGAACTTACCCATCCGAGGATCATTCGACCCACCTAGCTAGTGAGAGACTGGAGTGAGGAGGACATCTCGATGGCAAGCTCTTCCTTCCGAGGATCATTCGACCCACCCAGCTAGTGAGAGCCTGGAGTGAGGAGGACATCTCGGCGTTGAACTTACCCATCCGAGGATCATTCGTCCCACCCAGCTAGTGAGAGCCTGGAGTGAGGAGGACATCTCGATGGCAAGCTCTTCCTTCCGAGGATCATTCGACCCACCCAGCTAGTGAGAGCCTGGAGTGAGGAGGACATCTCGGCATTGAACTTACCTATCCGAGGATCATTCGACCCACCCAGCTAGTGAGATCCTGGAGTGAGGAGGACATCTCGATGGCAAGCTCTTCCTTTCGAGGATCATTCGACCCACCCAGCTAGTGAGAGCTTGGAGTGAGGAGGACATCTCGGCGTTGAACTTACCCATTCGAGGATCATTCGACCCACCCAGCTAGTGAGAGCCTGGAGTGAGGAGGACATCTCGATGGCAAGCTCTTCCTTCCGAGGATCATTCGACTCACCCAGCTAGTGAGAGCCTGGAGTGAGGAGGACATCTCGGCGTTGAACTTACCCATCCGAGGATCATTCGACCCACCCAGCTAGTGAGAGACTGGAGTGAGGAGGACATCTCGATGGCAAGCTCTTCCTTCCGAGGATCATTCGACCCACCCAGCTAGTGAGAGCCTAGAGTGAGGAGGACATCTCGGCGTTGAACTTACCCATCCGAGGATCATTCAACCCACCCAGCTAGTGAGAGCCTGGAGTGAGGAGGACATCTCGATGGCAAGCTCTTCCTTCCGAGGATCATTCGACTCACCCAGCTAGTGAGAGCCTGGAGTGAGGAGGACATCTCCGCGTTGAACTTACCCATCCGAGGATCATTCGACCCACCCAGCTAGTGAGAGCCTGGAGTGAGGAGGACATCTCGATGGCAAGCTCTTCCTTCCGAGGATCATTCGACCCACCCAGCTAGTGAGAGCCTGGAGTGAGGAGGACATCTCGTCATTGAACTTACCCATCCGAGGATCATTCGACCCACCCAGCTAGTGAGAGCCTGGAGTGAGGAGGACATCTCGATGGCAAGCTCTTCCTTCCGTGTGGTTCTTTCTTCTTCCTTGGCCTATCGCCCTAGCCTGCTGGGGCTATGGAGGAGGTGTCATCTGCCCCTGCCTCCACCTCAGGCGGTTGGATCTTTTCCTTTTGAAATCCCTCCCTCCTTGCTCTCGCAGAGCCGAATTGGTAACCTCCGTGCTCGTCGGGCTATTGAGTAGCCGCCCCTCGGGGTGGCCTCGCCCACCAATATTCTGACTCCTTTCGGGGTGGGGCGAGTGGGGGCCGAATGCCTCCCCGCTCACCCCCCTTCGGGGCTGGGCTAGAAGGGGCGGGGCGAGCGGGGAGGGCGCCCCCTCCTGAGCTCGCCCCCTTGAAGGGGTGGGGCGAGTTGGGAGGGAGACCCCCCTCCTGAGCTCGCCCCCTTGAAGGGGTGGGGCGAGCTGGGAGGGCGACCCCCCTCCTGAGCTCTCCCCCTTGAAGGGGTGGGGCGAGCTGGGAGGGCGACCCCCCTCCTGAGCTCTCCCCCTTGAAGGGGCGGGGTGAGCTGGGAGGGATCCCCCCTCCTGAGCTCACCCCCCTGAATGGGCGGGGCGAATGGGGGCCTGGCGCCTTCCCACTCGACCCCTTCTTGGGATACGGGCGAGTGGGGCCGAATGCCTCCCCACTCCCCCCTGCTTTCCCCTCCTTCCTGGATGACTGGCTGGTAGTGCCCTCGCTCACCCGCTGAGGCGAGACCTCCGGACCACTTCCTCTTCTGCCTCCGACTATCATGGCGAAAGAAACCTCGAAGGTCTGCAGGACCTCCTGCTTGAAGTTTTCGAACATCTCCAACGTCACCCCGGCCACCGGGGGCTGCGAGTGACCTGGGTCAAAACTTCCTCCACCTCCGTCCATGGAGCTCATCTCGAGAGTTTCTTGAATCGGTCACACTCCACGCTCACCGCACCATAATGTTGAAACCGATATCTCGGCTTCTGTGGAGTTCGGGGCCCTCAGCAAGCTGAGGGGCGACCAACACTTACTCCCCCCAAGGGAGAGCTCTAGGATGAAGGTTGAGGAACTAGGAACCGGACCAAGGGCTTAGTGGGGAGGTCCCACCACATACCCGAAAGTCCCTTAGGAACTTCCCCTCCCAAGCCACTACTAAGCTTGGGCACCACTGGAGGCTCTCCTCACCCCTTAGAGAGAGAGTTGGGGAGAGAGAGAGGGAGAGAAGAGAGCTAGCCTGGAATGAGAGATCCCTCCAAATGGTGCCCCCTTGGTCCTATATATAGGATTTCTGGATTTGGGCTAGAAATAGCCAAAAACTGGTCTGCCAGATTACCAAAATGCCCTTGAACTGGGCTGCAGATAGCCAAATCCCGATGTTCTAAGGCGCTAAACGCAGACCGACACCTCCCCCCGAAACTGGGCGAGAGGGGTACCTCGCGTGGCTCGGCGAGCCCCTTTGCTGGGCGAGGGCGAGAGGGGGGCACCCACCCCTCCTCCTCTCGCCCCCTTACTGGGCGAGGGCGAGAGGGGGGGAACCCGCCCCTGCTCCTCTCGCCCCCTTGCTGGGCGAGGGCGAGAGGGGGGCACCCGCCCCTCCTCCTCTCGCCCCTTGCTGGGCGAGGGCGAGAGGGGTGCACCCGCCCCTCCTCCTCTCGCCCCCTCACTTGCCTCTTACTCCAGCTGGGCGAGCGGGAGGTTTCTGCCTCTACCGCTCTCCCTCCTTTCTCTCTATCTTGGATCATACTATAAACGAGGCCCTGATGAACTCTTGGGTCCCGGCAACCTACTCGGCGAATACAGGGTTGTACACACGTCTCGGCGGCCTTCCACGCTGGACCTCACTCGATGGATATGGGGGTTGTACACCTCCAACCTTGCAACTGGGGCAAAGGTTTGGTCAAAGTCTATTCCCTCCTCTTGCATATACCCCTTGGGTACCAATCTTGCCTTGTTCTTGATGATGATACCATGCTCATCTAGCTTGTTCCTATAAATCCACTTGGTGCCAACAATGTTATGTCCTTGTGGTTTTGGCACCAACTTCCATACATTGCACCTTTTAAATTGATGTAATTCCTCTTGCATGGCTCGGATCCAGAAAGTGTCCAGGTTAGCTTTCTCAAACTTCTTTGGCTCAACCTGAGACAAAAATCTCAAGAATAGGGCTTCATTGTGTGCCCTGCTTCTTGTGATCACACCTTTGTGTTCATCTCCAATGATCAAATTTCTTGGATGATCCCTTAGATGTCTGTTTGCTACAGGCAATTTGTCAGCTCTCTGCTGGACTTCTTCTACAGCAGCTGGTTCTTCACCAATTTGATCATCTTCATCTTGAATTGTCTCTTCATTAACAACTTCAATCCCTGAAGCTATCTTGCTGGAGCGTGGTCTGTCATGTATGGACAGATCCTGCATATTCTGATCATTTCCTGCAAGGGTAGGAGTGTTGGACCAGCCCTTATAGAGTAGGCTAGTCTCATCAAGAACAACATGCATTAATTCCTCAACTACATGAGTCTTCTTGTCGAAAACTCTATAGGCTATACTATGTGAGCTATATCCAACAAGAACACCAACATTGCATTTTTCAGCAAACTTTGTAAGTTGAGTTTTCCCATTATTTAAAATATAACATTTGCAACCAAAGATTCTAAAATATGAAATAGTTGGTTGTTTGCCCTTCAGAATTTCATATGGGGTTTTCCCATGGGCCTTATTGATGGATGCTCTATTCAAAACATAACAAGATGTATTGACTGCATCAACCCAGTAATATTATGGGACTAAGGAGTCGCTAAGCAATGTTCTGTCAGCCTCAATCAAGGTCCTATTCCTTCTCTCAGCCACTCCATTTTGTTGTGGAGTTCTGGGATAGGAGAACTCTCTGGTGATACCAAATACTTGACAAAACTTTGTCATTGCACCAGATTGAAACTCTGTACCATGGTCAGTTCTAGTTTTGACCACAGTATATTGTAATTCATTCTGAATTGCCTTGACATAGTTTATAAAGACATATAGAGTATCATATTTCTTCTTAAAGAAGAATACCCATGTATGCTTTGAGTGATCATCAACAATCAAAAGAGTATACAACTTCCCACTTAGGCTCTGAATTGACAAAGGACCAAACAAGTCCATATGCAATAGAAATAGACATCTTTCAATGTCTTTGGAGCCAATGTTGTTAAAGGTGGCCATAGTTTGCTTACTCATTTGACATGCATGACAGGGACCGCTTTTAACATATTTTAAATTAGGAATCTTTCTTAAATATAGTTAATATGGGCAAGTTTCTTGTGCCATTGAACACAAAGTGACTCACTCTCATTAGCTACAAGACACACAGGAGATGATGAACTATTGCAAATAAAATCTAAGCAATAAACATTCCCACTCCTAGTGCTTGAGAGAATGACCTCTAAGTCAATTGACTTTTTGATCAAGCACTTGTCATTGTGGAATTCAATGACATAGCCCAAGTCACATAGTTGACTTATGCTTAGAAGGTTGTGTTGCAATCCTTCAACATAAGCTACCCTTATTATTGAAACTATGCCATTGGTAATCATACCATAGCCTCTTATGACACCTCAGTCAGACCCTCCAATGATCACATTTGGATCATTCTTTAATGGAGTGTATTCTTTAAGTAAGATCCTTGTTCCAGTCACGTGTTTGGAACATCCACTGTCCAAGTGCCATATCTTATTTAGATGGGTACTTGAACTAACCTGCAATGTTGAATTTACTTAGCCTTAGGTACCCAATTTGTTTTGGGTCCTAAGTCCTTGTCAGCATAATAAGAAATACTTCTACCTACAACATCCTTGGCAGGAAAGCTCTTCTTTGCATTAGGCACATTAGGGTTGTGCCAACAATCAATGACAAAGTGTCCCACTTTACCACATCACTAACATTCATGGATGATGTACCTTATTTTCTGAACATTTTTTGAGGTGTAAGGAGCATCAGAATGCTTATGTTCAGAAAAGAAGGCAACAACATTCTTCCTATCTCTCTCGGCTAATACCTGACTGGATGCTCTTTGGTATTCAGTCTTTTTTCTTGTATCTGCTTGAAAGCAACAGATGTCAGCTTGGTAGCTGACATGGTTTTGATGACATTTGATATGATCAAGTGAGAGTTGATTACTGTTTTGCCACCAACCACTTTCTATTGGAACATGGTCTTCCGCATCTCCTAGGTTTGAGAATAACAAATCCTAAGTGTATTTGATCTTGTATGTTTAAGTGTGTAGGAAAACAAGTCCACATGACTCAAGGATAACATAAGATGGTTGCGCCCAAATTTGAAGCCAAAATTCCAACATGCCCGCTAGAGCCGGCGCTAGCTCTGATTTGAGTAAATTTCGGAAACAATTATGTAAGGTGCTAGTGCCAGGCGATATCAGCTAACACAGGCGGTAGCAGCTAGCGCAGGCGGTATCGGCTAGCGCAGGCAAGTAGCGCAAAGCACAAGAGGAAGGTGACCGGCTTGCTTAAAATGAAGGATTCTCACGCGGAGAATATTGCCTAATCTGGGATAGCGCCGGTGGTAGCGTTAGCACAGGGGCTAGCTTCAAGTCTATAAAAAGGACCCCTTAGATCCGACTTCTTTATCCTCTCCCACTCCCAAATTCCAGAGCTTCGTGCCACATCATATAGAGGAAGGTTCAGAGAGATACTCCCACAAATCCATGAAGGCTTAAGGAGATCCGTGAAGAAGATTTCAACACGCGTCATCATCGTGACGAAAGACCGCATTGACTACGATCATACTCTGCGGGTCTTCGTCTACTTCTCCATGAGATCCATATAGGAAGTTTTTATATTATTGTTATTTATTTCACATCTTTTCTTGTAATCGTTTAGTGAACTTGCCTCGTGTTGGCGACTAGGTCTGGGTAGGACTTAGGCTAGAAATTTGCCTCGTGTTGGCGACTAGGTCTAGGGTGTAGATCTAGGGGGTGCTCGAGGCCATATCCGGTGAAGGATTGGCTAGAGCGGCTTGAGGTCGTATCCGAGGAAGGATCGGCTAAAGCCAACCGGTTCGTGGTGATACGAGTCGGTATAGAAAACAAAAAGAGTCTTTCATATTTCGCCTTGATTTCTGGCGTCATTGAAATCGAATTTTGTAATCAATTTTATTAATAATAATCATGTCTCTCTTTGTGTAATAAAATTGATTTGATCTTCTTTTCTCTAAATTGTTTATTATCCTCTCTTTCATTATAAAACAATTTAGATCTTTATTCAAAATCACTATTTTGATCTCTTATTATTTCAAGTACACCAAAATATAATATAAGTTTTTAAAACCCTTATTCCCCCTCTAAGGGCGCCTACGGATCCAACAAGTAGTATTAGAGCGAGGTTATTCCAAATCGGCTTAACAACCGGGAATAATGACGTCTTATGATCTCCCTTCTATTAGTGGGGGAAATTTTTATTGAGAAAGAAAATCACTAGCACCACCTTTATTTGAAGAATGAAATTATAAAGGGTGGAAATTTTTAATGGAAAAGTTTATTAAAAATTTAGATATCAAAACATGGAATATAGCAATAGTAAGACCAGCAGATGAAACAAATAAAAAGGAACGTCGCCTATATGCAAAGGCTATGAATAATATCTTTTGTGCTTTATCTGAAGAAATTTTTAAATTAATATATTGCTTTTCTAGTGCATACAAAGTATGGAAATTTCTTGAAGAAATGTATGAATCTTCATCTGCAGGTATGGAACAAACGCAAGAAGTGGAGAACATACAAGTCTGCACAAATACTCAAGAAAGCTCCTCTCTTGCTGAATCAATGGAGAGCACATCAAGTGGAAAAGAAGAAATCCTATCTATGGAGGAGGAATACCAAATAGATGAAGATAACAAAGAAAATATGTGCTCAAATCTCATAGCATCCAAAAGCACTGTAAGGAAATCAAATCCTCTTATTGTTTGTAATTCTATTTCTACTTTACAATTGCAATAAATTACAAAGCGCAAAATTAAGAAATTAAAAAATGCAAATTGCAAATTGCGCTTAGAAAATAAAAGTTTAAGAGCAAAAGTTAAAGTAGAATCAAATGCTAATTCATCTAGTTTTACCCATGTCTCTTTGAATGAAGCTATTACACCTTGTTTAGAATTTAATAATTAAATAGAAGAATATAAGGGACTTGAAAAGGAACTTCTTATTGTAAAAGAAAACAATGAAAAATTGGCTTTAGAAAATTTAACTTTGAAAAATGATTGTGCTATGTGTACAAGTTATAAAATTGAAATTAAGGAGATGGATGAAACATTTGAAGAATTTAGAAATAACTATCAAAATCATATTGACTCTATTGTTTCCACTCTTAAAAATAGCACAATAGCTTATAATAAAGCTAGGCATAATCTAAAAAACAAGAAAGATGAATTAAAATCAAAAATCAACTTGCTTATGAAAATTATAAATACAAATTCACAATATCAAGCTACATCTAAAAATAAGTTGAATATGAATATGGATATCTTAAATAAGCCTAATAATGGGAGTAAAAAACACAAAGTATTTGTAAATCAAAATCAAAATCACCATTATTTACAAAATCATGTTCCTCTTAACTTAAAAATAAATTTACACAAATTTCCTATAAACAATACTTTCAATCATAATCTTCAAAATAAAAATAATCACAATGGAAATTTGATGCATAAGAATAACATTAAACCTAAGTATGAGTGGAGACCCAAAATTAAAGATGAAATGTTAACTCCACTTGAAAGGGTTCTTTCATTCTCATCTCCCCAAAAGTCATCTCGTTATATTTGGGTACCCAAAGGAACCACCTCATTTGATCCCCTTTGGATACCTAAATCTCTTATTCATTAGGTATCACCAAATGCATGAAGTAGAATATTTTCAAAAATGAAATATACAAATTTTCTACTTCATGATATGCTTTAATGTTTTTTTCTTATTCTTTTTGTTTTCTTATTTTTTAAGCTATCATGTTATGGTCATCTTATATATTATTGGAAATAAAATCTTATCTCTTAAAACTTAATGAGTTTATAAATCAAATTGATCAAAATTCAAAATCATATTTTATTTTGATGACCTATCTATTTTTCTTATATTCATTGCCTATACATATCTTATATTATTCATATGAATCAAACTCTAAATTTGTTTAGAGATATCATATTTATCTAAATTAATAAAATCATGAAATTCACTTTTTTCTCTTTCAAAATTTTTTTGAGAGATGTCTATAGTTCATAAATCATTGTTAAACCTATTTTTATGCATGAACATCACTTTACATTAAAATCATTAAAATCATACTTATTTGGCTTTTTTTAACATGATATCTTGTGCTTACATTTCGTATCATTTTCAACATACATTATATTGATAAATATAAGCATTAATAAAAAAACAAAATGAAGATATAAGAAAATATATATCATGGCATGGTCATCTAATATAATATTTGAAATTTGACTGTGTCTCCTAAAGCTTAAATAAAGTTTGCAAATCAAAAGTAAAAGTCAGGTTTTCATTTATAAATGACCAATCTATTATCACTAAAATCATGCATATCTGTATTGTTCAATCATGTCTTCATTGTTTGCATATCCTATAATATTAAGCTTAAATGGTTGTGCAAGCATTCCTAGTACTGGGCGAACCCCTCACAGGGTAGACCTCGGGAAGTCCAAGATTAATTTTAAGAGTTCAAACTTTAAATCAATTTTTTAAAAAATATCAAAAATACTGTATGGACTTTATTGTGAAAGTCAAGCATGATTTAATCTATTATTTAGAACTTCTATAACGTTGCAATTCATCGGTTCAAACTACTTTGAACATTGTTTTTATCATGCTTTGATATATCTACTCATATGTGCACCAATTATAATAAAAAGGTTGTGTAGAACCAAGCTTAGCATGCCTCTAAGTATGAGTAAATGTTTTATGATTGATAATGATATTTATTCACTCACTTATTTTGGCAAAGTCTACATGTATTTTTAATCCAAGCATGCTTGCTTGTGTATTATAATTGTACAACGAATTAAATTGCACAAGTATCTTACCTACACTACATTTATTTCCACTCTTAAAATATAAGAAAAGTGGTTGTGCTTTTAAAATTACATTGGTTTGCAAAACAAGTGTATTCGGAGAACTTTGTATAAAAAATAATCATGAAATAAATTGACGAAGATAACTCCACCAAGAACTACTTGAACCTCCCGATAAGTCTTAATAAGCGTTGTGAGGTTGAACACCTTTGGTAGAATAGTAAAGTGTCTTGTGCAAAACTTCATTTACACCACTTATTCTTAAGTACACCGGATCACAAAAATCAATATTGAAAAATAAAGTATGTGATCCCCCAAGCACTACTTTGCACCCTGATAAGTCTTAATGAGCATTGTGTGTGCAAAGCACCTTGGTAGTTGTACATTTTTTCTATGTGCATTGAAGTGTGTGGAAGTAAAATTATTTGTGTTTTATTGTGCACTTTACTCTACATATGTCTTGTATTTATGATTAAATCATTTGTTTACTTTATTCAAAATACACTTATGTGCACATCATTATTTTCCATAACACTTCTTCTCATGAGTATTGGATCCTAATGCTAAGTTCCATACTACTCTTTATATATATAAATGCACTAGATAACCTAGCATGCTCTGTACAATGTTTTGTATGTTTTGAATTTGTTGATTAATATAACGTTATAGTATTCTCTTTTTGAAAATATTATTTCATGCTTGGTTACTTTATTACTTAAGGATTTTAAAATGAAAAATGATTTACAAAAATATCTTCCTTTTTCGAATTTAACTCATATATCTTCTTATGAATAGACATGATTACAAAAAGATGTTTCTTGTATTTCTATAAGTCTTCCGCATCATAACTATATATTTTTTACCTTGCGCTTTCATGCTTATATCAAAGTCTTAAATCTCAAAATTCCTTTTTCAACTAGTAGTAGACTTACTTGGTAGAACTTATATTGGTTATTCTAAACACGCATATCATTTTTTATGCTAAAAACTCTGATTTAATAATGAATTTCATAATAACTATGGTTTTTTAATATTCAAATAAAAATATAAACCCATAGGCTATGACATTGTCATTAGATTTAAATGCTTAATGTTTCCAATGATTATTATCCCATGATTGCATATCTCACCATAGTGAGGGCGTAGGGTTGTAGACATTAGATAACCTGACCTCTAAGTCATGTCTTGTCCTTAACCGGGGAGGGTTCCAGTGGGGCCTTACGAGGCACTGGGGGGAAAGAGTGCTAGGTTGAGTATTTTTCTAGTGTTTGCATATGGGACTAACACCCCAACCTACGACATGTATGCAGCTCCTCATGACCATCCGTCACTTAGTATGGGGCTAGGGTGTAGACATATTGTCTGGGTAGATTGGTTACTTGGAAATCATTACCTTTTTATGCATAAAACTCTTATATAAAGTGGAAAACTAACATGATAATATTGATTACTTAGCAAATGTTATATTGTTCATCTTTAAGCTAAAAACTCTGATCTATTTCTATAAAAATTATTCTAAAACTCCTTATCATTTCCTTCTCTCTAAAAGCCCGATCATGCCTTTATCTTATTATCAAATATTTTATGTGTTTTGCTTCTTTACCCACTTTTGTTAATAACAAAAGGGGGCGAACTGACCTGATAAATATTTACCGCTATCAAAATGGAAAACTAACATGATTAATTAAGATGATAGCTTACATATTAGGGGAGCATTCACTTAGGGGAAGCATGTATTTAGGGGGAGCAACTCTAAATACCAAAAATGACATTTATCCTAAGTCATCACTTTCACACACACACACAAGTAGGTTTCATCATGCGTATATATTAATGCTCTGATTTATCATTAATGGATTTGTTATTATCAAAAGGAGGAGTTTGTTGGAATATGGTCTTCCGCATCTCCTAGGTTTGAGAATAACAAATCCTATGTGTATTTGATCTTGTATGTTTAAGTGTGCAGGAAAACAAGTCCGCATGACTCAAGGATAACATAAGAAGGTTGCGCCCAAATTTGAAGCCAAAATTCCAACATGCCCACTAGAGCCGGCGCTAGCGCTAGCTCTGATTTGAGAAAATTTTGGATACAGTTATGGAAGGTGCTAGCGCCAGATGATAGCAACTAACGCAGACGGTAGTAGCTAGCGCAGGCAGTATCGGCTAGCACAGGCGGTAGCGCAAAGCACAAGAGGATGGCGACCGACTTGCTTAAAATGAAGGATTCTCACGCGGAGAATATTGCCTAATCTGGGATAGCGCCGACGGTAGCGTTAGCGTAGACGCTAGATCCAAGGCTATAAAAAGGACCCCTTGGATCTGTCTTCTTTATACTCTCCCACTCCCAAATTCCAGAGCTTTGTGCCACATCATATAGAGGATGGTTCAGAGAGATACTCCCACAAATCCATGAAGGCTTAAGGAGATCCGTGGAGAAGATTTCAACACGCATCATCATCGTGACGAAAGACCGCATCGACTACGATCATACTCTGCGTGTCTCGTCTACTTCTCCATGAGATCCATATAGGGAGTTTTATATTATTGTTATTTATTTCACATCTTTTCTTGTAATCGTTTAGTGAACTCGCCTCGTGTTGGCGACTAGGTCTGGGTAGGACTTAGGCCAGAAATTCACCTCGTGTTGACGACTAGGTCTAGGGTGTAGATCTAGGGGGTGCTCGAGGCCATATATAGGGAAGGATTGGCTAGAGCGGCTTGAGGCTGTATCCGGGGAAGGATCGGCTAAAGCCAACCAGTTCGTGGGGATATGAGTTGGTATAGAAAATAAAAAGAGTCTTTCATATTTCGCCTTGATTTCTAGCGTCATTGAAATCAAATTTTGTAATCAATTTTATTAATAATAATCATGTCTCTCTTTGTGTAATAAAATTGATTTGATCTTCTTTTCTCTAAATTGTTTATTATCCTCTCTTTCACTATAAAACAATTTAGAGATTTATTCAAAATCACTATTTTGATCTCTTATTATTTCAAGTACTCCAAAATATAATATAAGTTTTTAAAACCCTTATTCACCCCCCCCCCCCCCTCTAAGGGCGCCTACCGATCCAACACTTTCATCACAAGATGAAGATATTTCAGATTCAGGACTTATCTCATAATCAGTAAAAGATATGGAGTGAATTAATATCTTTTTAGGATCTGAATCATCCTGCTGTCTTCTCCTTCAGATATGGCCATCAAGCCACATTACTTATTGACATCTTCATCCTCCTTATTATCAATATCTGAATATGGCAGAGAGGCCCATATGCCTATCCTTGTAGTTGGATAATCTTCATCCTCAGCAGCAGCAAACAACCCTATGTAGGCTTCTTCATCTTCATCAGAATTTCAAGATGATGAGTCAGATTGACTCCAGCTTCTTTATTTCTTTGCCAGGAAGGACTTTTCACCTTTCTTGCTCTTGTGGTGATGATGCTTCTGCTCATATTTCTCCTCTCTCTTGACTGGACAGTCAGCTATAACATGTCCAGGTTTGCTGCAGCAATTACAAATAATATTATTTGAAACATGTTTACTGGGTTTAGATTCATACCTTTCTCACTTGGAGTGCATCTTCCCTGGCTTGCTATATTCCTTTTTGGGATGTGAAGAGGAGTAAGGTTTGTTCTTCCACTGCTTCCTCTTCATCAGCTTCTTGAAATGCCTAGAGAAGGCAGCAAACTCCCCATCTGATATATTACTGTCAGATGTGTTGAGCTCAGAGCTTTCTGAGTCAGCATGCCTTCTTGGACGAGATGGAATTCTCTCCTTGCTCTCCTTAGAGCCCTCGGCTTTGAGATTCATTGATCTCTCCTTGACTTGAGATCTGTGTGTGGTTTTGTTCTCCTTCCTTGCAGATAACTGCATCTCATATGAGAGCAGTTTTTCAAAAAGAGTATGGGGAGGAGTCTCAACAAGTCTGGCCCCTTCCCTGATGGCACAAATCTTTGTGTCCCAGTCTCTAGTTAGAGACCTTAGGAACTTGTCATTCAGCTCATAATTGCTGAAGACCCTCCCATAAATCTTTAGCTCATTAACAACCCTGAAGAACCTTTCATAGCAAACAACTATGCTTTCCAGTTTGTGCTGCATGAAAGCTTCATACTCTTGGTTGAAGAGGGATTTCCTATCATCCCTCACTTCTGCAGTACCTTCTATATACACAATAAATGTATCCCACATTTTCTTGGCAGTTTCACAATGCACCAAGTTTTGGAAGATGGAATCATCAATTGCACTTACTATTATATTTTGAGCTCTTTTATCCATAGTAGCAAGGGAAATTTTATCTTTAGTCATTTCAGAATAAGTCTAGGGCACTTGCAGAGCTAGATCTATGGTGGAGTCCTTTAGGAAGACAAAAGCACCATCCTTTACAATGATGTAAATTCTAGGGTCTGAGGCTTCCATATATAGCCTAACCCTTTGATTCCATATGCCAAAAGACTCCTTTTTGCATATGGGTAGCTTCATGGAGCCCTTCTCCTTTTGAAATCCAGTGGCATCCATTGGATGTAGTAGTAGACTACTCCTTATAGGATCTGGTTAGATTGTTAAATCCTTTTTGACCAACCTCCCTCTGATACCACTTGATAGTTAACCTGGTAGTAGTCTAACTCACATAGGGGGGTGAATAAGTTTCTTTTCTTTTTCTATTTATAATTAGTTTTCTTAGATGTTTGAGCAAAGTGGAAGAAAACACAGAAAAGCACATAACTATTTATAATGGTTCCCCAAGGTCTGTGTACATCCACTTTCTCTCTCCACCTTTCTAACAGTGTGTTAGACAAGATAATCTCCTTCAATAACTCAGTTCAATGAGCTTACAACACAAATCTCTCAGGATTTCTCAGGTTTTCTCCAAAACCCTACCTCTGGCCAGCATCCCTACACTCAGACTCATCAAGAAGCCCTACCTCAGAGTCCTGCAACTCCTACAACTCAAAAACTCTCCAGGTTTCCTACCTCAGACTTATCTCAAGTCCTACCTCAGATTTCCACAAAACTCCGATAGCTCAGGTTGGGAGTACAACCCTACAACTCAGAACAATAATGTTGTTACAGAGATTAATGAATCTATTATTACAATAAAAGAATAAATTAGATAAACCTCCAACTTGAATCTTCTGTCGTAGTGTACATCAGATGTTGTCTTGAAGCAGGGCTGAATAACAGCAGCTCTAGTCCTTGCTTCACCTGATCTTCTTCTTCTTCAGTAAAATGGGAAAGATCAACTTGTTCTTCTGAAGACAATCAATAAGAACTAGCTATCTCTCTTGGATTGATCTGCTTCTGGCTTGAGAGAGAGATTACTTCACAGGAAGAAGATGATCTTCAACACAGGTTCAACAATATTCTTACCGTCAATCAGTACTCTTCCATTTTCCATAACTATCTCTTTAATACTTTCAACAATCTTCAACGGCTCTAAGGAGTGCTCGAGCACAACATGGACAAGAATAGAAATGCTTATCTTGCTTTCTAGGCACTTCCGCCAAAATAGATCCCGTCAGAGTAAAGTTCATATTTGAGTTTGTCTCAGCAGATGGGCTGAGACAGACTTTAGTCTCAACGGCTGAAATAATATGCATCTCAACGGATCTGCTGAGATGGGTAGTCCTCTCAGCGGTTTACTCTAGCTGAGACAGACTTCTTCTCAGCGGCTATACATTTGATTCTCATCTATTCAGTTGAGACAAGTCTGTTATCTCATCTGATCTTCATAGTGATATAATCAATACTATTCCAAGGTTTGGAATGTGTAAAACCTGTATTAAACATGAAATAAAAAGGATTATAAAATACAATATGCACTTAGCATTGTATGTGATGGATCTTCGAATCTAAGGGACATTGAAAGTCAATAATCCAAACACTATGGTTGATCTAGAGAAGATTAAGAAGGCTGACTCTCACACTGAATGGGAGTTTCTAATAATTGGAAGTGATGATGTCGAGGAGGACATAGAGCCTGAGCCAGCATAAGGTATTGAAGCACTTCTGGATCACAAGGACAATATCGACAATGTGCTTAGAGTTGTAGAGGATATTATTGATGATGTACCCACACCAGCTGCTGAGCTTGCTCCACTGAGGTCTGATAGAGTAAGACACCCTTATTCAAGATAATCTATTATTGAGTATATTTTATTGACAGATGCAGGGGAGCCTGAGAGTTATGATAAGGCATTGGATATCTTAGAGAAGAAATATTGGATGGATGCTATGCATGAGGAGATGTATTCCATGAAAGAGAACCACACTAATGAGTTGGTGAAATTGCCTAAGGGAAAGAAGGCTCTGAAGATTTTGTGGATCTTTAGAGTGAAGCAAAGAGATCCATCCATACCACCCAAATACAAAGCCAAAATAGTGGTGAATGGGTTCATTTTGAAACATGGAATTGATTTCAATGAGATTTTCTCTTAAGTTATGAAGATGTCGTCTATCCAGGTTGCTCTTTACCTCTTCTCAAGGTTAGACCTAAAGTTGACCAGATAGATATCAAGAACTCTTTTCTGCATAGCGATCTTGAGGAGGAGATTTATATGGAGCAACCTGAAAGATTCAGGGTCAAAGGGAAGGAGTGTCTGGTACGTCGCCTGAAGAAGAGCTTATATGGCCTAAAGTAGGCCCCACGATAGTGGTACAAGAAGTATAATTCTTTTGTGGGGGAGTTCAACTTTAGAAGGACAACCTTTGTCCACGTGTTTGCGAAGTAGTATGCTTCAGAAGATTTATCATTTTACTTATGTATATAAATGACATGTTGATAGTCGGGAGGAGCATCTTGCGCAGTGTTGAACTGAAGTGGAAGTTTAGCTCCGCATTTGCGATGAAGGACTTGGGAGCAGTGAAGACAATCCTAGAGATGTATATTCAGAGAGACAAAGACCCCGTGTTGCTCTGGCTATCACGATAGAGATATATCAGGAAGATGATGCAAAGATTCTATATAGATTAGCAGAAGAAGGTGAGTGCATCACTTGCGACTCACATGAGACTTACCGATGACTAGTGTCTGAGCACGTCTGCGGATAAAGAGGAGATGTAGAAGGTTCCATATGCTTCTGTAGTTGGCAGACTTATGTATTCCATGACCCACACTGAAACAACGCACCTCGTTGACACTGCTAGTAGGTTTCTCTCCAATCCTGGGAGACGACATTAGAGGGATGTGAAGTGGATTCCGAGGTACCTACATGGAACGTCATACTTGCGTTATGGTTTTGAGATAATGAGACATAATTGTTTGGGCTACACTGATGCTGATATGGTTGAAGATCTGGACTCTAAGAGATCAACCTTTGGATATCTGATCTTATTCGGGGGTGGGGGTGGGGGGGGGGTAGCTATTTCAAGGTAGTCAAGACTGCAGAAGTGTATTGCACTGTCGACTACATAAGCAGAGTTTTTTGTTGTTACTAAGACTGGAAAAGAGCTGAGTTTTATTGAAGAGCACTACATATTTTTATGCGTCAGTCAAAGCACAATTCATTTGTGGAAGAACCTCACCTTCCACTCTAATTCCAAACATATTGACACACAGTATTATTGGATACATGAGACTCTAAAGCAGAAAGAGTTGGATTTGCAGAGGTGCACACAGATGACAATGGAGCAGATGTTCTTATGAAGACCGTATGGAGGGGGAATTTTGAACAATGTGTGAGGATTGCAGACATGATGATCTTTTCCATATAAGAGCAAATGAGAATTAATTGTTGGGTACAGTTCCCGTACTTTGTGGAAAAAATTGTGGGTTTAAGTCTTATTAACTCAAAATTGGTGGTGTTGGATCTATCGACCAAAGGAGGAGACACGATGATGAAGGTCTAACTAAAAGGTAAATTGGAGATTTGAGGGGAGATTATTGTGGTGACTACTTTCTCCACTTAGTTGAAAATAAGGAGATTTGTTGAGCTACTTTCTTCCTAAGTGAGAAAAGGGGTATCCACCTTTTTGACAATGAAAAATGACATGTGTTTCATGCCAAGTGGGAAAAGGGGTAGCCACCTTTGACCATGGAAATTGACATGTGTTTTTGACCGAGCACACGCAGAGGAAACTTCCAGGAAAGAGGCCAATAGAAGCTTCATCCACGTCTAACTCATGCCATCTACCACCACTACCTCCATGAATTGGGCCACAAAAATAGCTATGATGAAGGATGGGGAATTCATCCACTTCTCTCCAAACACATTGACGAGGAATAATTCACATACATTGATTAAATCTAGAGCAGATTTGGCAAAGATTCGAAGAAGCATCTCAGATAGGATTTGTGTAATTCGTCTTGTTCGCAATTGTTGGTAACCTGTAATTTTTTTGCTACTATTTATTATGTAATATTATGTGGTGCGGAGTTGGTGAAAATCTGGTGTGGATCGAGGAGGGAAGGCCTTGTAATTTCCTATTTATTTTTCATCTTTAGTGGAGGCTTTCCGGGTTGGACTCCGATCGTCCTGTGGTTTTCACCCTATTGAGTTTCTACGTTAAATTTGTGTGTCATTTTTATTGGCATTATTATTGTGATGTATTTTGGTTCTGTATCGGCATACTGCTAAGTGATACATCGAAAAATGTATATACGCAAGTGCACGTGCCAGATCAAGTAATATAAATTAAGTAAAGATCGTTCCCTCGGAGAAGTGACTAATCTAATGATCACAAGCACTAGCTTAACATTTTCTTTAAATTCATGCGAATTAATTAGAGTGATTTTTGATAATGGTAAATAAAATAAAACCAAACAACAAATTCCTAAGAATACTTTAATCGATTCGGAGAAATAGCCCTGTATATTGATTTCTTATGCCTATTGTAATGAGTTTTAGAGTGAATCTTTATGAAATGATTGATTAATTATCTTGCAACGATTTGAAAGTGGAAATCATTATCTCTCAACCTCTACATCTATTTATTCTTAATTCCCTTAGTTATCTTTAACTTTGGCAAAACAAAGAATAAAATGAAGTACACAAATCGATGTTGCTAACAAGAAGATGAAATCTCTTACTCTCTTCTACGTTATATTGAAACTTATGATACACTTACGCCACTCCTCTCTTGAATCTTGCAGCGTAGTATAAAGATGAAAACTTCAATTGAAAATTTATGCAACTCCTCTCTCGAATCTCACCATGTAGAATAAAATATTCCTCACTAAATTAACGTAACTCCTCTCTCGAATCTTGTCACGCAATTTAGAAGATGAAAACTTAATCTGAAATTTTCAATAACAAAATCATAATTTCAATAAAGATAGTCTCTCAAACAATCATAACGGAAATTAAAACCACAACATCACAATAAGACAAAGTACTCTCAACATACAAGACTTAAAGATTTAGTTCATGATGGAAGAAACACACCATACAAATAGAAAGATCTTACTAAGCATGATGAATGAATTTAAGTGTGCCAGAATTCTTCTCAGATTTCTCGCCCAAACGCCTTATTTTTCCTCAAGACAGTACACCATCTAGTGTATGCCCAAGCCTCCTTTTTTTGCCCAAAATGAGATCTCCCTCTCCAAATCCGATATCTCCTTTCCTTCACCGTCGCCCCTCCTTTTATTTCGAAAAATCCATCTAAAAAGACGCCCCTTTCCATTTCAGCAACTGGCGTCACTTTAAATCGGAGTTTAAATTTTGAATTTCAGAATTCTGACTTGTTGCAACAACTATTAAGTTGTTGCAACAACTCTCCCAGACAGAAGTATTATTTTTGCTTTACTGCTTCAAGTTGACTTCTTCAATATTTCTACAATAAAAACATAGATAAATAAAGATAATATCCAATCATACCTTAATTCAAGAATTACTAATATTCCAAGTTTTTAAGGTTAAATTTATCGCATATAAGCGACATAAACTTCAAAACATAGGTGTTGAAACCAGAGAACTGGTCTCGACGTTCGAAAAGAAGATGCAACTAACCCTTACTTGACCCGAGCTAAAACCCTTGACCAGTCACTAAGAACCGAAGAACCTTTCCCTTGAAGAACACCTAAGTCCGCAAACGGACCCCTTAAGCTGTAGCGTGGAGGTCCTAGGGCCACTCGCCCAACTGCCCGGGCGAGTGGACCTATGCTCCACCCGCCCGGGGCGAGTGGACCACTGGTCCACTCGCTCATAGGCTTGGGGGCGAGTGGACCTTGGATCCACTCGCTCCCTACCATGGGTGAGTGGACCCGAGGTCCACTCGCCCCCCCCCCCCCCCCCCACTCGGGCGAGTAGACCAGTGGTCCACTCGCCCGGGGACTTGGGCGAGTGGACCCAAGGTCCACTTGCCCAAGAAAGCTTGCCCCCACTGGGCCTTCTCTTTCCAATCATTGACGACCTTCGATAGTCCGATCTGCAACGCCCCCTACCTGCGCTAGGCTACGTTGGCTCGGCAAATATGAGGGTTGTACACAATCCCCGCTCTTTTCGAGCTTATTTTAAGCTCGGAAAGAAAGTCCAACCCAACTATTTGGCGAGTCAAGTGGGGTCTTGGGGGAAACCACTGAGGGCCCGGCTGGGCGGTTATAAAAAGCCTCCAAAGGGGGGGGGGGGTGAGGAGAGCACCATCCCTGAGAGATCTCCTTTCCCCCCTTCCTTCGAGTCGGATGGATCCCCCTCGAGACTTGAGAGCCCGTTTCAAAGCTCTTGCTGGGAGGGACCGGAATGACCTGGCAGAGCTCAGGGCCATGGTTAGCGGTCTCCCTTCATAGGGCGGACGCCCTTCGGGACGATTGGAGGGGGGGGGGGGGGGGGGTCTCTGCTAGCGATATTCTTTTCGAGCTCTACCCCTCCCCCGCGCGTCCCAGCTCGTCCCCTTCCAGCGATGACTATTCCCCCTGAATGCTGGAGTTGCTAGGAACCTCCTCTCTTTTTTATTTTTGATAAGCAATGACTACTTTGTATTTCCATCAGTGTGCTAATTATTAAGGGCAAAGTGCTTGCCTATGTAATCTATGTTATCTCTGAACATGCAACCATTCAGTGAACCTTCTAGTTTTTTCAACTCTTTGCTATTCAAGTAGAACAATTGCCTGGTTTGAGATCTCTTCCTGCGATGGAGAGAGTTAACTATCTTGTCAAACCTTAGACCAACCTGTCAGACCAACCAGAAGAGGCGAACCGGTCCACATCCTAGGGGCTTAGCTTACCTGGAGGCAGAGGAATTCAACATCTTTCTAAACCAATTGGGGGCGGAGTACCCATCCACGTCCTAGGGGCTTAGCTTGCCTGGAGGCAGAGGAACCCATCACCTTCCCAAGCCAATTGGGGGTGGAGTACCCGTCCACGTCCTAGGGGCCTAGCTTACCCAGAGGCAGAGGAACTCAACGCTTTTTCAAACCAACTGGGGGTGGAATATCCATCCACGTCCTAGGGGCCTATCTTACCTAGAGGAAGAGGAGCTCATCATCTTTCCAAGTCACTTAGTCAAGTAGCGAGTCGACCCGATGAGTCTCCCATCTGCCGGCATGACCAAGCCCGGAGAATGGTCTCTAGTAGGGGATCCTACCAACTGGGGGCGGAGTACCCATCCACGTCCTAGGTTCTTACCTTCACCTGGAGGCAGAGGAACTCAACACCTTCCCAAGCTACTTAGTCAAGTAGCGAGTCGACCCGATGAGTCTCCCATCTGCCGGCATGACTGAGTCCGGAGAATGGTCTCTAGTCGGGGATCTTACCAACTGGGGGTGGAGTACCCATCCACGTCCTAGGTGCTTGCCTTCACCTGGAGGCAGAGGAACTCAACACCTTCCCAAGCTACTTAATCAAGTAGCGAGTCGACCCGATGAGTCTCCCATCTGTTGGCATGACTGAGCCCGGAGAATGGTCTCTAGTCAGGGATCTTACCAACTGGGGGCGGAGTACCCATCCACGTCCTAGGTGCTTACCTTCACCTGGAGGTAGAGGAACTCAACACCTTCCCAAGCTACTTAGTCAAGTAGCGAGTCGACCCGATGAGTCTCCCATCTGCCGGCAAGACTGAGCCCGGAGAATGGTCTCTAGTCGGGGATCTTACCAACTGGGGGCGGAGTACCCATCCACGTCCTAGGTTCTTACCTTCACCAGGAGACAAAGGAACTCAACACCTTCTCAAGCTACTTAGTCAAGTAGCGAGTCGACCCGATGAGTCTCCCATCTGCCAGCATGACTGAGCCCGGAGAATGGTCTCTAGTCGGGGATCTTACCTATAGGTGTTACCTGAAAAAAAAAAGAAATTGTTTCCATTCATAGTCAAGGCGATACAAGTTCATTACATCGCGCCTCCTTGCGCTTACATGGCCACATACTCCCCGGCCTTCTCCTTCATCACCTTTCCCATCTCTTCTGCCTTCTTAATCCACTCGACAGCGTTGACAGTTGTGACGTAGCACTGGCTCCCCTCTCCGGGATCTCCCCGGACCCGTACCTGGACTCGTCCAGTGCTATATTTCAAACACTGGTGGTATGAAGATGACACGCACTGGTACGCGCTGATGAGGGGACACCCGAAGATAGCGTTGTAACAACTCGGCGCATCCACGATGATGAACCGACAGTTTTTGGACGTACCCCCCAAAGTGACGAGGAGTTCGACTCCCCCTTCCACTTCCTTCCTTTCCCCGGAGAACCTGAAGAGTGGCCCGTCTGACGCCAACACCCGTTTCGACTCGACCTTCATCTTGTCAGAAGCCTTCTTGAACACCACGTTCACCGAGCTCCCGTTGTTAACCAGGATTCGGGAGACCGTGAAGTTTTCGATTGCGGCCTTGATGATGAGTGCATCGCAGAAGGGATCCTCGTGGGCCGGCATATCTTGGGCCGAGAAGGTGATCTTCTCGCCAGGGGTGGGGATCGGGAGGTTGAAGCGATGCTCCGACGGTATATGGTATGGAGGCTCCCCTTTCGGGTGGCCTCTACCCACTCCTCCGTGGATCACCCCGATCCCACCCAGGGACCCCAGGTCGATTCTTTCTTCACACGGGTCCTCTTCTTCTTTCTTTTTCCCTTCGCCTCTTCCCCTTGGACCCTCCAGGCAGAGTTGTTTTCCCCCTGCTGGGGCTTTCCCTCCTCTCATCTCGAGAAATTCAGGGCAGGTTGCGGTCGCGTGACCTTCCTGCTGATGGAAGTCACAATATAGCAGCGCCATCTCGCCTGCCCCATTCCCCAGGCGGATCCTCTTCTTCCCTCCCTTCTTTCGTCCGATCGTCATAGCCTGTAGGGGTTGGGCTTACAACGGCCTTGCGTCGGGCTGCCAGCCCGCTCGGTTGAACCGTCCCTGCCTCCCATGGTAGCCTCCTCCACCATGGAAGTGGCCTCTTCCTTGGCCATGAGAGGGTCCCCCAGGAGGCCTCCAAGCTGGTCGGGCGGCTGGCGGTTGAGACCTCCAGCCTTGCTCCGACCCAGAGGGGGTCCCTAGTGTCCCTGACTCCTTACTTCCTCTCTCCTTCTTCCTCCCTGCTCCTTCCTCTCCTCCTTCTTCTCCTCTTCCGCGCCCTTGGCCAAACTTGCCATAAACTCTTGATTTGTAGCTTCACACTCGATCTCCCGGGCAGTGCGCTCCATCAGCTCTTCGAAAGACACTGGGGGGTCCCGAGTCAAACTCATCCTGAACAGTTCTTGCTGCAACTCGATGGTGAAGGCCAATTGCAGGGTGTGCTCGGGCACCTCAATGACTAGGAGCACTTCTTCCTGGAACCTATCCACGTAATTTCCCAACGTCTCTCCTGACCTTTGCTGAATCAAGAACAGCGCTTCCGCCCCCTTCCTCCTCTTCTTTGAAGTGGAGAACCTTAGCAAGAAACTCTGACGCGGGTACTCAAAGCGGTAGATGGTTCCCACCGGGAGCTGGTGGAACCTCGCCTTCCCCCTGAACGTGATGGCGAAGAGTCTGCACTTGAAGACATCCGACATCTGTCTGATCGAGGTCATGTCTTCGAACCACTGGAGGTGCTGAATTGGGTCATCCTTCCCCGCGTAGTAAGACATGTCAGGCTCACTGAACCCATCGGGAATGGGAGCCGAGATGATCAGCTCGCAGAAGGGACTTCCCCATCCTCCCTGGCGAGTCGAAGGCGTTCTCCCCACTTCCCCACTGGGGTAGCCGGTCCCGGGAGAGCTGTTGAAAAGCACTCTTGCTTGGAGACCCGATCCCTCCCCTGTGGCTGGCTCCTTCCCTTGCCGATGTGCTTGCCCCGCCTAAATCGGAGATGGCAAGGCGAGCACGGGTGCGGGTGGTGTCGATCACTCGTCGTGAGGGGGGAGTGCGACCCGCAGGAGTTCCAAGATTGACTTCCTGAACTCGTCAAAATCACTCTTCTTCACGTACTCGCTGGTAGGGGCGAGTCCCCCAGCTCATCGCTTCCAGCCATGAGACTTGCTCAGGGCTTTCCGAACTAGCTGCGCTCACGCTCACCGCACCAGAATGTTGAAACCAGAGAACTGGTCTCGACGTTCGAAAAGGAGATGCAGCTAACCCTTACTTGACCTGAGCTAGAACCCTTGACCAGTCACTAAGAACCGAAGAACCTTTCCCTTGAAGAACACCTAATCCACAAAAGGACCCCTTAAGCTACAGCGTGGAGGTCCCACCACACACCCGGAAGCTCACAAGGAACTTCCCCTCCCAAGCCAATGCTGAGCCTAGGCACCTTGGAGGGCATTAAAGCTTACTTCACCACGAACCTTCACTGTCAAGGGGGGGGGGGAGAGGGTAGTGCTTGCTCACAAGACTCACGTGAGGGAGAGGGGGTAGAGACCAACCCTTCCCAAGGTGCCCATGGGGGTCTATTTATAGACTTCCAAAAATTGGGCTGCGGATAGCCAAAATTTTGTTATCCGCAGCTCAACCACGAACTTGGATGATCAAACCAAAGGGGGGGGGGGGCGAGTGGAGGATGAGATGTCCACTCCCCCCCTTGCCTGGGGTCGGAAGGGTGGACCAAGGTCCACCACCTGAACTGGGCGAGTGGGCCATAGGGCCACTCGCCCAGCTGCCCGGGCGAGTGGACCTATGCTCCACCCGCCCCGGGCGAGTGGACAACAGGTCCACTCGCCCGCAGGCTTGGGGCAAGTGGACCTTGGGTCCACTCGCTCCCTACCTTGGGCGAGTGGACCCGAGGTCCACTCGCCCCCCCCCCCCCCCCCCACACACACACGGGCGAGTGGACCAGTGGTCCACTCGCCCGGGGCCTTGGGAGAGTGGACCCAAGGTCCGCTTGCCCAAGAAAGCTTGCCCCCCCCCCCCCCCCCCCCGTGCCTTCTCTTTCCAATCTTTGACGACCTCCGATAGTCCGATATGCAACGCCCCCTACCTGCGCTAGGCCACGTTGGCTCGGCAAATATGAGGGTTATACAATAGGTCTAAATAACTTCTTTTTGAGAACTTATCACACCCCCACAATTAGACATTTGCTAGTCCCTAGCAAAAATAATTCATATTAATAATATTTAATGAAAAGATAGCTATCAAGATACAAATTCAAATGATCCTTATCTCGAAGATAATTAAAATTTACTCAAGAGATTTGCATTCCTCAACTGATATACTTGTCAATCAATAAGATTTCAACACTATTGAAATATTTCATTAGTTTGATAAAAGATAAATCTCAATCAAGATTTCTAGTGTTGTGTGTGTCATTCTTTAAATTTCGTTACTTTCTCACAAGTTTTCTCTTCCACACTAATAGGAAATGGATAAGAATAGGTTGATTAGGCCTCCACACGAGTTTGGTAAGTCAATTGAAAGAAAATCATAAGGTCATACTATATGCTCAAATTTGACTTGGTTAGAACTTCATGGATAAATTTGTGATAGCAAAGTGAAACTACCCTCATCAACAATCTTAATGACACTCCATATTATGAGATTAACTTTCACACAATTTTTTTTCTCCCCTATAGTTGGGATCATTCCAAGTATGTGTAAATATAATTAGGCCACATATCACATGCGAATTTTTTACATTTTAAAACTTCATCGTTAGGATCATTCCAAGTATGTGTAAACATACATAGGCCGCGTATCACTATGTGATATTTTTCACATTTTTTTTATAAATTAAACACCCATAAATGGATAATTCACTAAGATACATCAGTTGGTATAAAAGGAGTTGTATGCATGAGATAATGCGTATGGAAATGAAATAGCTCAAGCTCAAAAGGGTAATGAATGATCAAAAATGGGCTATGTTGTGCGAAGTAATCCTAAAATGACCCTTGTACAACCCCGTGTTCGCCGAAGTGTAAAATGGAGAATCGGTCATAGACGAAGCAAGTAAGGGCTCGTCGCTTCACGAGGAGCGAGTCGCGAGGTCAAGGCTAGCCGGACTTACCTCCTTGCGAGGAGTGTAATGCGAGGGCGAGGCAAGTGTACGCTCTCCGCTTTGGGGTGCATTTAACAACGGCGAGGCGAATGAGGGCTCACCTCCTAGCATAAGCGACCCAGGCCAACATTTATAGCACCAAGGGGTTAGCGAGTGGTGCCTTCGCGGGCCACTCACGTAGTCAGATCTCGTGAGTCCGGCTCGCGGGAAGGCTGACGAGTGGCGCCTTCGCGAGCCACTCACCCAGTGGGGTCTATAAGTGAATTTACCTAGATACCCATGGTGGGCTGTCGATAGCTCTTTAGAATAGCAGAGTTTGGCTATTAGCAGACTAGTTTGGGGTGCGATTAGTAAAACTAAAAGGCAGAGTTACGCTATTTGCAGACCAGAAGGGAAAGACTATATATAGACCATGAAGGGCACCTTTGGAGAGGATCCCCGAATTTTAGCTTCTTCCTCCTTATGATATCTTTGGTTAGCTTCTCAGGCTCTCCAACGTGCCCGACTTCAGCTTTGGCTTAGGAGGGGAAGCGCTCTAAGATCTTCCAGGTGTGTCGTCGGACCTCCACGCTGTAGCCAAGGGTCGGTATTTAGTTCTAAGTCTTCGGTTAGGTTCCTCTGCGCGATCAGTAAGTGTTCGCTGCCCCTTCTTAGGGGTCCAAACTCCTCGCTATAAGAACCCTTTTTTTCTTTTGAAAACCTGGGTCTTATGCCCAGAATCGCTGCTTTGCGGTGACAACAACACACGGGAAGGTCGCCACTACAAAGCGCCGATCCTGCTGGCTATATCGATCACAGAAGAAGAAATCTTAAACAAATATAAAGAAGCTTAAGTCCACATCACATAAAAAATAAAACCATCAAAAGAGGTGTTTGTTGGAGCTTGTGTTCCACATCTCTTAGTTTGAGAATAACAAATCACACTATGTATTTGATCTTGCTTGTGTTTATAAGTGTGCAGGTACTATTTTTAAATAACCCTATGTACAGGATGTTGTTTGCTGAGGATTCTCTGGAAAGAGAGCTAACGCCCCGCGTTAGTTGTTAACGCCCCGCGTTAACTTCCATTGAGAAGAAAACTGCTGAGAAGAAATGTCGTCGAGAACAAAGCAGTCGAGCTGTGGTCGACGAAAGAGAGCTAACGCTCGCGGTAACTGTTAACGCCCCGCGTTAACAAGAGAATGTCGTCGAGTTGAGGTTGACGAATCTGCGTTCGACGAACTTGGAGTTCCGTTCAACGAATTTGCCTATGTTCGACGAAAATTCCGTTCGACGAAATGTGAAGGCCGCTCGACGAATTGGAGTTCGACGAACTGAGCTCCTGCACAACAATATTGCGTTCGATGAATTTGAGGCCGTTCGACGAATTGAAGGAGAACAACTCAACGCCAGCGTGGCGCTTAACGCCCGCGTTGAATCCACAAACTTGCACGTTCCTGACGGTTGCGGTTTTTCCGTTCGACGAAGGATGCGTTGGACGAAGGCGCGTTGGACGAATTTTGTTTTGTTCGACGTAATTTTGTTCTGTCACGCTCCCGTCTTTTTGCACGTCTTCAGCAACTGCCAGACACGATGCTTAACACTGGCGTTAACCCTAACGCCAGGCGTTAGCTCCCGTGTCTATAAAAAAGACCTGAGTTCGGTTTTCAAGAGAGCTTTTCTGGAAGCCTTCACTCCAATCTTTTGAGAGAGCATTTCATCCCCGAATTCAGAGAACTCCCAACACCACCATTGAGGAACAAGAGTGAGAAGGAGATTTGCAATGGTCAATTTGAAGAAGGACGCTCATTTAAACTCCGATGATGATCAAAACGTGTCTTAAACATCTCTTTCAACACTTTTCAATATAGGGAGTCTTTTATTCTAATTTGTATCTTTATCTTTTCATTTACTTGTAACCGTAGTGAAATCGCCGCCTTGCGCGTGGCGACTAGGTCCTTGTGCGGCTTAGGGGGTAATTCGCCGCCTTGTGCGTGGCGACTAGGTCAAGGGTAGATCTAGGGGGTGGCTAGAGGCCTTATCTGGGGATAGATAGGTTATAGCCAACCGGTCCTTGGGAGAAGGACCAGTGAAGGAACAAAAAAGAGATCTTCAACTTGTCACCTCAATTTCAAGCGTTATTGAAATATTATCCTTGTAATCAATTTGTGATATATAAAATTCATTTTTTCAGTATATCTATTTTTCTGGATTTGTATTTCATTTGAAATTGTGCAAGTAAAATCTCTTTGTTTATTTCTGCCAAAATATTTTCTGGAGGGATAACGCCAGGCGTTAACTAGTCAACGTCAGGCATTAGTATCAGTGCTAAAAAGTTTTATGTTTCCTTAAAATCTGTCAGTTTATCTTAAAAACAGTAAACCCCTTATTCACCCCCCCCCCCCCCCCCTCTAAGGGCGCCATCAGATCCAACACTTGGTATCAGAGCAGGTTATTCCAAAACGGTCTCACAACCGGGAATAATAGCGCATCACGATCATGCCTTTTTGGAGGGTCAAGGGATAAGTAGACCTCCACTATTTACTGGAACTGATTATAATTATTGGAAAACTAAAATGCATTGTTTTTTAACTGCTTTGGATAATGACGTTTGGGGTATGGTAGAACAAAGTTATTCTCCACCAACATTTGTTGTTGGAGAAGTCACTATGGAAAAACCTAAAGATAGATGGGATGACAATGATAAGTTGAGATGTAAGAATAACGCTAAAGCAATGAATGCGTTATTTTGTGCTTTGGATAGAACGGAATTTAATAGAACTTGTGCTTGCGAAACAGCTTATGATATTTGGAATCTTTTAGAAATTACTCATGAAGGCACTTCGCAGGTGAAGGATTCAAAGCTCTTCCAACTTGAATCCGAGTATGAGAAATTCAGGATGGAGACGGATGAAGACGTGGATTCTATGTACACAAGGTTCACCAAAATAGTCAACGACTCAAAAGTGCTTGGAAAGGTGTTCTCCAACGGCGACTTGGTGAGAAAAATTCTAAGGTCTCTCCCTCCAAAGTTCAATCCAAAGGTTACAGCTATCTCGGAGTCGCACGACTTGAAAAAGCTCCAAATTGAGAGCCTTATTGGGAACCTCAAGACCCATGAGGTTGAACTCAAAATTCAACAACAAGAGTACAACTTGGAGCCAAAGAAGAAGAGCTTGGCCTTAAAGTCAAAGAAGGAGGCAAATGAAGATGATGATGAAGAGGACGAGGAGAGCCTTTTTGTGAAGAAGTTCAAAAGGTTCATGAAGAATCCGGAAAGGAGAAACACCTTCCAGAAATATTTCATCAAAAAGGGATCTTCATCAAAGAAAGAGAAAGGAAGCGACGAGGACGATGATGAACGACCACCACTGGAGTGCTACCATTGTAGAAAGACAGGACATATTCGGAGCAAGTGCCCAAAATATCTGAAAGAGCATAAAGAAAAAGGGCACAAGAGAAATGAGAAGAAGAAGGTCCTAAAAGCGGCTACATGGGATGACTCCTCCTCCGAGGTTTCAAGCAGCTCATCCATTAGTGATGAAGAAGAGGCAAACATGTGCCTAATGGGAAAGAGTAACAAGATATCCGAAGATGAATGCAGTGTCCAAAGCGACACTGAGGTAACTCTCCCTACTTCTTATGATGAGTTATATATTGAATATTTACAAACATGCAAATTTTTTGATAAAAGTTTAAAAGATATTGACATTCTAAATTCTGAAAATAAACTTTTGTTAAAAGAAATTAAAAAATTATCTAAACAATTGGGGAAAGAAAAGGTATCTTGTCAAGAGTGCAATCACTCCTTGGCAAGAGTGAAAGAACTTGAAGAAGCTCTTTCTAAATCCCACTCCACTATTGAACTTCTTACTAAGGAGAAGGGGGATTTGGAAAGAACTTTAAAAACCTCTCTTTCTCAAATAGAGGATGGGAAGAAGAGTTTTGTGAATCAGTGTGTTATGTTGGTAACGGAAAACACCGCTCTTAAAGCCCGTATTCTTGATTTAAATTTGGCTATTAAAAAATTCGGAGTTGGACAAAGATCTCTGGACATGATCTTGGTCAACCAATGCCATGGGAATGACAAATCAGGCCTTGGATATAGTTCTGGATGCTATCACCAGGCGTTAACTCCTAACGCCGACGTTAGCCATAATTCCAGAAAAATTAATTCTGGTAATAATGATTTTAAAAACTTAAATGTTACCTCATATTCTAGCAAGAGCTTACCCAAATCTTCAAAAAGGGTCTCATCCCCTTTTATAGCATGTGTCAAATGTCATTTATTTGGACACACCTCAAACTCTTGTAAGAAAAAGGGTCGCAGCGCTATAAAGCAAATCTGGGTGCCTAAGGTTTCCACCTATTCTATGGGAGGAACCTCTTGGGTATCCGGATCTTTACTCTCATCTCCTTTTTAGGTATGTTGGCAGGCTAAGGACAAAAAGGACGTGTGGTATTTGGACTCGGGATGCTTCAAACACATGGCGGGAAACAAAGCAAAGTTCCTTAGCCTTGAGATGAAGAAAGGAGGGTTAGTGACATTTGGTGACAACGGTAAAGGAAGGATCATGGGCATCGGTACAGTGGGTAACGATTCTTTCTCAATTTCAAATGTTTTATTTGTAGATGGTTTAAAACATAATCTAATTTCAATTAGTCAATTATATGATAAGGGTTTAAATGTATTATTTGAATCATCTACAAATTTTTGTAAAATTATAAATTCTAAAACAAATGATGTCGTACTCACCGCACCTAGGATGCATAATGTTTATATGATTACTTTTAATGATCTTTCAAATTCTTCTTTAAAATGTTTTATTTCTAAAAATGAAGAATTAGAACTTTGGCTTAGGCGCTTGGTCATTCTAGCACCAAGCTTATTTTGAAATTATCAAATGATAAATTAATTAAGGGATTACCTATGCTTAATGGAAATTTATCTTCTCTTTGTACGCCTTGCCAAAAAGGAAAATTTTCAAAAAATTCTTTTAAGAGCAAAAATGTAATTTCTACCACTAGACCTCTTCAATTAATTCATATGGATTTATTTGGACCGGTTAGCACTTCTAGTCTAGGAGGTAGAAAATATACGTTTGTAATAATTGATGATTTTTCTAGATTTTGTTGGACATTATTTCTATCTTCCAAATCCGATGCATTCCTTGAATTTACTAAACTATGCATTCGTATTCAAAATGAACTTGATTTAAAGATTAAATCATACGTTCGGATCATGGAGGAGAAATTGAAAATGATAGATTTTCTTCTTTTTGTGATCATTTAGGAATTAAACATGAATTTTCGGCTCCTCGCACCCCACAACAAAATGGTGTAGTGGAGAGGAAAAATGGAACCCTTCAAGAGCTAGCACGCACTTTGCTTTGTGAATATGGGTTGCCTAAATCATTTTGGGCCAAAGCGGTTAATACTTCCTGTTATATCATTAATCGTGTCATGCTTCGTCCTATTTTAAAATTGACACCTTATGAGCTTTAATTTAAAAGAAAACCTAATGTATCTTATTTTCAGGTGTTTGGTTGTAAATGCTTCATTTTAAACACTAAAGATACACTAGGAAAATTTGATAAAAATGCGATGAGAGAACTTTCATTGGTTACTCTTCAACTAGCAAGGCTTATAGAATATATAATAAAAGAACTAAAGTAGTTGAAGAGTCTATACATGTAAGATTTGATGAGTTTGTTCCTTGTGTAGATTCTAATCATACAGGAAATGAAGACGAACCTATTTCCCCTTTGGAGCATGAGAATGATGAATCACTTGGAGAAAAAGGAGAAGAAAAAGAAGAAGAACAAGAGGAGAAAGAAAATGAGATAATTAAATATGTTCCTCCAAGTGTGTTGCAGTTCACTAAGGATCATCCAAAGGAGCTTGTGATAGGAGAACCATCAAAAGGGGTAAGTACTCGTTCTTCTTTACATGAGTCTTTTTCAAACCTTTGTTTTATATCCGAAATAGAACCAAAACATGTTTCAACCGCTTTAAAAGATGAATTTTGGTTTATAGCTATGAATGATGAATTAAATCAATTTGAACGTAACAAGGTTTGGAATTTAGTAGAGAGGCATCTAATCATCCGGTTATAGGAGTCAAATGGATTTTCAAAAATAAATTAGATGGTGACTCTAGGATAACAAGGAATAAAGCTAGACTTGTTGCACAAGGTTATTCACAAATCGAAGGGGTGGATTTTGATGAAACTTTTGCACCTGTTGCTCGCCTAGAATCAATTAGAATATTTCTTGCATTTGCGAGTTTTAAAAGATTTAAATTATTTCAAATGGATGTTAAAAGTGCCTTTCTAAACGGGATTATAAAAGAAGAAGTTTATGTAGAACAACCCCCCGGTTTTGTGAATGAAAAATTTCCTAATCATGTGTATAAGTTAGAAAAAGCGCTTTATGGATTAAAGCAAGCGCCACGTGCTTGGTATGATAGATTGACATTATTTTTGATAAAGCACGGTTATAAAATAGGAAGTGCAGATAATACACTCTTCATTAAGCATGTAGATAATGATTTGATTATATTGCAAATTTATGTTGATGATATCATTTTTGGAGCCACTAATAAAGAGTTATGTCATGAAGTTATTTTAGTGATGAAAAATGAATTTGAAATGAGCTTGGTAGGAGAACTCACTTATTTTCTAGGATTTCAAATCTCACAAAAACAAGATGGTATATTTATTTGTCAAACTAAATATGTTCATGATATTCTTAAGAGATTTGGATTTGAAAATCTAAAGCAAGCCAATACTCCTATGAGTGCATCACTAAAGTTAGGAAAAGATGAAGCCGGTATTTCAATAGATCAAACATTATATAAAGGAACGATAGGCTCATTGTTTTATTTAAGCGCATCTAGACCTGATATTATGTTTTCCGTTTGCTTATGTACTAGATTTCAAGCAAACCCAAAAGAAACACATTTAAAAGTGGTTAAACGTATTTTTAGATATCTAATCGGAACATCTAGATTAGGCTTATGGTATCCTCATAATAATAGTTTTATTCTACACGGTTTTTCTGATTCGGACTATGCGGGATGTTCATTAATCGTAAAAGCACTAGTGGCACGTGTCATTTTATAGGCCCTTCACTTATATCATGGTCGAGTAGGAAACAGAATTCTGTTGCCATCTCCACCACCGAGGCCAAATATATCGCACTAGGTAGTTGTTGTGCACAAGTATTATGGATGACCCAAACGTTAGAAGACTTTGGTGTTTATCTAAATAACATTGAATTAAAGTGTGACAACAAGAGCGCTATAGATCTCACAAACAATCCCGTACATCATTCTAGATCTAAACATATTGATGCCCGACATCATTTCATTAGAGATTATATTAAGAAAGAACATGTTAAAATTAGCTTTATAGAGACGGAATCACAACTTGCCGACATTTTTACCAAACCTCTACCTGATGCACGTTTTCACATGCTTAGGTTAGAATTAGGTGTCTTAGAAATGTCACTTTGAGCCTTATAAAAAGCTATCAAATTATTTTATGTACTTTAATATTTTTTTTTAAATATTAATTAAAAAATCTATAAAAATTTAAAAACTATAGGAAAACCACCAAAAACACGCTAAAAAGGCCATCATATCAACTCCATAATGTCTAAAATTTCAACTGTACGAAGGCCTATTTATATTACAAATGTATCATAAAAAATATTTTTTAAAAAATCAAAAATTGGTGTTTTGTCTCGGCGTTAAGATGTTAACGCCTGACTTTAGCTTCTATGCTCAGAAAATTTTTTATGTGTTTTTACAACTGTGTTGGTATTTTTGGTGTGTTTTCTTTCAAAACAAAAAAACAAAAAAATTACTATAAGCTTAAATGTTGATTTCAAGGATGATTATATAGATATTGGTTTAAGATTATTTACAATGTTTAATTTAAACCTTCAAGTTTCATTAAAAACATTGTTTTGATTTAATCATGCCTTCAAAATCAATTATCTTCAAATGTGCAAAGAGTTTGAGAATAGATAACATATGTCGAAATGCTTTTACATGCCTCTAAGTATGAGTAAAGTTTTTATCTTTGATAATGATTTTCTCACTTACACTTTTTGGTTAATATACATATGTTTTTAAATCTTACTTTTACATGGTTGTGTAGTATAAGAACTTATTTTGAATTTCATAAACAATTTACCTACACAACATTGAATTCTTTGTTTTTCATGCACTTATATTTAGAGAAATGTGGTAAATAAAATTTAAAACAAAAAAAAAAATAAAAACCTATGTTTGCTAAACAAGTGAATTCGGAGTCCTTTGTCGCTAAGTCTAAAAAACAACAAATGAATGACAAGGATAACTCCACCAAGCACTACTTGAATCTCCTGATAAGTCTTAATGAGCATTGTGAGGTTGAGCACCTTGGAAAGAATTGTAAAGTGTCTTGTGCAAACAAAATTTTTTTTTTCACCACTTCTCATAAAAAAATCTAGAGTGCATTGAAATTTGTGAACGTAAAGTTGTTTTTGTTCAATTCAAGTTATTCTCTTACATTACATCGTTTCATGTGGTTTGATTTCTACACTTGTATGCTTTATCAAAACACATTTTTTGTACACATCATTATCAATTATTATACTTCCACTCATGAGAATTGGACTTAAAGCTTACCTACATTATTCTCTACAATCATGAGTAAATGCACTAGATAGCAAAGCATGATCTTTACAATGTTTATGATTTCTTGAAATGCAAATTATTTTACATTGTAAAACTATCTTCCATTGATATTATATATTCTTGCTTGCTAACTTTAAATATTCCAAATTTCAAATGTATTTGCAACTTGTGTATTTCAATTCAAAACATCTACTTATTTGATTTACAATGCTTATTATGTTTTGCTTTTACAAATTCTTAACGATGTTCAAATATTGCTTTCGCTGTGTTCACTTTCAAAAAGTTGCAATTATCTCTACAAAGTGCGCAAAAGAACAAATTCCTACTACTCATCCATATCTTCTTTTGATTATAACAGAAGGGGGAGAAGAGACTAATTTCAAGAAATAACTTAGAGAAATCTATTATTTAGTGGGAGTACATTATGACATGCATTCATGTAGGGGGAGTATCAACATAGGGGGAGTATGCATGATTATCACGCTTATCATATACTGTAAACACTACTCTATTTTCATTTCTTATTAGTGGATTTGTTATTATCAAAAGGGGGAGATTGTTGGAGCTTGTGTTCCACATCTCTTAGTTTGAGAATAACAAATCACACTATGTATTTGATCTTGCTTGTGTTTATAAGTGTGCAGGTACTATTTTTAAATAACCTGATGTACAGGATGTTGTTTGCTGAGGATTCTCTGGAAAGAGAGCTAACGCCCCGCGTTAGTTGTTAACGCCCCGCGTTAGTTGTTAACGCCCCGCGTTAACTTCCATTGAGAAGAAAACTGCTGAGAAGAAATGCCGTCGAGAACAAAGCCGTCGAGCTGCGGTCGACGAAAGAGAGTTAACGCTCGTGGTAACTGTTAACGCCTTGCGTTAACAAGAGGAGGAATGTCGTCGAGTTGAGGTCGACGAATCTGCGTTAGACGAACTTGGAGTTCCGTTCGACGAATTTGCCTGCGTTCGACGAAAATTCCGTTCGACGAAAATTCCGTTCGACGAAATGTGAAGGCCGCTCGACGAATTGGAGTTTGACGAACTGAGCTCCTGCACAACAATATTGTGTTCGACGAATTTGAGGCCGTTCAACGAATTTGAAGGAGAACAACTCAACGCCAGCGTTGACGCTTAACGCCCGCGTTGAATCCACAAACTTGAACGTTCCTGACGGTTGCGGTTTTTTCCGTTCGACGAAGGATGCGTTAGACGAAGGCGCGTTCGACGAATTTTGTTTCGTTCGACGAAATTTCGTTTTGTCACGCTCCCGTCTTTTTGCACGTCTTCAGCAACTGCCAGGCATGATGCTTAACGTTGGCGTTAACCCTAACGCCAGGCGTTAGCTCCCGTGTCTATAAAAAAGACCTGAGTTCGGTGTTCAAGAGAGCTTTTCTGGAAGTCTTCACTCCAATCTTTTGAGAAAGCATTTCATCCTCGAATTCAGAGAACTCCCAACACCACCATTGAGGAACAAGAGTGAGAATGAGATTTGCAACGGTCAATTTGAAGAAGGACGCTCGTTTCAACTCTGATGATGATCAAAGCGTGTCTTCAACATCTCATTCAACACTCTTCAATATAGGGAGTCTTTTATTCTAATTTGTATCTTTATCTTTTCATTTACTTGTAACCGTAGTGAAATTGCCGCCTTGCGTGTGGTGACTAGGTCCTTGTGCGGCTTAGGGGGTAATTCGCCGCCTTGTGCGTGGCGACTAGGTCAAGGGTAGATCTAGGGGGTGACTAGAGGCCTTATTTGGGGATAGATAGGCTATAGCCAACCGGTCCTTGGGAGAAGGACCGGTGAAGGAACAAAAAAGAGATCTTCAACTTGTCGCCTCAATTTCAAGCGTTATTGAAATATTATCCTTGTAATCATTTTGTGATATATAAAATTCCTTTTTTCAGTATATCTACTTTTCTGGATTTGTATTTCATTTGAAATTGTGCAAGTAAAATCTCTTTGTTTATTTCTGCCAAAATATTTTCTGGAGGGATAACGTCAAGCGTTAACTAGTCAACGCCAGGCGTTAGCATCAGTGCTAAAAAGTTTTCTGTTTCTTTAAAATCGGTCAGTTTATCTTAAAAACAGTAAACCCCTTATTCACCCCCCCCTCTAAGGGCGCCATCAGATCCAACAGTGTCCACATAAAATAACTGCAAAACGGGTACGGTAATAATAAAGGGCTCGTGCCCTGTACATCAATTCCTCACTACAATTTCACTCGCGGAAGCATAATCTACTAAAGCTAATAAGACACTCACGGATCCTGTCATCGGTGCTCCCGTGCTAGGTTGCCCCGCCTCCATCTGCACCGGCCTCTGGTGCTGCAGCATCTCCTCGGTCCCCTAAAATGATATGGTCCACCGACCGTTAGTCAAAAAGACTAAGCCTTATGTTCTCCACCCCACCCCCAATGGCTCCTAGGCACCGTGTGGGAGGATGAAGCGGAGGACAGCAAGGGGTATAAAACAAAGCAGATGACGATGGATCTTGTCTACAGGAAATGTATACAACTACACATGTGTATATAAATAATTGAAGCAGTAATATAAAGCATGGTAAAGATCAAGTAAAGAACAACACGTAAAGATAAGTACACAATAGAAATGTAACCATTGATTTATAGGAATGCCCATACAAACCTATAGACCAAGGGGTTGTTTAGTAGGGCCTATCATATAAAAAGTCCCATAAACAATTTATACGATAGGGGTAGGGGTTGAAATGCAATGCTTATGCCATGACATGTAGAGTTATGCAATTTAATGATATGTTCATACAAGTGCAACTCACAAACTTCAACTTTATACGCACAGACCTTTAGTTCCCCCTTTTTTGGAGCTAGCAAGACTCCCAGGATACTCCCATAGTGGCAAACAAAAGCGATGGGTTGGACCTCGCCCACCTCTAGGTTGGTATTCACACTACCTAACCTAGACCTATCGTATGCCTCAATGCAAAACCGCGGAGCAACTGTGTACTCTTACTGGCTGGACCACCATACTTTCATGGCTAAGTGCAAATTCCACACTTGCTGAGTCAACGTATTGACGTCGGTGTGAACGACCGTCCAATACTAAAGACTCGCCACCTTTATGCACATGCAAACATGTTTACCATCTATCTCTGAACCATAAGCTCTCTGGGCTAACCCGCCCGTCACAATAACCTTCTGAGCCACCGGCTCGCCGAACTAACCCGTCCGTACCAACAACCACCGAGCCTACCGCTCATAAGAACAAACTAACTAACCTCCTGTAACCACGGGGTGTGGGTGTGATTATTATTAAGTTAATCTTTACAACATCTTACTCCTACAATTTATGGTTAATCTTGGACTTCCCGAGGTCTACCCTATGAGGGGCTCGCTACGGTACTAGGAACCATAATGGGATGACACCCCAAGGCTCCCTTTTTTAAGACACTTAATGTTATTGGTATCTACCCATAAGAATACCCCTCTTAACATTTCACTTGGATTACCCTACGTATTTTATGACCTCCAAAGGGGAAAGACGATCTTTCGTCGGTCCCGAACACGACCTTACCTCTTAGCTTATTGGGTACACTCAACTTATATACTCCTAATGGTGACCTCACATCTTCTCCACCAGACTAGGTACACCTTCTACCTTCCATTCCCACCTAATGATCCACAAATTACTCAAGTCTTACAATTTTACTATACGCAGACCAAATGAGTTATATGAGTTGTATAAGAGGAGGTACGCCAAATATTCATCCAACTGACTCAAAATCATTACTGGGAGTCTATCATGATATTCTAAGACTAAATCCAGAGGATCATATTTTTACTTAATTATTTGGCATTTATTATAATTTTTACAACATTGGCCAAGTATGAAATTGAACATAAAGTATAAGATCTTCTTATGATATGGCCCCCATAAAATTATGGAAAATTATGTTGTCAAAATAACAATAAATACAAAATATCACAATTTTTCAGTAAGGGTTGGCCTCTAATTACAATATTGAATAATTACCCCCAAATTAGAAATTTAAGAAGGAACCACCAAAAATACTTGTCCAAAAATTATGGGAAAATTATCAGACCTTTATAGAAATCAAAAAAGTCTACTGACTAAATTTCAGAATTTATCAGAACTAATTAGTCACATAAATAAATATTTCAAGTAAACTCATACTAGGGAAAATTGTGAAGTAACCTTTTGATAAATAATTTTAAAAATTATACAAAAATTCATAGAGCTCTATATAGACCTAAAATGTCCTACCACCAAGTTTCATAATTTTCCAGAGGGTATTTGGCCCTTAATTATTTATAATATTCTTAAGACCATATATAGATGACTTGTGAATGAAGTATTAATTAAATTAATTCAATAATTACACAAAAACTACCGGAGATCTATTATATGATTATGAGGGCACCACCAAACTTTCATCAACATCCAAGATCGTTTGAGCATGTAAATTTCTCTTATACGGAGGTTACCAAAAATGGTTATAACCTAAATTAGAGGGGTAAGTGGTCCCAAAATTCTCTCAAAATTCCTTAGGAAATATTTACATCTCATGAACCTATCTACCAAGTTTCATGACCATTCAAGGACATATGCCCATATGTCCTTCACAAGGCTTAAAGTGCAACCCTAAGGTCAGAACTAGGGTCCTAGGGCATATCCACCCCACATCACCCCAAATTACTCATGGGGGTGTCTTATGAGATCCTAAACCAGTGACCAAAGTTTCACACTACTTTGATGAGATTTGACCACCTAATTACATCATGTGCACTTTTAACCTAGTTTGACCTAGTTTGACCAAACTTGGGTTAACAAATTACCCAACCAAATCAGTCCCAATTGGACTGAAATTTTTACCAGGGTCATATAATAACCCTAAGAGGCACCCACCAAAATTTGGAGGGGATTGGAGGTCATTAGACCCTATAATTAAAAAATATAAGAATTATTAAATTATTACACAAACCTTAGAAAAATGTTCTCCTAAAATTCCCATCTTTGGATATGTTAAGGGTGTAGGTACTATCTATGTTTCAATTTTCAAGTCAATCCCATGAACTAATCAAAAGTTATTCCAAAATTAGTGGCTGTCCTACCCTAAGGACCAGTCCCACCAAAATGGCTCTACGGGGAGCTACAGTACTCTTTTTGGGCTGAATCAAATTTTAAAATAAAGTTCACACCAAGGGCTACAACTTTGATGTTGGCCACTTTTTCATCAGAGGGGCCTAAGTATTTTTAGTAATTAAATCTAGGTACAACAAAATATGTGACAGAAATATATATATCATAACACTTAATATGAAGATCTTGCACAGAACTTGAAGCAGAACGGATGACATCCGCTTGTCTTCTTCCTCTGGCCGATGGCCAGGATTGACCACGCCTGGAGCTCCTTCATCCTTGTTTTCCCGGCCACCTAAGCGCCTCCCTGGCCGACCAATGCCACCACCACCTTCGTTGAGGTGGTGACCGGCGATTTGCGGTGGTTGGCCGGCTGGAGGTGGCCGGAACAGGGATATGGAGGCGGGATTAAAGCTCCAAAAATGGAGCTCTCGGCCTAGTTGATTGGGGACCAATTGGCCCCAATCCTTGCAGGCAACCTGATGAGATCTATCCATAGAGAGAGAGGAGAAGAACCAAACCTTCTTGGAGCCTTGAAGCCTTGCCAAATCCCCTCCTTTCCATGGCCGATCCTAAGCTTTAGGGCCATTGCATCATCCATACCAACAAGCTCGAAATCTTCAGGTGAGTGGGGAAACTCATCCTCACAGCCTTGTGAAGCTTTTTAAAGAGCCACTTGTGCAAGGGGGAGGGGTGAAACCTCCAATTTCACCATTAATGGAAATTAAGAATTTTGGCCAAAACTTAAATTCCATTAAAGCAGCCCTTGGGTGGCCGACCATGGCTATGAAACTCCTCAAAACTGATTAGGGGGAAGGTACAAAGCCATTGGAGATGAAGAGGGGAGGCCCTTGGCCTCCCATGGCCATTAATGACCTTCTCTCTCTCCTACTCATCATTTCCAAAATTTATATGGCCCCTTGAGTAGATATTAGGCCCATGAAGCTATTGGGCCACTCCAATTGGGTCTAGCCCAAGTGGATTGGGCTTGATTAGGTTAAAATATGTCATTTTTGACCCAAATTTAGGGTGGAGTTGACTTTGGTCAATTTGACCATTTGGGTTGACCCCCATGGGTGGCTTATGACCCATTGGCCTCCCTTAAGAGTTAGAAAGGTCTAGGTAGGGTCAATTTGACAAATTGGAGGCCAATTGGTCCACAATAGGGCATTTTGACCAAAATAGGGCTAGAGTTGACTTTGGTCAAATTGGCCAAATTGGTGACCCCATGATGGGGGTTTTTAGTCCATTGGGTCCCTAATATCCTTATAAGTGTATGGGGTAAGGTCAATTTGGCATGGTAGAGGCCAATTGATCCTAATTAGGCTACTTTGACCAATTTAAGCTTAAGGTTGACTTTGGTCAACTTGACCACTTTGGTTGACCCCAATGAGTCCTTGGTGCTCTATTGTGACCCCTAAAGGGTTATGTATGTTATGGTAGGGTCAAAGGGTCAAGGTGAGGCCCTTAAGTAAAACCCTATGCTTGTTAGCTGGAAATTGCTATTTGCAGACCACTGTGGTTTCCTTCTTCTTGGCTAAGGTCAAGTGGTCTCATCAAGCTTCCTAGGGTATTGTCATGACCTAGTCATGACAAAACCACTCTATGGGTCTAGTTGTTTGGGGGGATGTTACACTCGTTGGACCGAGATACTCCTAATTGGATCGAGTCTCAGTTCCAACATTTTTGGTGTGATAAGCGTGGAATGCATCTAGTAAAAGAAATTCCCAAGGAGGCATCATGACTGGAGAGGATGTGCGAGATACCGACTGTGGAGGTTCGCCAACAACTGTAAGAATGCTGGCAGATTTTTGAAGGGAGGTGCTTGAGATAATCAACCTCGCCTTCGCTGCGTCGCGAGGCGAGTTCGCAACCCCAACGACCCAGGTCGTCCCGCTGCCGAGGGTAGGAGAGAACACCCCGAGATAGAGACTTGGCAAGGAGCACGTCAATGAGGTGCCAGGGTGAGATCTAGCAAGGCGAGAGTCGTTTCCCAGCTCGGTGAATGTGAGCCTGGTGGGTTAACTCGTAGGCCGAGTAGGGAAGGCGAGGACGGCGAGCAAAGCAAGCCCATTATGCGAGTTGGTGCTTTCGGCGTCCATTCCAGAATGTTTTACAAAACCCACCATGAGTTTATACACCGGCAAGGATGACCCCATCTAGCACCTACAGTGGTTTGAGGATACGGTCTCCATTTGACATATGTCGGATGCTTTTAAATGCAGACTTTTTGCCATTACCTTGAAGGAGAAAGCACGGGACTGGTTTCACTAGCTCCCAGGGGATCAATCTACGCATTCGAGAACCTACGCCATAGCTTTCTGCCACACTTCTCGACCTTGAAGAAGAGGAAGAAGGATGTTGAGGCACTCTACAAGATCAAGCAGGGACTAGGGAAATCGCTAGCCCACTACGTGGACCAATTCTAGGAGGAGGTCCTGCTCATCCAGGAGGTGCCAGTGTTCACCCTCCAGCTTAATCTAATGACATATGACCCAATGTCCTTTAATTGGTTCAATATATAACCCTACGATTTGAACTAGGGTTCTAGGGCACATCCACCCCAAACCACCCAAAAACAACTTGTGGGGGTATTTTATGTGACATCAAATTAGTGTTCAAAGTTTCACAACATCTGGATGAGGGTTGATCTCTCAAATCCATCAAGTGCACCTTTGTTCTAATATCCCCTAGTGTGACTAATTTTGGGTTACTTAATTACCCTACCAATTTAATCCCAAATGGGATGAAATTTTTACCACAGTCATGTCATGACCCTAAGGACCACCCAACAAAATTTGGAAGACCATAAAATTAATTCGTACATGAATTATTAAATTTTTGCAAAAACTATAAGAAAAGATTATCGAAAAATTCTCATTTTTGGATATATTGAGTGTAAATGTAAATCTAGCATATGCTCCAAATTTCAAAGCATTTGGATGTCCGGATTAGTGGGGGCACTCAAATCAATCTCTAGTCAACCCTTTGTATAGGTTGCACCATTTTGAGTGCTAAGTCAAACCAGTGGGACAAATTGGCTCAAATCAATTTTAAAATAAACTAGAGGTGGCGGTCGGCGATGTACGGTGGTTGGCCGGCCGGAGGCGGCCGGAATCGGAGATTTGAACAAGAGAAGGAAAGCTTGAACACAAGCTTTCGGCCATGTCGATCCAAGACCAATTGGCCCCAATTTTAGCGGCCAAAATGATGAGATCTACCCACAAAAGAAATAGATGAGAGGAGAGGACCTGAGTGGTGGCTTGTAGCCGTGTCGATCACCGGTCCGCCATGGTTGGTCGAGAGCTCTTGGGTGCCATGCCGATAGGTGATTAGATGGTAGAATTCTTCTAGAAAGTGGGGGAAACTCCTTCCCTTCACCACTTGAGGCCTTTTATAGAGCCAATTCAGGGAGGGGAGGAGGTGAAGATTGAGATTCCTCCATTAACACCATTCATGGTGAAAATTTCTGTCATCCCCAAAGGTCACCAAATTCATCCTCCTTAAGAGTTGTAAAACCTCTTAATCTTCTCCTAATTGATAGGGGGAATGAATCCACATCAATTGGGAGGACTTTTGGCCTACCTTGGCCATGAATTTGGCCACCAAAATGAGTCCCGTACGCCTCCCGTCGATTGAGCTACCATCGGTGCTAGTGCTAGCGTCAGCGCTAGCATCTCGACGACGTAACGCTCGCCGGTTCGGCAACTACTGTCAGCGCTCTGCACTAGCGCTAGCATATCGAAGGCATACGGTTCGCCTCAGTGATTTGGTGTTCGTCTCAGCGACTTCAGAGTTTATGGCTTAGGTGGTCGTTCTCGCGTTAAACTCCTCCTCTAACCTTTTTGGGGTATCCTCGTACCTTAATCAAATTTATACCTACGATCTATTTCAGACTAGGGTATGGTATAAATTGTCATGGTAAGTCATGTGTCCTAGTGGGGTTGAGTCTAACTCATTGATTAAAGGACTATCTAATGAGATCTTTGCAGCCGGAGGTATTCCCTGCTGGGAGCAGGGTTCGCCGCGGGCTATAAAAGAAAACTTGTCACTCGTAAGGAGATTTGGCTAAAAAGATTCAGTTTGTAAGACCCCATTTTTTCGCTACAAAACCGGGTCTTATGCCCAGAACCGCCGCTTTGCGGTGGCACCAACACACGGGAAGGTCGCCACTACAAAGCGCTGATCCTGCCGGCAATATCGATCACAGAAAAGAGAAGTATAAATGAAGACAAGTCCACAAATCACATGATATATAGATATCATAAAATATGTCCACAGATAATAACTGAAATAAAAGAGGTAGCAGTAAAAAGGGCTTATGCCCAGAGTACATAAAGTCTTCACTACAAGATCACTCGCGGAAGCATAACCTACTAGTAACACTCACGGATCCTGAAATTGGTGCTCACGTGCTAGACTGGCCCACCTCCATCTGCGCCGGCCTCTGGTGGTGCGACATCTCCTCGGTACCCTAAAATGATATGGTCCACCGACCGTTAGTCAAAAAGACTAAGCCTCGTTCCCCCCAAACATCCCCCAGCGGCCCTAAGCATCGAGCGGGAGGATGAAGCGGAGGACAGCAAGGGGTATAAAACAAAGCAGGTGTCATGTCTTAGCTACAGGAGTATCTATCACTACACAGGTGTTTATATATATGAAGCGGTAAATAAAGCAAGGTAAAGATCAAGTAAGCTAGTAAATATAAGTATAGAATAGAAAAGTAACTGTTGATTTATTAGAATGCACATACAAATCTATAGACCAAGAGGTCGTTTAGCAAGACCTATCGTATAAAAAGTCCCATAACCAATTTATACGATAGGGGTAGGGGTTGAAATGCAATGCTTATGCTATGACATGTAGAGTTATGTTGGGTAATGTTATGTTCACACAAGTGTAACTCACACACTTCGACTCTATGCACACAGACCTTTAGATCCCCCTTTTTGGAGCTAGCAAAACTCCCAAGATACTCCCGTAGTGGCAATTAGAAGCGGTAAGTTGGGCCTCGCCCATCTATAGGTTGGTATTCACACTACCTAACCTAGACATATCGTACGCCTCAATGAAAAATCGTGGAGCGCCTACGCACTCTTACTTGTTGGACCACCAGACTTTCTTGGCTAAGTGCAAATCCACACTTGCAGAGTCAACGTATCGACGTCGGTGTGAACGACCGTCAATACCGAAGACCCACCACCTTTATGCACATGCAATTATGATTAATATGTATCTCCGAGCCATAAGCTCCCCGGGCTAACCTGCCTGTCACCATAACCTTCCAAGCCACCGGCTCGCCTGACCAACCCGTCCGTGCCTACAACCACTGAGTCTACCGCTCGTAAGTCCAAACCAACTAACCACCCATAGCTACGGGGTGTGGGTGAGTGTATGATTGAGTTAATCTTGCATAACAAATTATTCCTACAGCTTTGGGAAAATATTGGCCTTCCCGAGGTCTACCCTGTGAGGGGCTCGCAGCAGTACCAGGAGGTATGATGGGATGATAGCCCAAACCACCCTTTCCAAGACACTTATTCTTATTGGTGTCTAACCTTGACCCGACCACCCTTAATGTTACACTTACTAATGCTAAGTGTGTTTAACTTCACCCCAAGGGATGACGATCTTTCGACAATCCCAATCACACTCTTGCCTCCTAGCCAACCAAACGTCTTACCCCTACTTTCCTTTGGTGACCCCTTCCAAATCCAATCCTTCGGGGTGTACCAACTTCCTTAACTCCTCATGTAAGACCTACATGTTTATCTTTATTCATTGTTTTCACTATACGCAGACCACTTAAACCATATGATGTGCATGATAAGAGGTACACCAAATAATCATCCAAATGACCCAAGATTATTATTGGGGGGGGGGGGGGGGTGTTATGTCATTTTATGACTATCTCCAGAAATTCATAATTTTCCTAATTTATTTGGAATTTATTATAATTTCCTCAAAATAAGAAAACATATGACTTTGAACACCATATATGGTTTTCTGATAAGCTATGGACATAGTAAAATTTGTACAACTATATAACATCAAAATAATAGCCACATATGAAATTCATAAATTTCCATAAAGGTTTTGACTTCTAAATAAAATATTGATTAATTTATCTCGATCGGGGATTTACAAAGTACCAAAAAATACTCATCCAAAAAGTACAAGAAAATTATCAGATATCCATGGTGATTGGAAAAGTTAACTGTTGAGTTTCATAATTTTCCAGATTCATTTGACTGTATAAATCCTTTATTTAAATAAACAAATTATAGGGCACATTGTGAAGAGAACCATATAAAAACTCCTCCAAAAATTATACTAAAATTTACAGATCATACTTATACCCAAAAAAGTTTTCTGACCAAGTTTCATGATTTTCCAGTGAGTATAAAATCCATAAATTAATTTTCATATAACTAGGGCAAATATTGGGGTTATGAAAAAAGTACTATATATATCAATCCAAAATTCATAATCAATTTATCAAAGAATAATATCACCAATACAAGCTCACTGTCATAATTTCATGAACATCAAAGGTAATATGCTTATATAAGCTCTTAATATAAGAACGTTCCCTAATTGGTTCTTAATTAATTCAGAGGGGATAAATATTCCTAAAATTCCAGATAAATTACCTAGGGCATAATACCACCTTATGAACCTCTCTACCAAGTTTCAAGTTAATCCGATGACATATGCACATATGTCCTTCAATAGGTTCAATATACAACCTTACGGTTCACACTAGGGTTCTAAGACACATCCACCCAAAACCACCCAAAACCACTTGTGGGGGTATTTTATGTGACATCAAGTCAGTGGTCAAAGTTTCACAACATTTGGATGAGGGTTGATCTCCCAAATCCATCAAGTGCACTTTAGATCTAATATACCATAGTTTGACCAACTTTGGGTTATTCATTTAACAAACCAAATCAATCTCAAATGGGATGAAATTTTTACCAGATTCATGTCATGACCCTAGGAACCACCCACCAAAATTTGGAAGGGTTTAGAGGTCTCTAGACCCTAACATTAATTCGTATATGAATTATTAAATTTCTACAAAAACTATAGAAACATGTCCTCCAAAAATTCTTATTTTTGGTTATGTTGAGGGTAAGGGTAAATCTAGACTATGCTCCAAATTTCAAAGCATTTGGATTTCTGGATTAGTGGGGGCACTCAAATTAATCTCTGGTCAACTCTATGTACATGCATGTTGCACTATTTTGAGTGTTGCAGTCAAACCAGTGGGCCAAATCGGCTCCAATTAATTTTAAAATACACTAGACATAAAGATCTACAACTTTTGTCTCTGGCCATTTTTCCTGAAATAGCCTCTAAGGGGTTCAATATTTAGTTTCAAAAACGTGCATTTCCAGGGAAAAATATGGCGTTAATTAACCATAAAATTAATAATCTATCTAAATGGAGGGCATTGGTTCATCTTCTCCAATCAGCCAACGACCACGATCGGCCCATCATGTACCAACTTGGGAGGTAATTTCCCGGCCACCTAGACCCTCTCCCGATCGGCCAATGCCTCCACCACCTCCGGTGAGGTGGCGGTCGGCGATGTACGGTGGTTGGCCGACCGGAGGCGGCCAGAATCGGGGATTTGAATAAGAGAAGGAAAGCTTGAACACAAGCTTTCGGCCATGTCGATCCAAGACCAATTGGCCCCAAGTTTAGTGGCCAAAATGATGAGATCTACCCACAAAGAAATATATGAGAGGAGAGGACCTGAGTGGTGGCTTGCAGCTTTGTCGATCGTCGGTGTGCCATGGTTGGTCAAGAGCTCTTGGGTGTCATGCTGATAGGTGCTTAGATGGTAGAATTCTTCTAAAAAGTGAGGGAAACTCCTTCCCTTCACCCCGTGAGGACTTTTATAGAGCCAATTCAGGGAGGGGAGGAGGGGAGGAGGGGAAGCTTGGGATTCCTCCATTAACACCATTCATGGTGAAAATTTCGATCATCGCCAAAGGTCACCAAATTCATCCTCCTTAAGAGTTGGAAAACCTCTTAATCTTCTCCTAATTGATAGGTGGAATGAATCCTTATCAATTGGGAGGACTTTTGGCCTCCTTTGGCCATGAATTTTGCCACCAAAATGAGTCATGCCTGCCTCCCGTCGGTTGAGCTACCGTCGGCGCTAGAGTTAGCACCAGTGCTAGCATCTCGACGACATACTGCTCATCGGTTCGACCTCTACCGCCAGCGCTAGTGATAGCACCTTGCGCTAGCACTAGCCCTAGCCCTTGCGCCTGCGCTAGCGTCTTGACGATGTACAGTTCGTCTCAGCGATTCAGAGCTCGTCTCGACGGTCCGGCTAAACCACTACTAACGCCAGCGTTAGACGCTAGCATCGGTGCTCGCGCCGCATTCAATACACCCTCTTCTTTCTATGATTGGATAATTGGGGTATTACGAGGGGGCCCCTTAATGGGTTAGACATGTTATGGTGGGTCATGGGTCGTGGTGACGCCCTAAAGCCACCCTAGACTCGATATCTGGAAATTACTATCTGCAAACCATGGTGATTTCACCTCAAGCCTAAGCTCATATGATTTCTTCGCACATCCTAGGGTTTTGTCATGACAAAACCGTCCTAGGGGTCTAGTAGTTTGGGGGATGTTACAAATCCCAATAAACAAAAAATAATAATTTCATCCCTGAAATTCAGGTTAGGCTTGCGGGGTTTTCACCGAGAGTGACTAAATATAACATCCCCTAAAAATTGAAGTTATACTTGACGCGAAGAGTACTGGCTGTCTCTGCTGCATCAAAATCGTATAGATTCCAATCTAGCAACGGGTGCAAAAGTTTCATCAAAATCTATCCCCTCGATTTGTGAATATCCTTGTGTTACTAAGCGTGCCTTATTTCTAGTGATTCTAGACTCACCATCTAATTTATTTTTAAAAATCTATTTTACACCTACAACCGAGTGATTAGATGGCCGTTCTACTAATTTCCAAATATTATGTCGCTCAAATTGTTCTAACTCTTCATTCATAGCCAAAAACCAAAATTCATCATTTAAAGCGGTTGAAACGGTTTTTGGTTCAATTTCAGAAACAAAACATATATTTGAATAAGATTCATGAAGAGAAGAGCGAGTTCTTACCCCAATAGATGGTTCACCAATTATTAGCTCTCGTGAATGATCCTTTGTAAACTTCAAGGCGCTTGGAGGTACATTATCATCTTCATTGGCCTCCTCTTCCTCTTCTTTGGAAGGTTCCTCGTCACCATGCTCCAAAAGGTGGTAAGAGATCATCCTCTTTGCCTGCGGAAAGTCTTTCTACACAAGGAACAGACTCATCAAATTTCACATTAATCGACTCTTCAACTTTACTAGTTCTTTTATTAAAAATTCTATAGGCTTTACTAGTTGAAGAGTATCCAAGAAAAGTTCCTTCATCGCATTTTTCATCAAACTTTTCCAAGCTATCTTTAGTATTTAAAATGATATATTTACAACAAAAAACTTCGAAGTAGGATACGTTAGGCTTCTTTTGAAAATAGAGTTCATAAGGTGTTTGATTAAGAGATGGGCGAAGCATGATTCTATTCATAACATAACATGATGTATTTATGGCTTTGACCCAAAAGGACTTAGGCAATTTATACACCTAGCATAGTGCGTGCTAGTTCTTGAAATGTCCTATTCTTTCTTTCTACAACACCATTTTGTTGTGGTGTGCGTGGTGCGGAGAACTCATGTTTAATGCCTAACATATCACAAAAAGATATAAACTTTTCATTTTCAAATTCTCCTCCATGATCCGAGCAAATGCATTTAATTTCTAAATCACTTTCATTTTGAATACGAGTATATAATTTTGCAAATTCGCAAAACGCATCGGATTTGGATGAGAGAAATAATGTCCAACAATATCTTGAAAAATCATCTATTAAAACATATGTATATAATCTATCACCAAGACTTGCGGTGCTAACGAGACCAAAAAGATCCATATGAATTAATTGCAAGGGTCTTAAAGTAGAAATGAAATTTTTACTTTTGAAAGAGGATCTACTTAGGCTTCGTTTGGGGCGGCGTTTCGCCGCCCCGTTTGGGGCAAACTCCGTCGGAAGGCGGCAAAACAAATGCCCCTCCGGCGGCGTTTGCCGCGTTTTGCCCCGCAGGAAGAGGAAAAGCCGCGGATAAGCGGCGTTTCCAGCCTTGGCTTGCCCCCTCCAGTCCGACGGAGCATCTCCAGCCGCCGTCTCCGCCCGCCCCCGCTGCGCCAAATGAAGCCTTAATTTACCTTTTTGACATGATGAACAAAGTGAAGGTAAAGTTCCATTTAACCTAGGCAATCCTCTAATTAAATCACTTTTGACAAGTTTTACAATAAGCTTTGTGCTAGCATGTCCTAGCCGTCTATGCCAAAGTTCTAATTCATCATTTTTAGTGATAAAATATTTTATAGATGATTTAGAAAGATCATGGAAAGAAACTATATAAATATTATGTATTCTTGGTGCAGTTAGTAAAGTATCTTTTGTAGTAGGATTGGATATTTTGCATAAATTAGTGAAAGATTCAAATAAAACATCTAATCCTTTATCACATAATTGACTAATAGAAATAAGATTGTGTTTTATCCCTTTCACATAAAGAACATTAGATATCGTAAAGGATTCGTTACCAAATGTATCAATACCCATGATTCTTTCTTTTCCGTTATCGCCAAACGTCACGATCCATCCCTTCTTCTTTTCTAGGCTAAGGAACTTTGCTTTATTGCCCGTCATGTGCTTGGAGCATCCAGAATCTAAGTACCACACGTCTTCATTGTCCTTAGCCTTCCTGCACATCTAGAAAGAATATGAGAATAAAGATCTGGATACTTAAGCGGTACCACCCATAGAATAAGTGGAAGCCTTAGGTACCCAGATTTGTTTTAAAATATTTTTTTTTACTTTCTTGCAAGAACTAGATGTGTGACCTAACATATAACACTTTGCACATGAAATAAATGGGGTTGAGACCCTTTCCTGGAATTTTTTTCTTGCTGGAAAGAATTGGATTTATAGAAGAAAAAGATTTTGTAAAAGAAAATATCGGATTTTTGTATGAGGTGCTAGTGCCGGCGTTAGTGGCTAGCGCCGGGCGGTAGCTCTATCCTCAATATCCGAGACCAAATTTTCCAGATCCGTAACACTGGTTCCCTAGAATCATATCCAGTGATTTTTGGCATATTCCAAATTTTTTAATGGCCATGGTGAGATCATGAACTTGTGCTTTAAATGATGAATTTTCTTTCACAAGCATGACACACCTATTTTCAAAACTTTTTTTATTATTTTTAATTTGCAAAAGAGAGGCTTCTAATTTTCTTTCTAATTTCCCCATTCTCTTTTGTAAGAGTTTTGGCATGGGAGAGGACTTTAGAAAGAGAATCTTCAATATCGTTTGCCATCTTAATGGAGTGATCACACTCCTCGCAAGAAACCTTTCTTTTTTCTAAAATAATTAATTTTTTGGAAAGGTTTTGATTTTCTTTAATTAGAGATTCATTTTCACGATTCAATAAAATATTATCTTTCATATTTTTATCAAAAGTTTTGCAAGTTTCAAGAAATTCATTAAACAATTCATCATAAGAGGGAGGAGTTACCTCAGTGTCGCTAAGAACATTGGCGTCGTCGTCGTTTCCATGTCCCATGAGGCACATGTTTGCTTCCTCATCTTCGCTTGATAAAGACCTGTTTGATCCTTCGGAGGAGGAGTCATCCCATGTTCTAGCTTTTAGCACTTTCCTCTTTTCCTTCACTTTGTGCCGCTTTTTTCCTTTTTCTCCTTCAAAAACTTTGGGCATTGGCTCCGTATATGCCTGATCTTCCTGCAGTGATAACATTCCGTTGGAGGTCTTTCTTCTTCATCATTACTCTCATTTTCCTTCTTTGAAGATGACCCTTTCCATCTTCCTTCCTTTTGAAAATATTTCTGGAAGGTGTTTCTCCTTTTCGGATTTCTCATGAACTTTCGGAAGTTCTTTACCAAGAGACTTTCTTCATCTTCATTCCCATCCTCTTGGCACTCCTTCTTTGATTTTAGTGTCAACGTCTTCTTCTTTGTCTCCTTGTTGTATTCATCGTATTGGATCTTCAGTTGTACCTCATGGGTTTTAAGATTCCCAATCAGGCTCTCAACTTGGAGCGTTCTTAGATTGTGCGACTCCGAGATAGCCGTCACTTGCAGATTGAATTTTGGAGGAAGGGATCAAAGAATCTTTCGGACCAAGTCGCCGTTGGAGAAGGTCTTTCCAAGAACTTTGAAGGCATTGACGATCTTGGTGAAGCGCGTGTACATGGCATCAACATCTTCGCTTTCATCCATCCAGAACTTTTCATATTCTGACTCCAGTTGGAAAAGCTTTGAATCTTTAACCTGTGATGTACCTTCATGAGTAATTTCCAAATGATTCCAAATATCATATGCAGTAGTATATGCAGAAATTCTATTAAATTTATTTCTATCTAACGCACAAAATAAAGCATTCATGGCCTTGACGTTATTTTTGCATTTAAGTTTATCTCTATCATCTCACTTATCCTTAGGTTTTTCTAATGTTACTTCTCCAACTAGAATTGTAGGAGGAGAGTATTCCTCTTCTACCATATTTTATACCTCAATATTTAGGGTCATAAGAAAACATCTCATCATATTTTTCCAATAATTATAATCTAACCCAGTAAATAGTGGAGGTCTACTAATTCCATGTCCCTCAGAAGAAGCGAGATCATAAGACGTCATTATTCCTGGTTTTTAAACCATTTGAAATAACCTGCCTCTGATACCACTTGTTGGATCGATAGGCGCCCTTAGAGGGGGGTGAATAAGGGAATAAAATTCTCTTTATAATTTTAAGAAAATTATTAAATTGTTTTTTAGTGAGAGAGAACAAAAATAACAATTTAGCAAAAAGTAATTTGCAATAATTTTACTTCAAATGAGAGAAATCAAGTAAATACAAATAGAGACGTGATTGTATTATATTAAAAAGTGTTTACATAAATTTAATTTCAATATCGCTAGAAATCAGAGGTGTACAAATGTAAATATCTTTTCCTTTTCTATACTGACTTGTATCCCCACAAACCAGTTGGCTTTAGCCTATCCTTCCGCAGATATGGCCTCAAGCCGCTCTAGCCAATCCTAACCCAGGATATGGCCTTGAGCACCCCCTAGATCTAATCACCTAGACCTAGTCGCCAACTCACACGATGAATTCCCCCTAAGCCGCGTAAGGACCTAGTCGCCAACACAAGGCGATTTAACTACAAAGATTCACAATAAAAAATAATACAAATAAAAACTCCCTGTTATGAGTATTTCTGGAGTTGATGATGAAGGACCGCTGTAGCATAAGCGAGGTTGAAGCGATCGTTCTTCGGATGCAACGTGATGGTTTTCTTCTCCAGAATTCTTCTTTGGCTTTGAGTGAGAGATGAACTTTCGGCAGAGTAACAGTTCTTGAATTTTGGCACAGGAGTTCACTCTGGGATGATCAATCAAAACAAGAGAGAAGCCATCATTTTATAGAACTTGGAGATAGCGCATGCGGTATCTTCTAGCGTTTGCGGTAGCGTTCGTGTAGAAGCGGTTACGAAACCGTCGCGGCGTGGCATTGTGTGCACGAACCCGAGCTAGCGGTAGCGCTAGCGCCTGCGGTAGCGTTCGTGTAGAAGCGGTTACAAAACCGCCGCGACGTGGCATTGTGTAAACGAACTTGAGCTAGCTCCAGGCGGTAGCTCTAGCGCTAGCAGTAGTGCCAGCGCCATGCGGTATCCCTAGCGCTGGCGGCAACTCTCCTTCAAAGAATTTGAATTGAAGCTGCTTTCTACCTGTGGAGTATTGCACATATAGTTCTTGCACACTATAAACACACGACAAGAAAGATAAAATACAATATGGGATTTGTTATTCTCAAACAAAGGGATGTAACACACATGTCCAACAATTTATATGTATTGTTGCTTGAATGAGTGGATTTCTAAGCGGTTGTTGACCCTTTATTGGGTTGGATGGTTGTCGTCTAAAAGGACCGTATGGGGGAATTCTTTTATCAACAATATTTGTAGATGGAAACAATGGATTGCATATGGTAGTCTATGGCATTGTGGAGAGCAAATCAAGGGGTAATTGAACATGGTTCTTACAACACTTGACTAGGCACATTGGAACGGAGCAAGAGAACAAAAATGGGTTTCATGCCGGATCGTTAGAAAGTATATGTTGTTTAGTTTATAATTTGACCACTACCAGCTTATTCATTATTGACTATTTGTTCATTAATGCATGGGTTAAAAGAGACGGCTCAATAAAATTTCTCAAGATCCTACCATCGACTTTTGTGCATACAATTTGTATAACTTTAAAGTCAAATACCCTAGAGATCTATTGCATTGGGACTTCTTGTCTACAGTAGGTTTTTATACCGAGTCTGAGTTCATAAAAGCAATGAGTATGATGAGGAGACATAATATGGATGCATACAAATGGTTGATAGATATTTCTATAGAATCATGTGCGAGACATAACTTTAATACAAATTCAAAAAGTGATTATGTAACTAATATGTCTGAATTCTGTAATTCTTGGATTGGAAAGTTGTAAGAAAAACCTATATTAACATTACTTGATCAAATTCGGGTGAAAATAATGATGACGTTTGGAAAAAGACGAGGAGTGCATGTCTTGGACTGAAAAAGTAACATCGATGTGCAAAAAGAAATTAGACAAGTCAAAATTTCACTCTAGACAATACAAAGTGGATAACGATGTTGATGTTGGTAGATATGTACTGGATTTAAATTCTTAGACATGCGAGCGTCGTATTTGGGATTAACAGACATGAAATTGAACATGTTGATGTAAGTATATATTATGTTGGTTTTATATCTAAATTTAACTGTGTGTTCATTGTAGGTTTATCGTCGATATGGTAGGGCAACAAAGGTCAAAATTGGATGATTTCGTTGAAAAATAATATTAGCACATACAAAGATATGTATTGGTACACCATTCATCCCCTAAAACTAAATGATTTCATCCTTTCATGAAAATGATTTTCCTTCAAATAATTTTGAGATTTTGTCATCAATTGACGTGGAGCTCAACACCAACCACCATGAGAGCTACATGAAATATTAAAGAAATAATTATTCTATTATAAAATCATAACATAATAGTCTTCTATTCCCGGTGCCAAGCACAAGTAGGATTTGCTAATAACAACCCCCAATATTTACATGACAAAAAGATTATTTACATTCAGATAATACCCACTTATTTTTTTGTGCTGTTTTTTAGCAAAATATTTATATTGGTCTCTCAACTTTAGGCATAATTTCAAATATGTCTTTTAATTTTCATTTGCTTCAAATATGCGACATAACTTTATATTTTATTTTAAATAAGTTCATAAATTAATGTCGTTAACTATTTAACGACTTCAAATGACGAGACATTGATGTGACGTTACGAATTACTTACAATGAAATAAAATTTTGTAATTATCTAATAAAAATAATTATTATTTTTTCTTATTGATTTTTCTTAAGACAATTTGAATTTATATACAAAAATGAAAGAAATTCAAAATTGCTTATTTATACCAAAATGTCACTACAAAGAGATGTTGATTAATAGAAATAAGTGTCACTATGGTACATTTTAGATTTCTTTTATATTTTTAATATTTAAATTGCATGATGACTTTTATAATTCCTAAATTTTTTTATTATTTTTTGATGGGGTTCTCCTAAAAGGGTTCGGTTTGAGCCGGACCGAGTGTTTCTCATCGCGGCCTCGACCGGACCCGCAGGGAGGCTCCAGCTGTTATGGCTGGTCTTAATCCCGCTGCTAAGCAGCTTCGCGCTACCGCTCCCGCTTGTTCCTCGGGAAGCGCTCTCGCTCGCTCTCGCTCGCACCTGCCCCGCGGGGAGCGCTTCCGCTCCAGCCTGCTCTGCGGGATGCGCTCCCGCTCGCTCCTGCTTCGCGGGAAGCGCTCTTGTGCTCCCGCTCGCTCCTGCTCCGCGGGAAGCGCTCTCGCGCTCTCGCGCTCTCGCGCTCCCGCTCGCTCCTGCTCTGCGGAAAGTGCTCAGGTGCTCCCGCTCGCGATGCTCCGCAGGAAGCGCTCTCGTGCTTCCGGTCTCTCCTGCTCCGCGGGAAGCACTCCCTCTCACTCCTGCTCCGCGGGAAGCGCTCTCGTGCTCCCGCTCGCGACTACTCCGCAGGAAGCGCTTCCGCACGCCCTATTCCGCAGGAGGTGCTGGACCGAGTGTTTCTCATCGCGGCCTCGACCGGACCCGCAGGGAGGCTCCAGCTGTTATGGCTGGTCTTAATCCCGCTGCTAAGCAGCTTCGCGCTACCGCTCCCGCTTGTTCCTCGGGAAGCGCTCTCGCTCGCTCCCGCTCGCACCTGCCCCGCGGGGAGCGCTTCCGCTCCAGCCTGCTCTGCGGGAGGCGCTCCCGCTCGCTCCTGCTTCGCGGGAAGCGCTCTTGTGCTCCCGCTCGCTCCTGCTCCGCGGGAAGCGCTCTCGCTCTCCCGCTCGCTCCTGCTCCGCGGAAAGTGCTCAGGTGCTCCCGCTCGCGATGCTCCGCAGGAAGCGCTCTCGTGATTCCGGTCTCTCCTGCTCCGCGGGAAGCACTCCCTCTCACTCCTGCTCCACGGGAAGCGCTCTCGTGCTCCCACTCGTGACTACTCCGCAGGAAGCGCAACTGCACGCCCTATTCCGCAGGACGTGCTGGACCGAGTGTTTCTCATCGCGGCCTCGACCGGACCCGCAGGGAGGCTCCAGCTGTTATGGCTGGTCTTAATCCCGCTGCTAAGCAGCTTCGCGCTACCGCTCCCGCTTGTTCCTTGGGAAGCGCTCCCGCTCGCTCCTCCCCACGGGGAGCGCTTCCGCTCCCTCCTGCTCCGCGGGAGGCGCTCCCACTCGCTCTTGCTCCGCGGGAAGCACTCTCGTTCTCCCGCTCGCTCGCGCTCGCTCCTGCTCCGCGGGAAGCGATCTCGCGCTCCCGCTCGCTCTTGCTCTGCGGAAAGTGCTCTGGTGCTCCCGCTCGCGATGCTCCACAGGAAGCGCTCTCGTGCTCCCGCTCGTTCCTAATCCGCGAGAAGCGCTCCCTCTCGCTCCTGCTCCGTGGGAAGCGCTCTCGTGCTCCCGCTCGCGATGCTCCGCCGGAAGCGCTCTCGTGCTCCCGCTCGCTCCTACTCCGCGGGAAGCGCTCTCGTGCTCCCGCTCGCGATGCTCCGCGCGAAGCGCTCCCGCTCGCCCCTATTTCCGCGGGAGGTGCTCCCGCTCTCCCCTACTCCGCAGTACGTGCTCTCGAGCTCCCGCTCCGCAGGGAGGTCCGCAAGAAGCGCTCTCGCTTATGCTTATTCCACGGTGCGCGCCGCTGCCATCCCTCATCGGTGGAGATCGCCGGCCACCACTGTTGGAGCATGCGTTCCGCACTCGTCCGGTTTGAGAATAACAAATCCCGAATGTATTTGATTCTATTTTTATTAATGGTGTGCAGGTAACAGGTATGAGATGTTCAGATTTCTGATGCTAATGCTAAATTTGAATGTGGGAAAATTGTACTGTCGGAAAATTCCGACAGCCGCTGTCGCCCAGGCGACAGCAGAGAAGTTACAACTACTTCCCTCCACGGCAGCTCGACGAAAGTCAATTTTGAGCTGTTGGAATTCCAACAGCGATGTCGCCCAGGCGACAGCTCGGAGGTTACAACAACTGCCCACGACACCACCCACGATCGGCAGTTTTGCACTGTCGGAAATCCGACATTGATGTCGCCCAGGCGACAGCTCGACGGTTACAGCAACTGCCCGCACGACGCCACTCCAGCGGCAGTTTAACGCTGTCGGAAAATTCCGACAGTCACTGTCGCCCAGGCGACAGCGATTTTCTATAAATTGCCTCCTTGTGTTCGTGCATTAAGAGCTCTGAAGATTCTAAGTCCCTTCCTGAGTGCATTCCATCCAGAGAGCACCAGAACCTCAAGAACTCCCATTTTTGCTGAGAAGGTTTGAAATTGAAGACGAGATCGGACGCGCTTCTACATCAACTATCATCTCGAGGCTTCAACCTTCCTTTCAGAGATCTGAATTTCTAGGGAGTTCTTATTTTATCTTGTATTTTCATTTATATACATTTTACTTTGTATTGGTAGGGAAAATCGCTTCCTTGTGCGGAGCGTCTAAGTCCTTGCGTGGCTTAGGGGAAAATCGCTTCCTTGTGCGGAGCATCCAAGTCCTTGCGTGGCTTGGTGGGAAATCGTGGCCTTGTGTGCTACGTCTAGATCTTGGGAAGATCTAGAGGATAGGCTTGGGCTTGGTCTAGGGAGAGACAAGTGATAGCCTTCCGATCCTTGGGAGAAGGATTGGTAAATAAAAAGAAATTTACATTTGTACGCCTCCGATTTCTAGCGATATAGAAATCAAATTTATGTAAACACTTTGTCATATAATATAATCATGTCTCTTTTGTGTTTATTTGATTTCTATCACTTGGCGTAATCTCTATTATATTGTGTTCTAAGTTTTCAATTCTAAATCTAAATTGTTTATTTCAATCTCTTTTATCATAAAACAATTTAGTACTTATTTCTAAAATTGCAAATTCATAATTTTCTATTCATTTAGCTAAATTGTTATTTTACCTTCGCATATTATAAAACAATTTAGTAATTTTCTTAAAATTATAAAAAGAATTTTTATTCCCTTATTCACCCCCCCCCCTCTAAGGGCGTCGTAAGATCCAACAAGTGGTATCAGAGGCAGGTTATTCCAAATCGGTTTAACAGTCGGGAATTATGGCGTCTCATGATCTCGCTTCTACTAATAAGGGAAATTTTCTTATAAATGAAAAATCTTTAGCACCACCTTTATTTGAAGGGAAAAATTATAATGGGTGGAAATTTCTAATGGAAAAATTTCTTAAATCTTTGGATATGGAAGTATGGAATATTACAATTAAAATGCCCCCAAGTATTTTAAATAAAAATGAAATGTTTTTAAATGCCAAATCTATGAATAGTCTATACTGTGCATTAGATCAAAATATTTTCAAACTTATTTATACACTTCCTACTGCTTATGAAGTTTGGAAATTTCTTGAGAATACTTATAATCTTCCTTCTACAGATGATGAACAAGAGGAATTCCTTATGGATCCAAGAGAAGAAATCGACAAGGACTCATTCTTGGAGGATGATAAATCTAAGAGAGAAATCGACGAGGAATTTCTTATGGATCCAAGAGAAGAAATCGATGAGGACTTATGCTTGGAGGAAGAAGAATACAACATCACAATATTGGACTCATTTGTTGGCAACCATCAAGCAAAAGAGAAGACGGAAACAATTGCAAGGTAAGAAAATCTAAATCTTCTCTTTTTGTAAAAAATTCTATTTCTACATCTCGTATGCTTAAAATTGCTAAACGTAAAATTTTAAAGTAAAAAATTGCTAATTCAAAATTACGTTTAGAAAATAAATCTTTAAAAGCAAACGACAACGTAGAATCAAATATTGATATGTCAAATTCTCTTTCATGCTCTTTAGTTGAAATTCCTATTCCTTGTCTTAATTGCAATTTATTAAAAGAAAAATTCAAGGAAATTGAAAAAGGGCTCTTAATTTCTAAAAGGCATAATGAAAAATTGTTAATTGAAAATGATGTTTTATCCTGTAAGTTAATACAATTAAAATCTTTTGTTGAAAATTTTCAAATGTCATCTAATGAATCTCATCATAAGATTTTGAATAACAAGGATAAATTAACTTACAAAATCATTTCTAAAAAGGATCATTTTCACACATTAAGGCTTTGTTTGGTTGGGCGTTTCGCCTCCTCCGTTTGGAGCAAACGCCGCCGGATGGAGGGTAAACAAATGGGCGCGGTGGCGTTTGCTCCGTTTGCACCCGCCTGACAGAGGAAAAGGAACTTAAATGGAGCGTTTCGAACCCCGCCTCCCCCTCTCCGGTTCCAATGCTCCGTTTGGACCCGCCGGTTGCATCCGCCACCGCCAAACCAAATGAAGCCTAAATCAAAAGGAGTTTGGTTTCAAAAAGAATTATGATCCTCATAAAATTCTTAAGAGTCACTATTATAAGTCTCAATATATTTTCAATCATGACTCAAATTTAAAACTTCTTTTCATGAAAATCAAAATATAAAATATTATCCTTCATATTATAAGAGTATGTCTAAAAGAAAGAGTGGAAATGAAAATCATCAAAATGATAATCAATCTTTTAAAATATATTGTAACCCACTCTTTCAACAATCACTTATAAAGAAAGACAATCACTCTTATAAAATTTCAAAGAATCCATATAATGAAAATCATTATGATTATCAACATCAATCTATTTTGAAAAATAATTTGAATAAACATAAATCCCAAATGAATTATTTTTCAAACAACTATCATTCCAAAAAGATGTCAAATAATCATAATATGAATTTAAAAGAAAAACAACCAAAGTATGAATGGAGACCCTTAAAGAAAAATGATACATCAACATTAATTAAAAGGGCTCATTCATCATTATCTTCTCAAAAGCCATCACGATGTATTTGGGTACCCAAAGGAACCATCCCACATGGTCAACTTTGGATACCTAAATCTCTTATTCATTAGTATCCTATCATCTGCATGAAATAGAAACAAATAAAAATGTAATATCACTACTATACTTCATGATATGCTTATTGTCTCTTTTCTTTTGTTTATTTTATATTTTTTTAAACAAACATGCTATGATCTCTTTATATATCATGAAATATGACTTTCATATATTATGCCTAATGTTTATCAAATCAAATTGAATTAAAATTGAACATTAAGTCATATGATTTTTAAAAGAGACCTACCTCTCATTTTTTTGTTATATATATCCTTTTAAATCCTTTACCCATCAATGTCTTGAATTAACATTATAATTAGAATATTGAAACTATTTTTCAAGACTAATGAAATTAATTTTAAAAATGGATTTAATTGGTTTATTAAAAGGGCTTAAGCTAAAAATTAAAATGCGCAACAGTTTGATTACTTTCTATGTTATTTGCTGCATTTGATAGCCCTTATTATGAAAAATATTATCAAATAAAATCGAAAACAAAAATTCATCTAAACGCATGCTTAATCTTTCAAAAAGCAAGTTTTTGATCAAAACTTCAAATAACCATATCTTTTGATCCGCTCGTCCGTTTTTTGCGTTTAATATATTTTCAGAAAGACCACAGAAATCTCCATCTATCGGCAAACTAAACTTGCCCATTTAAGTTTGTTTGGTGCTGTCAATTTGCCCAATTTCAACTCCGTTTTTAAATGCTATCTTAGTTCGCTTGATTCGAAAATTTCTGTGTTTAAGGATTTTTTCATCACATGATATCCTATTTATAATTGTTTCATATATTAATTTAGATAGTATGTGTGATGTGTGTCACCATTGTTTGCATGTAATTTAGACCTTAGAATCATCTTATATCATTAAGATCAAATCAAAAGTTTAATCATTTCATTATAGGTCTAAAGAAAATTAATTTGTAAGCATCTCATATTACATGCAACATTATCTCCATTAATTCTATGTAATAACATTGCATTCAAATGTATCATTCTAGCATCACTTCTTAATTTGTGCTTAAATTTATATGTTAGGTATAACATTTACAATGTTATTAAAATATCATGATAACTATGTGATTTGAAATTATATAGAATACTAAAATTCCAACAAACACATAGTTTATGAATTAATCATTAGAATATTTATGAATATTGTTTCATGAATCATATATTATCATGCAAAACCAAAGATCAATAAATTCAATTATTGAATGGCATTTTATTTCAAAACTATATATTTGTGATCTTTGTCTTTGATATGATAGCTTGATCATCATTTTCTAGACTTACAATTCAAACGTGCTCATTCAAACGAAAATCACCAATTCATATTGTCATAAGTCTAGAAGAATTAGAATTTACACACATCATGATGATCTAACATATATTCTATGCAAAAATTCTCTTTAATCATAAATCATAATTCATGTTCTATCAAGACATATCTCAAATCGATAATAGGAATTATGAATCTTATGATAAAAATTATGAATAATGTTTTCTTTACATTATTTGATGTATTGATCTGTTTTGCTAGTGATTGCATGTATCTCTCATATTTGTAGAATCTAGAATCAACTTTGTAATGAAAGTATAAATCAAACTAAATCATCACTCCATTCTAGATCTATAATTTGAAATTCTATTTTGGAATACATGCAATATTAATATTAATCTTATGACATGACTTTAAACCCAAAACTCATCATACTAGTTTTATCACTTATTGAATATTAGTAATTGTGCTAGTTATCTCATATCGTCGTCTGATAAAAGTAGATAAACTATGCAGCTTTATATAACTCATCACATTAAACAAAACCCATAGTTTATGTATCAACCCTTAGATTTAAAAGCATAGGTTTTCCAAAAGATTATTTCACCTATGACTTCATATCTCACAATAGCGGGGGCGTAGGGTTGTATGCATTAGAGACCTAACTTATAAGACATGTCTTGTCCTTAACCGGGGAGGGTTCCAGTGGGGTCTTGCGAGGTACTGGGGGAAAGAGTGCTAGGTTGAGTGTTCTCTAGTGTGTGCATATGAGACTAACACCCCAACCTACGGCATGCGTGCATCTCCTCATGCCCATCCGTCACTTAGTACAGGGCTAGGGTGTAGACATTTAGTCGGGGTAATCTTTAATCTTAGGATGTACTTATATTACTCTTTGCATGATCATTTTATTTACTTATCACTTAAATCATGCATATTTTGGGTTGTTTAATAAAAAATGTCCTCTTGTGTCTTCATAGTTTATATCTTCATGTTTAAATGGTTTTGTAAAACACAAGAATTTGAAAAGCCAAAGTTTCATGCAAATTTGATCCACCTAGAGATCTCCAAAAATTCTGAAATTTCAGCATGGAACTACTTTAAGGACACTTAATCAATATCAATCATCAGAAATTTAAAATTTCTAAAAATCCACAAAAATATGTTAGTTTATGTGTACAAATCTAATTTTGTGTTTCTGTTTATTTTATTTTCATTTTCTTTATATTATGAAAAACCAACTACAAAAGTTTAAAATTCAAAAAAAAAATTATACAAGAATATGTTTTTGTTATTTATGTTTTTTTTTCATATTATAAAAAATTTACTACAAAAATTCAAAATTCAAAAATTACAAAAATATGTTTTTGTGATTTTCTATTTTTATTTGATTTAAAAAATGATAAAAAAAACTGTATGATCTTTATTGTCAAATATCAAGCATGTATGAATTCTATTATTTAGAATTATTTACAATGTTAAACCTTATTTCTTCAAATTACTATGAACATTGTTTTGCTTATCATGCTTTGATATATCTATTTAAAGTGCATCAATTGTATTGAAAAATGTGTAGATACAAGCTTAGCATGCCTCTAAGTATGAGTAAAAGTTGTATGATTGATAATGATACATTTCACTCACTTATTTTGGTAATCAACATGTGTGTCTAAATCTAAAAATGCTTGCTTGTGTATTGTATTTGTACAATGAATTAAAACTTGCATAAGTTAATTGCCTACACTACATTTGAATTGCACTTATGAAATTTAGAAAAGTGGTTAAGTTAAAAATTTTGGTTTGCAAAACAAGTGTATTCGGAGAATGTTGTCTCACAAATGTGAACAAAAATTATATATGTAGACAAATATACCTCCACCAAGCACTACTTGAACCTTCTGATAAGTCTTCATAAGCATTGTGAGGTTGAGCACCTTGGAAAGAATAGTAAAGTGTCTTGTGCAAACTTTGTTTATTACACCACTTTGTTAAAAATTATGTGCATTAAAAGTGTGTGAAAGTAATTTACTTGTGTTTTATTGTACACTTTACTTTACATATGTCTTGTATTTTGATGATTTAAATCAATTGTTAACATTGCCCAAAATACACTTATGTGCACATCATTATCTTTCATAACACTTCTTCTCATGAGTATTGGATTCTAATGCTTTATCTATACTACTCTTTATAGAAAAATGCACTAGATAACCTAGCATGATCTCTACAATGTTTTGGTATCTCTTGAACTTTAAATTAAGTAACATTGTAGTATAATATCTCTTTGATATGTTCATTTCATGCTTGGTATTTTTATGAAATTTTTTTTTTAGATTTCAACAAGGTTTAAACATCTTTCAATTTTGAACTAAAACGCATATTTTTACTTATGCTTTTCATGCTTACAAAAATATGTTTATTATAATCTTCCGCTTGCTTACAACTCTTATCTTTTTATTTGAAATCTCTTATATATACTATGCTTAAACTCTTTATCATTTATAAGAAATGTCTCCTTACTACCCTCACCTAAACCCTCTTTTGATTCTACCAAAAGGGGAGATTAAATTGCATAAATCTAAGATTTAGGGGGAGTGCATTATAATGATATTAAACTAAAAAAAATGGGTAAATTTGTAGGGGGAGTAATCATATAGGAGGTGCGTACATTAACATATGCTCGATCATGAAAATCCTTCAATAAATGGTTCCTTTCCTATCTTAAAAGATATACACTCATCCCTATATTCATTACTTTTGATAATATCAAAGGGGGAGAAGATACTAAGATGTACAACCCCGATATTCGCCAGGAAGAAATCAGCAGCTCGCGCTCGAGGAGGCGAGCCAAGAGGGGCGAACCCTGAACTCCGGCGAGGCAGGCCAAGGAAGAGCAAGAGACTGCGCAGGCGAGCGAGCCCGGAACTTTGGGGTACAGTTAGCAACTTTGGGGTACAGTCAGCCATTTTGGGGTACAGTTAGCCATTTTGGGGTGCGGATAGCCATCCTGGGGTTCGCCGACCCAGAGGCTCGCGAGGGAGGTCGGCTTGGCCGGGTCGCTATTGGCGAGCCCAACCATTCGAGGAAGGATTTCGCTAGGCGAGCCCGCCTAGAGGGAGAGCAGAAAGTCATCCGGGGACTCGCCGAGGTAGTGCGGGCGAGCGAGCCATATAATGTGCCGATAATACCTCTGGGGTTCGCCGACCCCGAGGCTCGCGAGCTCCACTCGCGAGGGAGGTCGCGAAGCGGGCTGGCTCGCCCCGTAAAAGTCCAGGAAGGGATTTTTACCAAGAGGCCCCCGGTGGTCTGCGTTTAGCCTCTCCAAACAGCGGAGTTTGGCTGTTGGCAGACCAATCCGGTGTGCGGATAGTGAGAATGGACAGCGGGATTTGGTTATTGACAGACCACAAAACTAAAATCTATAAATAGACCTCAAAGGGCACCTTGGAAGAGGCGGTTCATTATCTTTGAGCTCTTCTCTCCCTAGGTCGCTTTGGTTTGGGCTCTCTAGCTCTCCAAGGTGCCCGAGTCTTAGCTTTGGGCTTGGGAGGGGAAGCGCTCAACGATCTTCCGGGTTAGTGGAGGGACCTCCTCGCTGAGACTAGGGTCTTTGTTCTTTGCTCGAATCGTCGGCCTTACCTCTCCCGAGGGACCGGTAAGGGCTAGCTGCCTCTCATTTCGGTGAGGGCCCCGAGCTCCACAAGAGACCGAGAAATCGGTTTCAACATTTTGGTGCGGTGAGCGTGGAGCGCGGCTGGTTCAAGAAAGTCCCAGAGAAGAGTTATGGCTGGAGATGAAGAGCAGGGCGAGGATTTCGGCGAGACCCCTCAGGAAGCAATGGCTAGGATGTTCGCGGATTTCAGGAAAGAGGTGCTCGACACCTTGGGGTTCACGGTCACGGCCTTGCGAAATGAGTTTGCGACCCCGGCACCTCAGGCGACCACTCCCCCAACAGCAGTCGGCGAGAGGGCACCAGGAGGAAGGGCTGGAAAAGAAGTTGTCGTCGAACCAGGGCATGACAGGGAAGGGCGAGTGCTGTTCGCCAGTCCGGCGAGCCCGGTGTTGGCGAGCTCCGCGCCGGCGAGTTCGGTGCCGACAAGCTCTGCCCCAGCGAGCGCGGCGCAGGCGAGCGTGCGCCAGGAGGATGCGGCGACAATCGGGGTGGTTCAGGCGAGCGTCGCCCTTGCGAGTGTGATCCCAAGCTTGGCGAGCGAGCTAGGTTCGCGAGCCGAGCGAGAAAAGATGGCAGGAGGGGGAAGTCCCTTCTGCGAGTTGGTGTTGTCTGCACCCGTTCCAGCGGGATTCGGAGAATGGGATAGAGTGTACTACAATGGCAGAGATGACCCAGTTCAGCATCTGCAGTCTTTCGAGGACTCGGTCTCCATCAGGCCGATGTCCGATGCCTTCAAGTGTCGGCTCTTCGCCGTCACTCTCAAGGAGAAGGCCAGGGACTGGTTTCATTCACTTCCGGCAGGCTCTATCTACGCGTTCGAGGACCTGCGCCGAAGTTTTTTGTTGAGATTTTCAACTTCAAAAAGGAGGAAGAAGGACGCTGATTCCCTCTTCGCGGTGAAGCAGGAGTCCAGGGAGACGTTGGCTCAGTATGCGGATCGGTTCCAGGAGGAAGTGCAGCTCACTCAGGAGGTGCCTGGGTTTGCACTTCAACTCGCCTTCACGGTCGGGTTGAAGGAAAGCTTTTTCAAGATGGCGTTGAAGAGGAAGGCCCCCGTCTCCTATGAGGAGCTGATGGAGAGGGTGGCGGAGGAAGTAGCAAGCGAAGAAGCCAACCCAGAGCTCACCAAGAGGCTAGCAAAGCTCAGTGAGCCGGAGATGAGGCAGCAAGAGGTCAGAAGAAGGGAAGAGCCCCGGGCCCCGGAGGGGGGATGGAGGCCGCAAGGCGGAGGAATGCAGGGGCAGGGAAGGGGTTATGGCCCAGGAAGGGGTAACCGTTTCGAAGGACAATGGAGACCCCCCCAGTTGGGGTGGAGGCAGGGCCCGATGCAGTTACCTCCCCCACCTCAACAGGCCATGGCAATTGGACGGGGAAGAGGAAGGGGAAGGGGAGGAGAAGCGGAGACGGCGGCCGCTAGGAGAAGAAGGAACAGGATAGCAGAGACCGGGGGAAGGGAAGTGGCGGTGCCATATTGCATCTTCCACGATGTGGAAGGCCACTCAACGGACACCTGTCCGGAGTTCCTAGAGGTGAAGAGGGGCAGAGCGCCTGCGCCACCACAGCAGCAGCCATTAAGGATCGTGGAGGTGGAACCTCGGGAGGAGGAGGAGGAAAGGTGTGAGGATAGAGCAGATCTGGGGAATAGGGGAGGGATCGGAGTGATCCATGGGGGGGTAGGGGTGGAGGCAACCCGCAAGGCTAGTCTCCATACCATCTACCGCCGGAGCGTAGCGTCAACTTCCACCGCTCCACCCCCGGCCGAAAAAATTATTTTCACCCAGAAGGACATGCCGAGCTACGAGGACCCGTTCTGCGACGCGCTGGTCATCCAGACAGAGATCGAGAACTTCACCGTCTCCCGAATCCTAGTGGACAACGGGAGTTCGGTCAATGTCATCTTCAAGAAGGCATTCGACAAGATGGAGGTGGAACACAGAAGGGTGTTGGCCTCGGATGGCCCCCTGTTCGGATTTTCGGGGGAGAGGAAGGAAGTAGAAGGAGGAGTAGGGCTCCATGTGACCCTGGGTGGGCAGTCCCGGAACTGTCGTTTTGTCATAGTGGACGCCCCGAGCAGTTACAGCGCCATCTTCGGATGGCCCCTCATCAGCGCGTTCCGCTGCGTCCCTTCCACTTTTCACCAGTGCCTCAAGTTCAATGACGGAGGGGTCCAGGTGCAGATCAGGGGGGATCCCAAGGTGGCAAGACAGTGCTACGTGACGGCTGTCAACACCATCTCCTGGATGGGAGAAGCAGAGGAGTGGGATAAGGTGATGGAGGAGGTGGCCGAAGCCGGAGGTTTGGAGGTAGCCGAAGAGGAGGAGGGAGATGAAGTTCATGCCCAGGAAGGAGTAGCTGAGGTACCCCGGGCGGGGAGAAAGGAAGAAGAGGAGAAGGCCCAGGAGGGAAGGGCGGAAGAGCTTATGGTGGTAGAGGAGAAAGTCGAGGAAGAGACCCAGGCTCCCGCTTGTGCCGAAGAGGAAAGGGCTTGGGGAGAACAGTCCCGGTTGGAGGCTATGGACGAGGTCGTGGAGCTCGAGGTCACCACCCGGCTGGGGATGGTGGAAAAAGTCCAGGTCAGCGGAGAACTCAGCCCTGGAGATCAAGCGGAGATTCTGGCTTGCGTACAAAAGAACGTGGATGTCTTCGCTTGGAGCGCCGCGGAAATGCCCGGGATCGACGCAGATGTGGCGTGCCATCGCCTCAACCTCGACCCCGGTGCCCGCCCCATCCGTCAGAAGAGGAGGGTCGTCGCGGACAAGCTGGAGGGACCCATCCGCGAAGAGGTGGGCAAACTCCTGCAGGCCGGGTTTGTATCGGAGATCCAGTATCCAGGCTGGGTCTCCAACATCGTTATGGTAAAGAGGGGAGGAGGTAAGTGGCGTATGTGTATCGACTTTTCACTTCTTAATAAGTCATGCCCGAAAGATTGCTACCCCCTGCCCAGAATCGACGCGCTGGTTGACTCAGCCGTCGGTTTTTCTGTAATGTCTTTCTTAGATGCTTTTTCAGGTTACCATCAAATCCGCATGCATCCCCCGGACATCAAGGATGTTTCCTTCATCACGGGGGATGGATGTTATTGCTATAAGATGATGCCCTTCGGGCTCAAGAACGCAGGGGCTACGTACCAAAGGATGATGGATAGGGTCTTCCGCGAGCAAAAGGGAAGAAATTTAGAAGTCTATGTCGACGACCTCATGGTTAAGAGCCGAGACCTCGAGACTCACCTCCGCGACCTCGAAGAGACATTTGGGACCCTGCGGCGGTACAAGATGAAGCTTAATCCCTTGAAGTGTGTCTTCGGGGCGAGCCGAGGGAAGTTCCTGGGCCATTTGCTCACCCCCACGGGAGTGGAGCCCAATCCAGACAAAGTTAAAGCGGTGATGGAGTTGGAGTCGCCGAGAAATCCGAAGGAGGTTCAGAGCCTTACGGGGAAATTGGCTGGGCTCAGCAGATTCCTCTCCAAGGCGGGAGAAAAGTGTGCGCCTTTCTTCAAAGTACTGCGGGGCAACAAGAAGTTTGTATGGACCCCGGAGTGCGAGGAGGCCTTCCAGGCTCTGAAAGAACAGCTCACCCAAACCCCTCTGCTCCAGGGACCGAGGCCAGGGGAAGACCTATCTCTATACCTAGGGGTAGGATCCGAAGCAGTAAGTTCCGTGCTGATCCGGGAGGAGGGGAAGAAATAGTTCCCAATCTACTACGTCAGCCGAGTGCTGAAGAAGGCGGAACTCCGGTACCCGATCCTAGAAAAGTTAGCCTTCGCATTGGTGGTGTCGGCCCGGAGGCTCCGGCCTTACTTTCAAGCCCACTCAATTAAAGTAGTAACGGACCATCCGCTCCGCAAAATCATGGAAGGGGTGGAGCACTCAGGAAGGTTGGCGAAGTGGTCCGTGGAATTAAGCGAACTCAATATCACGTTCGTACCCAGGACATCCATCAGGGCTCAAGCGGTGGCAGACTTCATGGCTGACTACGCGGCCGAAGTGGGGGAGCACGAGCCACCTCCCCCAGAAGCATGGAAAATGTTAGTGGACGGAGCGTCGGGAAAACACTCCTATGGAGGGGGAATAGTCCTGGTGAGTCCTCAGGGGACTCGGATTGAGCAAGCCTTAAATATCCAATTCCCAATCACCAACAACCAGGCCGAGTACGAAGCAGTGATAGCGGGCCTTCAGCTAGCCCGAGAACTAGGTGTGCAGGACGTGGAGGTCTCCACGGACTCCATGGTGGTAGCGTGCCAGATCAAAGGAGAGTTTGAAGCAAAGGACCCAACCCTCCTACTATACCTAGAAAAAGTCAAGGGAGTCATCGGGCAGTTCCGCACCTTCTCCATCAGGCACGTGCCAAGGGAAGAGAACACCCAGGCGGACCTCCTAGCCAAGTTCGGTCCCCGAGCGGGGGGGACGACTTCGGAACTCTTCCGGCCCTCCATCGAGGAAGGAGAATTGATGGAGGTAGATCAACAAGCCTCATGGATGGATCCATTCATCACCTTCTTATCCTCTGGGCAGTTCCCTGGAGATGATGTGGATAAAAGACGCTTCAGGTATAAGTCCGCCTATTACTCTTTGCATGCAGGGGGGCTATATAGAAAGACTCTCTCGGGACTCCTAGCCCGTTATGTCTCCGAGGAGGAGGTCCCGAGAGTGCTGGAAGAAATCCACTCCGGGGAGTGCGGCAGTCACTCCGGGAGTCGGACCCTGGAAGGGAGGGTGTTGAGACAAGGCTATTTCTGGCCCACTCTCAGCAAGGACGCGGCAGAGTTCACAAGAAAGTGTCAGAAGTGCCAACTCTACGCTCCGCTCCAACTCCTCTCCGCTCAAAGGCTCCGTACCATCACGGCCCCCTGTCCCTTCGCCATATGGGGGTTGGACCTGGTCGGCCCCTTTCCCCAAGCCAGCGGCCAGAGGAAGTTCCTGCTGGTCATGATCGACTACTTCTCCAAGTGGGTAGAGGTGAAAGCACTTGCTAAGGTAACCTCTCAGGTTGTGAGGAATTTTGTGTGGGGAGAAATAATTTGCAGGCATGGACTCCCTCTAGCTATAGTAACGGACAATGGGCCACAGTTTGCGAGTGAAGAGTTTGTCGGCTTTTGCACTCAGCTCGACATCGACCTCAGGTTCGCGTCAGTCCACCATCCGAGGAGCAATGGGCAAGTGGAAGCGGCGAACAAGATAATCGTCAACCTGCTAAAAAAGAAAGTGGAGAACCTACGAGGAAGTTGGGTGGAACAACTACCCTCCGTTCTCTGGGCCATGCGTACTACTCCGAATACCGCCACCGGGGAGACTCCATTCAAGCTCTCTCACGGGTCCGAGGTCGTTCTCCCCATAGAGTTTGAGGTGAAGACCCCCCGGGTGATCGCCACAAGCGAGGGGGATGAAGAGTGGCTAGAAGGTAACAATACAGAGCAGAAGCTGTCCTTGGACTTGGTGGAAGAACTCCGAGACTTGGCTACCATCAGACAGGAAGAGGTCAAACGGCGGATGGCTCGATATTTTGACAAACACATCCGGATCAAGCGCTTCCAGAAAGGGGACCTGGTCCTAAAGAAGGTTGATGCGGCTGGCAGAGGGGCCGCGGTGGGTAAGCTTAACCCCAACTGGGAGGGCCCATATATCGTAAGCGAGGTGCTCAAGTCGGGGGGGGGGGGTATCACCTCCAGGATGTGGAAGGGGTACCTCTCGACCGAGCTCGGAGTGGGGATGATTTGAAACGATTCTACCCTTGAAAGTTTTATTATGTTGTTTAAATCAATGTCTTACTTTCATTTGTTATGCTTCTAACTGCTGCGGTGCCGAGGTTGGACACATTGGTGCTGGAATGCCCCAGATCGATTCCGCTCCCGGGCTCTCACCTAGACGGGGGGTTCTGGTTGATCTCTGGAGAGGCTGGCAAGGTTGGACACTTTGGTGCTGGAATGCCCCAGATCGATTCCGCTCCCGGGCTCTCACCTAGACGGGGGGTTCTGGTTGATCTCTGGAGAGGCTGGCAAGGTTGGACACATTGGTGCTGGAATGCCCCAAATCGATTCCGCTCCCGGGCTCTCACCCAGACGGGGGGTTCTGGTTGATCTCTGGAGAGGCTGGCAGGGTTGAATAAGTGTTGGTGCTGGAATGCCCCAGATCGATTCCGCTCCCGGGCTCTCACCTAGACGGGGGGTTCTGGTTGATCTCTGGAGAGGCTGGCAAGGTTGGACACATTGGTGCTGGAATGCCCCAGATCGATTCCGCTCCCGGGCTCTCACTAGACGGGGGGTTCAGGTTGATCTCTGGAGAAGCTGGCAGGGTTGGATAAGTGTTGGTGCTGAAATGCCCCAGATCGATTCCGCTCCCGGGCTCTCGCTAGACGGGGGGTTCAGGTTGATCTCTGGAGAGGCTGGCAAAGTGATAAGTATTGGTGCTGGAATGCCCCAGATCGATTCCGCTCCCGGGCTCTCACTAGACGGGTGGTTCAGGACGGTCTCTGGAGAAAAGGGCAGGGTGATGTCTTATGCTGGCAAACTCCTTCTCGCTCGCCGGGCGTGCTCGCTCGGCTAAGAGAGGTCGCGTGCGACAATACGCAAGTAACAAGGATTAATCTCATATGATCCCAAATATCCAGTCCTCGGCAGAAAGGTTGCCTGCACTGAGTAAGAAGCTAGCTCTCGCCAAGAGGAAAAATACCCTACGAAACCTAAAGAAAATACGCGTAGCTAAAGGCGCAACGAGCCCAAGGCAGACGGCGAGAGACCCGAGCAGCCGGAGCGTCCCGCGCGCACCTATCCAATAACGAGCGGCGCGAGAATGACCTCCGCGAAAACGAATCACGAGATGAGCAAGGGCGAGACGGTCGAAAAATGAAAATAACAACGAGAAAAGGAGAGCACAGTGAAAACAAAATCTGCATTCTATGTTTAATAATTCAGTTACAATCCTTGGCGATCTCGCCGATCAAAAATTACAACACGTTACAACACAAAAGGGGGAAGGGCGGCGAGCTTCAGGAATCGCCCGCAGATCCTTCTTCATCATCGCTGTCCTTCACCGGCGGGGGAGGGAGGAAGAGCTCTGGAACAATATCCTCCAGAGTCATGTCAGCCGCATTATCCGCCAAAAGGCCGATCGCCTTCGCCACCGAGAAAATGTAGCGAGCCGACTCTATCGACCCCACACGAATTTCTTCGTCTCGCGCCCACCGGTCTTCTTTTAAACGGCGAGGCGAAGGGGGAACCACGGCGCGAGTAAGGTCGCTATTTAGGGCCTTCAGCCCGGCCACCTCGCTCTCCAAGTCCTTGATGCGAGCGTTGGCCCTCCCGGCGACCTCGACATCCTGCGAGCAAGTCAGGTTAGGGATATGAAGGGGTTGGGGGAAAATACGAAGTTGGAAGTCTAGATGACTCACCACCCTTGCCTCCACGGCGAGCAGCTTCTCTTTCAGCTGCGTGCTCTCGGCGAGAACTCCCTGGTAGGCCCTCGCGAGCTCCACATTCTGAAGCTCCAGCTGTAAGCAACGCCTCCCAGTCATATGGGCGAGCTCGGCAGAACGCAGCTGGGACCTCGCGCTCTCATAAGCGAGGGTCCTCACGGTCTCATCCTTGTAAGACCCTGCATCTTCGCGGCCATAAAGCGCGAACGAAAAGTCGAAGGCATGACCACTGACAGTCTCCTTCTCCACCCAGGAGGGGAGGATAGAAGAGATGTCCACCCTGTTTGTCTCTGGCTTCCAGGTGACAAGGGGCTCGCCAGTCTCGTCCCGACGCCTCTGGCCGAGCCCGAAGTTATAATGGTTCACCGGGATGGGGAGGACCGAGGCCCTGACCGCCTCCTGGCCATGATCTTCGTCCTCGCCCGCCGAAAGGCCGGTAAGGTCAAACTCGTCGAAGGCAGCCTCGCGAGTTTCCTTACCTTTCGACGAAGCGAGCGAGGCCGCGCTTTTCTTGCTTTTCTTTTTTGGCGGAGACTTCGGGACGGCACCATGACTGCCGGAGGCCCTCGATCTCTTGCGGGAGGAGGGCTCGGCCGGGGTGACGTCTCCTCGGCAGGCTTCCGCCCCCATGGTAGCGAGAGCCATTGTGGCATCGGTCTTCCGGTTGCTCGCGTAAGGTGGATGGAGGGGGAGATCTCGCTCGCCTAAAAACAGAATCATAGGGATGAGTACGATAGGCTTGCGAATTGAGACGAATAGGTTATACAGAGATCTATACCTTCTCCGGCGAGGACCGGAAGCAGCGAGTCTAGGTTGCGGCGGAGGTAAACGACCTCGAAGTTCTTCTTACAGAAGAACTGATGGAGGAGGGCGTCATGGCCGCCGAGGGCGGTGGGCCGATAGATGGTCTCGCTATGTTGAATCGGCGAGAAGGGAATGTTGCCGAAGTTCCCCTTGACGACGACAAACTTTTGGGCCCAGAAGTGGGCCTTGTTGACGGTCTCAACCACTTTCGGGCCTGTGCCCACGAAATAAGCTGTCCCATCTTTGTAGGCGCGGAAGGAGAACAGCTTCCGGAAGACAGGAAGGCTGAACTCTATCCGCTCCTCGCGGAGGTAGCAGGCGAAGGCGATGACCACCGCCATGGCATTAGGTGTGAGCTGGCCGAGAACCACGCCATAATGCTTAAGCACCTAACAGGTAGCGAGAACAAGATCAATCCACGCGGCGAGCGAGGCTCGAGTGGCAAAATAAACAACAAACAAGAACGATTGTTACCTGGCGAACTTCTGGCCACAAAGGAAGGCGCAGACCGACCGCGAAGTGGGCGATAGGGATGGCCAACTCGTCGACCAACGGGTCATTGATCACGTCGTCCTCGCTAGGGCGGCGTGCCTCGAACGGGGGGAGAACGAAATCAGCGATCGCGCTAAAGTATTCTTCGTCGGTCAGATTGCAGGAGAAGAAGCTGTGTTCGGCAAAGGCCTTCGCGACCCTCCGCCGACCCTCTGACTCCGCGTCGCCACCCATCTGGAAGATCTGCGAGAAGGGGAAGAACGCGAGAACGAGAAAGAGCGAGAGCTCTGCAGCAGAAGGAGAAGAAGATCGAGAATAAATGCGGTGGTTGGCTCAATAAAGACCACCTATTTATAGTCAAAACAAAAAGGCGGGAAGAAGTCCAAGCGTCAGCGAGCACAAGTATCAACAAAAACATCACGTCATGTCCGCGGGCGAGAAAAAGAAACCTGCGAGGTTAGTACGAACGACACTTTCGAGAGATAAATTTGGCGAGAACAGAGGGTCCGCCCAAGCACAATATAACGTGAAAATGAAAGACTCGCTAGCACCAAGCGAGAAACAATAAAAAGCTAGTAATAATTGTCAGAAGAAATAAAGCCAACATATAAGTGGCAAAGATGCGAGTTGCGAGCCATGGCGAGATTGTTTAAAACAGCAATACCCATTAATGATAATAAGAGCACAACAAAGCAGTTAGCGAGAATCGTGGGGGAGCCATTTCCACCGGCCACCACCCCGCGACCCTGACCTCGGCGGTGCCCTAGAATTATAATATTCCTCCGCCAGGCGACCCTCCCGATCCGTGAGGTAGGCGTAGTCCCTCATCCTCGCTATGTGTACCTCCGGCGTCGTGGCGACCTCATCCTGATCGCGGTGTCTCGCTTGCCGGAGCCTCGCACACTCCTCCATCAGGACCGCGTGCCTATCCTCCGCGGCTTCCCTATCCCGCCTCGCTTGCATATTGAGGTCCATCAGCATTCGCCCATGCTTCCTCAAGAGTTCCGCGGCTCGCTGTTTCATCGTCTCGGGATCTCGCGGATCACCTAAAAATTCCTCCACCTGATCAGGAAGGGGGGACATCTCGTCGTCGCCTAGTTCAGAATCGGTATGCGGATTCTCGGCATTATCTGCAAGATCTCACGTCAGATAATGAGCACGAGGTCACGCAGGAGGTCGGCGAGGCCATAACGCTTACCGAGAGGGGGGCGAGAACCCGAAGGACGGCCCTGGAACACGTTTCCATAATGGGGGTAAAGAGACTTGCCCAGGCCGGCAGGATAAGCCGTGCTATTGGTCGGGAGAATCTTCAGAGGGGCGGAGCCACCGGTCTCCTCGCTCGTCAGGAGCTGGAACCCGGGCTTGTCAGCGATCCTACCTGGAGGCGGCGGAGATGGAGGCCGCGACGACGGGCGGATCGGGGATTTCAGGGGCGAGACTGTAAGAAAAGGGTAACGGAGATCATATAGGGTTGACGTAAGTATTACGGCATGCGAGATCCAGATCGTACCGGTGGTGTCTTTCCCAGCGAGGTTCGTGTCCACCTGCTGGCTTTTCCGAGACCCCTCAGCACGCTCCTCAACGATCTCGCTCGGCAAAGTATCCTGCGAGGAGAAAAGAATGAAGAGCAACTTATCGCCGTGAATTCGAATAACTCATACCTTCTCGGGGCGGCGATCGTCCGGAGAGGAGTCCAGCACCACGGAGTCGTCCCCAGAGAGGCGGACTGCTTTCGCCTTCTTGACTTTTGGCGACTGGGCGGGGGGCGACCAGCTCATCCAGGCGGGTACCTTGGTCGTGGAAGGTAGCCCGCCGGCTCTCAACGCCCTCAGGCGAGCCTCTGCTTCTTCGGAAATCGGCATCTCCCGGCAGCTAAGACAAGAAAGGAAGGAAAAGAAGCGACGCGCACCGGTGGGGGTTCGGGACGGTATTTATAACCTGCATGGTGGGTCCCACCAAAGATTCCTGACAGGTCATCTGGGGGCGGTCGAATATCCGTGGTTGGACGATTCTTCGCGAGGACATTAGTCTTCGCGAAGAGCGGGGATTGTGTACAACCCCGATATTCGCCAGGAAGAAATCAGCAGCTCGCGCTCGAGGAGGCGAGCCAAGAGGGGCGAACCCTGAACTCCGGCGAGGCAGGCCAAGGAAGAGCAAGAGACTGCGCAGGCGAGCGAGCCCGGAACTTTGGGGTACAGTTAGCAACTTTGGGGTACAGTCAGCCATTTTGGGGTACAGTTAGCCATTTTGGGGTGCGGATAGCCATCCTGGGGTTCGCCGACCCAGAGGCTCGCGAGCTCCACTCGCGAGGGAGGTCGGCTTGGCCGGGTCGCTATTGGCGAGCCCAACCATTCGAGGAAGGATTTTGCTAGGCGAGCCCGCCTAGAGGGAGAGCAGAAAGTCATCCGGGGACTCGCCGAGGTAGTGCGGGCGAGCGAGCCATATAATGTGCCGATAATACCTCTGGGGTTCGCCGACCCCGAGGCTCGCGAGCTCCACTCGCGAGGGAGGTCGCGAAGCGGGCTGGCTCGCCCCGTAAAAGTCCAGGAAGGGATTTTTACCAAGAGGCCCCCGGTGGTCTGCGTTTAGCCTCTCCAAACAGCGGAGTTTGGCTGTTGGCAGACCAATCCGGTGTGCGGATAGTGAGAATGGACAGCGGGATTTGGTTATTGACAGACCACAAAACTAAAATCTATAAATAGACCTCAAAGGGCACCTTGGAAGAGGCGGTTCATTATCTTTGAGCTCTTCTCTCCCTAGGTCGCTTTGGTTTGGGCTCTCTAGCTCTCCAAGGTGCCCGAGTCTTAGCTTTGGGCTTGGGAGGGGAAGCGCTCAACGATCTTCCGGGTTAGTGGAGGGACCTCCTCGCTGAGACTAGGGTCTTTGTTCTTTGCTCGAATCGTCGGCCTTACCTCTCCCGAGGGACTGGTAAGGGCTAGGTGCCTCTCATTTCGGTGAGGGCCCCGAGCTCCACAAGAGACCGAGAAATCGGTTTCAACATAAGAAATCACTTAAATCACTTAAATTACTTAATTAATTAAGTGAGCTTTCATGTAGGGGGAGTTTATAAGTCGGGGGAGAATAATTTTAGAAGGAGCTAATATTAAGGGGGAGATCATATTAAGGGGGAGAACATGAAGATCATAAGTTCACACTTGTGCATACATAATGTACTTGTCACTATCTATATAGGATTTATTCGATTTCTTAGTATAAGGATTTGTTATTATCAAAAGAGGGGTTTTGTTGGAGCATGCGTTCGACACTCGTCCGGTTTGAGAATAACAAATCCCGAATGTATTTGATTCTATTTTTATTAATGGTGTGCAGGTAACAGGTATGAGATGTTCACATTTCTGATGCTAATGCTAAATTTGAATGTGGGAAAATTGCACTGTCGGAAAATTCCGACAGCCGCTGTCGCCCAGGCGACAACAGAGAAGTTACAACTAATTCCCTCCACGGCAGCTCGACGAAAGTCAGTTTTGAGCTGTCGGAATTCCGACAGCGATGTCGCCCAGGCGACAGCTCGGAGGTTACAACAACTGCCCACGACACCACCCACGATCGGCAGTTTTGCACTGTCGGAAATCCGACATCGATGTCGCCCAGGCGACAGCTCGACGGTTACAGCAACTGCCCGCACGACGCCACTCCAATGGCAGTTTAACGCTGTCGGAAAATTCTGACAGTCACTGTCGCCCAGGCGACAGCGATTTTCTATAAATTGCCTCCTTGTGTTCGTGCATTAAGAGCTCTGAAGATTCTAAGTCCCTTCCTGAGTGCATTCCATCCAAAGAGCTCCAGAACCTCAAGAACTCCCATTTTTGCTGAGAAGGTTTGAAATTGAAGACGAGATCGGATGCGCTTCTACATCAACTATCATCTCGAGGCTTCAACCTTCCTTTCAGAGATCTGAATTTCTAGGGAGTTCTTATTTTATCTTGTATTTTCATTTATATACATTTTACTTTGTATTTGGTAGGGAAAATCGCTTCCTTGTGCGGAGCGTCTAAGTCCTTGCGTGGCTTAGGGGAAAATCGCTTCCTTGTGCGGAGCGTCCAAGTCCTTGCGTGGCTTGGTGGGAAATCGTGGCCTTGTGTGCTACGTCTAGATCTTGGGAAGATCTAGAGGATAGGCTTGGGCTTGGTCTAGGGAGAGACAAGTGATAGCCTTCTGATCCTTGGGAGAAGGATTGGTAAACAAAAAGAAATTTACATTTGTACGCCTCCGATTTCTAGCGATATAGAAATCAAATTTATGTAAACACTTTGTCATATAATATAATCATGTCTCTTTTGTGTTTATTTGATTTCTATCACTTGGCGTAATCTCTATTATATTGTGTTCTAAGTTTTCAATTCTAAATCTAAATTGTTTATTTCAATCTCTTTTATCATAAAACAATTTAGTACTTATTTCTAAAATTGCAAATTCATAATTTTCTATTCATTTAGCTAAATTGTTATTTTACCTTCGCATATTATAAAACAATTTAGTAATTTTCTTAAAATTATAAAAAGAATTTTTATTCCCTTATTCACCCCCCTCTAAGGGCGCCGTAAGATCCAACAACCACCACCACCAAGGAGGTTACTCGGGCTGCCCGAGCTGCCCAGCATGACCGAGGGGCAAACTCGTCATAATCTCAAAGTTGATGATCTGTGTGCCCCGAATCAGACATTCTTATTCGCTTGCCCAAGAATCGACATGACGCAGTTACAAGAACGCCCTCCTCAAAAACTATAAAAGGAGGGTCAAACCTTCATTTGAAGACACTTTTGACATTGGGAGAAGAAGAGGCTCTTGAGTTTTCCGGCGAGGATTTTTGGAAGATCTTCATCGGCATTCAAGCCCCTCTTAAAGATCTCCCTCAGCTTCCCAGCTTTACTCCAAATACTTTTGGAGGACCTCAGTGGGGTGGAACGAGACTGCTCTAGAACGTTCAGCTCCAGACCGCTTCCCAACGTTCTTCTCCAAAGCTGCTCCGCGACACTCTATTTGAGGTAACATCACCGAGTTCTGTGCTGAAGGGGATCCACGAGGGCACTCCATCGAAAATGACTCTTAAGTGCAGAAAGGATTTAGCAAAATCTTTGTAACGAGCGGTGGCCTGTCACCCTCGAAAAACAATCCTCACCGTAACTTACAAAACTAGTGGATCGTTCAGAACTGGGCTAGACCCCGTGATTTTTTTCCTTTTTGGGTTTTTCACGTACAAATTCTGCTGTCTGCTGTTGGTTCTCACTTTTAACTATTTGCGCGTTCGGCTCACTCTCGAGCTAAGATGGTTCAGCTCGATCGGTCTAGGAGAGCATTGGGCGACCCGCAACATTTCTAATAGAAGGATATAACTTCAAAGTGTATTAAAAAACTAATAAGAAGCTTTTAAACCCGAACCGGACCGACTGGTTCACCTGGTCGGACCGCCAACCGGACCCCCAGCCGATCTAGTCCAGGATCAAGACCCGTTATGGCAATGAACCGCCCAAGAACCGGTAAACCGGGTGGGCGGACCAGCCAACAAAAAACTGAGCTCAGGTTTGCAGAACCGGGCGGGCCACAAAGCCCAGAAATTTTGTTTCTGAAAAAAGAAAATGCCAGGATTTGAACTCAAATTACTGCCAGCTCTATTATATGTGCGAACAACTACACCATTCGGTGTTTGATGAACTTTTCACAAATATATAATATACATACTTATATAAAATTAAATTTTATTGAGTATTAATATATTAAATTATCTTTAAAAAATTTATGAAAAATTTAAAATATATTTGTAATATATATATACCCTTCAAGAATATTTAAAAATATATGCGATAATAGATATATCATATAAAATTATACATACCCTTCAAATATATAATATACATATTTATTTAAAATTTAAGATATATTTGCAATATATATAAGCCCAGGAATTTAGTAATATAAATTTAAGGTATATTTGCAATATATATAGAGCTATCCTTCAAATATATTTAAAAATATCTCATAACGAGTATATATATAAATGGCTCGCGTTGAATTGGTAGATTTTCAAAACGTTGAGAAAAATTATAAATCTGAAAATTTAATAATTATTTTTATTAAATAATTATAATAAAATATTATTTTATTGTAGCGCCAATGTTTTGTCAACGTCCAGTATTCGAAGCCGTTAAATTGTTAATAGTGTTAATTTAGGGACTTATTTGACATAAAATATAAATTTAAAATAAATTAAAATTAAGACCCAAGATTAAACAACAAATCTGATTATTTTGCTTAGAGATCATTCTCTCATTTCTTTCACCAAAAAATAAAATAAAATAAATAAAGTCCAAAACATAAATTTTGAGAGAAAAGGTCGTTGTTATTAACACTATATATTTGGCTATTAACACTCATTTAATGTAAACCTTCCCTCACGCGAATGCAGCAGATCGGAATCCGATGGTTATTATTCTAATTGATTTTTCATGATTGTGTCCGATGGAAAATCGAAGCTTGATTTCTGCAAGCTTTAGTATCTAGAGATTGAAGGAGTTGAGGAGGACAATCCGATCGCCGATGGTGATTGGAGTTGACTAGAGTATCCCAATTTTTATGCCGGAGAAGATGAGACTGCTGTTGAAATAGAGGGAAGCTGAGCTGGATGCTTGAATGGGATCGGCGAAGCTCGCCATACTGGCTGGCGAGGCGAGAGGTGGACGACGACGATGTCAAAGTTAGAGGAGTTGACTTTGACAAACCCAAAGGAGAAAATGGCCGGAAACTGTCCACCGGATTCGAGACATAGGTAAACGATAAGCAAGGGGAGGAAAACACAGAGATTCTCCTGCGTCTCCATGGCCAAAGGAGAGAAGTGAGGAAAAGAATGCTCAGAAAATTTTTGTTTGCCGATATCTTATTACTGATATCTTAATGCTGATATCAAATAACTGTGGTTAGTTATTTTTGTAGCGCTAATAACACGCTAAATTTTTTTTGAGACATTGACCTTAAATAATAGAGTCAAACAGACATGCCTCATTAATGTTCCACCCCCACATGTGAAGCGAAGCAGTCATGAGCAGAGGAGCTTTTAGGGACGCCGGAGCCGGAGATTTGGAGGGGAGAAGGAGATGGAGATGGGCGCCATCGTCTCCTCATTATTCTCTACTTGGCAAGTCGGTTCTCTTTCCTGCATCCTGATTTGGCTTTGGGCTTCATCCAAACTAAATCTAACCCATAAACTAAGGTCATTTGTCCGGCCCTGGGTCGCCCGCCGAGTTCTCTCCGACACCCATTGGACACTTCTGCTTCAGGTCAGAGAGAAATGGTTTCGATTCCAATCCGTTCTGAAGATTTCGATTCGATTTCATTTCATGATTTTCTGCAGAGCAAGCACTGTGGATTCTTCGACCATTTCTTCTCGGTGCTTTCGTGTATTGTTTCTATTCCATTTTACACCGGCTTTCTCCCCCTTCTCTTCTGGGTATTTGCCTTCTTTAGCCAAATTCGTCTTCCCCTCTCTTCTGATTATTTATCTTATATGTTTAATTTTCTCTTAATCCGGGGGATTGTAGAGCGGGCATAGCAAATTGGGCCGGCAGATGACCCTCTTGATTGCCTTCGCTGATTATGTAGGGAATTCTTTGAAGGTAGGTGATGCATTTCTCTAATGGATGATTATATTAGAACTCCCTTTCTTCTTTGTTAAAAAAATAAGAATAATTGTTGACATTTGTTTATCATTTTCTATAAACACCCAGTGTTTTAGATGTTTGTGGGTATTTAGATCTTTTATCCATGTATGTGGCCCTAGAATTTCTTTATACCAAGGAAATTCTCTCGTAATAGTGTATCACAACCCAAAAAAATATGAAATCTTGGTAAAGCCAGCTTCTTTCTCTTCCTTTTTTAGCTCGTCGCCTCTTTTAGGATTTTTGAGCAAGCGAGATGACAACTAATTCAATAATTATTTTATGCCAATGTTTCTCGAATTCTACTGAATATTATAATGAAAAATATGATAGTGTTATTGTGTGTAAGGTTAGCAAGCTCTGGTATTAACACTGAGATTTGTGACACGAGATGCAAATGTAGCTAATTTAGCATGGACGAGGCCATCACGTAGTCGTCCTATTAGAAGTTCTCTCTCGAGGACTCACTTTCAGGAGTCTTGTATCCAGGGTGACATTCCCGACAAAATCATGATTAAGTTGTCCAGTTGAGTAGCTTTGTGGAGAAATTTAGTTGACACAAGTTGTCGAGTGTCTGACAATAAACGCATTTGCTAAGATGTTGGACCAAATTCTCCACCCGTAGCTCTGTGGAGAAATCAAACCCTAAGTGTGTGATTGTGTGTATTTTCTCCTTTGTGAGCGACAACTTGGACATCTATTTCTAGTTTGTGTTGGTTGCTGGCTCCAACGATCGACACTTTCGAGGTTGTCACTTTTTTCTACAAAATCCAATAGTACTTGCATGCTTACTTAGATTTAATTGTCATTATCTAGGATGAATTATCATGTTTGTTTGTATTGTTTTGAAACTATTGTACTTTTCCACAAAGAAGAGCAAACTAAATTAAAGATTATAGATTTACCCTTGTTATATTAAGTAGGATATCGAAACTGGGCATTTAGGTGTTTAATTTTCTTTCCCTCTATTAATTTGATTTATAGGATTTGGTTTCAGCTCCAAGGCCAAGTTGTCCTCCCGTTAGAAGAGTCATCGTTACTGCTGATGAGGAGGAGAATGCCATGGAGTATGGATTACCCTCCTCGCATGCTCTTAACACGGTTTGCCTATCCGGGTAATTACTCATCCTCTCCACAGTCTAATTGTTTCCAATCTATTTCAGCTAGAGCTATAAAGAAAATTCTTTAAGAGAGAAATATGTTCATTTTTTTCATTCAGAGTTAATTACACTCTTCTCTTTTGAGTTTGTATAATTACCAAAAAATTCTTCTTCATGTTTTCCATTGTTACAAGAAACCCTCTCTTAGTTGACATACATTGCAAGTGTACCCCTCCCAAGATCTCCATTTTAAATTATCAAACCCTCTCTTAGTTACGATCTATATTATTAGCAATTTAAAATCAGAGATGAGGTTTTGATAATTTCAAAATGGAGAGGGAAAATCCCGATAACTACACAAACTCACAGGGTAGGTCAGCGTAATTAAATTTTTTTATATATAGTTGTTCTGAAGAACCTTTCAGATCCCCAACATTACATAATCCTTTTTCCCATGTCTATGTTATGGGCTTGCCGTAAGACGTTGGTAGAGTCACCAGGGAAGGGGGTGGAGGTGGAGATGAGGGAGCAAAGGAAACAATGGAGCCGGAACCGCGGCTGCCTAGGTGGGGTGTGCTCGGGAGGAGAGAGCTACCACAATCTCATCAAAGGGGGAATGGATAGATTTCTTCTTGCTTGATTTTTCATACAAACACACATGCTTTTAAATAGACTTACATGACACAAGACTCATAATTGCTAACTTCTAACTCCTAACCATGACCCTCCCAACCACTACATAAATAATAACGGACAACGATAATAAAGGACAATAATAAAGACAAGACAACACGTGAAGCCCGTAACATCACTCCCGCCGTTCAAAATGAGTTTGACCTCAAGCTCAAGGTAGATCAGAACAGGTGCCGACGCCACCCAATTCTTTTGTCATCAAAGTCCTCCATGACCAGATAAAAGAGCTTCTTGCAGCGATGTCCACGAGTATACTGCTCATCACAATTAAAGCATAACCCATTTGCTCGCCGATCAGACATTTTCGCACGAGACAACCGACAGATAAGGTTGTGGGTACGCTCGGGTTGTTCGTTCCGAGTCTGTGCTCGAAAGTATATAAGTACCCTAATCCAGCTAAAATCGTCGTTCACACAATCTGGCTAAGCTCATAACAGTCATCAAGTCCCGAGGGGTTTCGATGTTCTTCACAGTCATTTACGAAACCCGACTGTGAAGATTGCAACCTGTATCTCTGGGGTGATCATAACGTGCGCCTGAAGAAGCTGAGACTGCTCTAGATAAGCATCCACAAATCTTGCCTGTCGTAATGTTGTGAGTACACCGAGGGGGTTGCTGCGGATTGGAGGACCGGAGGATCGAATTGCAAGCTGCATAGCCGCTTGAAGTCCTCCCACGTCAGTTCTGGTTGGTCGACGAGGAGACGAGTGAACCAAAATTGAGCTGAGTCGAGAAGGTGGAAGGATGCCAGACGAATCTGTTCCTTTGTCGGCGTGTGTTGGTGTCCAAAGAATTGCTCAAATCTTGTGAGCCAACCTAATGGATCCTTCTTCCCATCGTAATTGGGAAATTCCAATGTAGTGTAACGGGGAATGACACGGTGTGTAGAGAGTGTAAAAGAGGCCCATGACGGCTACTGGTATGGTCTTGTGTCGACACTGTAATAACTTGGATGGTTGGTGTGAGACTGTCGAGCCTGGTCTGAATGGAGGCAAGAGTTTCTTGGTGTCGTCTGTCCGCGTCGGCTTGGTTCTCAACGAGTGTCTGCATCAGTGAAATAAGTTGAGTCATTTAGTCCGGGGAGCCCCCCATATTGGAACGAGTGAAGGAGCGAGTGACTGGTCTGCTCAAGTCCCCCGAAGCGATTGAAATATTACAAAAAAGTGAGGCGTGCAGATGGAATGGGTCCATAGGAGGCGTGGGCTTTGATGCAGGGGTGTGCTGCTTGAAGCGACAGGAATGACATGCTGCTCGAAACGAGAAGGCGTGTGCGTTGATGCCGAGGCGTGCACAAGAAGGGAAGCTAGGCGCTGTCGGGCTCGATAAGCTCGTGCAACAAGAAGATGTCGTCGATCCGAGGGAGTAGGGCCTTCTAGCGACTGCCCGCTAAAAACCGCAGGACGCAGAGCTTCAACGGTTGCCAGATGGGTTTGCAATGCCTAGAGCAAGGGTGTCGTCGGCTAGCAACGCACACAGGGCGGGGGGGGGGGGGGGGCTCGTCGAGGGGGTGAAGCGCCGTTACTTCTGCGTGCGCTGGAAAGGAGAAGGAGACCCGCGAGGGCGATGTCGACTAGGAGTGAATTGGTCGTTGCAGATGGAGTTGTCGGAGCGCTGGACGTGTGATATCGAACGTGGATGCCGACTTCGTGGAACACCGAAGAGTTGCAAGCCCTTGGAAGTTTGACAGAAGACAGTAGGGTCGCCGTGGAGAACCAGAGGGGAAAGGGGTAAAGCCCTTTCGGTGGCAGCGAAATGTGGGTGGGGTGGGGGGAAATGAGGTTTCGGAGGAAGGAACGCTCTGATATCAAGTTGTTACGGGCTCTCAGTAAGACGTTGGTAGAATCGTCGGAGAAGGGGGCGGAGGTGGAGATGAGGGAGGCGAAGGATACAGTAGAGTCAGAACCGCGGCTACCTAGGTGGGGTGTGCTCGGGAGGAGAGAGATACAACAATCTCATCAAAGAGGAAAGGAATAGATTTCTTCTTGTTTGATTTTTCATACAAATACACATGCCTTTAAATATACTTACAGGACACAAAACTCATAATTGCTAACTCCCAACTCCTAACCATGACACTCCCAACCACTACATAAATAATAATAGACAACGATAATAAATGACAATAATAGAGGACAAGAATAAAGAGAAAACAATATGCCAAGCCCGTGAGGCCGTAACACTCTACTGTTACATATCCATCATCTTCCGATAGACTAAAAACGTCCTTTTCAGCATCTCTCTGTACTTCAAGGAAGAAACTCTCATAAGGGTTATTTATTTACAAATAAATGTTTCTTTATAGCCCTAGGAAGAACAAGGATTGAGGATTAAATCATGAACCAACTCTTGATCTTCACTAAAAGGATATAGAAAATGTTGTCTTAGATTCTTCTTCAGAACACAAATGCTGCTCACCTTTTAGTTTATGGCGATAGTTATGTCTAAAATCTTTTTGGTTAATTGAAAGCTACTATTTTGTTGTTGCAGATATCTCTTGCATTATTATTTGAGTTCCAGTGATCAAAGAGAAGATATCACTCAAATCCTGGTGGGACTCACGACAGTTTTTATGCTTGTAATTTTAATTGGCCTCGGTGAGTTGAACTTTGTTCTTATCTTTTGATTATCATTGTTATTATTACATCATCAAGCTTCAAACTTTGTTCTTTTGTGAATCTGAAAGTTTGTGGGAAAGAAAAGATTTGAATATTATTGTTTCACAAGATGTCTGATAGACTAATATACTAAGCATATCAACAAAGATAGAAATAGATCTAAAGAACAAAATCACAGAAAACAAAGAACACAAAACAATCAGGCGATATAAAGAATTTTATAGAGGTTTCCCAACAACTGGGTACGTTCTCTCTTCCACAATATGTGTGCTCCCACTGTCTCTCGAACAAGACGACGAGTCTTTTCTACCTGGAGACTCCAACCCAATGTCGGCATTTTCCTCTAGAAACGATGAAACCCAGTGGATCTTGGTTCGAGTGATCTAACCACTACAACACGATGGATCTTGGTTCGAGTGATCCAACCACAACAACCTCTTTTGAAGGGAGAGATCAGAAACCCTTTACAGCAGTGAAAGCTTTAGATCAAGTTGATTTATCACGCAGAGAATGATGATTCCTATATCCTAGAAGAAAGGGGGATTAGTTACATTAGAGAGAGAGAGAGAGAGGGAGAGAATAAGAGCTTCAGCTAGGGCCAGTGCTCCATCATCCACATTTTTTCCTTTCTTTATCTTTGGAGTATATATATTCTCCTCCTTTTGTCATTGCTCCTTTCTATAACAAGTTCCAAAAGGATTGCCACCTTGGAATTTGTTATTTCTGAATCCGTAACGACTCTGTTCTTTAATGGTCATCTGTGTCTGATCGCTGAGCCTCGATTTAGTCTTCGGTCACTGATCGCTTAGCGACTGGATGCTTGTTCGCTGAGCGCTAGCAATGTTTTAAATGTCGGATGTCGGGTACATAGCAGATTGGGTTTTTAAATGTCGGATGTCAGAGACATTTGAAAATGTCGGGTTTTAAAACTACAATTTATAAATATTAATATTATGTGTAAAATATAAATACACATCTATCATGTTTTATATAACTCTAAAACACACACAAGATGACTCTAAAACACACACAAGATGACGACATTTGTAATAATTATACAGTTTTATAAGCTCTTTCTTAATATTTATATTGGTAAAACAATGACAAATATTTAACATTTTTTTATTTGCAGATTTGCTCAGGCCATCAAATAAATATTTCAACAAAGATGTAACAACGAGATACAACAATAAATGAATATTCATGCAGACTGAGCAAAACATTAAATAAAAGAATACTTGTCTTTTTTCGGAGGAATAGTGTAAGAGTTGTTGATCATGAATTTTGCAATACTTGCAATATTTGCAAGACATCCATCTGGAGCATCACGAACTGGCCTTTATGAGTTCAATAAGTCTCCACATAAGCTTATAACTGTTTCAAGAGATCATAAAATGTTAACTAAAATATCTATCCAACTTGGGATCTAGTGAAGGGCTTAGAGACCTTATGCAGTTATACTTCATTAATTCATCATCTATGTGCCCAGATAAACCCAACAAGATGTATTTCACAGCTTTATGAGTTCAATAAGTCTCCACATAAGCTTATAACTGCTTCAAGAGATCATAAAATGTTAACTAAAATATCTATCCAACTTGGGATCTAGTGAAGGGCTTAGAGACCTTATACAGTTATACTTCATTAATTCATCATCTATGTGCCCAGATAAACCCAACAAGATGTATTTCACAGCAACACAACCAACTAAAAACAAGATGAATGGATAAATGCTACCAATAAAATTGACATAATAAGAGCACCAGTTTCCACTTTCCAGTAGCTGGAAATCAAGATCCATTAGATTGCCCATTATCCATGCTACGAGGATACTTAATGGAACCTGTATTGGACGTGAAATTTTTTATTTAATTCAATGATATGCTGCAGACAATCAAATTATTCTCAAATTTTCTCACCACAAACATGGAAATCTGAGTTGCTGAACCCAGTGACACCCCAAGAGTTATATCCTGCAACATTTGAATATTTACTCTTTAAATATCATCTTTATTTGAATAAACATGAGAACTGAGTTTATATGCAGCTTACCAACTTGTTCTTCAAAAATGATGGCACCCATCACCCTCTGTTGGGTGAGACATGCTCATAAAGTAAAAGGTTTACCTCAATAGTGCAGTATTACTAAAATTGTTGGAACCAAGATTTTTGGTCTCTGCTGTTTGGACCTGGGGCTAACCAAAGTTTACTGGTCTAGTGGTCGACCCGGATGAGATATGACGAGGAGAGGCTGGCGAGCACAAGAAATTCCCATGAAGGGTGGAAAACTAAGAACAGACCCGCGAGCTGCAGCGTGGAGGTCCCACCACTAACCCGGAAGATCAAAGAAAGCTTCCCCTCCCAAGCCAATGCTGAGCCCGGGCACCCTGGAGGGCACTAGAGAGCACCAGACTGTCAGCCCGGAAACCACGACAAATAGAGGGTTGGAGCTCTCGCCAACCAGAAACAGCCAAAGGAGAGGAAAAAAAGTCCCTCCGAAGGTGCTCTTGGGAGTCTATTTATAGTTTTCGGAAAACGGTCTGCGGATAGCTGAATCCCGCCTTTTGGAATTGCTATCTGCAACCTAAATTATCCTGTCAACAGTGGAATCCATTGTTTGGAAAGGCTAAGCGCGGGCCTATGCGTTACTTCCTGAGTTCTCCCTGGCGACCTGGCGATCTGACAGCTTGGTGACCCTGCGACCCTGGTGACCTAGCGACCCTGCGACCCGGCGAGCTTGGCGACCTGACGACCCTGCGACCCCGACGACCTGGCGACACTGGCGACCTAGCTACCTGGCGACCTGGAGAGCTGGCGGCCTGACAAGCCTGGCGAGCTGGCGAGCTGGCGACTTGACAACACTGCGACTCTGGCGAGCCTGGCGAGCTGGTCTCCTCAGATGTCTTCCTTAGGCAAATTCTGATATCTACAAATATGAGGTTGTACAAGATCTTCTCTACTCGCCCATCCGAGATCTTCTAAGCCGTCCACAGTCATCTTTGATCTTGACGAATTACAGGTTATACACAATCCCCGCTTTTTTCGGACTCGATACGAGCTCGGAAAAATAATGTAGGAGTCGTGATTCAGATAGATGGGCGCTAGACGACATACCACTCAATCTCCCTCCCATGCGTAGAGCTCAACTGATGGAGGAAGAAAAGTCGACACCTCCCAGGAGCGAAGCTCAACTGGAGGTGGAGAAAGCTCGACACCACCCAGGAGCCGAGCTCAACTGGAGGTGGAGAAAGCCCGACACCTCCTAGGAGCAGAGCTCAACTGGAGGTGGAGAAAACCCTACACCTCCCAGGAGCCGAGCTCAAATGGAGGTGGAGAAAGCCCGACACCTCCCAGGAGCCGAGCTCAACTGGAGGTGGAGAAAGCCCGACACCTCCCAGGAGCCGAGCTCAACTGGAGGTGGAGAAAGCCCGACACCTCCCAGGAGCCAAGTTCAACTGGAGGCGGAGAAAGCTTTACACCTCGTAGGAGCCGAGCTCAACTAGAGGTGGAGAAAGCTCGACACCTCGCAGGAGCCGAGCTCAACTGAAGGTGGAGAAAGCTCGACACCTCGCAGGATACGATCTCAACTGGAGGTGGAGAAAGCTCGACACCTCCCAGGAGCCGAGCTCAACTGGAGGTGGAGAAAGCTCGACACCTCCCAGGAGCCGGGCTCAACTGGAGGTGGAGAAAGCTCGACACCTCCCAGGAACCGGGCTCAACTGGAGGTGGAGAAAGCTCGACACCTCCCAGGAGCCGGGCTCAACTGGAGGTGGAGAAAGCTCGACACCTCCCAGGAGCCGGGCTCAACGTGAGGTGGAGAAAGCTCGACACCTCCCAGGAGTCAGGCTCAACTGGAGGTGGAGAAAGCGCGACACCTCCCAGGAGCCGAGCTCAACTGGAGGTGGAGAAAGCTCGACACCTCCCAAGAGCCGAGCTCAACTTGAGGTGGAGAAAGCTCGACACCTCCCTGGAGCCGAGCTCAACTGGAGGTGGAGAACACTCGACACCTCCCAGGAGCCGAGCTCAACTGGAGGTGGAGAAAGCTCGACACCTCCCAGGAGCTGAGTTCAACTGGAGGTGGAGAAAGCTCGACACCTCCTAGGAGCCGAGCTCAACTGGAGGTGGAGAAAGCTCAACACCTCCCAGGAGCCGAGCTCAATTGGAGGTGGAGAAAGCTCGACACCTCCCACGAGCCGAGCTCAACTGGAGGTGAAGAAAGCTCGACACCTCCCAGGAGCCAAGCTCAACTGGAGGTTGAGAAAGCGCGACACCTCTCAGGAGCCGAGCTCAACTGGAGGTGGAGAAAGTGCGACACCTCCCAGGAGCCGAGCTCAACTGTAGGTGGAAAATGCTCGACACCTCCCACGAGTCGAACTCAACTGGAGGTGAAGAAAGCTCGACACCTCCCAGGAACCGAGCTCAACTGGAGGTGGAGAAAGCGCAACACCTCCCAGGAGCCGAGCCTAATTGGAGGTGGAGAAAGCGCGACACCTCCCAGGAACCGAGCTCAACTGGAGGTGGAGAAAGCTCGACACCTTCCAACAGCCGAGCTCAACTGGAGGTGGAGAATGCTCGACACCTCCCAGGAGCCGAGCTCAACTGGAGGTGGAGAAAGTGCGACGCCTCCCAGGAGCTGAGCTAACCTGGAGGTGGAGAAAGCTCGACACCTCCCAGGAGCCGAGCTCAATTGGAGGTAGAGAAAGTTTGATACCTCCCAAGAGCCGAGCTCAACTGGAGGTGGAGAAGATGAGTCGAACCCGGGTGGAAAGTAGACGACATGCAGGAGAGGAGCTCGTGTAGAGGCCCTGGCTACGGAAATAACTCTGTCGAGGGCTTGGGTTCACTCTTCTTTCGTTCACACAACCACTGTCATGGTGTCGGTACCCTTCCACCAATCAAATCAATTTCTCCTCCTCTGCCACTCGAGTGATCAACCAGCCCTGTCGGCTTGTGAGAGCCCAGTCAGCGGAACCTTCTCGGGGCTTCTCCTACCTAGAAGAACTTTTTTTCTACCTCGCATCTCGAGTGATCAACCAGCCTTGCCGGCTTATGAGAGCCCAGTCAGCGAAATCTTCTCAAGAGCTCTCCAAAACAACTTCTCTACCAGCCACCTGAGTGATTAACCTGCATTGCCGGCTTGTGAGAGCTCGGTCTGCGGAAACTTCTTAGGGGTTTTCCAAAACAACTTCTCTACCTGCCACCTGAGTGATCAATCTGTCCTGCTGGCTTTTGAGATCCCGGCCAGCGGAACCTTCTCACGGGCTTTCCAAAACAACTTCTCTACCTGCCACCTGAGTGATCAACTTACCTTGCCGGCTTGTGAGAGCCGGTCAGCGGAACCTTCTCAAGGGCTTTCCAAAACAACTTCTCTTTCTGCCACCTGAGTGATCAACCTGCCCTGCCGGTTTGTGAGAGCCTGGTCAGTGGAACCTTCTCAGGGTCTTTCCAAGACAACTTCTCTACATGCCACCTGAGTGATCAACCTGCCCTGTCGGCTTGTGGGAGCCCGGTCAGCGGAACCTTCTCAGGGGCTTTCTAAAACAACTTCTTTACCTGACACTTGAGTGATCAACCTGCCCTGCCGGCTTGTGAGAGCCCGGTCAGCGGAACCTTCTCAGGGGCTTTCCAATACAATTTCTTTACCCGTCTCCTGAGTGATCAACCTGCCCTGCTGGCTTGTGAGAGCCCGGTCAGCTGACCCTTCTCAGGGGCATTCCAAAATAACTTCTTTACCCGCCTCCTGAGTGATCAACCTGCCCTGCCGGCTTGTGAAAGCCCGGTCAGCGGAACCTTCTCAGGGACTTTCCAAAATAACTTCTTTACCTGCCTCCTGAGTGATCAACCTGCCCTGCCGGCTTGTGAGAGCCCGATCAGCAGAACCTTCTCAGGGGCTTTCCAATACAATTTCTTTACCCGCCTCCTGAGTGATCAACCTGCCCTACCGGCTTGTGAGAGCCTGGTCAGCGGAACCTTCTCAGGGCCTTCCAAAATAACTTCTTTACCCGACTACTGAGTGATCAACTTGCCCTGCCGGCTTGTGAGAGCCCGGTCAGCAAAATCTTCTCAGGGACTTTCCAAAATAACTTCTTTACCTGCCTCCTGAGTGATCAACCTGCCATGCCGGCTTGTGAGAGCCCGGTCAGCGAAACCTTCTCAGGGCCATGCAGGTTTGTGAGAGCCCGGTCAACGGAACCTTCTCAGGGGTTTCCAAAATTATTTCTTTACCTGCCTCCTGAGTCATCAATCTGCCCTGCCGGCTTGTGAGAGCCCGGTCAGCGGAACCTTTTCAGGGGCTTTCCAATACAATTTCTTTACCCGCCTCCTGTGTGATCAACCTGCCCTGCCGGCTTGTGAGAGCCCAGTCAGCGGAACCTTCTCGTAGGTGTCACTCTTATGTGTCCACATTTTATTATGTTTAACACCGGCGAGGCGGAATATCATGATAAACATAAACGAGAGGGTTATGTTGATTTATGTAGTGACTAAAATAAAAGAACTCATATTTTACCTGACTTGATCAACGATGACTTTACTCGCCGATGTGAGTTATGACCAATAACGCTTTGAGTCTTCATTGTGAAGTATAAGCTGTTGAATAAGGTCACCCCGAGTATGAACACCCATCGCGAGTAAGCACTCACCGAATATATATTTCTTCTGGATCTCGTAGAGATGAGTTGTTGGAGATGCCATTGCTAACACGAGTCATTGAAGAGATGCAATGATTAATAGTTGTTGAAGCAATAACCACGCGAGTATGAACTCGCGGAGTTGAAGAGCACACTATAGCTGCTGAAGCGAAGACCTCACGAGTATGGACTCGTGGAATTAAAGAGAAGAACACCTTAATTGCTGAAATGATATCCTAGCGAGTATGAACTCACCGAAATAATAGAGAATATCACATGACCTCACGAGATGGGCTCGCGGAATAAGAGAGAATACCCTATGACCTCACGAGATGAGCTCGCGGAATAAGAGAAAATACTCTATGACCTCGCGAGATGAGCTCGCGGAATAAGAGAAAATACTCTATGACCTCGCGTGATAAGCTCGCGGAATAAGAGAGCCCTATGACCTCGCGAGATGAGTTCGCGGAATAAGAGAGAATACCCTATGATCTCGCGAGATGAGCTCGCAGAATAAGAAAGAATACCCTATGACCTCGCGAGATGAGCTCGCGGAATAAGAGGGGGGTTGAACACCTTATGAGCATGAAGCCTTGGAACAAATAAAGTTTTTGAAGAGACCCTGCGAGTGTGCACTTCACCTTAATCCTCTTGTGGCGGTTGTCGTTATGGCCGAAATGCCAAAGCCAACATTATTGCAAGTCATATGAAAGCATTATTTGACTATATAACCCCCAATGCAAAGTTTTCGGGGGTTCTGCTTCCCGGTCATTGGACGGGGGTCAAGGGGGCAGCGGCCCTTGCGGGGTCCGGGGGCAGCACCCCAGGAATTTTTTTATTTTCTACACTCTAACTCGCCCTGTTCAAGCTCTCCAGGCCTTGAAATCGTCCAGATTCGAGCTCAATTTCATCTCTCCTGACCTTTAGCTTCCCAAGATGTGGTCGTCTACACAGGTTCACCGCGCATCTTCCGAGTAGAACATAAGCGAGTGGGTACCTGTGAGTTGATTGAGCTCGCCATCTGGGGTCTCCATAGTGAACTCGCCTACTGATCTCGCATCTTCCCTGAACTGGGACTAGCCTCAGTTGGTACTCGCACCGTTGGTTCTCGCCTAGCTGGTACTCGCCTAGCTAGAGCCTGTCTGAACTGGAACTCCCCTCAGTTGTAGCTCGCCAAACTGGTACTCGCCCAGCTAGTTCTCGCCTAGTTGGTACTCGCCTAGCTGGAGCCTGCCTGAACTAGAACTCCCCTCAGCTGGAGTTTGCTCAACTGGTTCTCGCTTAGCATCCTTCTCATCATGGCTCGCCATGAGGTCTTGCACTAAAGTTTCTTCCTCCGATCACGGTCCACGCTCACCGCACCATAATGTTGGAACCAAGATTTTTGGTCTCTGCTGTTCGGACCTGGGGGTGACCAAAGTTTACTAGTCTAGTGGTCGACCCGGATGTGATATGACAAGGAGAGGCTGGCGAGCATAAGAAATTCCCATGAAGGGTGGAAAACTGAGAACAAACCCGCGAATTGCACCGAGGAGGTCCCGCCATTAACCCTGAAGATCAAAGAGAGCTTCCCCTCCCAAGTCAATGCTGAGCCCGGGCACCCTGGAGGGCACTAGAGAGCACCAGACTGTCAGCCCGGAAACCACGACAAACAGAGGGCTGGAGCTCTCGCCAACTAGAAACAGCCAAAGGAGAGGAAAAAGTCCCTCCTAAGGTGCCCTTGGGGTCTATTTATAGTTTTCTGAAAACGGTTTGCGGATAGCTGAATCCCGCCTTTTGGAATTGCTATCCGCAACCCAAGCTGGCCGACCAACAACAAAATCCCGCTGTTTGGAAAGGCTAAACACGGGCCGATACGTTACTTCCTAAGTTCTCCTTAGCGACCCAGCGACCTGGCGGCTGACGACCTGGCAACCTGGTGACCCTACGACATGGCGACCCTGCGACTTGGCGAGCCTGGCGACCTGACTAGCATGACGACCCTGCGACCCTGGCGACCCTGGCGACCCGGCGACCCAGCGACCCCGGTGACCCGGCGACCTTGGTGACCTGGCGACCCAGCGACCCTGGCGACCCTGGTGAGCTTGGCGACTTGATGACCCTGCGAGCTTGGCGATCTGGCGACCCTGGCGACCTGGTCTCCTCAGATGTCTTTCTTAGGCAATTCTGATCTCTACAAATATGGGGTTCTACAGGCGAGATCTTCTCTACTCGCCCCGGGTGAGCGAGATCTTCTAAGTCGTCCTCAGTCATCTCTGATCTCGACGAATTACGGGTTATACAAAAATCATTGGAAGCTAAAAGGGCTTCTCTTTCAAACAAATTGAAATAAATGCTTAATGGAAAATTTACATATGATACAAAAATAATTTGATCAAATTTGAACATGCATTAATAAGTAAAGAAAAAACAATCCATAATGAGGCGCAGCGACAGTCGACAGCAGATGACGACGAGGAAGGAAGAAGTGGGACGACTGGCAGAAATGACTCGCAGTGACGACGAGGGAGAAGGAAGAACCAGACGACGAGGGAGGAGGAAGTGGCGGTGACGGCTCGCACGAAGATGACTCCAATCGGGCGCAACGGGATAATTAGGGCAAACCTGCGGTTTTCGAACGAAATTTTTAAACCCGCGATGAAAAAATATCGCCCGAATAATAGTTTTTACGGATTGGCCGATATCTCGGGAAATTCCCGAGATATCGGCCTAATTAATTAAAAACGATTTTTTAAATCAATTTGAAAAAAATAGAACGTTTTCCCCTCAAAACAGACGTGTCGGCCGACATTTAAAACATTAATCGCTAGTCCTTTGTTCATCGATCCCCAGTCTGCGATCATTGATCGTTGACATCTTTCTCACCTTTTCTCTTGGCTTTGCCTCCTTGGCTCTGGCTTCTTTGGCTCTGCCTTCTAGTCCTCCTCATGGACTAATATTTGCTTTAATAGTCTGTCTTTACCCATGTTTTCTTCCATCAAATTAAAGGAAATTCCCAACAATCTCCCCTTATTCGATGAGAAAGGAAACATGCAAGAAATGGATAAAGACAACCACATTTGCCCTTGACTCTGTATTCACATACTGTGGTAGAGAATGAGTACCTCTACAAGCCCTTTTGTGAGGTCTATTTCCACTGACTCAGAGAGGTTGAGGAGCAAAGTTGAAGAGCCGACAATTCGGCATACAACAGTCTTCAGCACTCCGTGCTCCTCCTGAGTCGCGATGTCCTCCTCTAGCTTATCCTTCTGATTGACAGCGAGCAAAAGGACCGATCAGCATCCAGTAACACTCCTAGATGGATTGGCTGCAGTGGTTTAATAGTCTGTCTTTACCCATGTTTTCTAAATGCAATTTGCAATTAACATTTTTCATTTTCTTAATTTTGTGTTTAGTACTTTGTAGCAATTGTAATTTAGAAATAGAATTACAAACAATAAGAGAATTTGATTTCCTTACAGTGCTTTTGGATGAGGCATGGTTTAAACATGAAGTTCATGTGACATTTTCTTTGCATTCCTCTTTCATAGATGAGTTTCTATCTTCCCTTCTCATTGATTTATTGTCTTCTTCCATTTCCTTTGATGCGCACTCCATACCTAGAGAAAGACAATCATAAGTATTTTCAAGAAAATTTCAAATCTCATAAGCAGTAGTAATGTATAAATGAGTTTGAAAATATTTTGATCAAGCCCGCAAAATAAACAATTCATTGCTTTAACATTTAAATTCATTTCGTTTCTATTTAAAATGTTTGGGGGCTTTTCAATAGTAATATTCCAAACTTTTTCATCTAAAGATTTAAGAAAAATTTTCATTAATATTTTCCACCCTTTATAATTTTCGCCCATAAATAAAGGTGGTGCTAACGATTTTTCATGTAATATAATTTCATCCCCTCTAGTAGAAGCGAGATCATGAAGCGCCATTATTCTCTGTTGTGAAGCTGTTTTGGAATAAACTGGCTCTGATACCACTTGTTGGATCTGTAGGCGCCCTCAGGGGGGGGGGGGGGGGGGGGGGGTGAATAAGGGTTTTAAAAACTTTTAAACTTAATTTAGTTTATTCAAATGAGTTGACTGTATTTACTAAAATATTTCAGTTAAGACACTGTTGTAGGCTTTTTATGAGACTAGGTTGTATTGGGCACGACAGATGTGAACACTATTACTACCGCTAGCGTTAATGTTACCGTTTGTCGTTAGTGACGAAGAATGCTTTTTCGTTTAGATTTCAAAGATCAGAGATTGCATAATGATAATAGTGAAGAAACACATCGTATTATTGCTTTTAGAATCATTATAAAAATTTATCCCAATAACGCTTGAGATTGAGGCGAATGCGTAAAACCTTTTTGGTTTTCTATTCCGACCATTCTCCCAAGGACCGGTTGGCTCTAGCCTATCTCTCCCCAGATGAGACCTCGAGCCGCCCCCTAGATCTAACCCATCCACGCGGCGAATTCTCCCTGGTCCTCGCAAGGCCCTGGTCGCCAACCACGCGACGAATTCTCCCTAAGCCACTCACCGCCTAGTCGCCAACACAGACGAATTTCTCTACCGATACAAAAGTTAAGAGTTACAAGGTAAAATAAAAACTAAAGACAAACAACTCCCTCTTATGTTGAACTCGAAGAACTTGTCGAGGGTGCACCAAAGTAATCTTTGATGTTGATGCGTACGACCTTCGTGTAAGATAAGCGTGATCGATCCTTCTTCGAGTTCCTTGCGTTTATGAATGTTGATCGGAGTTGTCTTGGCTGCAAAGAGGAGGCTCTCACGAATATAAGAGTGGTGACTTCAATATCTTCTGAAATCGGCAAATCAAAACGGAGGCGGGCCGCTCTTTAAATAGGCTCGGATCCTAGCGCCAGCGGTAGTGCTACCGCCGGGCGGTAGCCTCTTTAGGCAACATTCTGGCACACGGATCGAGCCATTTTTGGAAACCTTCTGGCTCCAGAATAGGTATCCCCTCCTACTGCGCCGCGGTAATGCTAACGCGTCGCGTTAGTATATATTATTCCCAACCGTCAGATCTCCTTCCTTTGATTCTCCTCAATCAGCATCGGGATCGCGGGACTTCCATAAGTTACCGCCGGGCGTTAGCATTAACGCTCGGCGGTAAGAGTTGTCATATTCAGTCTCGACGACCTTCCTTTCTCGACGAATGTTTTCTTTTCGACGAAGTTTCCAAATCTGCACAGCTACCGCCAGCGATAGCGTTAGCGCGCCGCGCTAGCACCAGAGCTTTGACCTGGTAGGGAATTCTTTGCCTTTCTTTCTCGTAGTCATAGGGGTTTGAAAGTAGAAGTTCCTGCACACTATAAACACATGACAAGTATAATCAAATACAATGAGATTTGTTATTCTCAAACCAAGAGATGTGAAAAGCATGTTCCAACGCGTTCGATAATCCAAACGGCATAACAAGCCACTCATACAAGCCGTCCTTCGCCTTGAAGGTCGTCTTCCACTCATCCCCCTCCCTAACTCTAATCTGATGGTACCCACTGCGAAAATCAATCTTCGAGAAAATCTGGGCACCAGACATCGAATCCAGGAGATCGTCGAGGCGGGGAATGGGAAAACGATACTTCACCGTGATTTTGTTGATGGCACCGTTGTCGATGCATATGTGCCAACTTCCGTCCTTCTTCGGGGTGAGAAGGGCCGGTACAACACACAGACTCAAACTCTCACGAATGAACTTCTTTCGTAGAAGATCATCAACTTGTCGCTTCAGTTCGGCATGCTCAGTCGGATTCAGGCGATAATGTGGTAGATTGGGCAAAGATACCTCGGGGATCAGATCGATCGCGTGTTGGATGTCCCTTAACGAAAGGAGCTCCTAGGGCATAATGTCTGCGTAAACATCTAACAGCTGGCAAACATCCAGATCAGTGGTCTCGGTCTCACTGGGGACCTCAGATGACATAGTGGCTTCCACCACAAACATAACTCCTGCCTCTAAGCTCTCTAAGAAAATCACCCTTCCTCAAAACGTGGAGATGTCTCGATGACCCCGCGCTAACAGATGAATCAACCTTGCCCTTTGGAGGATCCCTAGGCTGGGTCGGAGTATGAGTAATCTTTCAGCCTTGGTCGAAGAAGACACACGTGTTGGACCGACCGTAACACGCGGCATCGCGGTCGTATAGCCAGGGTCTTCCGGGTAAGACGTGCGTGACGTCCATAGGGATGACGTCACACCAGACCTGGTCCTCAGTGGATGTCAGGCTAATCGGTACCAGGCATTGTTGTGTAACCAAGATGGTGGATTTGTCCACCCAAAGGACACGGTAAGGATGGAGATGTGGCTCGGCAGTCAGCTGCATCCTCTCCAACCCTTTCTTGGCGATTATGTTTACGCAGCTGCCACTATCGATGACAAGCTTGCAGGGACCTCCTGCACTCGGGAAATATGTAAAGAAAATCGTAGTGCGTCGCGAATCCTCCTCAGCTCGTGGGGTGTGCAGAAGACGACAGAGGACTCCTAACTCTAGCGACCTCTCAGCGTCGCTCTCCCATCCCTCCTCTACACGACTGTAATCTCCTCGACGGCGGCATCCTCAACCTCAGTGTTGGGTTCGCCCGAATCCTCAATCAGTAAATTCCTAGTCGGGTATTGCGCCGCGAAGTGCCCTCTGCCTGAACACCGATAACATTGGATTCCCCCAGGCTTGGGGCCTCCAGGCACAATAGCTTTCCCCACCGCATCTACGGGAGTGCAGGGAGGGGCAGTGGCAGTGGTCGTGTTAGTAGTGGGTCTTCGAGTCGTGGTGGAATCTGGTCTAGAGGTAAACTGTCTCAGGCCGGCAGTGCGCAAAGATTGCTCGTACTCAAGCGTGAGTTGGAAAACTTGCTTGACCGTCTTAATCCTATGGGGAATCAGTTCCCTTCGGATGTCGTCCCTGTGTCCTGTCCGGAAGCGGGAGGCAATGACAATGGGCTCCTCTAGAATATCACTACGGACCATTAATTCATCTAAGCGTGACATGTACTCTGCAACAGAAAGGGTCCTCTGTCGTAGTGCATTCAACTGATCTATAAGCTGATCACTTTAAGAAGCGAGTAGGTATTTATCTTTCAGTCGTTGCTTCATTTTGTCCCATTGGGTGACGGGGTAGTATCCGTCCCGCTCCAGCGATCTCTCCATGCTCGACCAATAAATCTTCGCCTGCCCTATTAATTTCATCTTGGCGAACCGCACTCGCCTCTCGCCACTCATCTCAAACCAGTCGAAATAATGATCCATGTCCATAAGCCAATCGCTATATGTCTTCGGGTCCAGGTGGCCGTCGAAGGAAGGCGCATCGATGCAGATGCGCCGGGTGATATCATCTTCCTCGGGAGTCATCCCGCGGCGTGGCCCACGGTACTCATCATACTGGTTATCATAGTCGTAATCATATCGCGTGGGTAGGGCTCGACCTCTACGGCCAAGTGGAGGTGGGGGACGAAAATTTCTCCCTGGGTCCTGCCGATGCTGGTAACCATGATGGAAATTTCCCCCCGCGGGAGGAGGGGTGTCTCGACGAGGAATATCTCTACCATGTCTCCCTCGAGGGGGTGAAGCGTCTCGGAGATCCTCGGGTGGCTCATCATCCGGGGGTGGAGCCGCTCGACCTCTAGGGGTTTCTAACTGATCGACTCTCGTGCTAACCCTAGCAATATAGCCTTTAAGAGCGCCGAATTGGGTCCCAATCCGATCAAAACGATTAAGAACGAGCTTTTGAAATTCAGCGGACGTCATCTCCGACTGCGAACTAGCGGCCCTATCGTCGGTGAGATTGTGGTTCGACATATGTTGACGGTAAATCTTACCACTACGTAACATGCAATGACCCTAACCTAGGGCTCTGATACCAATTTGATAAAGTGGAGGGTCGGCTCGAGGTGGGCGCACCGAAATGCAGTCTTAAATGCAATAGGTATGATTTAAATGCAAGAGTAGGTCCGCAATAGGAATAACAACATTAATTGATGATTATAAATTTAAGCAAGAGCACAAACAGTCACAAATTTCAATCAAAGAGAACATGCGCTAATTCGCGAACGAACGAGATACAAATGTCTCTAAGCGCTTGCGGAATACACCCTGCAAATCATACAACATCCAGTGCTAATAGCAAATAAATAAAGACATCCACAATAGGTAAAGATGCCGAGCACACAACAATAGAAAGTACAACTCCAAATACAACATACACGTGCAGGCGGATGGCGAGTAGTGGCTGATTGCAGAAATCCAAGGCTGCTGCAACGTCGGGGGGTGTCGGACGAGCAGATCTGGACGAGAATGGCTCGGTTCAATTTGCGGGAAGGTTCCGGGGATAAGGGGGCTGGCTGGTTTGAAGTGGATTCCACGACTAGACCGGGGGGGGGGGGGGGGGATGCTGGAGGTGGGCCGGCAATGGCGTTTAGGGGAAATGGTGCGGGGAGGTTGTTGTTGGGAGATCGGGGTGGCTGGATGTAGGTAGGTGGAGAGAGGGAGAGCTGGCCGGCTAACTGGAAGAGGAGAGGGTGGAGTCGGGCGGCTGGCTGGAAGTGGAGAGGGAGGAGTCGGGCGGCTGGCTGGAGAAGGAGAGGGAGGAGTCGGGCGGCTGGAATGCTGGATGGAGGTGGAGAGGGAGGAGTCGGGCGGCTGGCTGGAGGAGGAGAGGGAGGAGGAGAGGCGGCTGGCTGGAAGTGGAGAGGGAGGAGTCGGGCGGCGTTCCTTGGAGTCGCACCAAGGGGAGCGGAGACCTACCGACGTCGCACCAGAGGAAAAGACCGACGGCTGTTACTTGCAACAACTCACGATCCCTCAATCAGCCAATCCTGCACCTATTTATACAAATAACTTAGGGCATCCCAAAATGGACGGCTCATATTGTCCAGTCCGATCGCGAGCAAATAAAACTCAAAATAAATAAAGTAATATAGTAAATCGACTCGCAACGACGATCCCGACGCAATTGTGGACTCGGATCGCCCGGACGGACGGTGTTTCACCGCTTCCTGCGGGAATAGACATGCGCAGGGTGTTGTGCGCCATCAGAAAGTTTCAAATACAGATAGACCGCAACCACTGCATTTACTAGCACAATTTCACACTGTCACTGCTCAAATGTCATACTTGTTCCAAATAGAGTCTAAAAGGGCATCTTCAGAAAGAAAAAAATGCCAGAGTTGAATAATGGTCATATACCTAACCAAGCACCATATTAAATGGTTTATTTTCAACGGATGTTAGACGATCACTGTCAATTGAAAGCGGAAACTAACTCGGGGATCTAAGTGAAACACAAAATTGATCAAATTGTAGAAATTTTACGTGAAGTGCACCATTAAATCTCAAGGACTTGGGTGGAATTCACCCTAAGAGTCATTATAAGTTTAGCTTCGCCTCACTTCCTAATTTTACCACATTAACATTAGCATTTCAATAATCTTGAACTTTCTTGTACCATATAAACTGAAAGTGCGTAGAGACAGGATCTAAACCAAAACTTGGTTTCATTTTGACCTAAATCTTCTGCATTTACTATTTTTAGAATCTCGAACTTCTGATATTTAAAACCTGACCATTCTTTATTGCTAGGCAGGATATACTTGGGTATGCACAGCTTGATTGATGTCATTTCCGGAGTTTGCATTGGGGTAATCATCCTTGTTATCTGGCTTGCTGCCGATAGCTATGTTGATGATTTTATTGTATATGGACAAAATGGTAGGCAAGACTTTTCATGGTCATGAATGCATCATTGAGACCATAACCTTTCTGCCTTTTTTTTTCCTTTTGCAGTCACATTCTTTTGGGCAGTTTTGTCTGTTCTATTGTGCTTTGCCTATCCAAAACCAGAACTTCTAACTCCAAGCTTTGACTACCACAGTGCTTTCAGTGGCGTTGCTCTTGGAATTGTAAGAAAAACTCCTTAATTTATAAACTTTACTCTGCAACAAAAAAAGTATTAGTTGAACTGATCTAGCTAATACTTTTGTTGTATTTGACATCCAGTAGAATGCTTAATAGAAGACTAGAGTGTAAAGTTTGACAAGGCCACTTGTGAGTAAACTGATCCAGGTCTGAGAAGAGACAGACTAGTATTTACTCATTCTCATTATGGGATTGCAAGATCACTTGGACTATTATGATAACGGAGTTTAAAGAAGGTTGATTGTAACACAATTATGGCCTAGCCACACAAGCCACATGATCTAGCATAGTACTAATTAGGGACTTAAGACAAGGCTTTGGGTAACTGTATTATGGATTATCAGAATAACTTCTCAAGGATTTATGGATTTTCAGCTCATTACAACAACAACAACACTCAAGCCTTTATCCCACCATAGTGGGGTCGGCTATATGGATCCTCTGTCGCCATTGCGCCCTATCTTTAAGCATAGTCTCATTAATGCCTAAGTACATCATGTCTTTCTTTATAGTTTCATTCCAAGTCTTTTTTGGTCTACCCCTCCCCCGTTTAACATGTCTAGTGACTAAACTCTCACAACGCCTAACAGGTGCCTCTAATGGTCTCCTATGTACATGTCCAAACCATCTTAAACGAGCTTCTCGCATCTTCTCTACAATTGGCGCCACTCCTATCTTATCCCTGATACATTCATTCCTAATTTTATCCAGTCTCGTGTGACCACACATCCACCTAAGCATTCTCATCTCCGCGACTCCCATTTTTTGCTCGTGTACACCATTCACTGCCCAACACTCAGAACCGTAGAGCATTGCAGGCCTAATTGCAGTACGGTAAAACTTGCTTTTAAGTTTTAGTGGTACTTTACGATCACATAGGATCCCAGACGCGCCTCTCCACTTCAACCAACCTGCTTGGATTCTATGAATCACATCTTTATCTACACCTCCATCTTTTTGAATTATCGATCCCAGATATTTAAAGCACTCACTGCGGGAAATATCTTGGTCACCCAATTTAATGACGGAGTCATCTGACCTTCTTGCACTACTAAATTTAAGCTCTATATACTCTGTCTTTGTCCTGCTCAACCTAAAACCCTTCTTTTCTAAAGTGTCTCGCCAAGATTCCAGTTTCGCGTTTACACCCTCGCGCGTCTCATCGACCAAAACAATATCATCTGCAAATAATAAACACCAAGGTATTGCTTGCTGGATATGTCCGGTGAGCTCATCTAAGATAAGGGTAAAGAGGTAAGGGCTTAAAGCTGACCCTTGATGTAAGCCAACAGCGATAGGGAATTCCTGTGTTAATCCTCCAGATGTCCTCACCCTGGTCACTGAATTTGTATACATATCTTTGATTACGTCAATGTATGATACATTTACACCTTTCGTTTCTAAGACTCTCCACAAGACCTCTCTTGGAACCCTATCATACGCCTTCTCCAGATCGATAAACAACATATGCAAATCTTTTTGTCTTTCCCGATAGTTGTCAATGAGTCTCCTCAAGAGATGTATAGCTTCCATGGTTGACCTCCCTGGCATGAATCCAAATTGATTCTCTGAGATGCTAGTCTCTCGTCTAACTCGTCTCTCTATTACTCGTTCCCATAGTTTCATAGTATGACTCATTAATTTAATTCCCCTGTAATTGACACAATTTTGTATATCTCCTTTGTTCTTATACAAAGGTACCAAAATACTTTCTCTCCATTGGTCTGGCATCCTTTTTGTCTTCAGTATCTTATTGAAGAAACTTGTAAGCCATAAAATTCCTTCCCTCCCTAAGCATTTCCATACTTCAATGGGTATATCGTCTGGTCCAACCGTCTTTCCATTTTTCATCTTCTTCAGAGTGTCATCTATCTCTGATGCTTGAATTTTACGATAAAAAATTATGTCTCTATACTCCTCCGATTTACTTAACTCTTCCAAGTTCAGTTCATTATCTTTTCCTTCATTGTATAGTTGATAAAAGTATCTTTTCCATCGCTCCTTAATAGCCACATCATCCGTCAAAACCGTATCTGTTTCATCTTTTATGCATTTAATTTGGCTTAAATCTCTTGTCTTCCTCTCTCTAGCTCGAGCAATTTTATATATATCGCGCTCTCCATCTTTGGTATCTAGTCGTTTGTAAAATTCTTCATAAGCTTGACTTCTTGCTTTACTTACTGCATTTTTAGCTTATTTCTTGGCGACTTTATACTTTGTCAAGTTTTCATCATTCCTACAAGCATATAATGTTTTGTAGCTGACCCTCTTTGCCCTCACTTGACAACGAGTGAGAGTGATTTAACCCACATTGTTGTTAGTGGAAAAATCTTTCGTAGGCTATTTACTCGATCCGAGACATTTAGCTAAAATGAGTAGTGTTTACTACAAGGAGGTTTAGACATATCATTTCCCAAAAGAGCCTTTTGTGGTTTCCACCACATGCAGAGTCTTTGGTTGATTTCTCTCTCCTTGATCCACTTGCACTTAATTTTGCTTCCCACTTCTTTTTGTTGCTCTTCTCAGTTTGGAGATGTTTATGCACCTTCTTTTCCACTATGTTCTTAGTGAGAGAAATTCAAGGAAAACCCATGAACCCTACACACACACTACACCGGACACCAGATTGGGTTCGGGATTATTGGATAGAGTCTGTTTTGAAGCAAGTTTAAATAAGTTTGCCCATTTTGCTACTGTTTTTAGTTTTAATTTAATTAGATTGTTACATTTTTTGTAATATTTTTAATTTTATTTAACTGCTTTATCGGCCTTTATCACCATCTATTAATAATAGTAATATTACTGTTAGTATGCATAGTGACAAGATTGTTTCATGCCGTTTGTCATTCAGTAACACATGTTGCTATTATCCTAACAACTCTTTTAGTGATTAATGTGATTAATAGCTAATAGTCTCTCCCATACCTACATGTACACGGTTTCTGTCACTCAATACACACATTCATAGCAACAAGCTCTTCTCTCTCTCTCCTCCTCCTGCTCGCTTATACCTCTCCTTACATGGGTTTCTGTTACGAAATGTTTTAAAATATGTCAAGCTGGGGGGTATTTTTGTAAATGGCCTTGCTTGTATAAATAGCAGGCTTAGCTCTAGGGTAAAAACTGAACTCTGTTGTGTTGTTTCCTGTGTATGTGTGTGGCTGAATCCGGAGACATTCCCCTCGCCGGAAGATTGATCCGTTCAGGCTGCGGCCTTAGGTGAGATCCTTGTTTTATGCTTTGTAACCTTTTGTACCTCGTCTTCCTGAAGCTGTTATAGGAGACATTGGGAGAGGTTTGGGTGTGCTATTGAAGAATATTGAAGTGTTCTGTGTGTATTGCCATTATTACTGCCGTGTATTGGATTTATCTCAACAAGAAGGTATCAGAGCATCGACCTGGAGTGGGACGGCTCCGTCCGATTCGACCAGATCTAAGGATGTCCAGCAGGAGGTTGTCGAGCTGCGACAAAACCAGGATGAGTTTCGGACTTTCGGCTGACCCAGGACCGCATGCAAGTCACGCTGCAGACGGTGGAAGATCAACAACAACGCACATTGGAGGATGTCCGCGAGCTGGTGGCGGCCTTCCGTCCAGACCGGGGATCGGGTATCGCAGGTCGCGGCTCGCCATCGGAGACCCGTCCGCCTACCCAATACACTCCGACCATTCTTGCTCGCCTTCCCCGCATAGAATTTCGCCGTTTCAATGGCGAAGCTCTCCAGGAATGGCTCTTTCGTTGCGAGCAATTTTTCGAGATTGACGCTACGGCACCTGAGGTGAGGGTTAAATTAGCGGCAATGCATTTGGAAGGGAAGGCAATTGTGTGGCACCAAGCCTTCATGAAAGCACGCAGTTCGCAACAGGGGCCGACATGGGAAGAGTATTGCAAGGCCATCTCCAACCGATTTGGCTCTCTCCTGTTCGATGATCCTATATAGGAGCTGAAAAACTTGCGCCAAAAAGGGTCCGTGCAGCAGTACTTAGAAGAGTTTGACGCACTTCAACATCGAGTACACATTTCGGAGGAGCATGCTCTGAGTTTCTGCATAGCTGGCTTGAAGGACGAGATAGCCTATTCAGTCCGCATGTTCCAACCAAAGACACTTGCGGATGTGGCGTCCCTTGCTCGCCTACAAGAGTACAAAGTGCAGCTACGACATAAGAAGGGAGTCGGTTCTTCTTCCGACCCGAACCCAAAAGGAGACCGGCCCCCCAACAACCATTTGGTCGGGGCTTCTCGACCTTTTGCCACTCAACCAGGGAGGTCTGGCTTTAATCCAGCCAAAGGAGGGCGACAACTAACATCAGCTGAGATGGAGGACAAGCGTACCCGCGGCCTATGCTTTTGGTGTGATGAGAAGTATACGCCGCGTCACCGTTGTGGGGGACGCAAGCTATCCTACGCCATACAACTCATTCCTGAATCTGATGACGACACACCAGACGACCGGGGAGAAGAAGATGACATAGAGCCGCTGGCTGAAGAGGGGGAACTTCAAGAGACACCGCAAGTCTCTATGCATGCGCTGACAGGGACTACGCATTTCTACACCATGCGAGTGACCGCCTCATACCAAGGGGAGCCCATCCAAATTCTGATCGACTCTGGCAGTACACACAACTTCTTAGATAGCCAAACCGCCACTCAGCTGCAGTGCAAACTAGTACCCATCCCTACATTTAATGTGGCAGTCGCCAACGGGAAGTGTATAGAAAGTTCTCACAAAGTCATCGGATTCAAATGGAAAATGCAGGGTGTCTTTTTTACATCTGATATGCTGGTTTTGCCGTTAGGCGGGTGTGAAATGGTACTCGGAGTGCAGTGGCTCATCACCTTGGGAGTAGCCGTGAACATAAAGCCCGATCGGGCCGGCCTGGACCGGGCCCGATCGGGCTTTTTCCTGTATCGGGCCGGGCCGGCCCGGTCCTCCCCTGGAATCGGGCCGGCCCGGGCCGGGCAGGCAGCACTTATGTGCTGCCTGCTCCGGCCCTTCAGGCCGGGCAGGACCGGGCCGGTCTCGGGCCCGATCCGGGCCGGCCCGGTTTTTTTTTTTTTAATTTAAAGTTTTATTTTTTTTATTTTTATTTTTATAAATAATTAAATATTGAACAAATGAAAAATTTGGAACAAAAAATTTTATTAATATTGAAAATTTGGAACAAAATACAAAATTGAAAATACAGTTTCAAACGCATCCATTTCGTACAAAATTGAAAATACAAAATTGAAAATACAAAATTTAAGTCGTACAAAATACAAAATTAAAAATACAATTGCTCGATTTAATCATCTTGTAGATTCAACGCGTCCATTTCGTCTTCTATCTCCTCCGAGCTATCCTCCAATGCTGTTATGTGTTGCTTCCTCTTTAAACTGTCCAAGTAGTCCTTGTAGCATATGCAAATCTCCAGCGAATCTTCGTTAAGCCGGCTCCTCCGCTCGTTCAAAACCCTGCCACTAAGAGAAAAAGCGGACTCCGAAGCTACTGTACTAGCTTGGACAGTTAATAAATCACGGGCCATACAGGCCAAAACAGGATAGGTATTAACTTTACCTTTCCACCAATTTAAGAGATCGAAGTTTTCGATCTCGTCCGAACTCATAAAATCGCTAAATTGAGTTTTTGTGTATAATCCTAATTCATCTAAACTACCAGATGTGCGCGCTTTTTTCCTAGAAGCTAAATCTAAAATTTTATTTTTAAGACTATCCTTCGTTTTGGGTTGCGTTATTTCTTCGCGGGGTCGTGACCCGTATAAGTTATTGTAATAATTATAACTTTGCGTAAAAAAATTAGTAAAACTTGTAGTACTAACGGGGTCATCCTCATCATAATTTATATTTAAGGTTAGATTAGTATTGATTTCGTCGATCAAATTTTCTACGCCTTCTACGTTAAGTAGCGGATTTAAAGCGGCGGCGCACGAAAACATAGGCGGTATTTCTCTATAATATTTTAAATTTTTTCTTCCATTATTTTAATTAAAGGAGCCCAACCTTGGTGTTGCCTATAATAACTAAATCTTTCTGTGATATGTACGAAATGTTCAATTACTAATGCGCTCGTTAGATAATACACTCCAGATAAAGAAACGGTGACCCTATAAAAACACTTTAGTAAATCTATATAATGTTCTATTATGGTCCAATCAGTTTCACCTAAACCGTGTTCAATATTAAGTAAACTATAATATTCCATTAGAAGATCTTTTTGTAGAACGGCTCTTTTTAACATTTTATAGGTTGAGTTCCATCTAATAGACATATCTAATTGTGGTTTCAAATATTTCTGATTTTGTGCTTTACAAAATTTTCTAAAATCTTGAGCTCGTTGTTTAGTACAATAAATTCCTTTTAACATGTCGCGAATTTTATTAATATATTGTGACATTGCTTTTAAACTATCCTGTACCACTAAATTTAGGACGTGACAAACACATCTAGTATGAAAAAATGCGCCGTTGAGAAATGGTTTTAAATCTCGTTTTAACAATTCAATTGCGGCGCTATTATTGGAGGCGTTATCAAGAGAAAAACTAAGTATTTTATCGTTAATTTTAAATTCCCGCGCACATTTCATAATAACTTTATATAAAGCTATAGCCGTGTGCGGGAATTCAAAACCTGTAAAACATATTACGCATTTATTTTGCTCCCACGAAATGGGATCAATCCAATGACAAGTGATGCAAAGATAAGCTAATCCTAAATTTAAATTACTCGTCCAGACGTCGCTCGTTAGACTCGCACGTCCTTCAAAATTTTCAAAATACCTAATTAATTCTTGTTTTGCTTCTAAATATAACCTAATCGTTTCGCGCCTTAAAGTAATTCTACTAACCTTTTGGTATTTGGGCTGAAGCCCCCCATGTATGTACTCTGTGTCGTCGTCATTGTCGAAGACGCTGAATGGCAGCCCACGTTTGATGACGAACTTCGCCTGCAGCTCTCGCTGTCACATTTGATCGTACGTCCAAATCTGTCCGGCTCCAGAAATTTGGGCTTGACTTGACTCGGGAGGAGCTTGTTTCGACTCGCAAGACTTCTGGTGTCTAACGAGCGTCGAGTTTCCGCTGATAGATAGCAACTTCGAGCACATCTTGCAGCGCGCTTTTCTTTCGGTCCCGACTTGTACCATCTCGAAATGCTCCCAAATAGTCGCTCTACGGTTGTGCTCCACCACCGAAGCCGTACTTTGGGAAGACGACGCTGGAGTTGTGGAGGACGACGCCATTGGGAGAGCTAAGAAAGAGAAAGAGAGAGAGAGAGAGAGGGATGGGGTGTGAGAAAAGAGAGAGGGGAGGGGGGGGGGGGGTATTTATAGGTTTTTTTTTGTTTTTTTTTTCAATTAAAAAATTAATTAAAAAATAATAATAATAAAAAATTAAAAAATAAAAAGAAAAAGAGCAGCCAACGACTCTCTTGAGAGAGAGCCGTTAGCTGCTCTCTCATGGCAGCATGGCTGCCACGTGGCAGCCATGCTGCCATGAGCCTAACGGCTCTAATAAGAGTCGTTAGGCTCAATCGGGCCTAGCCCGAGACCGGATCGGGCTATGCCCGGCCCGGTCTCGGGCTAGCCCGATTTTCAGGCTTTACCCGGCCCGGACCGGGTAGCTAGGCCAAACCGGGGACCTTTCAGGGCCCCGGGTAAGGGCTCGGCCCGGTTCGGGCCTGAACCGGGTCGGGCTTGACCGGGCCTTGACCGGGCCGGGCTCGGGCCGGCCCGTCAGGCACGGTTTTTTTTGTTCACCATTACTTGGGAGTCCTGCAATGGGATTTCCGAAACCTAAAGATGGATTTCACAGCTCAAGGGAAGCGAATCTCCTTGCGTGGGTCTAAAAGTTTGGCGGAGACGTGGCTACGACAACGATGTCAGGAGGTGGCGCAGGCGAAGCATGGCCAGTTACACATGTTGGCGTTATGTGAGGCTCAAGCAGACAACCGGGATGGAAAACTCATGGTGCTGGACCGCACACAACCCACCTCCGTCGAAGAGCGGCTACCGATCAATTCCTTGGAGCTCGGCCAGAACCAGCAGCTCGAGCTGCTCTTGGAGGGGGCCGGGGACCTGTTTGAAGAGCCGAAGGGGCTGCCACCTATTAGGGAACATGAGCACCATATCACGCTCAAGGAGGACAAGGTCGACATCAATTTACGACCATATCGGTACCCGCCACTGCAAAAGTCGGTCATCGAGCACCTGATCAAAGAAATGCTACAATCCGGAGTTATACGCCATAGTTTCAGCCAATACGCATCACCGGTAGTGTTGGTGAAGAAGGGGGACGGGACATGGCGCTTATGCATTGACTATCGCCAACTTAACAAATACACGGTGAAGGATAAATTTCCGATCCCTATCATTGAGGAGCTGATCGATGAGTTGCATGGAGCCGTCTTCTTCTCGAAATTGGATTTGCGGGCGGGTTATCATCAAGTGCGGATGATGGAAGCCGACGTGCACAAGACGGCATTCCGAACCCACCACGGCCACTATGAATTTTTGGTCATGCCCTTTGGGCTAACCAACGCGCCATCCACATTTCAAAGCCTAATGAACAAGATCTTTCAGGGCCAACTCCGCAAATTTATCCTAATTTTTTTTGATGATATCCTTGTTTTTAGCAGGTCTTGGGAGGATCACCTAGAGCATCTCCGCTTCACGTTTGATACCTTACGACAGCACCAATTCTTCCTCAAACGCACCAAGTGCAAGTTCGGGCTACCGCAAGTCCACTACCTGGGCCACGTTATAGTTAGATTAGGAGGAATAAAATCAAGCCATGTATTCATCCTCTAATGGGAATATATATAGCGTTACAAAAGGAGACGTAAATAATATAAAGCGATACACCGACTTGAATAATATATTTCAACTCTCCCCCTCAAGTCGGATGGTAGATATCCGTCATTCCCAGTTTTCTGATGTCATCCGTGAAAATGTCACTTCCCAAGCTTTTAGTGAACACATCGGCCAGTTGATCTCTTGAACTGATGAAAGGAGTAACCACGTTTCTTTTGTTCAAGTGATCCTTGATGAAGTGACGGTCCACCTCAACATGTTTGGTCCTGTCATGTTGAACCGGATTGTGGGCTATACTGATAGCAGCCTTGTTGTCGCAAAACAAGGAGAAAGGAGAAGTTCTGGGAAGACCCAAGTCTTGAAGGACAGTACATAGCCAAAGTCCCTCACACATTCCAAGTGACATTGCACGGTACTCAGCTTCGGCACTAGATCTGGCCACAACGTGCTGCTTCTTGCTCCTCCAAGTCACGAGATTTCCTCCAACGAACGAACAATAACCAGTAGTGGATTTTCGATCGTCACGGCAGCCGGCCCAATCGGCATCAGTGTAAACCTCTATTTTCAAGTGGTCATTTTTTGAGAACAGAAGTCCCCGTCCTGGGGCCTTCTTAAGGTATCGTAGGACGCGATACACTGCCTGCTGATGTCTGACCCGAGGAGCATGCATATACCTACTCAAAATACCCACAGCGTATGTGATATCAGGACGGGTATGAGATAGATAAATCAATTTCCCAACTAATCTCTGATAGCGGGTGGCCTCAACGCTGTCACTGTCACTGTCGTCACAGATTCCATGATTCTCCTCCATAGGGGTGTTCGCAGGAACACACCCAAGCATCCCGGTCTCTTGAAGCAAGTCCAGGGCATACTTCCGCTGAGATATGAAGATGCCCTGATCAGATCTAGTAACCTCTATTCCCAGGAAGTATCGTAACTTTCCCAAGTCTTTCACCTCAAATTCCTTGGCCAAGAGGGACTTGAGATTGGCAATCTCACTCGCATTATTACCGGTGATAACGATATCGTCCACATAGACAATGAGAACCACAATACTCTGATCACGTCTCTGAATGAACATGGTGTGGTCTGACTGCGCCTGTTTATACCCAAACTTGAGCATAGCCTTGAGAAATCTGCCAAACCACGCTCTGGGTGACTGCTTTAATCCATATAAGGATTTCAGTAACTTGCAAACAAGGGGTTTCCCTCCATCTCTCACAAAACCAGGAGGAAATGTCATATACACCTCTTCTTCAAGATCGCCATGGAGAAAAGCATTCTTGACATCTAACTGGTGGAGGTCCCATCCCAAGGTAGCGGCGACAGACAGAAGGACCCGAATAGAATCCATCTTAGCCACTGGAGCAAAAGTCTCCTGGTAATCAACTCCCTGAGTCTGAGTGTACCCACGGGCGACCAACCGAGCCTTATACCGTTCAACTTTCCCGTCTTCATTTTGCTTGACGGAAAAAACCCATCTTGAGCCAACGGCTTTCTTACCATGTGGAAGAGGAGTGACATCCCAAGTGTGATTCTTGTCCAAGGCAGCCATCTCTTCTTTCATAGCCTGAGCCCAAACTGGAATGCCCAGAGCTTCCTGCCAAGTCTTAGGAATAACCACAGATGAAAGGGAAGCGATAAAAAGCTGGTGGCCAGGAGAGAGATGATGATATGTAACATGGTTAGAAATAGGGTGTTTAGTAGAAGCAAACTTATCTCGTAACTGAGCCAGCGGAACATCCAAATCCGCATCATCAGAATCTGAGGCCGAAGCAGGCACGGGTGGAAGCAGGGACGTAGGAGCCTGTATACGTGAGGAGCGCCGGTGATACACATGAGGGAAAGGAGATAGGAGAACATCCGGAGAAGGAATAGGAATAGGAATAGGAATAGGAATAGGGGGTCCTTGCTCAGGTAGCGGAAGCGATGGTGGAAGTTGAGGTAGAGAGGGAACCGGGTGAACAGGAAGAGGAAGATCAGGAAGGGAAAGATCTACAAAACTCTCCCCCTGACGAACAGAGTGAGTCGAGGACAGAAAATAGGATTCCCCTTCGCGAAAGGTGACATCCATAGTGCAGTAGAGACGATCGGAAGGCGGGTGGAAGCATCGATACCCCTTCGTAGTGGAGGAGTATCCGACGAACACACAACGAATGGCACGGGGATCCAGTTTGTCACGGTGGGGTACATGAACGTGGACGAAGCACACACAACCAAAAACTCGGGGGGACAGATGCGAAGTATAGACCGTAGCCATGGTGGATAGACGAGCGAGGGGGGTAGCATATTCTAAGATACGTGAAGGAAGCCGATTGATAAGGTGAGTGGCGGTAAGAACCGCATCTGCCCAAAAAGATTTGGGAAGATGCATAGTACCCAGGAGGCAACGGGCCATATCCAGGAGGTGCCGGTTTTTTCGTTCGGCAACCCCATTTTGAGTGGAGGTGTGAACACACGTCGTTTGGTGGATAATACCGTGATCTTTGAGATATGTGCCAAACGCACCGCGATCATCATATTCACCCCCATTATCACTACGCAAAACACGGACAACCCCGTGAAATTGGGTCTGAATCATTTTATGAAAGAGTTGAAAACAGGAAAAAACTTCACTTTTTTTCTTCAATAGATAAACCCAACATGTGCGGGAAAAACCATCAATAAAGGTGACAAACCACCGAAACCCAAAAATAGATGAAACTGGGGACGGTCCCCAAACGTCAGAATGAATAACATCAAACGGAGTAGTACAAGGAGAAGATAAGTGCGATGAACTATGGCGCACATGCTTAGACTCATCACAAACATTACAAACAAAGGTATCTAAAACATGAGAGAAAGCGGGAAGTAGTTTCTGAAGATAAAGAGGTGAGGGATGTCCAAGCCGGAGGTGCCAGCGACGAACATCCTCAGAAGTAACAGCAGAACTCGAGAGGGCCTGGGAGGAGGTCACATCCAAGTAATACAGGCCACCGCGTTCCCTACCACTGCCAATGCTCCGCTTCGTACCCAGTTCCTGAAAGACACAGGAGTCAGGAAAAAAGGTTACAGAACAATTGAGAGAGCGGGTAATATTACTAATGGAGAGTAAATTGCGAGGAAATGAAGGAACATGAAGAACAGAAGGTAAAGAAATAGTAGGAGAACAAAGGATCTGGCCTTTGCCAGCAATAGGGGTCAGCAGGCCATTTGCAGACATAACTTTGTCCTTACCAGACAAAGGAGAGTAAGAGTGAAAACCTGAGGAAGAGCCGGTCATGTGATGGGTGGCACCGGAATCCAGAACCCACTCAGACGAGGAAGGAGTAGCAGTAGGAGCACTCGGCATGGCAATAGAGGCAATAGAAGCAGAGGCCGCCTGGGACGGATCGGACTGAGAATGAAGCAGGCGGCGGAAGGCATCCAACTCCTGAGAAGTAAGCTGGCCGGAAGCAGTAGAGAGACCCTCATCATACACATCCGTAGAGAAAGCAGCATCCTGAGGACGAGTCCCGGTCTGACGGTAGCCTCCACGACCGTGACCACGGCCACGACCACGACCACGACCAGAAGGAGCAAGGTGAGGATGCAGCTTGAAGCATGCATCCCGAGCATGTCCCCGACGACCACAGAAATCACACGTGGGGATCGTGCTGGTGGAACCTCCTCGACTAACACCACCAACACTAGTAAAGGCAGACCGATCCACTGCAGGAGCAGGCGTGCTGAGGGATCGGCGGCGATCGTCATCACCAAGGACCATGCTGAATGCTTCCCGTAGGGATGGAAGGGGTGAACGATGCAAGACGTGCGTCCGGACAGTATCAGATTCCATGTTAAGCCCCATCAGAAAGACATGCAAGCGGTAACGGTTCTCCTTCTCCTGAAGCTTCACGGCGTCGGCCGTGCAGGAAGCCGTGAAATGCTCAAAGAAGTCCAGCTCCTGGTAGAGACGTTCAAACTCCGAGAAGTAGGCAGACACAGTCAGAGATCCCTGTCTAAGCTCCAGAATGCGACGGGTAAGTTCATAGATCTGAGTGGAACTCCCAATCTGCGAGTACGTGTCTTTTGCCCGGGTCCAGATATCATAGGCCGAGTCCAGAAGCATGTAACTCCGATAGACCTTGGGGGACATGGAATGAAGGAGCCATGAAACAACAAGGGAATTTTCAGAGTCCCAGCGTCGCCACGTAGGGTCAGTCTTGGCGGGCTCCCGAATAGAGCCATCAATATAGCCAAACATCTGATGGCTGCGGATCACATGCTGAGCAGCACGAGACCATTCCAGATAGTTCGTTCCGTCCAAGGGAACGGTGGTGATCTTCAAAGAGCCCGAGTGGCCATGGGTCCGCTGCGGGTCACCCATCGCTGGCATAATCTCACTCACAGGTGGCGAAGAGCCTGTAGAATCCCCCATAAGAGCAAAAGGAGGACTACCAATAAACAGAGAAACGCCACGCAAGGATCAAGACAGCGGCAAGACGCTAGGGCATAGCAGCATAGGGCAGCAGATGCCGGAGAATCAGCGGCAGGAGGCTGCGGCAAGAAGAGGCGGCGGCAGGAGGCTGCGGCAAGAAGAGACTGCAGCAGGAGGCTGCGGCTGCGGCAAGAGGCAGCACCCGACAGGGATAATCAGCGGCTGGAGAAGGCCGCGGCAGGAGGCATCAGTGCCGACCCTGGCATCGACGGCAGTGGCCTACGGCGGCATGAAAAATAGACGGAGGGGAAGGAAGAGGCCGGTCGACTCTCAAACGGTCGGAGAGGAAGCCGCCTGGAGCAGGAAGGGCCGACGGGCTGCGCTCGCTTGCGCTCGGGGGCGGAAGAGGAAGACGCCTGCAGCGGAAGAGGTTTGCGGAAGCGGGGCTGCGTGCGGGTTGCGGAAGCGGAAGCGGGAGACGGCTAGGGCGCGCGTGAAGCTCTGATACCAAGTTAGATTAGGAGGAATAAAATCAAGCCATGTATTCATCCTCTAATGGGAATATATATAGCGTTACAAAAGGAGACGTAAATAATATAAAGCGATACGCGCGCGGAAGCGGAAGCGGGAGACGGCTAGGGAGCGCGTTATTTCTAGTCGGGGGGTGGAAACCGACCCGGCGAAAATTCAGACCATGATGGAATGGCCACGACCGGCAACCGTGAAGCAACTACGGGGATTCTTGGGATTGACCGGCTACTATCGGCGGTTCATACAACACTATGGCACGCTCGCCAAACCACTCACGGAAATGCTCCAACACAAGGTGTTAACTTGGACCCGGAGGGGGAGAGGGCCTTTACTAAACTCAAGGATGCTGTATCAAGACCACCAGTCCTATGCTTGCCGGACTTCAGCAAACCGTTCGTCCTCGAATCGGACAATTCAGCAACCGGAGTGGGGGCGGTGCTACTGCAAGAGGGGCGGCCGATTGCCTACTTCAGCCGGGCACTTGGCACCAAAAATGCGAGTCTCTCGGTCTACGAGAAGGAGCTACTCGCCATTGTGATGGCTGTCCAGCAATGGAGGCACTATTTATTAGGAAACACCTTCATCATCAAGACGGATCAGCGCTCGTTGAAGTTCCTCTTGGATCAAAAATTGGCGACACCGGCTCAGCAAAAGTATCTTGCCAAACTGCTGGGGTACGACTACACTATCCAATACAAGCAAGGCAAAGAAAATCTTTGTGCGGACGCTCTATCACGGAAATACGAACAGGAGGCAGCAGAGTTGAATATGTTGGTCACCATCAAATCACAAATACTCCAACAGTTACGGGATTCGTGGGCCGCTGATCCGGACATACAACAACTCATTGCGGAGAAGGAGCAAGATGCGTCCAAAAGGCCGAAATATGTGTGGGCTAATGGCGTATTGAAGAGGAAGTGGAGGTTAGTGGTGGGAAGGGATGCAGCCCTGCAAAACAGTTTGCTGAAACTATACCATGACGGGGCCGTAGGGGGTCACTCGGGCATCAACGCCACTTATCAAAGGCTGAAAAAGAACTTTTATTGGAAACATATGAAGCCGAAGGTCTATGAATATATCCGTCAATGCACGGTGTGCCAACAATGCAAAGCGGATACTCAAAAACCCATGGGGTTGCTACAACCCTTGCCTGTACCGGCCCGTATATGGCAAGATATCTCCCTAGATTTCGTGGAAGGGTTGCCTAAAAGCAAGGGGAAGACGACTATCTTCGTTGTAGTGGATCGCTTGAGTAAGCAAGCACATTTCATCGCCCTCGCACATCCATACACCGCTGAAGGGGTAGCACAACGCTTCCTGGATTCCATCGTGCGACTTCATGGGCTGCCGGCATCCATAATAAGCGACCGCGACGCCATTTTTGTGAGCCAATTTTGGCAAGAGATATTCCGCATCCTCCAAGTGCAGTTGAAGATGTCTACAACATACCACCCTTAAACGGACGGTCAAACGGAGGTGGTCAACCGTTGTTTGGAGTGGTATTTAAGGTGCATGTGTTTTGAGCGCCCACGAACTTGGGCGAGTTGGTTACCTCTAGCGGAGTGGTGGTACAATACCACATACCATAGCTCCACGAAGATGACACCGTATGAGGTGGTCTACGGCCAAGAACCGACACTACACTCCCCCTATATTTCGGGTGAAGCAGGGATGGAGGAGGTGGATCGCTCACTAGAAGCAAGGGAAAGGGTGATCACCTTGCTGAAATTTAATCTTGCTCAAGCACAAAACCGGATGAAAGTTATGGCCGATAAAAAACGGCGGGAGCGAACCCTTGAAGTGGGATCATGGGCATACATCCGCCTACAACCATACAAGCAGACAAGCCTTCGCGCACATGGATTCCACAAGCTGTCCCCCAAGTTTTTTGGGCCCTTCCAGGTCCGAGAACGTATAGGTGCAGTGGCCTACAGGTTGGACCTACCTGCGGATGCAAAGATTCACCACACGTTTCACGTGTCCCAACTACGGGAGTACCATGGAGAGGAGCCACCACAGCAGACTCAGCTACCAACAACCGTAAACCAAGATGGCAACCTGATGGTGGAACCTTTGGCAATCTTGAACCGCCGCATCGCCCCTCGCGGAGGTCGCGTGATCACCCAACTTCTCGTGCAATGGCTCAATGGTACTGTGGAAGAGGCTACCTGGGAGGACTTGGACGTGTTTACACGGCGCTACCCGCATTTTCATTCCTTGAGGACAAGGAACTTCTGTGGGGGGGGGGGGGGGGGGATGTATTGCTACGAAATGTTTTAAAATATGTCAAGCTGGGGGGGTATTTTTGTAAATGGCATTGCTTGTATAAATAGCAGGCTTAGCTATAGGGTAAAAACTGAACTCTGTTGTGCTGTTTCCTGTGTATGTGTGCGGCTGAATCGGAAGACATTCCCCTCGCCGGAAGATTGATCCGTTCAGGCTGCGGTTTAGGTGAGATCCTTGTTTTATGCTTTGTAACCTTTTGTGCCTCGTCTTCCTGAAGCTGTTATAGGAGACATTGGGAGAGGTTTGGGTGTGCTATTGAAGAATATTGAAGTGTTCTGTGTGTATTGCCATTATTGCTGCTGTGTATTGGATTTATCTCCACAGTTTCTGTCCCACGGAACACACATTTGTATGGAAGGTACAAGAATGTTTTAGAATGATCTACTAGCTTCCCAAGCTCTCCATTTGGTTCCAAAAGCTTGTTCTATAAAGCTTCAGAATCTTATCAGAGCATATGTATGGCCTGAATAAGGCTTGATCTCTAAGAACCTCTAAATCATAAATTCACAGAACGATCCGAGTTAAGAACTTCTACTTGAAGTTAAAAGTTATAATGTTGCTTGCTGTTTTAAATTTATAACTAAAAAAAACTGAAAACAGGTCGAACATATTTACAAGTGTAGACTTTATGATTTTTCTCTCACCACTTTAAAATATTGTCATGGAAAAAGAATTAGGCAAATTTCAAAAAGCTCATTATGAAATTAGGTTGCATTATGAAAATAAAAGCGCAATATTATATAATCATAATGGAAAAGTAGGTAGCATGTTTTAGCTATAAAGTGGTGTGTGACCTTCACTTAATAGGATTAGAATCTATAAGGAGTAGACCATAAATATCATGGATGTGTTTTTTTCTTCATTCCTCATCACGCATGTATTTGTCCTTTCTCCACCTCACAATTCTCGATGAAGCTATTTCAGCCAATTATTTCCAACAATAATTCCTTCAATCTTACAGGTCGCCGGAATCCAGCAGACTTACCATCACCACCATCATGAGAAGGCTCCCCGCATATTTACCCCGCAGCTTCCTCTCCCGACTTTCATTGCCCGAGTGCTCGTCGGAATTCCTACTATACTCGCCGTGAAAATGTGCAGCAAAACCATTGCGAAATTTCTGCTGCCTCCGATCTGCAACACTCTGGGTATTGCGGTGACATCGACGTGCTATGTACCTACGCTGAAGGTATCTCTTAGCAGCAAGAGCAAAAGTAAAGGCGTCCATTCAAGATGTTTCATCCAGAAGACCTGCGACATTGATACCGGAATAAGATTTCTTCAATATGCTGGCCTCGCATGGTCTGTCGTCGATCTGGTTCCGTCTCTTTTCAACCATCTAAAGCTATAGTAAGAGGGAGATTATCGCGTGCTTGATTTTCGGAGGCAGAACATACTAAATGGTAGAATGTGAACCCTCATGATTTTTTTTCGTATTTTTTGAGTGGACACAATAATTTCTCCTAGAGAACAGGGCGTGTTCTTTTTCGACTTGTAAACGAAGTTACTATTAATTACATGACCCCCCCCCCCCCCCCCCCCCCCCCCCCCCCCTACGAGTTAGTATAATTATAGGTTGTGCCCCTTTTATCTTTTGAAATTACAAAAATCACCCATGTAAATTTTCATTTCATAATATGCATTACAGGGAGGTTTTTGTAATTCCAAAAGATAGAGGGGTGCAACTTATAATTAAGCAAACTTATAGGGATGGTCCTGGTAAACGACCCAATGAAGTTATTCATCATTTATTTCTCTCATATAAAGCTTGGAGTTTCTTGGTGCTCATGGATTGCTTTGGGAACTGAAGATTAACAACTTTTGAAGGTACACATTTGCATCCATTGCCATCTTTTGAATGCTATGCCTGTTTTTTTTATACCCTTCTCGTTTGAGCATATTGCAAAATACCGCAAGCGGCGAGACATCAAAGTTACATGTTTAGGCGAAATTTTTATATTGAGATACGGGACATTCCGCGGGTGGTGGTGGTGGTGGGGGGGGGGGGGGGGGGGGGGGGGGTCTTAGGTTTTATTATTATTTATCTTTATTTGTAATGGGGTTTAGTCCCACATCGTCTATTCCTCTTTATTTTCCTCCTTGTATCCCTATATATTGCCCGGTCATGGGCCCTAATAATATGACTGATTCTCTAATTCTTCTTGGTATCAAAGCGATCCCGTAAACGATCCTCTCGGTCGACTCCCGTCCGCCTGCGTCGACTCCCGATCCTGCTCTCCCGCCTATCTTCCGCTCCCGATCCCGCCTGGAGGGCTCCGTCCGAACTCGCCAAGCCCACCCGGGGCCTCTCCCGCCCCCATTCTCGCCCCCGTCCTCGCTCCTAGGTGCGGTCTCGCCGATCGACCATGTAGGTTCGGCTAGGACCGCATCTTTCCCCCCTCCTTCCTTCCTCTTCTTTTCTCCTTCTTTTAATGCCTTAGATCTTTGATCTATGGCCCTTCTCATTCTTCGGATCAACCTTTCCTATTCCGTTTGAGGGTTTTTCCCCTTTCTTTCTCTCCTTTGGAGATTTTTTTTTCCTTCCCCCCATATTTTTTGGGCTTCTTCTTTTCCTTCTATGGATTCCTCGCATGATGGCTTTGCCCGCCGCATCACTACCTCCCTCCTTAGTGAGAAGAACTTTATTGCTTGGTCCAACTCCGTGCGTGTCCATCTCGCCGGCCTTGACAAGCTTGATTGGCTTGAACCTAATGGGGTTCCCAAGCCTACCGAGGAAAAAGCTCCCCGTCAGTGGAAAACGGAGAACTTCAAGATTCTTGGGTGGCTCCAATGCTCGATGGAGCCTCGTCTTTACGAGCAGTTTATGTGGTTTGACTCAGTGCCCTCACTTTGGGCTGCCCTGACTCGTACTTATGGGCACACACGTGTTGATACGCGGATTTACTCCGTCTTCCAGGAGATTTCGACGACTCGTCAGGGGGATCGTTCTGTGCATGACTACTTCACTTTCCGCTCTGGGCGGTTCCAGGAGCTCTCTGATCTTGAGCCGCTTAGTGCTTTTTCGCATGCTGAGGATCTGCTGATTGCTAAGCAACGACAGGAGAAGCGTGAGACCTACCAGTTTCTGATGGGGTTACGACCTGAGTTTGAGCAGATTCGGGTTCAGATTCTCAGCATGAACCCTCTTCCGGATATTTTGGATGCTTACTCCCTGGTTGAGGAGCAAGAGCGTCGTGCCCGCCTGACTGCTCCTACTGTTCCGACGCTTGCTCCCCCCCGACATGATGGCCCTTGCTTCCGGTCGTACTTCTTCTGCGCCACGGGGGTGTTCTTATGCTCCTCGGGGTCGTGGCGGTGGCCGCGGCAGCCCGTTTGCTTCTGTTCAGTGTCAGCACTGCCTCCGGACTGGTCATGAGAAGTCCCGTTGCTGGCAGCTCTATCCTCATCTTCGCCAGCAGCCGTCTGCTGCCCGTACCGCTGCCATTACTACGTCTGACTTTGGGGGCCCGCCCAGTTACAGTGCCCCTTCTGGGACCCCTTCTGCCGATTGGAGTCAGCTTATGGCTCAGGTTCAGGAGCTTCAGTCTCAGCTTCAGCAGCATGCCCCGCTCCTTCCTCCGCCACAGGTTTCTTCTGCCCCTGCTTCCTCGGCGTTCTCATCTACTTCGGCATCTGCGTCAGGTATCTCATCGGCCTTTCACGCCACTCTCGGGGGGTCTCCCTCTGACTGGACTATTGATTCGGGGTCCACTGATCATATGACGGGTGACAAGGGCTTGCTCTCTTCCCCTCTTCCTCCGGATGACCAACGGCAGGTTCGCCTGGCTGATGGTTCCGTGACCCCCGTTCTGAACCATGGCCCAGTATCTCTTTCCCCCTCTTTCCCCTTGGATTCAGTTCTTCATGTTCCCAAACTGGCTTTAAATCTTCTCTCTGTTAGTAAGATTACTAAATCTTTGAACTGTTCGGTGACTTTCTTTGCTTCTGGTTGTGTTTTTCAGGACCTGACCACGAGGAAGATTTTTGGCTACGGCCGTGAGCGCGATGGGCTTTACCAGCTGGATCTCTCCCCTTCTTCATCCTCGCCTCCGTCCAGTACTGCTGCTGCGGCTACCACTCCTGCTGTCTGGCATGCCCGGCTTGGCCATGCTAGCCCTAAAGTTGTATCTTTTCTTTTTCCTCATGTTTTATTTGAGCACTCCTTTCAGTGTGATGTGTGCCAACTTTGTAAACACACGCGCACTTCTTATCCTGTATCTTCTTCTCGTGCTTTTGCACCGTTTCATCTTATTCACTCAGATGTTTGGGGCCCGGCCCCGGTTGTTTCTTATGATGGATTTCGTTACTTTGTTTCCTTTATAGATGATTTTACTCGTTGCTGTTGGGCTTACCTTATGCGTGCTAAATCTGAAGTGTTTGACCTATATACTCAGTTTTCTCATATGGTTCGTACCCAGTATTCTTCCCGTATTCGTATACCCCGATCCGATAATGGGGGAGAATACACTTCTTCCTCGTTTGGTGCTTTCCTTGCTAGCCAAGGAACCCTTCACCAGTTCTCCTGTCCCTATACTCCGGAACAGAATGGAGTGGCGGAACGCAAGAACCGCCATCTCCTAAATGTGACCCGTTGCCATCTTAGTGGGTCCCATGTTCCCAAATCTTTTTGGAGTGCTGCTCTTCTTACGGGGACCTTCTTGGTCAATCGGCTGCCATGCCAACCTCTAGCGGGTCGTGTTCCTCTGAGTCTCTTATCTCCTAGCCACCCGTTGTTCCCTGTTCCTCTCCGCGTCTTCGGATGTGTGTGCTTCGTTCAGGATCGTAGTCCGACTCGGACTAAACTTGATGACAAAGCAATCTGATGCCTATTTTTGGGTTATTCCTCATCCTCCAAAGGATATCGGTGTTTTGATCCCTCTTCTCGGCGGACCTTCCATACCATGGATGTTACGTTCTTTGAGGATGTCCCTTTCTATCGTGACTTCTCTACTCCTGCCTCTTCGTTCCCTCCACCCGTCCCTGTTCCGGTTCCCCTTCACTCCTTACCCAGCCCCGTTCCGCTACAGACGTACACTCCTGGCCCCCGTGGGCCTTCCCATGTCCACCCCGTCCTTCGAGATCTGCTGATTGAGCCCAGCTCACCGGACCCGGTGCCACTTCCTCAGGCAGGTGATGTTCCTTCCCCTTCTGTCTTACCCATTGCACTTCGCAAGGGTAAGCGTTCCTGCGTTACTGACCATCCGCTGGCAAACTTTGTGTCATACCAGCGTCTATCACAGGGTTACCGGGCTTTCCTTACCGCCACTGACCAGATCCGAATTCCGAGTTCTACGCCTGAGGCATTACAGCACCCTGAATGGGTGGCCGCCATGGAGGCTGAGATGTCTGCTTTGCGGAAGAATGGTACCTGGCGGTTAGTCCCTCTTCCCGCGGGCAAGAAGATTGTTGTCTGCCGTTGGGTCTATACCGTCAAATATCATGCCGACGGCTCTTTAGATCGCCACAAGGCTCGCCTCGTTGCTAAAGGTTTCACCCAGACCCCCGAGGATTACGGGGTGACATTTGCTCCTGTGGCCAAGCTCTCCTCTGTTCGTCTTCTTATTTCTCTTGCTTCCTGCCACCAGTGGCCCCTTCATCAGCCGGATGTCAAGAACGCCTTCCTCAATGGCGACCTTGTCGAGGAAATTTATATGGATCCGCCACCAGGGTACAAGCTTCATGGGGAGTATTTGGGCCGTGTTTGCCTCTTGCAGAAGTCATTGTATGGATTGAAGCAGTCCCCTCGTGCCTGGTTTGAGCGGTTTGGTTCTGTTGTGCTTCAGAGTGGTTTCACCAGATGTCATGCCGACCATACGTGCTTTGTTCGGACCACTGCAGATGGTCGTAGGGTGATTATTCTCGTCTATGTGGATGACATCATTCTTACCGGTGACGACCGCTCCGGAATTGTTCAGATCAAGGAGGTTCTTCAAAGGGCATTTGAGGTCAAAGATTTGGGGCCTCTGAAGTACTTTCTTGGGATTTAGGTTGCCAGATCTCACCAGGGGATTTCTCCGTCTCAGCGGAAGTATACTCTTGACCTTCTGAGTGACACTGGCCTTCTTGGGTGCTCTCTAGTGCCCACTCCTATGGACCCAAAACACGGCTTACATGCCGAATCTGGCGAACCTCTCCCTGATCCTGGCAGGTACCAGCGGCTTGTTGGGAGACTTATCTACTTGACCAATACTCGCCCTGACATTAGCTTTGCCGTGAGTATGGTCAGTCAGTTCATGCATGCTCCTCGGACTTCCCACCTTGATGTTGTATTTCGGATCCTTCACTACCTGAAGGGATCACCTGGCCTCGGTCTTTTCTACCGTTCATCGTCACTCTCCGATCTTACCTGCTACACGGATTCGGATTATGCTGGCTCCCTCACCGATCGGCGGTCTACTTCGGGGATGTGCACCTTCTATGGTGGCAATCTTGTTTCCTGGAAAAGCAAGAAGCAAAGTGTTGTGTCTCGCTCCTCTGCTGAGGCTGAGTACAGGGCTATGGCCCATGGCGCCACCGAGCTCCTCTGGATGCGTACTTTCTTGACCGAGCTTGTTTTTTCTCCTTCTAGTTCTTCGACACTGGTTTGTGACAACCAGTCTGCTCTCTTGCTTGCATCTGACTCTGTTCTTCACGAGAGGACCAATCACATTGAAGTGGATATCCATTTTCTCCGGGAGCACATCCGTTCGGGGACTCTTGCCACGTCCTATGTTCCTTCTGCTGAACAGATTGCTGATGCCTTTACCAAGGCCGTTGGGCCTTCTCGGCTTCTTTATACATATGGCAAGCTGGGCTTGCTTGATATCTTCGCGCCAGCTTGAGGGGGAGTATTAGGTTTTATTATTATTTATCTTTATTTGTAATGGGGTTTAGTCCCACATCGTCTATTCCTCTTTTTTTTCCTCCTTGTATCCCTATATATTGCCCGGTCATGGGCCCTAATAATATGACTGATTCTCTAATTCTTCTGGGGGGCGTCGGGTTCTACTCTGGTATGAGGGGGGAAAAGGGGGGAGGGGGGAAGGAAGAGAAAGAAAAGGAGGGGGAGGAGAAAAAAGAGGGGGAGGAGAAGGAAAGGGGGAGAGAGGAAGAGAAAAGAGGGAAAGGAAGAAAAAAATTGAGGGGGGAGAGAGGAATGCTCTTTGCAGTGACAATTCTTATCACCACAGCGAGAATTTGGATCTCCGCGGAGATCCAAATGGCTCTCCACGGAGATCCAAATGGTTTTCCGCGGAGAACTTTTTAGGTCTCTGCGGAGAACCTTTTGGATCTCCGCGGAGAACCATTTGCTCTCCGCGGAGAACCTTCTGGATCTCCGCGGAGAACCTTCTGGATCTCCGCGGAGAACCTTCTGGATCTCCGCGGAGAACCTTCTGGATCTCCGCGGAGAACCTTCTGGATCTCCGCGGAGAACATTCTGGATCTCCGCGGAGTTCATTTATCCTAGGGAAAAGATAATTTCATAGACTTCCTAATATCCACCATTGATCCTAGGGAAGAGTATTATGAACTTTTTTCAACTAAGTATTTTTTTGCCTGCGGAGGAAGATTCATCAAGGAAAAAAGACGTTAGCCACAACACTGAACTGATACTTTCACAGACATGCATTTAATAAAGCTTAAAGGTGAATGCCTCAAATTATTGTAGTCTGCAAATCTATATTTGCGGTTGACCTTCAACCCTAAGCTTAGTTTATTGGGTGGAATATGTTGAGAAGTTCTTGTCCCTTGAAAATGTTGCTTCATTAAACACTTAAATAAAACATTTCTCAGAGTGATATGCTTATTGTTATAATTTTTACAAATCATTTTTTTTCTTTACGTTGGTTAATTATTACCTGAGAAAAGGGAGTAACTTATATTCCTTGAAGACTGCAAGACCGTTTATGTACCTCTGTGCTAAGTCCACATACAAAATCAAGTTCATTGTGTATCTAACAGTTTGTGTGCACAACAATATACTGGCAAGCATCTTATTTATTAAGCATGTTTAAACGATATAAATTAATTTTAGCCCTGCTTATGTTATCCTAAAAATATATGCGATATATATAAATATATATATATATATGCATGTATAATTTTATTAATAAAGGTTATATTTAATTTTTTAAGAAAGAAAGGATTACAACCCACACAAATGCTCAGCCATCAGCTACCCGTTAAAAACTACCCGAAATACATTTCACGTAGTTTTAATATATCATTCCACCTATCCCCACCCTCAACATTATAAGAGCCCTAAATCTAGTCGGAAGGCCGAGCTAAACAGAAAAAATATAATTAAACCAACAACACATGTCTCCATAAGCTCCATGAATCTAAATGAGAAAAATCACAGCACCAAGGCAATATCCACCAGCCCGAACTGTTGGAACACGGTCTTCCGCATCTCCTAGGTTTGAGAATAACAAATCCTATGTGTATTTGATCTTGTGTGTTCAAGTGTGCAGGTTAACATAGTCCACATGACTCAAGGAGTACTCATGATGTCAGCCCCCAAAATTGAGGCCAAAATTCGAAGAGGCTCACTAGCGTCGGCGGTAGCGATAGCGCCGGCGGTAGCGTTGATCTGCGCGATTCTGGCATCGTTTTTAGAAGGAGCTAGCGCCAGGCGATAGCTACTAGCGCTGGCGGTAGCATGGCGCACAAGAGGCATGGAGAAATATGTTGCCTCGGATTGAAGATCACACCACGCAAAATGTTACTTAATCTGGGATAGCGCTGGCGGTAGCATGGCGCATAAGAGGCATAGAGCAAAATGTTGCCTCGGATTGAAGATCCTGCCGCGCAAACTGTTTCTTAATCCGGGCTAGCGCCGGCGGTAGCGCTAGCGCCGGCGGTAGCGCTTGGGCTATAAAAGGACCCCCTCTCCTCTTGTTTTCGTACACCAATTGCATACACCTCAGAGAGAGAGTACTAGAATTCCAGAGGCCTATCTTGGCCGAAATTTGAGGTCCCGACGAAGCTCTGCCAAATTCTGAAGGAGGATTCCATCACGCCGAAGCCAAACGAAGTCCGCTTGGACAAACGCTGATTCTACAGCGGATCTTCGCCTCCATATTCAGAAGTTCATCTTAAGGGAAGTTTTTATTATATTATTTATCTTTCTTTGTAAACGGTAGTGAAATCGCCTCGTGTTGGCGACTAGGTCTGGGGTAGGACTTAGGGCTGAAAATCGCCTCGTGTTGGCGACTAGATCTAGGTTAGGTCTAGGGGGTGCTTGAGGCCACATCCGGGGAAGGATTGGCTAGAGCGGCTTGAGGCCGAATCCGGGAAGGAGGAGGCTAGGGCCACCGGTTCGTGGGGAAGAGAGTCGGGATAGAAAACGAAAAGAGCTTTTATTTTTCGCCTCCGATCTCTAGCGACATTGAGATCAAGTTTTGTAAAACTTATTTAATATCAATAAAGCTTGTCTCTCTTTTACTTGTCTTCTTGTTTTTAATATTGCAATATTCCAAAGTTTTTCTAAATAAAATCTAAAGTTTTTGAAAACCCTTATTCACCCCCCCCCCCCCCCCCCCCCCCCCTCTAAGGGCGCCGACCGATCCAACAAGTGGTATCAGAGAGAGGTTATATTCCAATCGGCTTAACAACCAGGAATAATGGCGTCTCATGATCTCGCTTCAACTAGTGAGGAAAATTTTTGTGAACAGGAAAAATCACTTGCACCACCTTTATTTAAAGGGACAAATTATAAAGGATGGAAAATCTTAATTGGAAAATTTATTAAAACTTTAGACATCGAAGTTTGGAATTTAGCAATAGCAAGACCCGCAAATGAATCAAATAAAAAAGAACTTCAATTAAATGCAAAAGCTAAACACTATTTGTTTTGTGGTCTCTTAAATGAAGTTTTCAAATTTGTGTATTGCTTTTCTAGTGCTTATAAAGTATGGAAATTTCTTGAAGAAATGTATGATCTTCCTCTCGCAGGTATGGAACAAACACAGGAGGAAAAGAACGTACAAGCATCCATTATCATTCAAGAAAATCTCTCTCGGAGCGAAGCCATGGAGAATATTGAAATAGAAAAGGAGAACAATACACCAAGAGAAAAAGAAGAAGAAATCTTACTTTTGGAAGAGGAATGCCAAGAAGAAGACAAAGGAACAATATGTTCAAATCCTCCCTCATCCAAAAGCAATGTAAGGAAATCAAATTCTATCTTTTGTACTTCTATCTCTTCATTACAATTGTTACAAAATACTAGTCGCAAAATTGAGAAATTAAAGAATGCTAATAAACTATTGCGCTTAGAAAATAAAAATTTAAAAGCAAAAGTTAAAGTAGTATCAAAATCTGATTTATCTAGCTTTACTCATGTCACTTCAATTGAAAATACAAAACCTTGTCTTGATTGCAATGATATTAAAGAAAAATTTAAAGAACTTGAAAAAGAAATTTTTTTTGTAAAAGAACAAAATGAAAAATTACATTTAGAAAATTCATCTTTGATAAATGATTGTGCTAAGTGTAAAGAATATAAAATTGAAATTAAAGAGATGGATGAAACATTTGATGAATATAGAAACAACTATCAAGATCATATTGATTCAATTGTTTCCATTCTTAAAAATAGCACAATCACTTATAATAAAGCTAGACATAATTTAAAAATTAAAAATGACGAATTAAAATAAAAAATCAACTTACTTATGAAAATTGTGAATACAAATTCACAAAATCAAATAATATCCAAAAGCAAGTTGAATACAAATATAAATAATGGGAATAAGAAACAAAATGTTTTTGAAAAAACAAATCATCATTATTTACAAAGTCATGTTTCTCCAAACTTAAAATTGAAATTACACAAATTTCCTATAAATGATAATTTCAATTATAATCTTCAAAGGAAAGAAAATCATCATGGAAACTTAAAAACTAAAAACAATGTTAAACCAAGATTTGAATGGCGGCCAAAAGTTAAAGATGAAACACAAACTCAAATCAAAAGGGCCCATTCAATCACATCTCCCCAAAAGCAAACACGATGCATTTGGGTACCCAAAGGAACCGTCACACCTTGTCCTCTTTGGATACCTAAATCTCTTATTCATTAGTATCCCATCATTTGCATGAAGTAGAAATCAATTAAAAATGAAATATCATTTCTCTATTTCATGATATACTTAAATTTCTTTTTTGTTTATTTTCTTTTGCTGTTTTTAAACTATCATGCTGTGATCACTTTATATATTTTGTGATATGACTTTCATAAATTAAAACCATAATTCATAAATGAATCAAATTGAATAAAATTAAATAAAAGTTATATCATTTCTTTTTAGTGATCTACTTATCCTTTTTACTTTTACCTTTCTAAATCCATTACCTTTAAAATGTCTTGAACTATCATCACAAATTGTATATCAAAATTATTATCAAGACTAATAATATTATTTTAGAGAATGGATTTAAATGGTTTATTAAAGGGCTTAGCCTAAAAAGTAAAATTCGAAATGTGTTGATCTTGTTTTATTGACTATGATAGCCCTTATATTGAAGAAAAATATTCTTCACAAAATGCATGATTAATATTATTATATTCATTGCTTCTAAATATCTTATACTATCCATATGAATCAGACTCTAAAGTTGCTATAAGATATTTCAAATTAAATCCGGTTACTAGATTTTTAGCCTTCACCAACAAGTGGATAAAATTCTGAATTTGCTATGAGATATTTATCTAAATTAAAAAGAAAAACACATAAGACATATTGAAAGATTAATTGTCATAAATATTGATGTCATACGCACCACCATGATCTATTGATATCTTTTACTAAAACTTTCTAAAATCATAATTCATATCAAGAATCATCTATCACATTTTATATAATGACAATTGGTATTATAATTGCTTACTATGGTTGGTATATTATGTGTGTATTATGATTTATTTCTAGTTTAGACCTTTGAATCATTTTGATATCAAATCAAATAAGAATTGTCACTCCATTCTAGGTCTCTAAGTTGAAACACAATCAAACTTTGGTAAAACATTAATCTCAAATTTATCGTACTAACATTGTCACCTAAAGAATATTTATATCTATGTTAGGGCATATCCATGTTACTATTACTCCTTGTTCACCGAAACCATGCATATTTGATTTGTTCAAACATGATATCTTGGGTTTTCATTTCCTATTTTTTTTGTTATAAGCACAAGTCTTTAGAAAAGTCAAAATGAAAACATAAGTAAATATATCTCATGCAATGATTATTTTGTCAAGTCATATAAGAAATCGCTTATGTTTCATGCAATTTGGACCATCCAAAACATCTCCGAAAAATCTGAAAATTCAGCATGAAACTACTAATGGGACACCTAATCAAGTTCAAGCATCAAAATTTTTAAAACACAAAAAAACCACTTACTGTTTCCCGCGCTAGCGCTAGCGCCGGCGCTAGCGTCGATGTTCGTTTTTCTATATTTTTTAAATTTCTAAAAATCCCTTAAAATATATAAATCTATATTTTCTACTTAGTTTTGCACTTTTGTGTTTCTTTATTATTTGAAAAATCAAATACAAAACTACAAAAACCAAAATTACAAAAAAAAAAGTTTTGTTTTTTCACTTGTGTTGTTTCCTTTATTTAAAGTTCATCTTTATGCAAAAAACAAATATAAAATTTACAAAAGCAAAAATTACAAAAATATGCTTTTATTTGTAAAATTCAACTACAAAAATATAAAACAAAACAAAAACAAGTATCAAAATTATTCTTCTGAACTTAACTCTTCTATGTATCTTGCGAAAGTGTGATTTGGGCTATCATCCCATCATATCACCTAGTACCGGGCGAACCTCACACAAGGTAGCCCTCGGGAAGTCCAAGATCAATTTTATGAGTTCAAACTTTAAATAAAAATTACTCTTTAAAAATATCAAAAATATTGTATGAACTTCATTGAAAATCAAGCATGATTTAATCTATTATTTAGAACTTCTATAATGTTGCAATTTATCTTTTCAAACTACTTTGAACATTGCCTTCATCATGCTTTGATACATCTATTAATATGTGCATAATTTATATTGAAAAAGTTGTGTAGAACTATGCGTAGCATGCCTCTAAGTATGAGTAATGTTTTATGGTTGATAATGATCGCAATTCACTCACTTATTTTGGCATTGTCTACTTATGTGTTTAATCTAAGAATGTTTGTGTATGTTTTGTAATAGTACAATGAATTAAAATTGCACAAGTATCTTACCTACACAACCTTTATTTGCACTTTTACAAGTTAAGAAAAGTGGTTATTTTTTTCATAAACTATATTGGTTTGCAAAACAAGTGTATTCGGAGAACTTTGTACAAAACAAAATCATAAAATAAAGTGACAAAGATAACTCCACCAAGCACTACTTGAACCTCCTGATAAGTCTTAATAAGCGTTGTGAGGTTGAGCACCTTGGAAAGAATAATAAAGTATCTTATGCAAACCATAACTTTCTTTCAAAATAAAAAACCACTTATTCTTAAGTACACCGGATCACAATAAAAATCAATCTTGAAGAATAAAACTATGTGAACCCCCAAGCACTACTTTGCACCCTGATAAGTCTTGATGAGCATTGTGTGTGCAAAGCACCCTGGTAGTTGTACATTTTTCTTTGTGCATTGAAGTGAGTGGAAGTAAAATTATTTGTGTTTTATTGTGCTCTTTACTTTACATATTACTTGTATTTTTGATTAAAACATTTGTTTACTTTATTCAAAATACACTTTTATGCACATCATTATCTTCCATAACACTTCTTCTCATGAGTATTGGATCCTAATGCTAATTCTATACTACTCTTTATTTATGAAATGCACTAGATAACCTAGCATGCTTTCTACAATGTTTGGTATGTTTTGAAATTGTGAATTAAAGTAACATTGTAGTAATCTCTTTTTGATAAGATTATTTCATGCTTGGTTACTGTATTGTCAAAACAAAAATTTTAAATGCAAAATGATTTACAAAAACATCTTCTTTTTGAAATTGAACTCATATATCTTTTTATGAACCATCATTGATTACCATAAGATGTTTTTTTTGTACTTCTATATGTCTTCCGCATCATAACCATATAATTGTTTTACCTTGCACTTTAATACTTATTTAAAATCTTTCATCTCGTGTGCATCATCACTTGAATCTTCAAATTCCTTTCTTGCAACAAGTGGTAGACTTGCTTGGTAAACCTTATATTGGTTGAATTTTTTTGCTTATAACTCTGATCTATTTCCATTCTAAACACTCCTCCAACAAGTGAAATATTGCTTATAAAACATCTCTTTTTAACTTAAACTCTTATTTAGTATTATGATGTTTCTTTTTCGAAATCTTCTACAATACTCAAACTCTGATTCATTCATGAATTTCAATATAGCTATGTGAGTTTTATTTCAAAAATTCAAATAAAAATATAAACCCATATGCTATGATATTTCCCATTAGATTTAAATGTTTAATGTTTCCAATAATTGTTATCCATGACTTCATTTCTCACCATAGCGGGGGCGTAGGGTTGTAGACATTAGATAACCTTATCTCTAATCATGTCTTGTCCTTAACCGGGGAGGGTTCCAGTGGGGCCTTGCGAGGCACTAGGGGGAAAGAGTGCTAGGTTAAGTTTTTGTCTAGTGTTTGCATATGGGATTAACACCCCAACCTACGACATGTTTGCAACTCCTCATGCCCATCCGTCACTTAGTACGGGGCTAGGGTGTTGACATATTGTCTGGATAGATTGGTTACTTGGAAATCATGATTGTTTTTAGGCTTAAAACTCTTATTTAAAGGGAAAATCTTTATTTTTTGTTTAAACTCTTATATATAAAAGAGGGAGAACTACAAACAAAAGGGATAAAATAAGTCATAACTCTGATCATTTTCAATGAAAGACAATTCTAAAACTCCTTATCATTTACTTAAAAAGCTCGATCATGTCTTCTCTTTTATTTACATTTTTTAGTGCTTTGTTTCCCTACCCACTTTTGCTAATAACAAATGGGGTGAACTAACATGATAAAATGGAAAAGGGGGAGAACTAACAATGATAAATGTAACCCGCTATCATAAACCCAACATGACAAATTTAGTTGATAGCATACATATTAAGGGAGCATTCACATAGGGGGAGCATATATTTAGGGGGAGCAATTCTAAATGCTAAAATCAATAATCATCCTAAAGTCATCACTCTCTCACACACACAAGTATAGTCTCATCATGCTTATTTATTAATGCTTTGATTTATCATTAATGGATTTGTTATTATCAAAAGGGGGAGTTTGTTGGAACACGGTCTTCCGCATCTCCTAGGTTTGAGAATAACAAATCCTATGTGTATTTGATCTTGTGTGTTCAAGTGTGCAGGTTAACATAGTCCACATGACTCAAGGAGTACTCATGATGTCAGCCACCAAAATTGAGGCCAAAATTCGAAGAGGCTCACTAGCGCCGGCGGTAGCGATAGCGCCCGCGGTAGCGATAGCGCCCGGCGCTAGCGTTGATCTGCGCGATTCCGGCATCGTTTTTAGAAGGAGCTAGCGCCAGGCGATAGCTACTAGCGCTGGCGGTAGCATGGCACACAAGAGGCATGGAGAAATATGTTGCCTCAGATTGAAGATCGCACCACGCAAAATGTTACTTAATCTGGGATAGCGCTGGCGGTAGCTACTAGCGCTGGCGGTAGCATGGCGCATAAGAGGCATAGAGCAAAATGTTGCCTCGGATTGAAGATCCTGCCGCGCAAACTGTTTCTTAATCCGGGCTAGCGCCGGCGGTAGCGCTAGCGCCGGCGGTAGCGCTTGGGCTATAAAAGGACCCCTCTCCTCTTGTTTTCGTACACCAATTGCATACACCTCAGAGAGAGAGTACTAGAATTCCAGAGGCCTATCTTGGCCGAAATTTGAAGTCCCGGCGAAGCTCTGCCAAATTCTGAAGGAGGATTCCATCACGCCGAAGCCAAACAAAGTCCGCTTCGACAAACGCTGATTCTACAGCGGATCTTCGCCTCCATATTCAGAAGTTCATCTTAAGGGAAGTTTTTATTATATTATTTATCTTTCTTTGTAAACGGTAGTGAAATCGCCTCGTGTTGGCGACTAGGTCTGGGGTAGGACTTAGGGCTAAAAATCGCCTCGTGTTGGCGACTAGATCTAGGTTAGGTCTAGGGGGTGCTTGAGGCCACATTCGGGGAAGGATTGGCTAGAGCGGCTTGAGGCCGAATCCGAGAAGGAGGAGGCTAGGGCCACCGGTTCGTGGGGAAGCGAGTCGGGATAGAAAACGAAAAGAGCTTTTATTTTTCGCCTCCGATCTCTAGCGACATTGAGATCAAGTTTTGTAAAACTTATTTAATATCAATAAAGCTTGTCTCTCTTTTACTTGTCTTCTTGTTTTTAATATTGCAATATTCCAAAGTTTTTCTAAATAAAATCTAAAATTTTTGAAAACCCTTATTCACCCCCCCTCTAAGGGCGCCGACCGATCCAACACGAACCCATCGCAGACAAAATACTTCTTGTCGCCGAGCACCGCCTCCAAGGTCTTTCAGATTTCAATGAACTATGTTTTCGCCTCTTGCTGCACCTCTCTCTCCAGCTTCCACAACCTGGTCCCACATTCATAACCTATAGCCAAGCAATACTCCATGATCAATATATATTTGAATACAAACTTGTCCAAATCCCAAATTGCATATCATAAATATTATTAAAAAAATACAATTTGCAGGGGAAAAGATAACCTCTGCTCTGTGGAGAAGAAACTCAAACATTTATCCGAGCCTGTGGTTAAGTAATCAGTTTGGTTTATAAAATTGAACATGTGCTCTGTGGAGAAGAACATCAATATCAAATCAAGAAATGTTATGTCCAACAAGCACAACGCAAACCATCTTATGATAGACCTTTGCACGTTCTGACCGGATGCAGGACATGAATAACTCCGGCCCAAATGGAGCCTAATCACCATAAAATATGGCATAGCCGTTTATAGTTTGGCAGCAATTTTAAGTGGACCGAACAGACTCAGCGAAATCAACAACTTCAGAAACTATAAAAACTCACCAAAGTCCCCAAGTAGAGATCTTTGTTGCCTGCGACCTGACCAATCCTTGTCTTCCGCCGGCCATGCTGATGATGCCTTCAAAACAACATTATGCAAAATATTATCAGCAGTGTGGATTTGAACTAAAAAATCTTTTGGTTCTACATATGATTTACTTAACTAGTGACACCTCTATAGATGGAAGCGCCCCTTGAAAATCCACTGCTTTTCCAGCAAATTAATGCAAGGTTCATGAGCGAACACCAGATATATCATAAAAATATAAGAGCACGATAATAATTAAAAACAATGGAGTTCAACAATAAAATGGATGTTAATAGGCAGTAGTGGCACATGCAATGCATGGTAAGCAACTTGTGATTTTGGATGGATGAAAAGAATATTTGTAAACTCAACAGTGCCACAACAAATGGCAGTAAAGAGATACTACTTCCCAACTTTGAAACTGTCCACCAAGTACTGCTTCCTTCAAAGGAATTATAAAATCAGCACTGCAATTTCCACTGACCACTGAAATGATAGAGACCTGTCAATTGACAGAATGAAAAGGACCTGAAATAAAATGCTTCCTACATTGGTTTCCTACCCATAAAGGAATAAGACTTGTTGGCTAAAACACGATCGTAATAGTCGGAATATTAAAGCAGTATGATTATATTGCTACTGATCGTTGGCACAAATCTAAAGGTTGTGATTCTTGTCCTTGATGCAACCAAAGCCATTAAGATCATAATATGATTAAAAAAGAGAGAAGTGGCGAACCTGGGGTTATAAAATATGGTGAACGGGCTGCTGTTAATTTGCTGCTACGTGAGTTGCGGCGGCAAGAATCCCAATGTGCGTGCCAAAGCTCTCCGCAGTTATAATGTATAAATAAGTATATATATATATATATGCACATGATCCTAGCTATATCATGATCCTAGCTATATATATATGTGTTTATAATTTATATACATACATATATATACATATATCTATATTGTTATAAAGTATATATTAGTAGTCAAATTATTCCCTCTGTTCTCAATCTGTAAGCACCATATATATGTTGACACCCGGAAAAGACTGCTATTCACTTTATAACCAATACATTATATAATTAATATGTGAAGAAGTAAATTTCAAGGCTAAATTAAACTTAACTATGATATAGAAGGCTAAGTTGTGTCATTCAAATCTACCTAATTGAAATGCTAGCGGCGCTACCAAACTTAATTATAATTCCCACCTAAATTAAGCTAGTGTTAATTTCATTCATGACTACTCTCAATATCCAAAATTTCAAATCTAGAGAGAGAGAAAGAGAGAGGTTGGATTTTATGTACCTCAGATTCATCATGTAAGCCAAGCTTGTTAGCCAAGTGTCTCATCGACAACCTTATTGTCATTCTCCCATTCCTACAATTTACACATCATAAATTATTTCAATGTGAAATTATATTTATATATAAGATTGAAGCTAGTAATTAAACATACTTTATCCTTAACTCTTGGGAAGCTGAGGCAAGAAGGGCTCATTCACTCTGCAATATTAAAATTTTCATTAACTATTAATATAGCTGCAGATTAGGTGAATTATGATCTATCTGTTCTAAACAGGCAAAGTTTTTGTATGGAAATAAATTCACTGTTGAATTAGAAAATATCAAGTTCATGATTCAAAGCAACATGTACAAATACCTAAGCATTTTACTTGAGGGAAGAGAATACTTTGAGGAAGAGGCTTTATCTAGATCAAAAGAAAATGCTTCACATGATCAGCACCGCAATGAAGGTAACACTTACAATTTCCAACTAAAAGTTCAAATTTTTTTGTTGAACCAAAGTAAATATTTTATTTGCATGTAATGCAGTATAATGCTCCCTATAAATTGTTTCACTAGTTTGAATTGATTCCTTAATAATATTTTAATGATTCATCGGTACATGAAAAATATTCTAATGCATTGCTGGGCCGTACATAAAAAACTTCTAAAACGAGCTTTGGCCTCCTTAAGTCTGTGCACGAGACGCACCACCCCACAAGCCAGACCGGCCTCCACCCCTGATAATATCACTCCACACATGGCCAATTGCAGCAAAAAAGAAAAGGTTGTCTATGCTCTCTTCTACTTCTTGATGGTTCAAGCAAAGAAGTGACAGATATTCATTAGTGCTGGTTGGTAAGACTTCCTCACCGTTTGGACAAATTTCTAACTGCATCCAGTCTAAGCTTTCGGTCCGATACAATAGGCCCTTTCTTATTTTGGAGAAGATTGGAGAAGTTGCGTACATATTTTAATTACCTTCCATAGTTGAATCCATCTGGTCTCTCACATGTCTAGCTTAAGAGGGCACTTGGCAATCATACCCTCCAATCTTCTCTTCCGGAGGCCTCACGGTGGAAGCAATTCCCACCTTTGAGCCCGCAGTTGTGCTGAAATCTCAAACTGAGTCCATTAATGGTGGGCAAAACATGCATGAAAATAAATAAAGTAAAACAAAGCAGGGTTCGAAATCAAACGGGGTTGTATAAAAGCAAATGTGCCCACCTTAAAAAAATAGTTGGAAAAAATATTTTATTTTGTCATTTTTAACTGATATAAATTACCTGGCTAATGTATAATTACTCTAGCCGATCTGATCCATGAGCTCAAAGCTAGGACTTGAACATAATTTGATCTGATGTCTATCTAGATAGGAATTGAATGAGCTCACAATTGATTTAAATTAGAGTCTATATATATGTACACACACTATTAATAAGGGAATCCACATCACACCATTAACTCAATCTCTGCCAGGACTTAACCCTACATTTAACGGTTGCCATTGGATCATTAAATTCATACCTAAAACCAACCTTACTCCAGAAGCCCATGCCCAATCCACAATTTGCTAGGTATTCTTTGCAGATCACCTACCAACTGCATCCCTCCCAGCTGCTGGAAGTTCTGGATGCCTAGATTATGATGGGTATATTACAATGAAAATACTTGGAGCTATTGCTATATTACTTTTGAAGTTAAAGTTGGTACTTAAAAAAAATAATTGGAGCTATTGCTATATTCAGTCATCCAAGGTGCGTCAGCATTCACATGAGATTCCTGTTTCATCATCCACATAAGCAGTCTCCATTACATCAGAAACCCCCTCTTTGATACCAGCGACAACTTCATTTTCATCATTTAAATCTTCAGAAACCTCTTCCTCTTCACCCATTGAATCTTCAATAGCCATGACAACCTCTCCCAATTGATGTTGCTCTTTATTCTTTGAAACATCGACATCCATCACTCTGTCTGCTTCACTCAAATCCTCAATGGCGGTATCCCGCTCATCCTTTGGATCTTCGGAAGCCAATACATCATTCTGCTCCTGCTCCTCCGCATTCTTCAAAACATCACCAACTACGTCATCCTTTTCTTTCCGTTCATGGTCAAATCTAGTGGAATCAACTACTTCGCCTGTTACATGCATGACCTCCGTAGTTTGCACTTGATCTCCTTCACCTATTTCTTTCAGTTTCTCTTCAATCTCCGAAGAAGACTCTCCTTCACCTATTTCTGCAGTTTGTGCCGTTTGAGATGGGCGAGCGTGAGAGAGATCCTGCGGGAGAAATAGGGCGAGCGAGAGAGAGGATGCGGGAGAGAGAGAAGGATCAGGAATTAGGAAAGGCTGTGGGAGATATACCCGATGGCGCTCTCTTTCTCGGCAAGCTCCACAATGTCGATGGCGGTCGCGATCCAGGAAGAGGGGAGGAAGTGCTTTGGCCATGGCGAGGAGAACATCAGGAAGAGAAACTGATGGGAGGAAGCCCTTCACCTATTTCTGCCGTTTGCGCCGACTGCAAAAAAAAGATGAAAGTGGAGGTCAGATCTTAAATTACTCTAGAGGGGGGGGGGGGGGGGGGGGGGGGGGGGGTGAATAGAGTATTAAAATTTTTAATACGTTTTATAGTGGAAATTAAACTACTGTTTAAGTATATGTGTATTTAGTGTGAGTTATAGAAAACTACAGAATTAATAAAGGACACACAACACAAGCACACAGAGACAATCAAGCACAGAAGACACAAGGAGCTATAGTAGTTCCCCAATAAATCTGGGTACGTCTACTCTTCTACCACCTTTGGTAGGAATCAACTAGGAGGGTTGATAAGGTGCCCAGGCACCAAGGGATTTTTGATAAGGTGTCTACACACCAATAAGCTTTTGATAAGGTGCTTAAAAATCACACTAGGATTTTTTGATAAGGTGTCTTGCCACCACTGGGTAAACTTTTGAAGGCAGTATTAACCCTGTACAGAATGAGATAAAAAGGTATAGAGTGTTCTTCTCTGTCAATGATCTGAGAGAAGACAAAAGGTGTTGAAGCAGAAAGCTCCCCCTGTCTGATGAGAGTTGATGACAACTTTGTGGATAGAGCTTTCTCAAATAGAAGTCTTTGTAGCTGATGATCTGGAAGAAATTAATCTTCAGATTGTTGTTGCTCTTGAAAGACTTTATCTTGCAGCTGATCTAAGAGATTAAATCTGGTTCTCAGAAAGATTAAGATGCTGCCTTGATGAAGAAGAATGCTAAAAAAAGAATAGTGTATTTTCTTCTTCTTCTTCTTCTGAAAAACTTCTTCTATCCTCCTTGTTCTGTGATCACAGAAGAGAGAAAGTGATGGTGAAGTTTTTCTTTATTTTTATCTCCAAAGACGACTATCTCAGTTCTTGCTGTTCTCTGTTTTTCTTCTGATAACTGTTTGTATATATATTTTCAAATTCAAATCTTCTGTCTATTTTAAGGAATGTCTTCTTCTGACTTAAATCCTTCTTGAAACCAGGTAGCCACCCAAAACGATTTTGGCAGGTCCTTTTAATTCCTTTTGTCGAGAAAGATGCCTTTGGCATTAAATGTCAACGACTATTCTTTTTCTTGGAATAGAAGGAATATAAGGATATAATAAATGAGAAAGATATCCTTACTTGGCTGCCTGAATACGTCCAAGGAGAAATAAATATATCCGTTATTTTGCTGATTTGAGCTCAGAGAACTGACATCCACTGAGAATATAAGTCTGAACGTCAGAAAGCAATTTGTCGAGCGCTGGCTAGAATTTGTCGACCGCCGCTAGTCATTTGTCGAGCGCTGGCTTAGAATTTGTCGACCGCCGCTAGTCATTTGTCGAGCGCTGGCTCAGAATTTGTCGACCGCTGGAACTGAAAATATCTTCAGTCTGCTGGAAGCAATTTGTCGAACGAATCTGGTCATTCGTCGAACACCACTCACCATGTGTTGAGCTTGAATTTTCCTAAGTTCTGCTAATCTAATCAGCCTAAAACTTGACCCTAAGGCTATACATTGGGGTCAATACAGATCTTAATCAACATATAGTGATCCTAGCCCAAATTAGTAATATGGTTGTTCCAACAATCTCCCCCTATTTGGGTTAGGATACTATTTGACAAGTAATTAAATAGATACAGCAGAAAGTATAAACAACAGAGCAACAATGAAATGAAATATATCTGATAGATTAAAATAGATCATCAGATAAGATAAAAAATAAATGCTCTGAGTTTAGAAACTTTACATTCATAACCAAGCAATTTATTTAAGACTTTTTGTCCTGAGAAGGAGGCTTGAATATGATTTTCCTGTTTGGGTCTTCTGATTTCTTTTGTTGATAAACAAATCTTGAGCTCCAATGATTTTCTGCTCTTTGACATGAGGGATAAATGCTTCTGGATGCATATCAATATATTCCTCAGCATTGAATGCTTTAACTGTTTTGTATTTTTCAAGTTCTTTTCTTCTGTATTCTGACATGGTTGAGAAACCTGAGAAGTCTTTGCCTTCTGCTTTAGCCTTTTTAATCTGTGCATATGCAATTGTTTCTCTCAGTCTTGTCATCTAACAGATTTTCTCTTCTTCTGGATCTGTAAAGTAATAAATATCTTCTGAATCATTTTTGTCTTGAGTGACCTTTTGAGGTACTCTATCTCTGTGAAGAGATCCATCAGATATGTGAAGTTTGTATTCTGAAGATATTTGAGAAGAGGAAAAGGTTTGACTTTCTTGAAGGATAGGTGCTGATCTCTTAGAGAAAGGAGCACTGGCTGATCTAGAGGCTTGAGGACCACTAGAACTACCAGGTCTCCCATAATGTTGAGAGCTTGACTTCTGAGAGGAAGATGAAACACCTGATAATCCTGTTGCACCAGCTGCTGGAGGAGGAGGAGGAGGAGGAGGAGGAGGATGATTGTGCTTGACTGGTTTGTCAGGGATGTAGCCAGTCTTCTTGAATTTCTTCCTCCTGTTGTTCTCATTTTTGGAGAGCTTCATCCAATGAGGAGTTTTCTCATCAAGAGGAACATTATACAAAATGTACAGAGGAATGTCATTATTTGGATTTGGGGGCTTGGGAGCAGCCTTTGACTTGGCTGTTCTTTTCTTTCTTTTCTTTGAAAGTGTATCATCAGAATCACTATTGTCATCATCATCATCAGAGTCAGAAGATGAGATTGGCTTATTGTATAGATCATCAATTCTCTTGATTGCTTCTCGAGCCTTTAATCTTTCTTCTTCAGCTTTGTCAAACTCTGTATCTGCTTCTCTCCAGATTTCATCAAAGCTTGGCATTGGTTCTTCATTCCATACAGGAATTGGAGGTGAAGAAGTAATTTGTGAGGCTGTTGTATCATCAAGAAATTCTGCAAGATCATCTTCATATTCTGCAGAGTGATCCTTTATTTGAATGTCTTGAACAGTGAATGAAGGAGTAGAGGAGATGTAATTTTGTATGATATCAGAATGAGAATGAGTCTTCTGAGGAAGGCATATCAGAGCCTTTGATAGGTCCTCTATGTATACCTTTGGTGATACCCTTGAAGTATATGTGACATCAAATTTTGATAATAAGCTATATAGATCACATGATGGATGAATGCATATATTATTTATTTCTTCTATAACTTGTGTAGCTGAATCAATTATGTCTGTATCAAAAATTGTAACTTCTGCATCTTCTTCTGGAGTTTCTTCTGTTTCTGGAGCTTCTTCATAGGACATCTCCCCCTGCCTAGCTTCAGGGCAGCCTGAATCTAGGCCCCTAGAAGAAGGGACAGTAGTGGAGGAGGGAAGAGAAGCTATTTTAGCAGATAAAGTAGAAAGTGCCTGAAGAACTGGAGCAAGTTTTGCATCCAGGAGCTGGCTTATTTTAGGAAGGATAAGATCAAAAACTTGATCAGCAATAGAGGACAGGTTGAGGGATGGATAATCTGGTGGATGACTAGAGGATGGTTGTGAAGTGGATGAAGATGATATTAGAGGAATGATATTGCTGATGTTAGTGGTATGTGTTGGAATGTCTAGATGGATTGGAGAATGAATAGGTGAATGATATTCATTATGTATTGGAGAGGGAGGAGTGGTAGGTAGTGGTTCTGAAGATGGAGGAGGAGGTGTAGCATCACTGATATGGGCAGTTGAGAGTGGAATATCATTGATGGGTGATATTGCAGTTGAAGGAGGGGATGAAGAATGAGAAGGTGCAGGAGAAAGTTGAGCAGGTGGAGAGAGAATGTGAGAGGAAGAAGGAACTGAGGAAGGATCTTCTAGAAGGGTAGAGGGAGTGACTTGATCAGTCCTTGTGTCCTCGGAAGCTTTCCTTTTTCTGGAGGCCTCAGCTCCTGCATTCTTCTTGGGAATTACTCTATCGCATTTAGCAAAGAGTGCTGAGGTCAGCCTCTTGCTGACATTTATTGTTACTTTTGGTGACACCAGAAGCTCTGGATGCCTTTCCTGCAGAAAAATCCCTAAAACTCTTCCAAAGCATACATTGTCTTTAGAGTTTTTCTTTTTAATGAGGTCAAAAAGAATTGATCCCCAGTTGACTTTCTTCTTCTCCATTAAGGCCACCATTACCAGAAATTGGTGCCTACTGATATAGTCATGCCCAGAGGTCTTGCTCAGCAAGACTTTTCCAACAATATCTGCTAAGAACTTGTAGTCCTGAGACAGGTTCTTTTTCAGAAGGTGGCTAGGGTTTCCAGTCAAATGCCCCATTTTGACTAAAGCTTCATCATATTCATTTGAGTTTATGTCTAATTCATCTTCACCAATTTCAAAACCAAAGATTTCAGAAAGGATGGTGGGGGTGAGAGAGACATGATGACCTGAGATTGTTCCCGACAAGCTTTCATCGACTGGCTTTGCAGTGTAAACCCATTCTTTTATCTCAGCAACAGCTATCTTCTGCCTGGTGCTTAGAAGCTTCCTTAGATGTTGTTCATCCAGCATTT